>JAZHEH010000222.1:11220000-12440000 GCA_036589455.1 Ateles fusciceps
TTTATTTGCGTAGAGGTGTTTATAGTATTCTCTGATGTTAGTTTGTACTTCTATGGAATCAATGGTGATATTCCCTTTATTATTTTTTATTGTGTCTATTTGATTCTTCTCTCTTTTCTTTATTAGTCTGGCTAGCGGTCTATTTTGTTAATCTTTACAAAAAACCAACTCCTGGATTTATTGATTTTGTGAAGAGTTTTTCATGTCTCTATCTCCTTCAGTTCTGCTTTGATCTTAGTTATTTCTTGTCTTCTGCTAGCTTTTGAAATTTTTTGCTCTTGCTTCTCTAATTCTTTTCATTGTGATGTTATGGTGTCAATTTTAGATCTTTCCCACTTTCTTCTGTGGGTATCTACTGCTATAAATTTCCCTCTGAGCACTGCTTTAGCTCTGTCCCAGAGATGCTGATACATTGTATCTTTGTTCTCATTGGTTTCAAAGAACTTATTTATTTCTGCCTTAATTTTGATATTTCCAGTAGTCATTCAGGAGCAGGTTGTCAATTTTCATGTAGTTGTGTGGTTTTGAGTGAGTTTCTTAATCCTGCATTCTAATTTGATTGCACTGTGGTCTGAAAGACTTTTTGTTATGATGCCCATTCTTTTGCATTTGCTGAGGAGTGTTTAACTTCCAATTATGTGGTCAGTTTTAGAATAAATGTGATGTGGTGCTGAGAAGAATGTATATTCTGTTGATTTGGAGTATAGAGTTCTGTAGAACTCTGGACCCCACTTGGTCCAGAGCTAAGCTCAAGTCCTGAATATTCTAGTTAATTTTCTGTCTCATTTATCTAATATTGACAGTGGGGTATTAAAATCTCCCACTCTTATTGTGTGGGAGTCTAAGTCTCTTTGTAGGTCTCTAAGAACTTGCATTATGAATTTGGGTGCTCCTGTGTTGGGTGTATATATATATTTAAGATAGTTAGGGCTTCTTGTTGCATTGATCCCTTTACCATTAGGTAATGCCCTTCTTTGTCTTTTTTTGTCTTTGTTGGTTTAAAATCTGTTTTATCATAAATTAGGATTGCAACCCCTCCTTTTTTTACTTTCCATTTGCTTGGTAAATATTCCTCTATCTCTTTATTTTGAGGCTAAGTGTGCCTTTGCATGTGAGATGGGTCAGCCTAAAATCTACTTAAGTTAATAATCAACTTTGGCAAAGTCTCAAGATACAAAATCAATGTGCAAAAATCACAAGCATTCCTATACATCAATAATAGACAAACAGAGAGCCAATTCATGAGTGAACTCCCATTCACAATTGCTACAAAGAGAATAAAATATCTAGGAATACAACTTATAAGGGATGTGAAGTACCACTTCAAGAAAAACTACAAACCACTGCTCAAGGAAGTAAGAGAGGACACAAACAAATGGAAAAACATTCCATGTTCATGGATAGGAAGAATCAATATCATGAAAGTGGCCATATTGCCCAAAGTAATTTATAAACTATGCTATTCCCATCAAGCTACCATTGACTTTCTTCACAGAATTAGAAAAAATTACTTCATATTTCATATGGAATCTAAAAAGAGCCTATATTTCCAAGGTAATCCTAAGCAAAAAGAATAAAGCCAAAGGCATCACAGTACCTGACTTCAAACTATAAGGCTACAATAACCAAAACAGCATGTTACTAGTACCAAAACAGATATATAGACCAATGGAACAGAACAGAGTCCTCAGAAATAATGCTACACATCTAAAACCATCTGATCTTTGACAAACCTGACAAAAATAAGCAATGGGGAAAGGATTTCCTATTCAATAAATGGTGTTGGGAAAACTGGCTAGCCATAAGCAGAAAATTGAAACTGGATCCCTTCCTTACATATTATACAAAAATTAACTCATGATAGGTTAAAGACTTAAACGTAAGACCTAAAACCATAAAAACCCTAGAAGAAAAGCTAGGCAATACCATTCAGGACATAGGCATGGGCAA
Source organism: Ateles fusciceps (assembly GCA_036589455.1). Lineage (NCBI taxonomy): Eukaryota > Metazoa > Chordata > Mammalia > Primates > Atelidae > Ateles > Ateles fusciceps. The sequence goes on from JAZHEH010000222.1 coordinate 11,221,951, forward strand.
ATGCTTCATGACTAAAACGCCAAAAGCAATGGCAACAAAAGTCAAAATTGACAAACACGATCTAGTTAAATGAAAGAGCTTCTGCATAGCAGAAGAAAATATCATTAGAGTGAACAGGCAACCTACAGAATGGGAGAAAATTTTTGCATTCTATCCATCTGACAAAAAGCTAATATCCAGAATCTACAAGGAACTTAAACAAATTTGCAAGAAAAACAAACAACCCCGTCAAAAAGTGGGCAAAGAATATGAACAGACACTTCTCAAAAGAAGATATTTATGCAACCAACAAACATATAAACAAAAGCTCATCATCACTGGTCACTAGAGAAACGCAAATCAAAACCACAATGAGATACCCTCTCATGCCAGTTGGAATGGTGATCATTAAAAAGTCAGGAAACTACAGACTCGTAGAGAAATAGCAACACTTTAACTCTGTTGGTATGAGTATAAATTAGATCAACCATGGTAAAAGACAATTCTGTAATTTCTCAGGGATCTAGAACCAGAAATACCATCTGACCCAGCAATCCCATTACTGGGTGTATACCCAAAAGATTATAAATCATTCTGCTATAAAGACACATGCATACGTATGTTTAGTGCAGCACTGTTCACAACAGCAAAGACTTGGAAACAATCCAAATGCCCATCTGGATAAAGAAAACTTGATAAAGAAAATGTGGCACATATACACCATGGAATACTATGCAGCCATAAAAAAGAATGAGTTCATGTCCTTCACAGGAACATGGATGAAGCTGGAAACCATCATTCTCAGTAAACTAACACAGGAACAGAAAACCAAACAGCTGCATGTTCTCACTCATAAGTGGAAGTTGAACTATGAGAACACATTGACTCAGGGAGGGGAATTTCACACACTAGGGCCTGTTGGGGGGTAGGGGGGTAGGGGACAGATAGCACTAGGAGAAATACCTAATGTAGATGATGAGTTAATGAGTGCAGCAAACCACCATGGCAGGTGTATACCTATGTAACAAACCTGCACATTCTGCACATGTATCCCAGAACTTAAATTATAAAAGTTAAAAAAAAAGAAACTCTAGTGCCAACTTGCAATGTGAAGCAAACGCTAGCAGTTTTGGGACTCATAAGTAAGGAAAAACTAGAAGTCTGTATAACTCAGAAAAAGTTACTGTTTTATCAGCAAAATAATTTTAATGTGTGTTCTGTTAGCTGTATTAACTGGAGTGTATGAGCCATCTTTTAAAAAGAAACAAATGACAATAACAAAGTTAATTTCTAGTCTTGTAATACCACAAGCACAGAGAAAAAAGTACATTCAGATTTTGTCCAGAATTTTAGAGAAAGTTTATGCTCACATCTGCTATGAGAATTTTGAATGCTAAAGCAAAGTAGCCTCTCCTCTCCATTGAGAAGTTCCATCATCCTATTCATAAAATTGGCGATCTGACAGAGTTCTAAGTCAATCACTTCTCTCCATAATACGTAAGAAATCACATTCTTTTATTCCTATCTAAAACAAAAGTTAAGAGAATGAGAATGTAAACAGAGTTCTGTGGGATCTGTTTGCTGCTGTCATTGAAGGGGAATATTCACCTAGTCAGAAGAGGGTGGCAGCAGTGGTTTTTAGGGCATGGTGACACCTACACTCATGTGTCTGGTCCCATCACAGTCCCAAGACAATGGCCTGTTTTGTATGAGGCTCAAGTTAAGTGACTATAATTATTTGGGATCTAGACACTCTAGAGAAGGACCCTGGCAAGAGCTGGGAAGAATATCAAATGCCTGGCTTAATGGGCTGGAATATGGAACCAGACACAGACAGAACTAGGAACACTAATCAGGAACCCAAGGCAGAAAGCCAGATCACCAAGCAAACAAACGAGGTGGGCTGTCTGCACCTGAGGCACTCACACTTACCCATGATTCTGGTTGACTCCACCAAGCACCAAAGAGGTCAGCCACAGACCTAGGCCTAGGCTAGGCTTCTCCTGTACTAAGCAGAATTAGCTCATAGATGTCAAGGCTCAGCCAAACTAGGGACAAAAGGCAAAGTGTAAGAATTTTGTCTGGTAGGTAAGTAGATATATTTGCATTTATGCTACTTTGGTTTACTATTAGAACAGGCCTCAGCCTTTTTGCAAATCCTCAACCTTTTACAAATTGCTAAGTCATGCACCCATCTTACTGAAATTAACTAAGGAAAAGTAACATTGTCACTAAGCTCTGCCCATAGGTCAGTAGAAAATGACAAAAGGAAAGATTAGATTCAAAAACAAACAGGTAAGTTTCTGCAGAGCTGTCTTGTTTCAAGAATAGTTATTTTAGGAGAAGGATTATTCAAAAATTTTCTACAAAGAAAAAAGCTAGTTATTGCAAAAGATACTTGTGGAACTTACATTAAAATAAGCCCGGCAATCAAAATATACTTTTAGGAGATTCTTGAAATTATTACAACATGTAGGAACCCTAACACATTCCAGTCTAATTCTTTTGTTTTTCTTATGAGAAAACTAAAATTCAAAGAGATTATTTTTGGTGTCTCATGCCTGGAATCCCAGCACTTTGGGAGGCCGAGATGGGCAGATCACTTGAGGTCAGGAGTTTTGAGACCAGCCTGACCTACATAGTAAAACCTCGTCTCTACTAAAAATACAAAACCTTAGCCATGCGTGGTGGCACGTGCCTGTAATCTCAGCTACTCCAGAGGCTGAGGCACGAGAATCACTTGAACCCAGGAGGTGAAGGTTGCAGTGAGCTGGGGTCTGGAGTTGCACCACTGCACTCCAGCCTGGCCCACAGAGTAAGACTCCACCTCAAAAAACAAAACAAACAGACAAACAAAAAAACAGAGATTATTTCTATTACCTTATTTGGCAAGGTAGACAGATTAAGGTAGATAGGGAATGATACCAGATGGAAATATGGATTGACACAGGGAAATGAAGATCACCAGAAATGTAAAACAACAAGGATGAATATATATTGAAAATATCCTGTAAAAGAAAGGATTTTAAAAATCATTCTAAGATAAACAAAAGCTGAAAGAATTTGTCAGCATCAATCTGCACTAAAAGAAATGCTAAAGGCTATTCTCCAAGCTGCAGGAAAAAGTATTACCAACTAGAAACTGAAATATACCGGGATTGAAAACAGTAAATAACAAATACATTTTTGTTGTTGTTCTTGTCATTTCCTTAATAGACAACTATTTTAAAATATATATATTAAATGGTGGACTTTTTATGTTATATGTAAAAGGTGGCACAAAATGCCACAAAGGATGGGTGGAGTGGAAAGTAGAATTAAACTATTATAAGGTTATTGCAATGAGAAGTGTAAGTGTTAATTAGGAACTGTGAACTGTGAGGTAGTAAACTTCAATAAGTTTTATGGCTAGAAAAACTACTAAATATTAATAAAAGCAGTATAGCTAAGAAGCCAATAGAGCAAATAAAATAAATACTAAAAAATTTAGTTAGTTCATTATTAAGAAAATGATATGGCAAGCCACAGAATAGGAGCAAATCTTTGAAATACATATATTCAAAAAGAGCCTATATCACAATACATAAAGAACTCTTACAAGTCAATAATAATAAGACAAACAATGCAATAAAAAGGGAGAGGCCAGGCACAGTGGCTTATGTCTGTAAACCCAATGATTTGGGAGACTAGAGTGAGAGGACCACTTAACCAGGAGTTTGAGACCAGCCTGGGAAACATAGACAGGCCCCACCTCTACATAAACAATCAAATAAGCTCAAACTTTTAAAAATGGGCAAAAAACTTGAACAAGCAAAAGAAGAAATATAAGTAGCCAACAAGCACATGTAAAGATGCTCAAGGTCACTAGTAATCAGAGAAATGCAAATTAAAATTGCAATGAGACACCACTTCAAACTCACTCATATAATATGACCAAACAATTCTAAGTATTTAATTTAAAAATTAAAAATTTATATTCACAGAAACATTTGTATATGAATACTACAGCGGTTTTTTCATAAGAGCTAAAAACTACCAACAACCCAAATGTACATTAACAGCTAAATGAATATGCCAATTGTGGTATAAATAAAACACTGGTCAGCAATAAAAAGGAACAAACTACTGAAATATGCAACAACATGAATCAATTTCAGTGACATTACATTGAACAAAAGAAGCCAAGCACAAAAGAGCACACATGGTATGATTCCATTTATATGAGATTCTAGAACAGGCAAAATTAATCTATAATGATAGAAATCAGAGCACTGTACTGCAAGGGGCATGAGAGAAATTTCTGGGATTATGGAAATGCTACCTGCTTTGATCAGGACAGTTGTTACACAAGGGCATACATTTGTCAAAATTTACTAAACACTGAAAATGGGTGCATTTCCTATTACATAAATTATGTTTTGATAAATTTGATTTAAAATAAAATTAAAATGTGCTGAGCAAAAATTGACAGTAACAGTTCTTGTCCATGCTCCAACAATAACCATCTGTTTCATTTTAGCCTCCCCAAGTTTCAGTATTCCAATAGGTAAGATGAAGTAGCTAAAATGAATTATTTATAATCTCTTCCATTTGAACTGTTTTTAATGCTAAAATTAATGTAAGTCAGGTACCATCCATAAACTTTCTATACCTTTGTGTTATTCATGTACCTTACATATATAAAGATATATGTATATAGTGAGGCAGGAGACTAGGATCTGGAGGCTGAGAACCTAAGGCCAATTCACATTGACTTCCTAGAACTAAATCAAAAGGAAAACCCCAAGTTTCCACACCTAAGTAACAAAAGGACCAGAGGCTACTCCCTTTGCAACCTCCCTGGCAGATGGAAAATTGAAAGTACCACTGATTGGTTGCTTTCCACAACCAATCAGATGTTTACATAGGAGTGCAACTTTGTAACATTGCTTCAGTCCCTGATTAGTTGCTTTCCATAACCAATCAGACACTTGCATAGGGTGTAAACTTTGTAACTCCACTTCAGTCTCTGACTGGTTGCTTTCCACACCAATCAGACTGATTGCAGGCCACTACTTCACTTGCATGGGGTGTACATCAAGTGTCCAATGGGAAACCTCTAGAGGGTATTTAAATCCCAGAAAATTCAGTGACTGGGCTCTGGAGTTCCTATGCTCAGCCCATTCCAACTCTCAGGAGTGTATTTTCATTTTTTTTTAATCAATTAATCTTTTTTTTATTATACTTTAACTTCTGGGGTACATGTGCAGATCATGCAGGTTTGTTACATAGGTATACACGTGCCATGGTGGTTTGCTGCATTCATCCCCCCATCATCTAAATCTTTGCTTTTGTTGCTTCATTCTTTCCTTGCTGTTTGTGCACTTTGTCCAATTTCTTGTTCAAAAGCCAAGAACCTGGAAACCCTCGACCAGTAACAATAGTATATGTATCTATACACCTATACACATACGTATATATATAATACATATATTTATATATACAGAGTATAAGAAGCTTCCTTTTTATTTGATATGCTGACTTAATAGTACTGATATTTTAAAATATCAAAAATGTGGTGTTTTTATTTGATAAACATTGGATATGGTGTTAATTGATCTTCGCAACAACTATGAGTTAAGGATTGCTTATTTTGACCACTTTACTATAAATAAAGACAACTTTAGTTTCTGTGATATTCTTAGGAATTCAGATTAGATCATAGGTTCTACAAAGGTTTTCTTGAAGAGTCCTACTGCTTAGAACAAGTGAGCTTCACATGCTGCCATTGGCTTTTTCAGAATCACAAGCAGCATTTAGCAGCCTTCATTCATGTGTTCTAGAATTAATTGTGTTCACCCACATCCCTAGTCATCATTTATTGAGCTTACAGTATTCATAGGACATCAGAATGAAATAAATCCCAAAACGTTAGTTAAAGCAGGGATTCTCGAAGTTATTTGTTCATAACAATCACCTGCTCCCACCTCCAACAGACCGAGTGAGTGAAAATTCCTGGGAAGGCCTGGGATCTGTATTTTTTAAGCACAGTTCTTCTTCATCCCACCCCACACACAAGGACTTTTAAGATCAGGGAAGTCTGGGAAACACAGGCATAATGTGACAAACCATAGAATTTACCCCAGAGTCTTGGCAGGTCTCTTCTCAAAGGCATTTGACGCATTTAGTGTGCTTGGATTTGGATTACCTCTTTTTCTAAAGTCTCGCTGGTAATTAGAGAGGAGGAGGTGGGTGGCAAATTATAACCAGACAGCCAGATTCTGAAGCCAAGAGAGACATTGCTGTGGTGGTGTCTTCAGTTATAAGTAAGTGTGCCTAGGTTTAGCATGGTCACGCAATCACCTTGACATCAAGCAGATGTCCAAACCAGATCCTTCACATCAAAATAAATCATGGCATTTTTCATTCCAAATAGCCAGAAAGCACACTTTCAAAGCAAGGGTCCTAATGTAAACAAATGTTCATGTAGACATTGGGTATGTATCTGACGGCCAAATATTGGAACTATGCAGAGCAGCTAGAAGAGTGGACCGCAGGAAGGGTGGCAAGTCCAGAAGACAGCTCACTTAAAACATCATTTTTAAAACCTACATTCTTAAAGCCTTAAAGACAAGACTCAAATCTGATCCAGGAATAACTGTAGCTGCCATCTCTAATTTAAAAGGCAGGTGATAATCTCATTTTCCAGCCCTCCTGTCATGTGAAGGTTATTTATCTTTCCATAGATCCATAACCTACCACTATCCAGGTTTCCTCAGGAGCCTGGAAGGCATATAGCGGCTACATAAGCCAGATCAGGGGAATGAAGGACAAGCTTAGTCCACCAGTCCAGAGGGGGATCAGTACAGCTCAGTCTTCTCAAAATCCCCTTTGCTCAGTTTGTTATGTTGGTTTAACAGTGACTAAGGAAACAGGAAAGTCACTAGAGAGTAATGAATCTCCCCAAGGAAAGTATGTGTGCCTCTCTAACCAGCTTCAGTGGGGTTGGGGTGCAGAGGAGAATTTAGATATTCCAAAACTGACAGGGAAATTTTGATCCAAATCTCTCCCTCTTCCTGGTTTATAAATGGACAGTTTCAGAGGGACCAGCTGGTTCAGTCCCAGGAAAACTTCAACAACATCAGACCAGGAAAGGAGACAATATCCAAAAGATTATCTGTGGAATCAGATGAGATTGTTTTTTATTGTAAAAGTTCTGGAAATTCTTTAGCAAATGTGCTAGTAACATTCTTAAAATATCAAAGCCTCTAAAAGTTTTTCTACTTCTGTAACATTGCTTGGTCAACCAGGATTCTCTAATTCAATAATTTCCAATAACTGAATGCCAGGTCTTTTTAAAAATACATATTCTAAGCCCCACCTCAACTCAGTGGTCTTGGATGAGCTCTGGAAATATGTGTAGTAGAAACCCTGACAAAATTATAACTAGCCTACAATTTGCTCAACCCAAAAGTTTCATAAAGCAAGAAATTAGGAAAGAAAATATGACATATGTACATCTTTAACATGTAACACTTTATATGAAACTAAAACATAAACACATACATTTGAAAGACTTTCATGTTGAGTATGGGCTTTTTCTCATATAGGTCTAGTGACTAAACAGTAAAGCCATCTTTCTTGTGTATTTCTCACACAAAGTCAAGATACACAATCTCCAGTTTCAGTTTCTTTGAAGTCTTCAAGACTGTAAAGAAACAGGAACATAACCTCTTAGATTTTTACAACTTTCTAATTATTTACAGTTGCCTTGGCCATATACAACAAATAAATGGTATCACTCTCTTCATACTCAGATTGTATCAATTTACATTATTTATATTGCATCACTAGCAGGCTTAGGAACAAACAGAACAGTAACCGGTAAGCACTTACAATCAAGCAAAGTGTGCAGAAATGCTCTGGAATACTAGAGAATGAGCTACAAACCAGGATTAGTCAGCTTGCTGTGGTCACTAGTCAATATCTTACTGAAGTAAAGGAGAAAGTTTGTTAAACAAGTGAGTTGAATAAGACTCATTATCTCTGTACAGTATTTCTGAAAAGCTCTATACATAAACAATTATGATGGTTATCTAAGTTTGGGAAACATTACCCTAAATCAGAGTTTCTCAAACTTAAATGTGCATATAAATTCCCTGAGAGTCTTATTATGCAGATTCTAGAGATCAGTATGTCTTGGGTGGAGTCCAATATCTAACAGTCTCCTAGCTTTTATCAGAGTAAGAGCTCTAAATGAGATCTCTACAATGTCATATGTTTTATTCAGTTGTGGCAGCAAAAATTTTAGCTGAAAGTGGATTTTCTTTCATTTTAACCTTTTTAATTTAATAACTTCAATTTTTTTAAACAGAAGAGTTTCTCAACCAATTATTCTCAATAACAGTGTAAGATTTTTTTCATTTTTTTCCAACCATTTTCTGAAATATAGCTTCAGTTTAGTAGAAAGAAGTGCTAGGGAGCAGTCACAAATGTGGCATTTTCTATTGATGTCAACATTACCAATTCTGTTCCTCTGTCCACACAGTAAAATAGAAATCAATCTATTTGTTCTTGTAACTTTTGGCTTACAGGGGGAGAAAGTTATATTTATAGAAAACTTTATCAGGATGCCTTCTTCTAACTCTCTCTTCCAATTCTTGCTGTACAGTTTAGATTTAGCTAATAAAAGTAGCTAACAGAAAACCAAAATAAGTGATTTCTTGGCAGCAAATGCCCCCGATGAGTCACCGTAGAAAAGATAGCCCTGGAGTTTGACGGTGGGATGAGAAAAAGTAGAGGCAGTGCTGACAGGTTTTCTCCCGCTGCAAGTGATTTATTTCAACTGTCAACACATCACATAAGAAATGTATAGTCAGAGTCCCATTTCCTCCCATTCCTATGGCTCATACCATGATTGCTACTTGATCAGACCCATTTTTTAAAATCCACGGCTTTTCTCTAAAACCAGCTACCAAACTCTGATCGTGATAAACTCACCCATTGGATGAGATTATGGGGACTGACATCACTATAGAAGGAGCATTTGCTCCAGGTGGCCTGAGACGAAGCAAGTCTGAACCTATGCACTGGAAGGGCGAGGCTGGGTCTCTGTAGAGGTTGGGAATGCAGTCCTCAATTGTCAAAAGCCTGCCAGCTCTAGTGTGCAGAGTCACGAAGAGAAAATTAACACAACTGGCTCTCCCTACGAGCCAGGATGCTCCACAAATACCTTATCTTTACTACCAACAACATTTACTATTGAAAATCCACAGGTAAGGTCTTAAACTCCTGCTTAGGTGGAAACTGTGACTTTAAAAACACACAGGGCAATTCTCTGGGTCTATTTGTCTTCAAAATCACGGCAACTTTTTTGGGGAAGAGACTGAGCAGGAAGCCTACCAAATAAATCGGCTGTTAGTACCTAAGTCTGGCAGGGCAGTCATGCCCACATTCCCAAGTATTTTTTTTAAATACCAAGTATTTTTTAAAGTTCTGTTCTTTTAGAAACCAGAAAGCCCTTTCGGAATATAATTAGGCACTGTGAACCCTTTTCTCAGGACACAAAATCAACCTTCTGTATATGACTTTGAGATGACTTAGAGAGCTTTTTCCTCTGCATGGATATCAGGTTACAAATTCCCGTTGTAATACAATATGAATAGTTCTCTAAGCCATTCCACAAAAAAGAAAGGTGTCAGAAAATAAGCACTGTATACTCTGCTCAGGGTAAGAAGCTCAGCCACTTCTGTCCTTCTGAAACCTATCTGCCATCAGCCCCACACCAGGAAAACGTTGGGGCGGTAACAGGAATAACCTACTGTGAAGTTCTGATAGTCACCAGCTTCCTGTGCCTGGGCCAATGGAACAGGCTTTGGTTATCTAAGATAATTCATTTGGTGCCAGCTACAGTGCCTGTTTAATTGTTCAGCGTTTCATGTTCGGGAACTCCTTTCTAATGACTGACTGCCCGTGGCGTCACTGCCATTCTGAATCATGCAAATGAGGATGTCATATCCTCTGACTCAAGATGCTTTATCTCATTGAAAATTATTTTGAGAACTGCAAACAGAGAGTTGGTCTTTCCTTAGATCTGACTTCTCAAACACATCACTTTTTCTTTCCTCACGGGGATCCAGCTGATTCTGAAGGAGACTGGGAAGTGTGCAAGGGGAAAATCATATGGAACCGAGCTTGGGAAGCAGGCATTTGCTGGCAGGGACATTCTCCTCCTTTTCTGAGAGCCTGTGGTCCACAGTCCTTGCCAAATCTGTTATAGTAGCTAATAGTACGTTTCCATGTATGTACTTTTCTCCCAATCTTCCCCAAGGAAAGGGCGAGTCAGGATATGCACGCTAGCATGCAGGACTGAAATAGCCCTATTTAAGTACTTAAGTATCTATTAAATGAAGTTCCTTGACTTTGGGTATTCTGAGCACCAGTGCAAAAATCACAGTATTCTGCACTAGTCAGGCAGCATCTCCCTAGGTCAACTACTTGTGTATTCCTGAAAGGCAGAATGCACAGGGCTTATGAAAACAGACATTAGAGATAGGATTTGAGTCCTTGGGCTTGTTGTGTGACTTACTGGTTATATGAACTTAGACAATTTGCTGAACTCTCTGAGCTTAAATTTGCTCATTTATTAAAATGAGGTAATACTAATGTGTATCTCATAGACGTTGTAAGGACAAAATTCATAAATATACTGCATACAAAGTTACTAGATCAGTGACTGGCATATGTAACATACTGTGTGATGCATATGTTAAGTGCTTGTGATGATTAGCTGCTACTATTACACTAGGTATTCTTGAACATTTCTTTAACTGAGCAGTAAAGCCAGGAGAGACATGTGTTTCATTTAGTTTAAAGGATAAAAGACAATATAGCATAGACTTGGGAGTTTGGTAGTTCATCACACTGGGAAATGCTATAGCAGTTAAAAGTCAGCAAAGTTTAAAATTATCTCTGAATGATCTATGTGTTTAAAGTCCTCATCTATTAAGTAATAATCAAGTCTTCTTCATGAGATTTTAACAGTACTTAAATCAAAGCAAGTTAAACACCAAGCCCACAAGGATTAAGTGTACAATTAGTCATCATTACCACTAAAAATTAACATGAGCTTAAATATATACAAACCATAGAATATAGGCAGCAGGCATCCATTCATTTAAAAACTACTGATATTGCACTACTGTGTGTCAAGCATGGTTCTACACATTTTATTTAAAAATAACTCATTTAATCCTCATAATAGTTCTAGGAGGTAGATACTGTTACCTAGCACTATTTTAAATACAAGGAAGCAGAGGCCACTCCATCACTAACTTGCAGACTCGGGATTCACTCCCAAGCTCCCAAGACAATGTTATTTCAATGCTGTCTAATAGAACTTTCCACAATAATGGAACTGATTTGTCTGTGCTGCCCAGTACAGAAGGCCCTGGGCACATGCAGTAATTGAGCTCTTAAAATGTGGTGAATATGCTTGAGGAATAGAATTTTTCATTTCATCTCATTTTAATTATTTTAAATTAAATTTAAATAGCCACAGGTAGTTCATGCCTATTGGACAACACATGCCTAGACCACCCTGTTGCGTTGCTTTATTAAAGGGCCAGTTCCACTGAAGAAACTAGTGGAGACCCTTATCCACACTGTTCTTGTTCCACACTTGCCCGCACTGGTTGTAGTTTCTTCATTTGGGACCTTTATTACTATCTTCTTAAAAAATAAGTGGCCTTGATACATTGACTATCTTCAGTAAAAGGAGGCTTTGCCTTCAAAATACTCCACTAATAACGGCTCACTCTGTAACTGTTTATCCCTTGTGCCCACTTGTGGTACTTGCTTGAAGTCAGACACTATTCTGTAGCCATAGGTCACAGGCAGACAGTTTTCTGCACATGTCTACCGCATGTTCTCTGGTTAGGACACGAGTTCTATTTTGCTCTCTTTTGTAGAGCAACTACTTTATTGTTGTCTGAGGTGAAAATGGAGGCTTGTTGGACAAAAGTAGACATCATATCACTTTTTATGTAGTACCATCAAACTTGGCTTTCTATTGATCCACAAAATTATGTTTTTACTTTAGCCTGTATTTCATAAAATTAACTACCCTAAGCATGCCTGTCTCATTCCAAATGGCCAGTCCCTCATCTCCAACCTCTGTTTCCCTGTGCACCACTGTAATTTGCCAAGTGTAACCTGTCCAAGTCCAGAGAGACGCAGGAAAACAAAAATCACAAAAAGTAAGTATTTTTTTCTCCTGAGTTAAATCAATATTGCAACCAAGAAAAAAAATTTCATTTGAATGACAGTATATGCATCTTGCTTTCCATTCCCATTTTATTTAATTATCTGCGCTGTGATGCTCGATCCAAACAAGTGCTGTCCTACTTGTCATCAGGGCAGAGAGTATGACTCTGTCACTTTTACCCAAGTCCCTCATACAGCATTGCTTGTGATCAGCATTTTCAAAACTGCATTCCAAAATCACAACTGGGATCATTTTGCTTAGAAGCCACATGACAGAAGCCTCACAGACAAACCTGAAATCTTAAAGAAGCTTTCAAAGTATGGCATAATGATTATCCGATAATGTCTAAAAGCGAGTGGCATGTTCAGGTAGTTCAGTTTGATTTGCTGTGGTCAGAGTCGACTGGGTAGCTTATGTGCAAATCTTCTTCTAAGTCATTTCCTCTCTTTGTTTTCAGACTGGATTTCCAAGCAAAATACTCATGTTTTTTTCTGTTAATAGACTGACTCAGCCTTGCCACAATTTTGTGGGCAGAGAGGGTATGTGTGTTATGTACTTACCTTATCCATCGTTGTATAATATTAGGGTGGTGATTCTGAGATATGTTAATTTTTCTTGTTTTCATTGGATTCTTTTTTTTCCAACCTTCATTCCTATGGATGTGTTCATAGGTTATCATTTGAGTGATTTTTAGACACAATGAATCAAAGTGATTAAAAGATCACTTGGATACACAATTTTTGCATTGATGTAATAGTGGGCACTTGCCTCTGCATGTAACAGAAATTTTTAAAGAAGAAGAAGCAGCAGCTTCACGTATTGCTCTCAAGAGAGCTAACCTGGGGTTAGCAAAAGACTTTCAGTCAACACTTGCATTCATGGCTCATAAATGTTGAGACCTGAGCAGTCTTCCCTGCTAGGTGGGTTTCTATGGGTGGGTAGGAGTTTACTTTGAAATTAACTGTAGAATTTCTTTAGGAAGCCAAGCAAAATGAATTCATCAGTTCTGAGTTCAGAATTATGAAAAAGTAAGACCAGTTTTAAGTTTTACATTTTGAAGCATTTTAATGTAAGCATAATAGTTTACAACTGCTTTAAGTTGGAAAAAAAGTTCTCTGTGTTCTTGCTTCTAATTTGGTTTGAATCCACAAAGTATATATCAATCAGAAAACAACTCTTTGGATAGGAGAATAGAATTCATAGACACAAAAATAAATAAATTAAAATCATGGGTGTTTATTATTGATCTTTAAAAGGTACAAAGTAGTCACAAATTATGGGTACCATTTTCTCCCACATTTTATTTTTACATTCCTGAAACTTGGGGTATGCATTTATTCAATAGTCCACCCTGCTAGGCAGAGGGAACACAAGAAAAATAGATACAAACTTTGCCCTCGAGAAGCTCACAATCTACTTAGAGGGTATTAACATAAATATTTTAAATGAAAGTCCTTGAGTGAAGTTATAGGAATATGAATGGAGTATCAGAAAAGCATAAAGAAAAGGCATCTAACCCATCAGGCTTCCTGAAGGAGGTGGGATCTGGTCTGCAGTTGAAGAATATGTAGAGGGTCTATGTGAAAAGGAGGTATAGGGAGAGCAAAGGGGCTGGAAGGAGAATTAAGTGTTCCCACATTGCCAGAGGGAAAACCATGAGGTAGAGAGTAATGAGAGCTAAGCCTAGAGAGGCCAGCAAGATCCTGATCTTGAGGGTCTTATTTATAGCACATGGTGGAAAGCATTCTGGGGTTTTCAGCAAAGGAGAGGACATGTCTGATTTTGGTTTTAGTGATGTATGAGTTGGTTTGTGCTGCAAAACAAACTGCCTCAAAACCTAGAGGTTTAGAAGAATTAATAGTTAGCCCATGATCCTGAGGGCAGTTCTTCTGAGCAAATCAGCTCAGCTCACTCTTCCTGGCCCTCTCCTGTGTATGGGATCAGCTGCAAAATTGGCCAGCAGCTAGATGATCCAAGCTGGCCTCACGTACATGCTGGTTGGAGGCTGTCAGCCGGAGCTGCTTGGTTTTCTGCCATGGGGCCTCATACGCAATAGCAGGCTAGCTTGAGCTCACTCACATGGTCTCAGGGTTCTAGGACAAGCAAGAGTTAAATCTGCCAGTGTATTTGAGGCCCAAGCTCATGATGTGGACAATGTTATCATCACCGCATTCCATTTCTTAAAGCCAGTCACAAGGCCAGCCTAGATTCAAGAGAGGTGTAGCAGAGAGGAATAGGCTCACTTTTAATGGGGGAAACTGCAAGTTTTACCAAACTGGTACAGAGAAGTACAACCAAAGACAAGAAAGCCAGTTAGGAGATACTGTGTACTGTCCCCTAAAAATGAGATAATGGGCCTAATCAAAAGAAGTGATAGCAATGGAGAAAAAGAAACCAAGTTAAGAAACCTTCATGGATAAAATGGCAGAATATCATGATTGATTGGATCAAGATGAGGAAGACGAAATCTCTAGTTTGACCAAAAGAAAGATAGAAACTAAATATTTGTGTGCCTTAAGTGTTTACTGAATTATCTTAACAACATACCAATGGCCAATCCTTATGCAAGTATCAGGTGTGCATCAAGAAAGTAGAGAAGAATGTGGATCAATTTCATGTAGCTCATATTAAGTTAACACTACCAGTTCTAGTGACAATTAATGACCTTACCTTCAAGGAACTAATACTTCAGGTTCAGGAAACAAAGTAGAAAATCAGGTAATAATAGAAAATAGTAACTGATCAAATGATAAAATATATAGTAAAGATAGAAAGTGATATAGAAAAGAGAAGGAAAGTTCAGAAGAATCAGAGAAGTCTTCATGGAGCAGGTGGGACCCAAATAAGATGGATTTTATAATCAAAAAGTCTCATAAATATTAGTATTATATTAATTTATCTGAGTATCGTCTATCTGACTAGTATACATATTTTTTAATCTCTTCCACATTCCATTGTTAAGAGAATTGAAAAAAAAATAGTTATTTAAATCATGGTCAATATCCTGCGGTTCAGACGAGGAACCCCGATTAAGAAAATCTGGTTTACACATTATTTCTTGTGCTTCAGACTCTAGTTGTTAAAAATCTGTCAAAACTTGCGCCAGTAATGAGCCAATCATCCAGTACAAAGGCATGCTAGGAGCAAAGCCAGACTGAACCAAGGAAAGGTATTAGGAAACCAGCAGGGATCTGAGGGGGTGGAGGAGGTTGGAGGGAGAGAAAGAAAGGCTGAGTTGTAATCCTGGAGACAAGGTCCTATTAGCAAAGAGGGCTAGGGAACATTCACTCCAATTTAGAAGAGAAAACAAAGTCTAGAGGAAACCCACAGTGTCTGGCACATAGCAAATAACAATTTTTAAATGAATCTACAGATAGATAGATGAATGCAAACCAGGGAATGTTCAGGGAAGGTATTAAGCTGTCATTCTGAGAGTTTCACACAGTGCAGAATTAGGAAATGAAGAGTAGCAGACACAAGCAGGAAGCACTTTCCACCAACCTCCCATGATGACCAGTGCCCTTGGGAGATGGAGACACAATGGAGAGCCAAGATCTTTGGGATCATCATGGCTCAGGAAGAGGGGTCACCCTCTGAGTCCTTCAAAAGTGTCTGGAGCTCCTGTGTGAGGGCACAGGATGGACATGAATATTTCTAAATTCTTCAAGTATCCAGCAAGGAAGCTGTTCACATAATAATTCATTGAGTTTGGGGAAGAGTAGAATCAACATGCAGATCCTAGAAACAATCAGAATGGTGCTACAGCGGAATCAAGGGCAACCACAAACCAGTAGAAACATTCTGCCCCTAAAGCAAATTAAGGTATCTCTGAAATCCCTGCTTCTGCAGAAATCTAGCTACCTGGAAAGTCTCCTTTGACCATTACTACTATCACTGAATACTTCTTGGAGTGCCTAGTGGATGTCTAATCTAGGCTTCAAAACAAATTCAATCAGCTAGGACTTGGCTGATTGATCAGATGTTTCTTCTCACCTGCCCAGCTGCCTTCTGGTTTACGTGATATGCCATCATCCAACACTCTGCCTTTCATTCTAGGTGCATCCATTTCTTTCTCTTTTTTTTTTTTTTTTTTTTTTTGAGACAGTCTCACTCTGTCACCTAGGCTCACTGCAACCTCCACTCCTAAGTTCAAACAATTCTCTGCCTCAACCTCCCAAGTAGCTGAGATTACAGGCGCCTGCCACCATGCCCAGCTATTTTTTTGTATGTTTAGTAGAGACAGGGTTTCACCATCTTGGCCAGCTGGTCTTGAACTTGTGACCTAGTGATCCACCCACCTCAGCCTCTCAAAGTGCTGAGATTACAGGCGTGAGCCACCACACCCAGCCGCATCCACTTCTAATTTTGGCTTCTGCCTGACTGGTCTGCCCTACAGGAGATCATGGCTGCTATGAAGAACAGTCACAGTGCCAAGCATGTATGATGTTAGGCAAAGATACCCTTTGACATTCTCAGGAGGAAATTAAAGGAATATTCTACCCTACCACAAATATTCAGCATTTTAGTAAAAATTGTTGTAAAAATTTACTGTTAAGAAAAACTCACTAGTGTCTCTTTGTTATTGTTTTTTCTTTCTATTCTTTTTTTTTTTGGGTGGGGGAGGCTTTTTTCATCTTTCATTTGTTTTGCTTTTGCTGCTATAAACTCACAAAGGAATAAAAAATCTTTGTTCCTTTGCTTTCACAACTGATAGAAGGTACCAGCATTTGTGCTTTTAAAAGTCTAAACTCTCCTTCAACTATAACTCCAGGGGAAAGTACAGTTTTCATATTTCAGATCCATAAAGACAGAAGACGTCAAAAAGAGTAATGGAAGGTGATGTTTTGAACTGAAGAGAAATGACCTAATTCCTAGAGTTAAAAGAATGCAGTGGTGACAATGAACTTGAACTGTGCACCCTCCTACCCACACACGAGGTCAGCAGAACCTCTAAAAAAGGGGGCTATATAATGGCTTGAGGCCTGAGCACCTGGAAGTCTTCTTACCCTGAGCCCAGAGCCACCCACTTCCTAATGGAACAGATAACCCTAAACAATGAGCATCTCAAAAGAGACAACCATGGGCTGAAGACCAAAGGATTTACCCCAATCTGCTGGAATGGAAAAGCTCCTTGGTTATTTTAAAGACTGGACACCCGCCAAAACATAACCAAGTTTAAGTATTCTACAAACCGTAATGAATAGGAACTGATATATTTATTTCACTTAGAAAAATACAGTGGTTTTTGCACACACAAGTGAAGCACAGTGATACCGATTATACAATTTCTTCATTTTTTATTACCAAGCCTCTCTTTCTCTCAGCTAGAACTGGGCCAGGGATGGAGCCAAAAACAAACAGAAACCCATATTCAGAGCAGCCACGTCCCTCACACAAACCAGTGCTTTGCTGTCAGGCCAAGCTTATCTTTCTGGATCTCTGTCCCTGAGGATAAATTCTCTCCCACAAGATTCAACAGTGTCTCCTGCAAATAGGCCTCTGGTGTATCTGCCACATCAGTTAGCCAAATGTGCAGATGATTCTGAATTTCAGAGGTGGGTGAATGCATGTGAGACTCAAGCCCTCACATTGGGGTTCAAAAGAAATTTAATGTTGGAAAAGTGGGAACCCCTGACATTAGTAAATAGGCATCTTCAGGAGCTGTCTGAATATTAATGTTCCATTAAATGCTGAAACAACCCCAACATCTCAGTGAACAAACACATTAAGAGTTTATTTCTTGCTGCTCTAGGATGAATGCATGTGTTCCCCCAAAACTGATAAGCTGAAATCCTAACCCCCAAGGTGATAGCGAGGCAGGATAGTTCCCTTGACTCCTCCAGTTCACGGGTGGGAACTGGAGGGACTGATTTCAGTCAGCCTGCCACAGGCCACTCCTCATAGGAGGGAGCGTGCTAGCAAGTGAGTGTGGGAACCAGAGTGAACAAATGATGGCAGCACCTGGTCACTCTTCTCTGGTTGTAGCAGGCTCTATGCAAGCCCAGTAGCAGTGTCCAAGCACGTTACTACCAATCCTCTTTCAGCTCTGCCATTTGGGGATTGCCATGTGCCAACCAGCTCAGTAGAGGGTCAGGGTGGCAGCCCCTGCCCTCTCAGCACCCAGCTTCTTGTCCAGCATCCAGGAAGAATCAGGTCACATGAACTGTTTGAAAGGTGATGAATGTGGAAGAATTTTGAGCTGAGCGGTGGGTGGCTTTCAGCAGAAAGGGATGGGGAGGTGATCTTTCCCTGAAGCCCAGCCATCTCCAGTCAGGCCCTCTCCAAAGCTGTACCATCTGAAGTTAGCTGTGTCTAACTGTAGTCTCTGACACTCAGTTGCTTCTCTGCTCACTGCTCAGCTGCTTGTATCCTCAATGCTCAGCCACTTGTGTTGTTCTGCCAGCTAAAGTCTTTTATAGGCACAGGATAGGGGTGAGGTAGGCCAAAAAGGCACCATTTGGGTGGAAAAACATCGTTGGCTGTTTTCACTTAGGGTTGCAGTTCCAGGCTAAGGGTGGGGTTTAGCCAGGAGCCCAGCCTTTCTGTATCAATAGTACTAGAAGCTTGGGCCTTTGGGCAATGGTCACATATCCTACAGTCTAAGGCTGGTTGGGTAGCTACTGCCCTCGTTGGACAAGCACATGTTCTTCACAGTCCTCACCGGCTCCTACCGCTTTGCTACACTAAAGGTATCAGCAACCATTTATTGCACTTGCTGAGCACTGTGGCCTGAATGTTTGTGCACCTTCAAAATTCATACGCAGAAATCTTCACTCCTAAGGTGATGGTGATAGGAGGCTGGGACTTCAGAAGGGGATTAAGTCATGGGAGTAGAGCCCTCATAAATGGGATTAGTACCCTTATAAAAGAGGCTCAAGAGACTCCCCCTTCTGACATATGAGAACACAGAGAAAAGATTATGTTGACTGGGTACAGTGGCTCATGCTTATAATTGCCGCCAGAACTGTGAGAAATGAATGTCTATTGTTTATAAGCTACCCGGTCTATGATAATTTGTTCTAGCAACCTGAATAGACTAAGACACAAGCTCACATAAGAATCAACTGAAGTACGCAAGAATCTCTGCTCCATGTAGTCATTCAGGGATGCAGTTTTGTGCCATCTTGTGGTAGCAGCATGTTGTAAGTCTTCATATTCCTGTACATTAAGCCAGTGATAGGATGAGAGCATGAAGAACTGCATGTGAGAAGGTTCCAAGGCCCAAGACTCGAAGTTGTGTGCAACACTTACCTCCAAATTCCATTGACATGAATTCAGGCACATAAAACCCCACTGTACTGGTCTGTTCTCACATTACTATAAGGAAATACCCAAGACTGGGTAGTTTGTAAAGGAAAGAGGTTTAATTGATTCACAGTTTCACATGGCTGGGAAGGCCTCAGGAAACTTACAATCATGGTGGAGGGCAAAGGGGAAGCAAGGCACCTTCTTCACAAGGTGGCAGGAAGAAGAATGACCAAAGGAAAAACGTGCCAAACATAAAACCATCAGATCTCATGAGGACTCACTCACTATCACAAGAGCACCATGGGAGACACTGTCCCCATGATTAAATCACCTCCACCTGGTCTCTCCCTTGACATATGGTGATTATGGAAATCACAATTCAAGATGAGATTTTGGGTGGAGTCACACCAAAACCAATCACCCACCATCCCACCACCATCACTTATTGGCCACTGCAAAGAAATATGGGAAATATGTGCCTAGAAATTAGTGGAAATTAGTCTGGTAAACAACTAATCCATTTCAAGTCTCAGCCACAGAACACCATAGCTCTTTCTTCCTGCTTATGTTTCTTCACTCTCCTGGATTAAATGAGCTAATAACTGAGGAAATAACAAAACAAAGTATTAAATTCTGACTACTTTCCAATGGCCTAAACAACTCACAGAATCTTAATTCTTTTGTGAAAGTTAAATCTTGAAAATATTTACGTAGATCAATTTCTCATTCTAATAACTATTTCATAATAAATTGCTAATTTGTTCTGGTGGTTTTGATGACCAGGCAATGTAAAATACTGGAAATCTAATTTTTCATTTCTCAGAAATGTACCAATACTGCCTCACTCCATATTTTTGCTAATCTGATGAGAGATTGGCATTTGAGCTCAAGAACCTCTCTAGATTGAGGCCAGTGCTCTGGGGCCTGGAGACTTGGCTTTGGGAAGTCAAACCGCAGATCCAAAGGTTTCTTGGTGAGTTATAGGAATGGAACTGAATGTGCTTGCCCTTGGGGTAGGAGTGTCCTCATCAGGAAAACTACAGAGTTACCTCCTCCTCATCTCAAAGACTGTGAAGTGAGTCTTTGAGGCCAGACAGGTAATCTGCTTGTCCTCCCTTTGGGAGTTCCGGAGACACACAGGGCACACTTTCCTGCCAGACTCTGTTTAATACATCATACTGCACTGCCCTTTTACTAACTGCATGCATCCCCAAGCTTACACCAGGAAATCCACTTAGGGAGGGTCTCAGATAAGACTTCTTTTAATATTCTGTGAATTTCATCTATCTCAGTCAGCCTCTGGTTTCTAATAAATGCCTTCTACTCTAAACATATTTGAAATTATTTCATTTATCTCACTGTCAATTTTTGTCAAAGATCCTGTTCAGTTAGAGACTGCCAAATACAAAGTGAGAATAATTCAAAAGTTTCAGAGACCTATAACGGTGCTGAAGGATTAAGAAAAACTGACACAAATTTCAAAGGAGAAGGAGTCAAAAATAATTTTTCACATTGTGGTCCTCTAAATTTCTGCATATCATCAACTTAGCTGGGGTTTTTTTGCAACACAGATTCCTGAGCCCCACTATTATGGTCTGAATGTTTGCATCCCCCGAAAATTCATAGGTTGACAGTTGATCACCAATGCAATGATACTAGGAGGTGGGGAATTTGGGAGGTGATCAGGTCATGAGGTCAGAACCCTTGTAAATGAGATTAATGCCCTTATCAAAGAGATCTGAGGGAGCCTGTTTGTCCCTTCCATCATATGAAGCTACAACTAGAAGGTGCTGTCTCTGAATCAGGAAGCAGGCCCTCACCAGACAGCAGATCTGCCAGTGCCCTGCTCTTAAACTTTCCAGTCTTCAGAACTGTGAGCAGTAAGTGTCTGTTGTATATAAGCCACCCACGTTTGTTATCACAGCCCAAAAGGACCAAGACACCCGCTATATACCTACAAATTCACATTCTCTTAAGGATAGAGCTGAGTTTCAGAATTTTTAAACAAATTCCCCAGGTGATTCTAATTCATATTAAAGCTGAGAATCATGAAAGAAATGGCTAATTATGCATCAAAAGAAGGTTGTGAGGGTCACTTGATGAAATATGTGTATCTTAGAGAGAACATCTCCCACACGTTTATGGAGGTTTGCTGTCTGTATGTTATCATTATAATATGAGCAGCATATGGATCACTATGAAGAGAAAGAGGGACGTGCCCCTTCCTCCTGCATCAACCCGTCATCTCAGGGAAAGACTGATGTCCTAATAGATAACCCATAAACAGTGAGCTGGGTGATTCACTTAAGCATATCCTGAAGGACACCATGCCCTATCCCTGCTTCATACATAGAAGATTAGAGAGAGGGAGAAGGGGCTATGAGGGGGACAAACTGCCTCTTTCTTAACATTTCCCTGAGAGTGAAGGGAAGAGGAACATTGAACTTGTCCTTCCTCCTTCAAAGGCTTGACCCAAGAGACTCTCTCATAAAGTTTGAGGATATTTCAATTATCTGTTGCTATGTAACAAACCACCCCTAAACAAAGTGACTCAAAATGACAATGTTATCTCCGTGATTCTACCAATTGACTGAGCTCAGTAAGATGACCTTATTTGGTATTTTTCATGTAGTATCAGTCAGGTGGCAGCTGGATTTGGAGATCACTGAAGGTTTATGGGCCAGGCATGCAAAATGGCTCACTCATATGACTAGAAATTAATGCTGAATGTCAGCCTGGAGCTCAGCTGGGTTGTCAAGCACAGCACATGTATGTAGCGTCTCCATTTGGCTTAGGCTTCCTGCAGCATTGGTTGGGGCATGGCAAGTCTGAGAAGGACTGATCCAAGAGCAAGCCCTCTCATGAACTAGTCTCATAAGTCCAAGAACATTCCTTCTTATTTATTCTATTGGTTAAGCATGTCGCTTGGGCCAACCAAAATCCAAGAGAAGAAATAGGCTCCTGTTCTTAATAGGGGGTGTGGTAAAGTCATATTGGAAAAGAACATTAAGGGTGAGAGACTGTGGCTGCCATCTTTTGAAAATATAATTTTCTATAGAATGTGAATCTGAAATATTGTGCAGAGATTTTTTTTGTTTTTCCACCAAGGGAACTTGAAAGAAAATGCAAAAGGTACCCAAGATTCTGAGGATGAACTAATACAGGTCCAAAAGGTGGTAGAGAAAGTAGCACTGGGGGAACTCTTAGGGGCCAGCCAAAAATTCCACCCAATGTCAGCTCCCTGTGGTTCACTGTGCCTTGGAATTATAGCAGAGGGAACAAAGGCTGGGACCATGCATTGCCTGTAAGAATTCCCCCGGGGTGAGGGTTAAGGGCTGCAGATGGCCACCCTGCAGACCTCTTACATGAAATGAATGGACACCACAACCATATACACACATACCCTGTTCTGACAGCAAAGACCAACACAAAAGGCCCTCCACTTCTCCATTTCACTCAAGCTTGGGATGCACTGAGTGAAAAGGGGTTGCTCAGAGCATGAATAGGCATTAGACCAAGAACAAGAGGGAGTGATTGAGAGAAAAATCTCAAACCTTCCCTTCTTCTCTACCATGTTCCTTGAAGCTGAGCTGAAGACTGTTATGAGGGCTAGGGATTCTTGAATGTGACTGAATATTTACTCTATATGAGACTTAAGAGTATAATAACCAGATTAGAATGCAAATCACTGGCTAGGGCTTAATTTATCAGCAGAGGCTGAGATCTCTTAATGTTGTTTTATATTTTCACCTCTTTCCATACCTCTTCCCCAAGCAAAAGTCCCTGAAAAATGTTGGGAACTTGAAAAATTATGACAGGAGCTTAAAAATAATCTATTCCATTTGGACATTACTAACATGCTCAGATTGCTCCTTCGAACTTTGTGTACGTAAATATTTTTTTGAAATAAAACATTTGACTCACTTTCCACTGGGAAAATCCTGAGAGTTAAACCTAGTAGTTGCACCAAAGGTGTTTCTTTGGCAAAAAAGTAGGTTAAGTATGGAGTGTTCTGGTTCAATAGAAATACCTATTTTTTCCTGGGAATAGAGCTGTGTGATCATTTATAAATGTCTGTCCTTGTCACTAATCTGTAAGATCCCTGAGGAGAGAGACCAAGTCTGCTTTACCCATTATTGATTGTATCTCTAGTACTTAACTTGGTACCTCTCACCAAGTTAAGGAAGGAATTCAGGAAAGGTTTGTTACATGAATAATTGAATTAGGTTGATGAGTCAAAGAAGCCCAGAACTCTAGCAGTAGAAGAGACTTTTGAGATCATTTAGTTCATTCTACATTGTGATTCTAAGATCCACAGACATTAAAGAACCTACTCACCATAAAGAGGTATGTCAGTGGTGAAGCAAGAAGTAAAACTCAGGTCTCTTGTCTCTGAATTCATGGATTTCCCAAACATACTACGTTTTCTCCTCTACACAACAGTAAAACAGGAGAGCTGAGTACAACCAGACAGATTGAATCTGGCTCTGTCTCCAGGGCAGTATAAACATTTCCTCGCTTTTCCCCTTTTTCCTTAAAGTGATATCATTTAAACAAATTAAAAGAGGAAGCTCATAAGTAGAATAGAATCTTCACAAAAACTAAACCCATCTAGAAGGAAATAATGAGGGTGCAAAGGGGGCCTGTCTGATCTGGTTCAGGAATAAGCATAGGGTACACCAAAGAACCAAAACATATCACCTCAGTGAACAAACCCTTATTTGTTTATTCATTTAACAATATTCACTGAGCAGCTACATTGTGACAGACACCGTTTTAGGAAATGGGAAGAAGTAATAAATAAGACAAAGTCCTTTCCCACAAGTAGAGTATATTCTAGTTCAGGAGGCAGAAATAAACAACTACATAAACAGGAGCATTTCTGAAAGTGATGAGGAAATTGGAAGTGAATAAACGTTATGCTGATACATGGGATAACCGCTGGGAGAGAGTCTCCTTGGGAATAATTAGGAAAGCTTCTCAAAGGTGCTAACATTTCATTTGGAATCTACAAAGAGAAGGAGCTTGCCATACTAAGCACTAAGGAAATATCATTTCAGGCCAAGGGATCAACAAATACTAAGGTTCAGGGGCAATAAGAATTTGAAGGAAGTAGAGAAGAAAATCAAGGCAAAGGAAACAGCTTGAAGAAAAGCAAAATAATAAAATAATAAAATTTTACTTACTTTTTTTTAAATAACAAAAACTTAAAAGTATGAAACTACATGGCATGTTTGGAAACAAGTAATTCAAATATATGCATGGGAATGAGGTTGGAAAGCAATGTCAAGAGACTATAAAGAACATTTGAAAGTCTAGACTTTATTCTTCAGACAATGGGAAATCAAGAGAAATATTGAAATGGATGAATGCAGGAAATGGATTGAAGCATAAAGAGGCAGGGAGTTCAGATAAAAAATATTGCCATGGTCCATTTAATATTGGAGGCAGAATCTGCAGAGTGGTATTGGTCATGGAAAGGAATAGAAAGAATTAAGAGACAGTCAGGTGGAAGCATAATGTGTGAAGTGACCAATTAGATACAGGATGAGAGAGGGAAGGAGTCAGAAAACTTTATGGTTTCCAAATTGGACAATGGAGGAATGGAAGTACCTATAGCCAACATCTTGGGGGAGCAATTGTGTGGGATGAGTTCAGGTGAGATCATACCTGGAGGGTTAGACATCTGTGGAATATTAGAGATGGGTGTCCAGCCAACTATTCAGAGTTGAAGTCTAGTCTTGAGAAGAAAGAGGTAAAGATGTAGATTTGGAAGTCCTCGGCATAGAAGTTGAATCCATGGGGATGAATGATGTTAACTCAGAAGACGAAAGGAGCTTGAGGAAACCGACAGTTGAGAAGAGGCTATGAAAGACATGTAGAAGAGAACTTTAGGGGATGATTTCATTTAAATGGTGAGAAGACAAAACGAACCATCAAAGGACAATAAAGAGGGGTGCAGAGTGGCAGGGGTGAATTAGAAGAGAATATTATGTCAGAAGTTATTGAATGAGAGAAGAAGCAAGAAAACAAGAATGTCAAAAATACCGTCAAGAGCAGAGTAGACTGGAGTTGGCATTGTGTAATTGTTATTTCTATGGACCAAGTAAATCCTATTCAGGAAGATAGTTAGGGCTGCGTTGCTATTCCGAAAATAAGTATAAATTGTGCTGGTCAAAGTACACAGTTTTCTGCTCCAACAAAATCTTTGCCAGCTGTCAAATACCAGTCACTTTAAAACATATAAAGACCTATTTCACAGAGAGAAGTATTCCTTTCCCCCCCCCCGACTCCATGTAAATTATGGATAAAGAATGCAGCAATTTAATAAATCACTGTACTTTTGAACTAAGCCATAAGAAGAATCTACCAGAAGTGTGATTTAGAAGAAAAACTATAAAAAATATTCGGCTTATTGTTGAACTGAATCAAGGCTTTTATGGAAATAAATGTGATAGTAGTTTATCAAAAAGAGGGTATTTGGAACAGAAGAGAAATAAAACAGAATAAAGTAGTATTATTTAGTTTCTAAACATTGCCACGTGAATAAATCATTGTTTATGGATTTCTAATTATAAGTTGCAGTTTAAGTTTAATCAAAACTAATATCTATCACAAGAATGATTTCATTTTTGTCTCCTCTGTATAATTACCAAATTGATATATATCTTGCATAGGGCATTATCATGAAGGTCATACCATCCGCTTTCAAAATACCTTGTTTTCCTTGGAATCTCTCTGTATCAACCACCTCAGAGAATCTCTGTTAATATCATTACAGAGAAATAGAAAATAAAATATGCCATGTTATTAATATTCCATTAATTTGCAAAAGAGAAAAGTTTAATAGAAATTTAAATAAAAGGAGTAGGTAGGGATAGGAAGAAAAAACATATCAAAATGCGAAAATCAAGTAAGACAACTTGTTCAAATTCCAGCAGTCCACAACATACCACATTATACCTGTCTTACAAATTTTCCTCTAAGCGTGGAGTAGAAAATTAAATTACCACATTTCTGTGATTTAAGGTCTTTGGATTTGATTTGAATAGCTGTGTTTCTGAAGTTGCTTCATTACATTTTTTCCTATGGAGGTAAAGCTTTTATTTTCAGAATTATTCACACCGTATTTTTAGTGCTCTAAGATCTTAAAACACAAACAGTGGTTGCTGACTTTACTAAAACATAAGAAAAGTTAGGTAATTTTTATGATACTGTTGATCACCTACCCGACATTTCTTCCCTTTTTCCTTTCAGAGTGTTGATTTTATTTAGGCATTCACTCTCCCCTCTTCACTGGGGAAATCCTGATTAGCCTAAGCCAATGTGGGACATGTCATTGCCCAGGAAACAAATACCAGGATGAACCTATAACCTAAGTTGACCCAATCAGATTGGAAAGAAGGGCTTATATTTTCTTCCTTTTCTTTCTCTCATCCCTCTCTCCCTCCCTTCCCCTTCTTTCCTTTCTTCCTTCCTTTTCTGTCTTTCTTTCCTGCTGGACATGAATAAGGAATCATGAAGTCCCAGCTGTCATGGAGAGCCATCTTGCTCCCATGAGGAGAACCCATTTTAGAATTAAGAATGGCAGAGCAGAGATAGAGAAATAACCTAGATTCTTGAGGACTCCATTGAGTTACAGCTCATTCCACCTGAAACCCACTTTACCCTTTGGACTACCAGAAATAAAAGAAAACAAGTATCATTATTGTTTGTTTTCATTTGAGTTGAGGTTTTCCGCTATCAGAAGCCAAAAGAATCTCAAGTGATAGAATATATATACAATTTACCTAAACTCTGAAAAATAACATTATATATTCACTTTATTCTTTCCTCACAATTTCTGGTGGCATACTTCTAATATATTTGTGAACATGAAGGCACACTAATGTCAAATTATATACCAAATATAATCTAGCCAAGTTATGACTAAAACTTCCAGAGCCCAACATACCAACCACATATGACAGTCCTTGAAGATATTCCATTCCCTTTGGTACTGACTGTACATTTTTAATCACAAAATCAAAGAAATTCAACATTCTTAGCACCCCAAATTCCTCCATTTTGCCACATTTCTGTAGTATCACCCTAATCACAATCACCACAATTATTCTCTCACCTGAGTGTTCTTCCAGCTGGTTTCCCTGCTGTTGCTTCTACAATATATACTTTCCACAGAAGCTAGAATAGCCTTCTGAAAACATAAACCAGATTATACTCAGATAAGAGATAACAGACTACAGCATTTATTTTCCAATTTCTAGGGGATGTAATGAAAAAATCAGCAGAAACCAGCAGATGGACAAGAAAGTGATCCCTAGCTGCCCTCATTGCTTATTAGCATAAGACATTCCCACCAGTGCCATGACAGCTTGCAAATGCCAAGCCATTATCTGGAAGTTACCAACCCTCTCCATGGCATTGACCCAAAAGTTACTGTTCCTTTTCTAGAAAGTTCTAAATAACCCACCCCCTCAATTTGCATTAACCTGCCCCTTAATTTGCATGTGATTGAAAGTAGGTGTGACTGTAAAGAGAGTTGTCAAGAGTCCATACATTGCCAACTCTGGGCACACTGCCTATGAGTTAGCCCTGCTCCACAAGAAGCAGTACTGGTCACCAAAAAATGGCTGTCTAACACCACTGGCTCATCCTTAAATTATTTCCTGGGTAAAGGCAAAAATCCTCCAAGGCTAAATCCTAGTTTTGGGGCTTGTCTGCCCTGCATCAATATTGCTTGTTTAACATTCTCCAACTTCTTCCACCATGCTCAGAAGAAAACCCTAACTGCTTACTGTGGTTAACAAAGCCCTACAAGATCTCTCCCTTCAAACTCCTTGGACCCATGTCCATCTACTCTCTCCTTTATGCACTAGACTCCAACTAAACTGATCTGCCTTTCCATTCCTGGAACACACCACCCTTGTTCCCAAATTAAGGATCTTTGTCCTAGCTATTCAACCCACCTTGAAGGCTCATGCTTCTAATATTTTTATGGCTAATGTCTTCTTTTCATTCAGATCTTTTTTTAAAAGGAAGCATCCTCACAGTGACTTCCCTCAATCACCCACAGCTTCTCAGTCAACTGTGTAGCACTTCTGTGCAATATTTCTTAACAACTGACAAGTTTGTTTGTTTACTGTCTCAGCTGTCCACATGAATAAATAAATGAAAGCATATCTGCTTCCATAGAAATCTTGGACACTTGATATATGCACAGCTTTGTGTTAGTTCAGTTGTACTATAAGAAGTTTTGAAATCTCATTTGTCACCTGGACTAGGTCTAATGCACATAAACGCAACAAAATCAGATATTATTGGAAAATTATGTAAGCCTAAATGATCATGAAAAATGTATCTGGCTCTATGATTAGCAAAAGAAAAAACTATAAACTAGTTTATTTTTATCCCTTGAAGTCATTAGCTTTAAGTCAAAAAGACTAATGAAATAAAACAACTTCAAACACTAACCTACATGCAAACAGTGTTTACCAACTGGAATTATTGTTGACCAACAGTATTTGAAAGTCACTAACGAAAATGATGTGACAATTATCAAATGAGCAGAAAATACGCAACCACGAAGAGGAAGATCTGAGAAAACATGTAGATTTGAGTCACAGAACATTGCACTGGTCTCACTGTGTTCTTGAAGGCCAATCAGAACAGTTCCTTACAATGAAAGAGCATTTAGTAAGTTATGGATCCTGAGCCATATCCTTATAGTCCATGAATTTATTACTTTTAAAAACAGCACAGTTGTGCAACTAAGTATACTGTCTGCCTGCACAGACTCTAAAAACTGTTTAAGTCTTTGATAGCTTTCAAGGTTATCTCCAGCACTTTCTTTCTCTGCTTAGTTACTCACTTTGGAAGGGAAGGAGACTAAAGGATAACCTTTCACAAGTAAATATCCTTTTTATGGTGGTAGAAAAGGCACGAAACTTAGAGATTCATAAATTTATTTTTCACCAGCACCCAAGTCAAGGAAAGCATAAGAATGGTTTCTGAGCAGATGTTCTCTCCAGTGGAACTTGCTGGAACAAAGTTTCTCAGTTTAGAAAAAAATAAAACATACATTTTAATGTATTTCTCTTAATGTCCTGTTTTCAGTGCTGCCCAAACAAAAACTTGGCTACAGGTTCAGACTTATTGAAACAAATCAATGAAATCTGCTTGAAACTCATAGTTTTAGTATAAAGTGCCCAATTTTAGAAAAGTGGTTCTGCACAGTAGGTTAATACATTAAGTCAGTTGTTCTTTGCAATAGGATTATTCTAGATACCTAAAAACAGAAGCTTGGCTGCCTAGAATTCCTTATGCCAAGGATACAAAATGCTGAATATAAAATCCAATTTCCAAATGCTTACTTGAATATCTATTTTGACCAGGTATGTAAAAGACATGTACTTGCTGAAAACATTGTCTTTACTCTCACCACTCACTTCATGCTGCTTAAATATCCATCTTTAATGAACTCACCTGGAGACTAATTCACTCTGAAAGCAAATATTTACAAAAAAAATTTCAGGTCAATAGACGGGTATTATAGAAAACTTACATGTGTTCTCAAGGCACATTTTGAGCCTAACATACCTTTAAAATACTTCTCTTTTTCTATTAAGATATTATGACAAAATGTTCTACTGTTGGAAAATACTGAAGTCCCTCCCTTCCTCTGTTTGTCTATTCTATTTTTCACTAATTTCAATGAATACAATAAGATTTTTATTTTGAATTTGTTTTGAACAAACTAGTATAGAGCAAAAAATGAACACATGAAAACTATGTGGTTTGCTGCCTGAGGCAATTGCTTGTAACTGTGATAGTGTCTAAATGCATACAAATTTGCTATAAATAAGAAAAAAATAAATCTGACTCTAAGTAGTTTTAAAAATCCATTTGAATTCATCCAGGAGAATAGGAAATATATTTTCTTTTCCAAATCCATCTCAATTGAATTAAAAACACTTTGAGGGCAGGAAGTAGCTCAGACTAGTGGGAAGAACCTTGGAAATTTGAAATCAGACAAATCAGGATAGTAGCCCAAGTATTCAAATCCAAAGAGAATAAGAAACCTGGCAGAGGTCACACAGTGGTTTCTTAATCTCTCTAGGTTTGAATTTCCCAACTGTAAGATAAGGGTGATAATATCTACTTCACATGATTGTGGTGTGCATTAAAGATCTTAGCATCTGACTCATGACATACTCCAAGTCAGTATTAGCTCTCTGATATTCCCTGAAACACCCAACTCAGGTATTTATATAGTGGATACTCAACAACTGTTTCCTGAATGAAATAAAATTAAATGCTATTTCCACTCTATAAAATATCTGCATGTATATAAGAAATAATTACAATTAGTAGGACTTTTGCCAACTCTCAATTCTTTCAAACTTGAGATTGCTTCTACTTTCTCATGTGTATGTATCCTATCTTACTTCTCACCCTAAACCAAAATGTAAAATGTGTGCATGGTTAGAATCTATTTAAATGTGTGAAAAGTCACACTTTAAATATGCAACTGAGTTTTGTCAGGAAAATAAAGTCAGCATTATGAGAAAAATGAAAAAATATACAAATTCAGGCTATACAAATAGAGGATACAGCAATGAAGGTTTAGAAGATGATGGCTGAGGTATCTCTTAACTACAGAGGGAAAAGTCATTTATCCCTGGAAAGTTCAAGAAAGGCTGTCGACGAAAGGCGATATGGTACAAAGACTTAAGTGTCAGAAAGACCAAGGTTCAAACCTTAGCTCTTTTACTTAACCACTGGGTAACTTTGATAAATTACATAACTCTCTGATCCTTCATTTCTTCAAGAGAAAAATGAAAAACACCTACCTTCTAAGACTACTGTAAACACTTACAATAATATCTGTGAGAATTCTGTTTATAGTAAGTGCACAAGTATTAGCTTTTATCAATATCCACTTAAGTGGCATGAATAGAGTAACGCTTCTTGCTGAACACTTTTTATCAGGCAGTATGTTAAATTCATGTTTTCTCAATATTATATTAAATTGTTTTCATACCCAACTATTTTTCTATTGCATAAACTTCCTAAAACAAACATCAGCTGAAATTTCCTAATTTAAATGATCAGTTTCTTGATCCTGCTTACGTAAACAGATCAGTATACAGATACAGAAGAGTGATTAAACAGTCAAGAGTTAGCAGCAAACCCTAAGAAAAGGAAAGGTCAAAAACTGAATTATATACAAGTTGCCTGATCAGCTCCTAAATAATAGGAAATTTACTCTATCCAAAAGGGCAGCAGTCCTCTTGTACCTTAATTATGCCAATGGTGACTTCAGAGAGGAACTAGCTTTCCCTACTATGAAGATCTAATTCATCAGTTTGTAACTTTAATACTCTGATTTCATGTCAAAGGAGAAAAATCTCAACTCAATTACCCTACCAGAAAACACAAATTGGTTGACACTGGCAGACTACACCACCACCATGAAAATCCTAACTGCAGAGAAAAGACAAAACAAAAAACCTCTGGAAGTCAGAATACTTGAGATGCATCACTTCATAACTTGGATGGTTATTCTTTTGTTTGGACAAAGCATACTAAAGTTTTTTTTTTAATGTTTGTTCTCCTTCAACTCATCCATACTTATAATACCCAAAAAGCAGCCAGCAACACAAACCTTTAAGGCTGCCAACCAGGAAAAATAACTTAGCACAACAATTATCTTTTTTAACCATAAATAATGTTATGTTAGGCCAAGCTTCCTAGATACACTTGGATTGAAGCAGCTCTTTACCCTAGGGCTATTAACTGTATAACATGTATATTGAGAGGAAAAAGGCAAAAGAAAAATGCAGATGAATTAAATTAATGCTTAAAATACCTCAAATTTTGAATAAATGGGAACATGGGCTTTTTGATCGTAGTTATGTGAATTAAGATAAGCCATTTCTTGCTATGTGTGCAAAAATACTAGAAGTTGTGGGATGCTTAAAAGTATGTTTATGATTCCAAAACTCAAGTGTGCATGCCAAATATAGGTTGTAGGGACAGATCTCAACTAATCTCTGTATAGTAGTTGGCTCTCACCAAAATAATAGGACCTAAAAAAAAAAGAACATTAAAGGCATACTATCCAAAACCCAAACAACTTTGTAACTGGAGTACTAATAAAAGAATAACTGGAACCTCTAGAGTTCCAGTAGCTCAGTTTGGCTAAAGACTACTTCAAAGGATATTAAAAATGCCCAAAACCAATAGAGTGGGAAAGTTGGCTTGTGGGGCCCTAAGAAAATGCAGAGAATAGAGTTCTGATTCAGTGCGGCTCCTGACGAGGTGGTCAGAGAAATAAGTACAACCCGCTTCAAGTTAAGCTGAAGCCTAGGTGCTTATTTTAAATTGCCCTAAAATAGAGCTGAAAGGACTTCTGCTGGTGCAACTGCCATGTTGAAGATCTTTGTTCTGCCTGAAGGAGGTTGTAATCTGGTCCTGCTCTTCTGACTCCTTTTGCCTAAAAACAAATGACATGTAAACCAGTACGACTTCTATGTTATACTGCCATGATTTTAATGTCATATTTACCAATCCATAGGAGGTATTTGCCGAAAATTCAATTAGATTTTAAGAAAGCATATTATATTGCTGACTTGTCCAAAGCTCATGACTGACAAAAACCTCTTGTCCATTTCATGTAAATTAATGTTAAGGCATGTCATTTCTGCTGCATATTTGTGCAGTTGATCTTTAGACTCATTGAAGCACTATACATTAATTGCTGTTACATTTCACCTTGTTAAACCTGGTCACTTATTTTACCTGAGTCTGATCGCGATTCTGCCATCCAATGTATTAGCTAAAGTTCCAATGTCTATGTTAACTCTTTGTTTTCTAAGCCTACCAGCAGTGTTGAGTAGGTATAATCTCAAACATTTGCTGCACATAACCAGCTATGTCCTGACAGTCAAAAATATTGATTTACAAACTATCATTCAAAAATTTGCAAATTCTCCTGCATATATTGTCATCCTGACATTTTTATTTTTGTCCACAAAGATATTCTCTCTATAACATAACAGACTAATGTATCTGTCTGATAAACTAGTTTCTGCTATACATTTTCCTAATCAGTCAGCCTAGAAGCTTTATTCAATAAAGAAATTTGGGAAATTTGAAAAGCCTTGTTCTATGTGATATAATAACCCACTGCAAGTGCTTCAGCTTTCTTAAAGAGTTCAAAGATATCTTTTAATTAATCAGAGCATTTTGTTCCAAATGGATAATCAAGTTCATCAATCTGTAACATTCAAAATCTTTTTATTAATTCAGAATTTTGATAACTATTTAGCCAGCATTTGCCCTTTTCTCATTATTTAGCACCTCTATCTTTGACCCAGGCATTTTAAAAGTGCCAAAAGAAGTGAAGAAGCTCATTGCCACATTTTCTGTTCATGAGGAAAGGTAGAAACCAAAGAGAACTATTTAAGTATGGAATTATTTTCCATATTCATATACCCTGGATTCAACATTGCAATATAATGAATAATTAAAATGAGTTGGACTTGAAGATCTGGGGTATATTTCTAACAAAAGAGAAATAGGTAATGAGACATCTCATGCTTAGCCCATAGAATAACATTATTTTTCACAATCCACTAAATAAGTATCTCAATATCAGATAGGTAAGTCCTCTTACCTAGTTATTCATCTTCAGTACTGCCTGGGCTATCTTTGGTCTTTTGCCTTTCACATAAATTTTAGAATTATCCTAACAGTATAGTTACACACACATATGTGCAAGCACTTAAAAAGTGCTAGGATTTTGATTGGGATGGCACTGAACCTAAATCAATCTGGGGGAGAATTGAAATATTTAAGAGATTATAGCTTTCTATTTATTAGATCCTTTTTGCATTTTTCTCAATAATGTGTTGTAGTT
Source organism: Ateles fusciceps (assembly GCA_036589455.1). NCBI lineage: Eukaryota > Metazoa > Chordata > Mammalia > Primates > Atelidae > Ateles > Ateles fusciceps. The sequence goes on from JAZHEH010000222.1 coordinate 11,256,345, forward strand.
TTCTGTATGGAGGTTTTTTCCAACTTTCAATAGACTTATTCCTGATGCTTAATATTTTATATTATTGAAAATAGTATTATTTTTAATTTTAATCTTTTTTTATAGTGTAAAATAAAACTGATTAAACAGAAATACAATGACTTTGCTAAACTCACAAATCAGTTCTCATAATTTATCAATTGATTCTTGGACTTTTCCAGCTAAAACTTAATATTATCTGTGAATAATCACAATTTTGTTCATCTTTATCGTTTTTGCTTCTTTTCATTGCCTTCTGGAAATGATAAAAATTTCCACTAACATGTTGAACAATAAATTTGGCAAACTTTACTTGTACCTAATCTCAAAGGGAAAGCTCTTTCTATTTTACCTTTACATAAAAAGCTAGCTGCAGGATTTAGGGTAACTACTCTTTATCAGATTGTGAAATTTTTTCAGTATAAACTTCTATCTATACTAAGAATTTTCAATCAAAAATTTTCTCATAAATAGCTTTTATTATTTTGAGATACGTTCCATCAATACCTAGTTTATTGAGAGTTTTTAGCATAAAGTGCTGTTGAATTTTGTCAAAGGCCTTCTCTGCATCTATTGAGATAATCATGAGGCTTTTGTCTTTGGTTCTGATTATATGGTGAATTATATTTACAGACTTGTGTATGTTGAACCAGCCTTGCATCCCAGGGATGAGGCCTACTTGATCATGATGGATAAGCTTTTTGATGTGCTGTTGCAATTGGTTTGCCAGTATTTTATCAAAGATTTTCACATCTATGTTCACCATGGATATTGGCCTGAAGATTTCTTTTTTTATTGAGTCTCTGCCAGGTTTTGGTATCAGGATTATATTGGTCTCATAAAATGACTTGGGAAGGATTCCCCTCTTTTGGATTGTTTGGAATAGTTTCAGAAGGAGTGGTACCAGCTCTTCTTTGTATGTCTGAAAGAATTCAGCTGTGAACCCATCTGGACCTGGGCTTTTTTTGGTTGGTAGGCTATTAATTGCTGCCTCAACTTCAGCCCTTGTCATTGGTCTATTCAGGGTTTCAACTTCTTCCTGGTTTAGGCTTGGGAGGATGAGTGTCCAGGACTTTATCCATTTCTTCCAGGTTTACTGGTTTATGTGCATATAGTTGTTTGTAGTAATCTCTAATGGTAGTTTGTATTTCTGTGGAATCAGTGGTGTTATCCCCTTTACCGTTTTTTATTGCATCTATTTGATTTTTCTCTCTCTTTTCTATTAATCTGGCTAGCAGTCTGTCTATTTTGTTGATACTTTTTGAAAAACAGCTCCTGGATTTATTGATTTTTGAAGGGCTTTTTGTGTCTCTAGCTCCTTCAGTTCTGCTCTGATCTTACGACAAACCCATAGCCAATATCATAGTGAATAGGCAAAAACTGGAAGCATTCTCTTTGAAATATGGCACTAGATAAGGATGCCCCTCTCTCACCACTCCTATTCAATATAGTATTGGAAGTTCTAGCCAGAGCAATCAGGCAAGAAAAAGAAATAAAGAGCATTCAGCTAGGAAAGGAGGAAGTCAAATTGTCTCTATTTGCAGACGACATGATTGTATATTTAGAAGACCTCATCATCTCAGCCTAAAATCTCCTGAAACTGATAAGCAACTTTAGCAAAGTCTCAGGATACAAAATCAATGTGTGGAAATCACAAGCATTTCTATATATCAGTAACAGACTAAAAGAGAACCAAATCAAGAGCGAACTCCCATTCACAATTGCTACAAAGAGAATAAAATATCTAGGAATACAACTAACAAAGGATGTTCTTCAAGGAGAACTACAAACCACTGCTCAAGGAAATAAGATAGGACACAAACAGATGGAAAAACACTTCATGCTCATGGTTAGGAAGAATCAATATTGTGAAAATGGCCATACTGCCCAAAGTAATTTATAGAGTCAATGCTATCCCTTCAAGCTACCACTGACCTTCTTCAAAGAACTGGAAAAAAACACCTTAAACTTCATATGGAACCAAAAAAGAGCCCACAGAGCCAAGACAATCCTAAGCAAAAAGAACAAAGCTGGAGGCATCACGCTACCTGACTTCAAACTATACTTTAGGCTACAGGAATCAAAACAGCATAGTACTGGTACCAAAACAGAGATATAGACCAATGAAACAGAGCAGAGGCCTCAGAAGTAACACCACACACCTAAAACCATCTGATCTTTGACAAACCTGACAAAAATAAGCAATGGGGAAAGGATTCCCTGTTTAATCAATGGAGTTGGGAAAACCGGCTAACCATGTGCAGAAAAGCTGAAACTGGACCCCTTCCTTACACCTTATACAAAAATCTACTCCCTATTACTGTTTTTTGAAAAAAATTGTAAATAATTGCCACTAAGTCTTCTTTAAAAATGGGACGGAACTCAATAGTAAAGCTATGTGAGCCTGAAGTGATCTTTGAACAAAGTATTTAAATATAAACCAATTGTTTAACACTTAAGGAACCACTTATATATTCCACTTTTTTAGGGTCAGTTTGGTAAACTTTTTCTAGAAATAAGTCCATTTCTTCTAAATTTCCAAGTTTACTGGTCTTGGGTTGTTCAAAATATCTTATCTTTCTAATGTCTATTGGTTCTATGGTTACTCGCTGACAATATTTGTGCCTTCCCTATTTTCCTCATCATTCTTCCTAGGAACTTACCAACTTTATTAATCCTTCAAAATAACTAACTATTGGCTTTTTTTGTCTTTTCTTCTGTATTTGATGTCTAATTAATTTATGTTGTCTTTCTGATTTTTGACATTTCTACCATCTTTCTTTTTTACTTTCTGTTCTTTTTCTAACTTCTTGAGATGAACACTTAAATTTCTAATCGTACCTTCACCTTTTCTGAAATATTTAGTTAAGGCTGTAAATGTTGCTCTAAGGGCTACTTTATTTATAACTATTTATGCAATATTTCACTATAATTTTATCATATCATTAATTTTTAAATATATGGGATTTGAACTTAACTGCATTGTGATCAGAGAATCTGTATTTTTCAATTTTGTGATTATGCTAACGACTAAGAACGCTAAGTTTTGCTGACTTTGTCTTAACATTAACAATGACAATAACACATATATGTATATAAATATATATATATATAGGTATAAATATACATATATACTCTCTTTTCTTGAGGAAGCTCATCCTGAATCTCTTCTATTTCATTTCCTGGTTCTAATGAAGGTTTTTTACTCATGTTTCCCTTCCACTTTCAAAACTCCTCATTCCTCTATTCCAGTACTGCCTGATGGAACTTTATGTGATGACAGAAATATTCTGTATCTCAACTGTCCAAGATAGTAGCCAGTAGCCACGTGTGGCTATTGAGTGCTTGAAATGTGACTAGTTTAACTGAGAAACAGTTTTTATATTTTATTTGTTTAATTAACTACATTTATATCTAAGTAACCAAAGTGAGTAGAACTATCATATTGAACAGCACAAGTAAAATCAACCCATTCTCTCTCTGTTAGTTAGAATGCAGTCAGGAAGAAGCTATTTGAACAGAGAGAAAGTACCATAAATAATTGTTAACTAAGTATATATTTTGTTAACTAGAGAAAAAGTGAGACTCTAAGGTATCACAAAAGTGCTAACCGTGGGAAACAACTGCCTTCTCTAGAGCTGAGGGGAGAAAATAAGGAGTCCAGAATATTAAACTTAGAAGGTTGAGGAAGAGGCCCATGAAACTGGAGCAGATCTCTGAAAGGGAAAGGAGGGTGGGTGGGAGAGCATCATGCTGATAGGTGTAAACTGTACACCACCACCTGTATTCAGCTGTTACATCCCGAAAGAATTGCTGCTGCCAAGCTGAAGAAATGTTGCCCCATTGATAGACTTTTGCTCTCACAGGAACCAACTGGAAGGAGCAAGTTTGTCACCTGCCTCCTGCCATGCCATCTCCCTCTTTCTCCCTCTGCTGGCAGAGTCAACAGGAAGCGTTTCACAAAGCAAAAAGGTGGCTTTTAGAGTCCAGGCCCAAAGCACCATGAAGCCAATCATAGAAGGGTGCCTTCAAAGTTAAGAAAAAAAACCGACTGATATGGTCTGGCTGTGCCTCCACCCAAATCTCATCTTGAACTGTAGTTCCCATAATTCCCATGTGTCATGGGAGGAACCCAGAGAGAGGTAATTGGATCATGGGGACGATTACCCCACATTGCTGTTCTTGTAATAGTGAGTGAGTTCTCATGAGATCTGATTATTTTATATGGGGCTTTTCCCTCTTTATCTCAATACTTCTCCTTCTTGCCGTCATGTGAAAAAGGATGTGTTTGCTTTCCCTTCCACCATGATTGTAAGTTTCCTGAGGCCTCCCCAGCCTTATGGAATTGTGAGTCAATTAAACCTCTTTCCTTTATAAATTACCCAGTCTCAGATATGTCTTTATTAGCAGCATGAGAACAGATGAATACACCAACATACTCTCTTATCTGTTTCTCCATTCTCCCCTCCTGTCTCACTTTCTCCAAGCCCAATCTTACCTGCTCCCTAAGAGAGAAAGCATACCTCTGAGAACCTTCTGCCACCTCCAGCACTGATCCACAGTTTCTTAAATCTTTGTTTCAACTTCAGTGGGAGATAAGGGAGAAAAATAATCTCTCAATGGATGAGTGAAAAAATGAGAAGAGAATAGACAAAGAATAATCTGATGTAAAGATATAACTCTACCATGCTCTTTTCATATTTTGATGAAGACACTTTTAGAAGAAAGGCATAATTTTCTACTAAAAGAGAAATGGGCAAGTACAATGAGAAGTGTAGTGAAGTTGTAGACATAAGTAGGAACCATGGAGGACACATGCATGTCTAAAGAGGGCAGCAGCTATCCAGCCAGCCTGGGACTGCAGTGCGGTAATGTGAGTCCAGTGTTTCCAGATCTCCTAATTTTTTGAGAGATGCCAGAAATCTGGATTTTTATGTGAGAGCATCCAATTTCAAAATGTTGGCTCAGAAAAATTTTAAACATTGTACCAGCCAAATGAAACACTGTGATGGGCCAAATCTAGCCTGCGGGCCATGGTTTGGGACTTTTGCAGTGCAGCACATGGACAGAAGGGTCTCTGCGGCAATGATATATGGACCTCAAGTATCCATCCTATCATATGGCCCATCGGCAAGAACAGACTAGTTCAACATTATGTGGCAACCCTGATTTTAATGCAATGTTGGGTACTTGGGGATGGGTTTCTTTTGTTGCTGTTTTTGTTTCTCTGTCTTTTTTTGTTATTGTCATTGATGACGTTAAGACAAAGTCAGTCTAACCTAGCACTGTCAGCCACTACCACGATCACTCACTTCAATGTGGAATTAATTTAAAATGAACACTTTGGAGGAAATAAACTGTATACATGAAATATATAATCATTATTCTGAGGGTTTGGCATTTACTTCAAGAGAGCAGGCATCTCTTTAGTTTCTAAGAGCAAGAGTCCATCAGTGGGGCATGTAGTCAAATACGCAAACTGAAGGTAAAATACTGACACACATACATATATATGCATTGTACATATAGTATGTTCATATATAAAACCTCATGGTCTTTAGCAAAAACTTTTGTACAGCTGTATTACAAAACAATGAAGTATATTGCAAAATAAAATATGTAAACATTAAAATTGGTATTAGAAGTTTTATAATATGTGTTGATATTTGTCAAATCTTTCAGTAAGTTCTTTGATGCTTGATTCTTTCATTTGTTTGGGTATCAAAAAATCTTTTTCCCATATGGAAGTTTTACACATATTCCTAAGCCACATGGAATAGACACTTTGACTTGTGTGCAGAAGATTTGTGGTCTTTGCAAAGCCATTATAATTTCTCTTTTGGTACAGTTGAAACCATAAATAAATATGTGTACATGCATTGTATAAATTGTGTCATATGTTTCTGAGTATCTTACTTGCTCTTACTCGAGAAAAATAAATCACTACATAGGCCCACACTTTAAAGGAGCAATGGATTTTATCAAATACAATATTTCTCTTTCTTCTTTCTCTACCTTCACCCAACTCAAATTAGCACTTTACTTACACTATCATCAACCACCTACTACAGTTTATTCTTATAAAATAGGGATAACAGAATATTGAAAGCATGATTTTTTCCTCCTAAAACTTTGCCTTTTAAAAAATATTTTTATAAGCTAAAGAGAAAAGATAATCACTCTACTAGAATTCTAGCAGACTATATCTTCAGGTCCTTCTCTATATGCTCTACATTTGTAATAATTCCTGCATGCTTCAGTCTCTAATAATAATCATTTCACAGGTTGAAATGCTCAGGAAAGGAAAATAAAGTAGACCTTTAGATTACACTAGCATTGCTATATTATTAATAAATGCTAGGTTTTGATACTAAGGGAGGTAGATTTTGTTTAGAAAATTACTATAGTTTTAAAAATTAGTATTTATTATAAACAAGTAAAATTAATCCATTGTAAGACTAATCCAATGTAAGACTAATCCAATATAAGACTTACAAGACTTACTTACAAGACTAATCCAATGTAAGACTAATCTTTGGCTTTTAACAACTGAAATTTGTTTGTCACATGTAGATCTGTGAAGCAGCCATGGTGACTATGTTCCAGGTTGTATATCTCATTCCTGTTCCTCAGTCTAAGACTTATAACGTCTCTCACAGGCTGATGTAGCTGTAGCCACCTAAAGAACTTTTCAACTCAACATACAAATCTTACTCCATTTACAGCTCCAGTTATTTTTAAAGTGGCTTATAGGTCAGGCACAGTGGCTCACACCTATAATCCCAACATTTTGGGAGGCCAAGGCAGGTGGATCACTTGAGTCTAGGAGTTCAGCACCAGCTTGGGCAACATGATGAAACTTCATCTCTACTAAAGATTAAAAAAAAAAAAAAAAAAACATTAGCCAGTAGTGGCGGCATGCACTTGTGGTCTCTTGAGTCTGGGAGGTCGAGGCTGTGGTGAGACATTGTGATCTTATCACTTCACTCCAGCCTGGGTGACAGAGAGAGACCCTATTCCAAAAGTAAATAAATTTAAAAATAGACTTAGATTAATTTACAAACACATTTGAAAATTTAGTTATTTATATTTCTTCAAATATTTTATTGCATTTATACATTTGGGTACTTTATTGTCCACTTTAAAAAAAAAATAACCTTTCCAACTGCTTATGTAATTCTTCTCTATAAAATAAACTTATAAATACGAGGAACATCCATTTCTCTTACATTTTCTAATATTATTGATAAACTTCCATCTTTGACCTTAAAATCCCAATTCTAAATTGATTATGCATGATGCATACTTTAAGTGAGAATCTATTTCTAACATTGCAGATAGGTCTCAACTTAGGACCTATGTTGTTCCCTGATGTCCCTGGACTTTTGAGTTTGTTCCCATTTGCCTGGGCTTTCAAAGTAAGCAGATTTCTTCTTACTATGTCTCCCATTTATCTTTTTTCAACATTTAGGAAAATGTGTGGCTTTGGTGAGAAATTTACAGAATTTATTTTCTGCATTTAATTGTTAGATACCCTTTGCAGTACACATTTAAGACCCTTTAAAGTAGTTGTATGTTCAATTTTTACTGTACATCTAATACTAGAAAAGGAGTTTAGGTTGCTAATACATGCCTTTAGAGAATCTGATATGCAAACAAGAAAAAATACACTTCTGGCGATGTAGCCTTCATCAGTGCCAGATAAACAGACTTAGGTGCTTTTTAGCATATCAAACTAGCTTCACACCATTTTGAAAGAGACATTAAATGATTAGATGAGTAGATCTACTACTGAAAACAGTTAAGAATTTGTCCTCTACTTAATCATTAATAACAGATGAGGGCAAGTTTTCCTATATAGATTTGTAATATATTTGCCTAGATTGAAGCAAAAAAGGTAATAAATAGCTTAAAGGCTTCTTTCAGAATTAGATCTCTCCTGATATATACAAATCCTGTCTAACCATTTATCTAGCCATAGCGTATTCTCAGGAGAGACTAGAAAATATAGTTGTTAGTTCTTATCTGGTCCCTTGGACTTACCATACAGAAGAAAGAAGGAAAAATTCATTTCAGATATTTCTATATTATGGGAACAAATCTAAAAAACTAGTGGTTATTCAGGAATCTGAAAGTATTTTTTTCTTCAAAGAAACAGAAGCCATGAGGTATGGAGCCCAGGACAACAGAATTTGGAATCATAAGACCCTGGTTCAAATGTTGGCTCTATCAATTAACTATGCAACTTTATAAAGACATAATCATCTGGTTCATAAAAGAAGATAATAACTTTCCTGTAGACTTGTTATTAGAAATAAAGATAATATATGTAAAATGCCTCAGAGTAGGTCCTGATGAAATATATGCTCTTATTTTACATAATTTTTAAATTGCTATTTCTCCCTGTGCAAGCTGTATCTCATTGCCATGAACTCATGGAATATATAAACATGAGTTGTTTTGACAGATTTTTATTCCAATGATGTGTTTTGCTAAAAAATATATAATCCACCATCAGGTTTCTGGGTCAAAGTGAAATGAGAAGCCATAATTTGTGTTTCTTTGATGAAGGAATTAGAATATGGAGGAAAAAAAGTATTTTAAACCATAACTATGAGGATGGAGAGAAAGAAAGAATAAAGAAGCAAATGCTACAGCAGATTGTCATTCACTCTTAAGAATGTGTTGAATACACATTTTGCTTCTGAAATCTGGAATCCTTCTGTTCTAGGTGAAAATTAGACTGCTTTTCTAGAAGAAGTATTTATGTTGTTTCATGATGTAATTATTTCACATTGCATCCCAGTATCAAAACATCTCATGTACCCCATAAGTGTATATACCTACTATGCACCTATAAAAATTAAAAATTAAAAAAAATTAAAAGTTACAAAAGTAAAAAAGGGTGAAATTCATTTTTAAATAAACTATTCTAGAGGCAATAGAAACAAGTTCTGAAGTCCATCTCCCCAGTGCTATGGCCTCCTAGCTGTGGGATCTGAGTTATGAATGTGTGATCCTTCAGGTAAGGTTAATAATAATCACTACCTCATAGTGATTTGTTGAGAGTATTAAATAAATTAATACATGGAAAGTGTTCAGGATGGTACAAGGCATATACTAATATTTATTCAGTATGTATTGTTATTATCGCTAATCAACCCAACAACAAAAGAGAAAAAACTTGTACTCTGGGAAAAACAGAAGTCCTTCAGGGGAAAATTTAGAATGAAGACCAATCCTGATAGTGTTCTTGATCCTGGTCAAATCTCGTTATAAGCCCATTTTTTCCATCTTTTCAGCATTTTCAAGCAGGTTAAGTCAAATTAGAACAAACACGAAAGATAACCTCAAATAAGGCATTAAAGGCATCTTGAAATCTAAGAGTAACATGGCAAAAGGAATTTAGAGTACCATATTTTATCCCAGTTTTGCTGTGTTGTTATTGGATGTATTTTTCAGCTTTTGCTGCAATAATGCTCTATTAGCAATACAAAATCTCATTGGCTTATAACAGCTTAAATTTGTTTGCTACACATGGATCTGTGAGGCAGCCATGGTGACTATGCTCCAGGCTGTATTTCTGCTTCCTGTTCTTCAGTCTAACACTTATAATGTCTCTGACAGGCTGATGCAGCTGTAGCCACCTAAAGAAGTTTTTATCATAGCAGAGGGAAGGAACACAAGAGAAAAAGGCCAATGACTTAAACAAATTGAAAACCTTATTTGAACAGGAAGTAGGTCACTTCTGCTTACATTTCTCTGGCTAAAATAAATCACAGGACAAAGTCCAATAGCTAGGTAATAAGGAAGTACATGCCTCCTATGCTTGTATGGTCAAGGGTAGTATTTGCTGAACAATAATACAATTGATCACACTTACCAAACTACCAGGGTTTTGTCGAATTCAAGACATACACTAACCACCTCAATTAACCTTACATTAGTGATACAGGTCTCAAATGTTGAAGAGCATCAAAATCACCTGGGGAAACTGTTAAAAATATAAATGGCTTGGCATTTCCACAGTGATTCTGATGTAATACATTTGAGGATGGGGCCTCTAGGATCTGTATTGTTACTAATCTCTTCAGTAATCCCATCATACACCAAAGTTTGGGAATCACCGGTTTGCAGAAAGCTATGCCTAGAGATCAGGACAAGTCACTTTTGACAGCAGTTCCCTGCCTACTTTTTCTGACTTGCTGTCCCAGGGAAGAAGGGAGGATGACACAACAACATTCCCCACCTGCAGAAAGAAGAGAATAAACCAGGCCCAGTGCAGTGGCATATGCCTATAATCCAGCACTTTGGGAGGTTAAGGTGGGTCTATAATTTGAAGTAAGGAGTCTGAGACCATCCTGGCCAACATGGTGAAACCCTGTCTTTACCAAAAATACAAAAATTAGCCATATGTGGTGGTATACACATATAGTCCCAACCACTTGAAAGGCAGAGGCAGGAGAATTGCTTGAATGTGGGAGGCAGAGGCTACAGTCAGCCAAGATCATGCCATTGCACTCCAGCCTGGGTGACAGAGTGAGACTCAAAAAAAAAAAACAGAGAATAAACTGGATTTTCTGATGGATTGGGTGTTGACTCTCAATTCTTTCCCCTCCATGTTTTCATGCCTTTGCCATTTGACTTTGCAGTGCCTCCCACTGTTTCCCTACCTTGTGGTTAGACTTAGCCAGGTGATTCACTTGGCCACTGAGATATGGGTGAAGTAACAGTGTGCCAGTTCCAAGCTTAAGCCATGTTTTTGCTTACCCTCTTGAAATGTACCTTGAGAACAACTTTTCCTGGTAGCTACTGCCAGTCCAGACAGGACCCCAGAATTAACATACATTGACCACCCTAAGCCCAAGCAAAAAGTCAAGCCCAGCTGGACCCAACTTGATTCAGAGCTGCCTAGCCAAAACCAGTTAGGTTAATCCATCTCCATATGAAACCCATACACGTGAAAGAAAAACTGATTGCAATTTTGAGCCAATAATTTGGGGTGACTTGTCACTCAGCAAAAGTTAAGTCATATTCTCTCCCCAATTCTAGCATTATTTGGGTAGCAGGAGTGGGAACTCATGCTCCCTACATTGAAAAGAGGCTCAAACTTCAAGCAAAATATTTTCCTAATTTTATGAAACATTAAGAATATATACCATTAGGAAATATTTTCATCTAAATTCATAGTGTGTTATTTATTTGAATATACCTGAAGAACAAAGTATATGAAGGTAGAAGGGTGAAATAGAGAAAAAAGGAGTATTTAGGTCATACAACAGCATCACTTTTTTTTTCAAAATAGAAAAAGATTGTTGTACAGAATCCAGCAATCCTGGTGGAAATACTCTGCAATGGAAGCATGTTTTCCATTAACTTAAATACTGTGTTAACCTCAATCAAAAATACACTTTCTTTAACTGAATACAGAATTTATAGTTTTGAGAAACAGAGCCTGCAGTCTACATGGGCAAAGGAACTGATGCAAATGACTCTGTCCCACATGATTAAAAATATTCTTAGTTTTATTTTGTAAAAATGAAATTGAAACCTAAAATAGAATTTATTCTGTCCCCCGAACCAAACACTTTAGCCATGTGTGATATCCTTTACATCTCCAGAGTCCATTTTCTTTCCTCACTGCTGTGTACTGTCTTGAGGCCATAAGGACATGATTTGTCTCTATTCAATAAAACTACTCGAGAAAGTCTTCTCACACACAGACTCTTGGAGGCTGACATTGCAAGGCAGAGATTTCTACTAAACTAGTGAATCTCAGAAGTATCATTAGAACTCTGTCCTGCTAGAAAGTGTATTAGTCCATTTTCAGACTGCTACAAAGAACTTCCCTGAGACTGGGTAATTTATAAAGCAAAGAGATTTAATTGACTCACAGTTCCACATGACTGGAGAGGCCTCAGGAAACTTACAATTGTAGCAGAAGGCTAAGAAGGCAAGTCTTACACCGTAGCAGGCAAGAGAGAGCATGTGAAAGGGAACTGCCAAATGCCTATAAAACTGTCACATCTTGTGAGAACTCCCTCACTATCACAAGACAGCATGGGGGAAACCACCCCCCATGGTCTAATCACCTCCCACCAAGTCCTTCCTTCCACACATGGGGATTACAATTTGAGATGAGATTTGGGTGGGGACACAGAGTCAAACCATATCAAAGAAAGTGATGCAACAGGTAATATATATTGTATCTGAGTTGCACTCTGGGCTTTTGGGCTTATTGGGAGTGTCTTGCTATGAAGAAGAAAGATGTATTGTATGGAACAAGGAGGAGCAGGAGCCTTCGTGGAAGGACTCAGATCTCAGAGACTGCAGCCAGCTTTGGATCTTACCTGTGGTCCCTATATTTTTCCTGTACTTTATCTTTGCCTTTTGAGGGGCCAAACAGATGGGAAACTGTTAATCATGTCTTCAAAAGAAAGTGAGAACAGGCAGTGGTGGGACAGAAATAGTGCACTGGAGGAAGAAAGAGTAAAGGTCCAAATTAAGTCCTATCTGAAAACCCAAGGTAATAAAGTGGGTCCTAATTATGAGAGTACGATTTCAGGTTAACAGTACCATGCATCCTCCCTTTGCAGGCAGCCTCTTCCTCTGGCTGCTAGAAAGGAAGAGTCCTCTTCATATACCCAGCCTTAGAGGTGAGCAAAGACCAACTCTGTATTCGTTCAATATGAAATCAAACATTTCTGGGACTAGATGAAGTTATTTCCCAGCCCAGAAGGCTATGATGACAAATACAACCTGGATTACTGGCAGTGGAGTAGGAGTTGGGTGGGCAAATTACCTGGTGCTTATAATGTGTTTAGAAGACTCAGAGTGCTTGATGCTATTTCCCAAAAGGCTGAGTTCAGTATAGCAATGCCAGGGATATCATCATTCCATAAACCTCATTTATACCCTTAGTCACTAGGAAGCTTGGCTTTTTTATTACATCTGACTGTTGCTTCCACAATCATAAACATAATCCTCTTAATCATTTCCATTCTTTGAACTGCTGGTTTTAATGTCATACATAAATTCTGCCATAGCAGTATATTCATAATTTAATTTGCAAAACCTTTAAGCCAATGTATGGTCTACCCTATCACTTCACTGGAAAACAAAAAATTGCCAAATTCTCTGACTTATTCTTCTACGGTGGAGAACAACTCAAGACCCATCAATCATAGGACCGGTCATAGCCATTTTTAAAGCACACATTGTTTTTCAAACACCAGAGCACATTAGATAGTAGGCGCTTTTTTGCAAAGCAAACTCCCAAAAAAGAAACAAAAGCTTAAATGGGTACCATTCTCGTTAAACATTTCTCTAGTTCTTTTTTCACTTCAAAACAAATTTAAATTATTTGGAATTTCTCTTTGCTGAGTCCTGTCCTCCAGAGAGGCTTATTCTGTCTCTTTCCTACCCTCTGTCTCCCTCAGGTTAATAACTGCCCCAAGTACCAATCTATAAGGGATACTGCCTATCACTAGGGTATAAAATTTCCACTGGAAATTTATGATGGAGAAAATGGTATTGATCATACTATTTTCCAAGGAGAGGACTGCATATGTTTAGAAAGAGAGCTTTAAGTCATTTGTAGCCAAAAAGACTCTGGAGGTGAATCCTCAAATTGCAAATATATGTTTGCTTCTCTGCCCTGTCAGAAATGTGGAAGGCTCTTGTTTGGTAGAGAATATACAAGTTTTGTGGCCTGAGCAGAATTTCTCTATTAATAGAGAAGAGAGCAGGCTCTCCAGGAGGTGGTCTTCCTCCTCTTGTTCCCCAACCAGTATACACTCCTCCTTTAAATTAAATGTAAGGAGAATATTTAAAGGCAATGGTTTAATGTGGTGCTGTATTCGTAGGCTATCCAAGACACATGTATGCCTCAAGGCAACCAAATGCCCTGATCTTTTTCTCTTCTTGACTCTGCTCACTCTTTCCATTTTTCTTGACTTGTTTTAATTTAAAAATTAAAAATGTAATTCTTTTTTTTTTATTGCATTTTAGGTTTGGGGGTACATGTGAAGCACATGAAAGATTGTTGCATAGGTACACACATGGCAGTGTGATTTGCTGCCTTCCTCCCCCATCACCTATATCTGGCATTTCTCCCCATGCTATCCCTCCCCAACTCCCCCACCCCCCACTATCCCTCCCCCTTCTTCCCCCCGACAGACCCCAGTGTGTGATACTCCCCTCCCTGTGTCCATGTGTTCCCATTGTTCAACACCCGCCTATGAGTGAGAACGTGCGGTGTTTGATTTTCTGTTCTTGTGTCAGTTTGCTTCCCTCACAGATGTGAGCTAAGTCTCAGCTCTTCCTTTTATCTCCTAATTCCTGATTCCACTAAGCAAACAAAAACTACCTTTCCTTTCTATTCTTCCTTCTACATGATAAACGCAAAAAAGGAAGGAAGGAATGAAGAAAGGAAGAGAGAAAGAAAGAGAGAAAATAAAGAGAAAGAAATAGAGAAAAAAAGGGAAGGAAGGAAGGGAGGGAGGGAAGGAGGGAAAGGGAGGGGAGGCAGGCAAGAGAGAAAGAGAGATGGAGGAGAGAGAAAGAAAAGAGAGAAGAAAGGATGGGAGGAGGAAGAAGGAAAAATTGTCTAGAAAAATGCACGATGGTGTTTTAGCAATTATTTAAATGAATCATTCATAACTGTTTTCACCAATCAGAAGCATGATTGATTCAGAAAATCTAGAAGTATTGAAAGAAAACAAAAGAAATTTGTCTGACACTACCTTTGCATTACTGAAAGTGGATTTAAATCTACTTTTTCACTCCAAAAATAAACTTCAGATAAATTTGTATTCTCAGCAACAGTTCAAACTCAAACACTTAGCTCACATATAACCCACATATATGGTCATATGACTACATGACTTGAAAAAGCTATGTAAGTGAAAAATGTATAAAATAAAGTTTCTCTTGCATTATAATTGACACTGTTCTTCAAGGTTTGAGGATAAAACATTCATGAAAATTAACCACTCAGATGGTAGTGTTGGGCAGTAGTGAACCAGAGAAACTCCATCTTAAAAAGGAACTGGGAAAATGAGGCTGAAACCTACTGAGCTGCATTCCCAGAGGGTTAAGGCATTCTAAGTCACAGCATGAGATATGAAGTCAGCAAAAGATATAGGTCATAGAGACCTTACTCATAAAACATGTTGCAGTAAAGAAACCAGCCAAAACCCACCAAAACCAAGATGGTGACAAGAATGACCTCCAGTCGTCCTCACTGCTACACTCCCATCAGCACCATGACAGTTTACCAATGCCATGGCAATGTAGGAAGTTACCGTATATGGTCTAAAAAGGGGAGGCATGAATAATCCACCCCTTGTTTAGCAGAACATCGAGAAATAACCATAAAAATGAGCAACCAGTAGCCCTTGGGACTGCTCTGTCTATGGAGTAGCCATTCTTTTATACCTTTACTTTCCTAGTAAACTTGCTTTCACTTTACCCTATGGACTTGCCTTGAATTCTTTCTTGCTCAAGATCCAAAAACCCTCCCTTGGGGTCTAGATCCAGACCCCTTTCTGGTAACAGTAGACCTGGTCAAAGACTCTCAAAAGCATAACTCATTCAGAGGTAGGCAGACAGAAGGAAGCTTGTCCTGCTTCTCTGGAGTAGGATGGAAGGCTCACTTCACTGTCTCACTCCTTGATTGTCCATCTGCATTAATTTTTTTCTGTTTTTAGTTCTTTTTATATCCAGATTTGAGCATCCGTCTTGAGAACTCTTTGCTAGATCCACTATGTTAGTCCATTCCTGCTGCTATCAAAAAATATCTTAGACTGGGTAAATAAATAACAAATGTATTTCTCACAGTTCTGGAAACTTGGAAGTCCCAGGTCAAGGTGACAGCAAGTTCGGTATCTGGTGAAGGACTATTTCTCACAGATGCTGCTTTCTCTGTATCCTCACATGGCCAAAAAGGCAAGAAAGCTCCCTTCAACCTCTTTTATGAGAGCATTAATCCCACCCATGAAAGTGGTGTCCTCATGACTTAATCACCTCCCAAAAGGCCCCACCCCTTAAAATATTGAATTGGGAGTTAGGTTTCAACATATGAATTTTGGGGGCACATCAACATTTAGATCATAACACCCAGTGACTCTGAATGATTCATTAGCTACATAAGAACTTAGGGGTTAAAACACATTGGTAAATTATAGTAAACTTATACTTAGTGTGATTTTAGCACATTTACCAAGTGCTTTTAAACAACTGGCTTATTCTTCCATATCTTCCTCATATAAGACGACAGAACAAGTAAAGCTATTCTTCTTTTATATACAAGGATTATGGAAGTGAAATAGTAACTTTTTGCTGCTTTAAACAATATATTTATTCAGGCCAGGAGTGGTGGCTGACATCTGTAATCCCAGAACTTTGGGAGACCGAGGCAGGTGGATCACCTGAGTTCGGAAGTTCAAGACCAGCCTGGCCAAGATGGTGAAACCTCGTCTCTACTAAAAATACGAAAATTAGCCAGGCGTGGTGATGCACATCTGTAATCCCAGCTACTTGGGAGGCTGAGGCAGGAGAATCTCTTGAACCCAGGAGGCAAAGGTTACAGCGAGCCAAGATTGTACCACAAAACTCCCCTAGGCAACAGAGTGAGACTCCATCTATATATATATATATATATATATATATTTTGAAACATACTACAAATGAAAAATTGATTAATCCCAAAAGATAATAAATGAATACATCTCAAGTTGGCAATTCACAAATTATGTCAGGCAGAGCACAGCCTGACTCAGTACTCCCTCCCAGTGTCCCTATTTTGAAAAACTCATGATCTAACTGTTATTAAGTGTTTTAAATATCTAAAGTGACTGCCAACAAAATTGTCAGCAGTAGAGCAGTATATCCATCATTGGCAACAAAAGAGGGCAAGTTGAACACAAATATTACAAGACAGAGACAGAACAAGGAACATTTTAACCTTGCTCAGGGCATGCCCTTAGAAACTATAAGGATGAATGATGCATCAAGATTAATTTCATGGCTTGTATTTCAACCAATAGGGTAGTTTTCAGGAATGCATATTCTATCTTGGAGCTGGGAGAGGCACAAACCCTGGACCCAGTCCATCTTTGGGGGTTGAGAACAGAGAGTTGAGAACTCATCTTATTAATAGTTCTTGCAGTATTGGACTTTGTGTTTTTAACTTGGAGCCAGAGAGATTTTCCTTACCCGCAGAGAGGAGAGTAAAAGTAATCCAGAATGTTGCATCTCCGTTAGCTCTTTGTAGAAGGACCTGGAGCTGATACAGGAAGTTTCTCATTTGGAATTCTGAAGTTCTTTTTTTCTCAGGCCACTTTCTCTTGCAAGCACAGCTGGGCACTACCCTGCCCCCTGGAATTTACTCCAACACAGAACCCTTCATGCTTAACCCCAGTTCCAGCGTCTGGGCCTTCGGAGTCAGAGCCAAAGTTCAGCAGCAGATAAAGTACAAAATTCAGCAAGGCAGAATTTGAAGCAAACTGCCCTGGTATATGTTTACTAGGGCTGCCATGACAAAGTACCACAGACTGGCTGGTTTAAACTACAGAAATGTATTGTTTCACAATTCTGGAGGTTGAAATCCTGATATCAAGGTGTCAAGGTTGATTTCTCTTGAAGCCTCTGTCTTTGGCTTGTAGATTCTCGTGTCTACACATGGTAGTCCCTCTGTGTGTGTCTACATGTCTGTTGAAGTTAGGACTTCAACAGGAGCTGAACATAATTGCAAAGACACAATCCCAAATGTCATCATCTTGAAATCCTGAAAGATCAAAATCCTGAAAATATTGAGCCAGCCAGATCAGAGGGGCTCCCCCAGAGAAACTCCAACTGGCCTGCACCCTGGGAGGAGCAGGCACTGGGATGGAGCCACAGAATTTGCACCTTTTCAGCAGTGAGGAGCTGGGCCCTTCTCTTCTCCTAGGTGGTACCTGGGATTTACTCTGCTAGGCAAGAAGCACACTAGCAGGACCCTGGCTTGGCGGAGGGTCCCTGTTTCCCTTTATTGCCCTTTTTGTCCAGTAAATTCCATTATTCTCACCCTTCAAATTGTCTGTGAGCCTAATATTTTGTGGCCATGTGACAAGGACCGCTGTCTTTAGTGGAACTAAGGAGAGTATCCTACAACAATATAATTCTGGGAAAAAATGACTTTTAAAATTCTCTAAAAGATTTCTGTTTATATTTTAAAGGTGATTTATTTCAGAAACACAAAAACACAAGAGAACACTTCATAGGCCACTTTACACAATAAAATAGGTAATAATAAGATACACATTTTGGCAAGTATAAACACTCAGGTATACCTACAACAGTCACACAGGTATAACAATTATGAGCAGATGAACTATATTCAGGAAGAAATAGGTCAAAAAACAAAATGTATGAATGTTTATCACTGTGGCTGGTAACTGTGTGAACCAGCTTTGTAACTGCAGTCATCTGAAACACTGTAATGAACAACCCACATCTTTTGATAAGATTGATCCAAAACCATGATGGATCAGTGCTGCGTCATCACTGCAGGTAGCGCAAAGAGCCCACGTCTCAAGAAATTTTATCTTTCACAAATGCAAATATACCAAAAAGATATCTCTTATGTGACATTTTTGCATACACGCACAATGTTTACGCACCAAGTCAACATTCTGATGATGCACTTTCATGGAGTCACATTTGCAAAAAATTACATAAAACAAATTAGAACCCTCTGAAAGTCTTTATACAATTTACATCTCCAGTATTAGCAATTATGAAAGATGAAATATATAGCATAGCACATTTTAAAAATTAATGCAAACAATTTAGAATAGTGAAAAACATTTAAAAAACAAAAGAAAATTTAACATATAAAAAAAACACACTGCAAAAAAAGATTGTGGGCAATTGCACAGAGACAGCCCCTGAGAGCTAGCTTACATGATCACTAACTATATCCTGAAGTCTTGCGTCGTGAGAAGCTTCTTTTTATCTTTTGGGATATGTATCTCCTTGGAGAATATGTTGATATTTATTTTCCATGTGGCATTGTTCTTTTTGAAATTATTCTATAATTCAATAAACACCAACATGAGCATTCCCATCTTAAACTATTAAACTTTCCCATCTTCTGTGCCATGCCCATATGTGTTGTTTTGGACATTCAGAAATCCATTCCACATTCACCTATATGCAGACCACAAATTTGGCAGAAACAGTACTGGTGATTCAACAGCAACACCATTGTGTGTCTTCTTCTCCTACCTTGCACATAATTATTCTCAAACACTAAGTAACTTCTCTGGATTATTCAGGCAAATCAGCTTCAATTCATTAAAATCTGGAATGTTGTCAGCTGGGAAGGAATGTCAATGTAGGTAAATGACACATTTTTTAAACTGAAGTTTTTGCTGGGCCAATTCATCCATCTGAATTTCCCTCCAAATGCATTAGGCCGAACAGAAAAACAAACTTCATTAGTAATAGCTTGACATTCACTTTTAGAATCCTTAATCACACCTAATTTCAAGGCTGTCATTATGGTTTGGGAATTCAATTGAAATTCATTTTCTTGTGCCTAAAGACTACAAGGTAATAGTTCAACCTGACATGATGCAACCGTCCTGTGACTGTGATTTTCATCTCTTTAGACATGAGGGATGTTATACTGTAGAGATTTTGATCGTTTGGAATTTCAACTTTGAGAGTATGACATTCAGGATTGTCTTTCAGGATTATGCTCCAAACCTGACTTCAACACCTGAATGGCGGATGCACAATTCTGCCCATAGCACTTGGGAACTCCAGTAGACCATGGGCTCATTTGAGCTCCAAGTTCCTGGGTTGAACATCCAACTTCCCTCCTTCACCCTGAAGACCAAGTACCTGTGGAATCAGCTCTATTCTACAAGCAATGGTTATGCACACTTAGATTTCTAGTGGCCACCAAAAAGGTTGAAATAGTGTCAAAAGTAAACAAAGCCAGACATTAGTTAAAGAAGTAAGGACAGATTTTCATCAGTAATATACTATTGCAATAGGGAAATAAGTTCTGCATGAACCAAAGTCAACTTCAATTTGTGAAGAGGTGACTGGTGTTTTAAAGGGAGAATGGGAGAATGAGAGAGTTGGGAGAGGGTGGGTATCAGAGTCAGGGAAGTAAAAAATTACAAAAAACAGAAAGAGAGAATTGGTTCATGCGAAGCATCTCACAATGAGAGATTTCAAAATATAGTTAGTGATCATAAAAGTTACTTCTTAGGGGCTATCTCTGTGCAATTGCCCACAATCTTTCCTTGCAATATATTTTTTTCATATGTTAGATTTTTTTTAAGTGTTTTTCACTATTTTAAATTCTTGGCATTTTTTACAATATGCTATGATATGTATTTCATCTTCTCAGCTGATCATGAATCTTTGTGTCCCAAAATACCAGAAAGGGCAGGAAACTGAAGAACAGTAAGACCAAACACTCATCAAAAAGTCACAAAGAGCCACAGTGATGACTCCCTCTTTTTATAAATTTAGCTAAAGGCTGTGGTAAAGTGGAAAAGGAAAAAAATAATTAAGAAAGCAGAAGATTTAAGACCCCACTGACTCTCAAACCGAATAAAGCCTGTTGTTGCAAACTTACGTAAGCCAGTTTGGTTATGCACACTTAGATTTCTAGTGGCCACCAAAAAGGTTAAAATGGTGTCAGGAATAAACAAAGCCAGATGATAGTTAAAGAGGTAAAAACAGATTTTCTTCAGTAATGTACTATTGCAATAGGGAAACAAGTTCTGCATGAATTGAACTCAACTTCAATTTCTAGAGAGGTGTCTGGTGTTTTGTTTGTTTGAGACGGAGTCTCGCTCTGTCACCCAAACTGGAATGCAGCGGCACAATCTCGTCTCACTGCAACCTCCACCTCCCAGGTTGAAGCAATTCTCTGCTTCAGCCTCCCAAGTAGCTAGGATTACAGGCATTCACCACCATGCCCCACTAAGTTTTGTATTTTTAGTAGAGACAGGGTTTCACCATCTTGATCAGACTGGTCTTGAACTCCTGACCACCTGCCTCAGCCTCCCAAAGTGTTGGGATTACAGGCATGAGCCACTGCATCCAGCTGACGTGTTTTAAAGGGAGAATGAGAGAGTAGGGAGGGGGCAGGTATTAGATTCAGGGAAGTAAAAAAATTACAAAAGACAGAAACAGGGAATTGATTCATATAAAATCCACCAGGGTTTGCTAACTGGAGCTTATCAGAGTTAGACTCCTTTCCTCTCACAGAGGCTGGGAGGCAGGGTCCCTGTATGCAGGTGTTGGCTGAAATAAATAGTACATCCTTTTGACAGCCTTGAGTGTTCCCCAACAAGCATTTTATATATGGGTCTAGGGTGATTCTAGGGTCATTCTTAGGGATGTTAGTTTGAGCTACTAGAAACTGTATTAGTGAGTGTTCAAGCCTGTACATGCCAGCCTGAGGCCTAGTCAAGAAGAGGGCTCCAAAGATCCTGGCTACAGTTCCGTGAATAAGAGAATCTGTTATGGTGAAAATGTACTACCCATACCTCATATTAGGTTTGTTTTTGTTTTTGTTTTTTTTGGAGACGGAGTTTTGCTCTTGTTGCCCAGGATGGAGTACAATGGTGCAATCTCGGCTCACTGCAACCTCTGCCTCCCAGGTTCAAGCAATTCTCCTGCCTCAGCCTACTGAGTAGCTGGGATTACAGGTGCCCGCCACCATGCCCAGCTAATTTTTGTATTTTTAATAGAGATGGGGTTTCACCATGTTGGCCAGACTGGTCTGGAACTCCTGACCTTGTGATCCACCCGCCTCGGCCTCCCAAAGTGCTGGGATTGCAGGCATGAGCCACTGCGCCCAACCACCATTAGGTTTTAATAAAAACAAATCTCAGCCTAAATTTCTTCATACAGACAGACATGTAGTAGCAACTCTTCATTAGCAAGAAAGCATAAAGGAGTTTATACTATTTGTTCTATGTGCTGGATGAAGCCTTTTTAGGTGGCCCAGAGATGAAACATTCAGTTGAAATAGACACTGTGAGATTTCCCACACAGGATATTGTGCTTACGTGGCACCATGCAGTCAGAAATTCTCCTAAATCAACATTGAAGGGAATCAAACCATGACTGTCATCCTTAAAAATATCAGGCCTTCATGGGTCTTTACACTCCTTTTAAAAAAGGATGCAGAGACTCTGAACTATTTCAGCCAATCCATATGTTCAAAATATGTTTAATTTCATCAATGAGAGCCAAAGCCTATATCTAACATCCATCATGCTAATCAACAAACACTAGATTCAGTAATGGAAACCCAAATTTGGAATTGATAGGCCAATTCATAGAGTTATCAGAGGTTGAACAAAAGGATATACAATAAAGGGCACGTAGCAGCTGCTTCCACAGTGGACCCCTCTCACATTATACCCCCTGCCATCTCTGAAGTGTGCTGCCCTGCTAGCATTATATCTGACCACATATAAAGTTAAAGCCTAAACTAAAGGTTGCCCATGCTGTATGTACTTTAAAGTAAATTGCAGATTGTAATACCTGTTTTATACAAAGTTGAACCATAGCAACGGCAAACACACTTCACCTGGGGCTAGGACCCCTGGGTTCTGATTCTAGGGCAGCCACCTTAGACACACCTTCTCTTTGGAACTCGTTTTCCTCATCTAGAAAATAAATGGATTGACTTAGGTCAAATTTCTCAGGTTTGTCCTATAGAAACGTAGGGTTTTATAGAGGAGCTTCAGGAATCCTACAAACCTGTGATACACATTTCTGTATCACTTATTTTCGATGTATTTTTAAAGAAAAAGAAATGAGAAAATATGATGTGCCTGCCAGCACAGCATGCACACACCCAACAAAATTCAACAGAGTAAACTTAAGGCTACCAGACCAACTTGTTTTTTTCAATCTTAGAATAAAGTTTCTCTAACCCTATCTGTAAATGATATATAAAGATACTGTAAACATGTGATTGAAAAGGTAGATTGTAACTCAACCTTTTTTGTTAAATTTAGGCCTATGCATGTCAACTCATGTAAAAGTACGTGACGAGGGACATGACTAGGATACAGGTAATGTACTCGGCTTAGTGCCAGGAAAAGCTTAAGGATGGATGCCCTCATCACAGCATAGTCGTCAGTTATGCAACAGAAAGGGAAGGCCCAACATTTTGTGTGTTTATTGTAAGTTCTTGTTAGTCCGACTTTTTAATTTTAAGGCTAGAGTCATTGTTAAGTCTTGGGATCTTTGTAGCTGTTTCTTTTCCCCCAGGTAAGACATATAAATCCTTCTAAAGCTAAAAATTGCTATGAATCACTGGTTAAAAATAAAGTTTCCAAGATTTGTTGATGGGGACGCTGAATGGATGTGGCTCAAGGTAAACTGTCAAAATGCCTCATTATCACCAGCTGATTTTGCAACTAGGATTCCATTCACAGCTGCACGTGAAATGAAAGCAAAGTCTCTCAAACTACATAACACAACTTGAAGACAATAAAGTATGAGAGTACATTGCCCAGGTCTTCAAAATTATATCAAGTCAAAATATAATTTTGACTTCAAATATATTTCAGTGTAAATGTGAAACAAAACACAGTGAACATATAAACTCAGATTTTTCAACAGTAATTAACAATTTATAGGAAACATATGCAAACAACATTTACATCTGACAATAAAAATGCATTAACTTTAATCTTCAGATGCTGCCCTATTGCAGGTCTAGGAGAAGTTGTTAGAAAAAGCTTATTATATCCTAGACTGTTGATATCAGCAGGTCAACTAGAGTGCATGTGGGATGAAGCAGGGACTTTGCTTGGTTAACTGCTGATCTCCAGAATCTAGGATGGCACATACTAGGTGCTCAGTAAATGTTGATGAACAAATAAATGTATGAGTAAGTTGATACAAAAATATACTTAGCTTTATCATCAGGGCTCAGAGAAGAATCCAGATATGTACATTACAGATGCATAAATATTGATTCTAAGAAATCTTTATGCTATGACTAAGGGAGAATTCCATTTTCGTGGCTGTCTCCATTTTGTTTATTTTTATAGAATATGCCCATATAAGTGAATATAATGAAAATATATCCCTAGTAAAATACAGAACACACGCACATAGGAGAGGAAATATTTAAATGCATAGACCAGGGGTCTGAAAGTGATGATTTCTGGGCCAAATCCAGCCATGCCCATTAACTGATGTATTGTTCGTATGCTATTGGGCTACAATGGCAGAATTAAATATCTGCAACAGAGGCACTAGGGCACACAAAGCTGAAAATATTTACTCTCTGGCCTTGTACAGGGAGAGTCTGCCCACCCCTGGTGTAAAGTATAAAATACCATCAGTTAAGAGAAAATGTAATGACAATTACACCAAAAAGGAGTTATAAAATGGTAGAAAAAAATCAGAGTGGTATTTTCTAAAAGCTATTGCCAAAATGAGTTGAAGCATTCCTTGTACACTATGAACCTGAGCACCCACTATACAAAATGTCCCGTTAAAGTCACACTTCATAACTCCATGCAAATTGTAAATGTTAAGACATTTAATCACAGATGTCACAGGATTACAGTAATAAAAGCAGCAAGTTCAAGAATTTACTTTTTATACTTACATTTTCACTATCCTTAGGCAAGATGAAAATACAAATTATTTCAGCTAAGAAAAAAATAATTTTCTTTTACTCTTTTTATAAAAAAAAAAAAAGATTAACTACCTTTGGTAAGTATCTTTCAAATATCACAGGAAAGCACCAGGTTGTATATCTCCGCAATTTTTTAGCCATAGTTATTTGTGAAATAAAATACAAACAGGGAAAACAACGCAAAACAATGTATAAGCTGATAGCACCTGTGGCAGGCAGAATTCTAAAGACATCCTCCCAAGATTCTAGTCCCCTGGTTATTCAATCACTCACTCACCTAAATACTGCTGTGAAGAGACATTGAAGATGGAACTAAGGATACTTATTATTTGACCTTAAAATAGGGAACTTACCGGCAGGCACGGTGGCTCAAGCCTGTAATCCCAGCACTTCGGGAGGCCAAGGCGGGCAGATCACGAGGTCACGAGATCCAGACCATCCTG
This sequence comes from Ateles fusciceps, assembly GCA_036589455.1. Taxonomy (NCBI): domain Eukaryota; kingdom Metazoa; phylum Chordata; class Mammalia; order Primates; family Atelidae; genus Ateles; species Ateles fusciceps. The sequence goes on from JAZHEH010000222.1 coordinate 11,281,488, forward strand.
GCCAACATGTTGAAACCCTGTCTCTACTAAAAGTACAAAAAATTAGCTGGGCGTGGTGGTGCTGCCTATAGTCCCAGCTACTCCGGAGGCTGAGGCAAGAGAATTGCTTGAAACCGGAAAATGGAAGTTGCCGTGAGCCGGGATAGTGCCATTGCGCTCCAGCCTGACGATAGCGCAAGACTCCGTCTCAAAAAAAAAAAAAAAAAAATACATAGGGAGCTTATCCTGTATTCTCACGTGGGATCAATGTGATCAAATGAGTCCTTCAAAGCAGAAGAGGAAAGCAGAAGAGTTGCAACAGAAAGAGAAATTTGAGTGATTCAAACACGAAAAGGACTCCAGTTAACACTGCTGTTTGAAGATGAAGCGGGCAATGTAGTAGTGGCCTTAAGAAGCTGAATATATTAGTTCATTTACACACAGCTAATAGAGACACACCCAAGACTGGGTAATTTATAAAGGAAAGAGGTTTAATGGACTCACAGTTCCATATGGCTGGGGAGGCTTCACAATTATGGCAGGAGGCAAAGGAGAAGCAAAGGCACATCTCAACGTGGCGGCAGGCAACAGAGTTTGTGCAGGGGAACTCCCATTTATAAAACCATCAGCTCTCGCAAGACTTATTCACTACCATGAGAACAGTAGAGAGGAAACTGCCCCAGTGATTCAATTATCTCCACCTGGCCCTGCTCTTGACACGTGGGGATTATTAGAATTCAAGGCGAGATTTCAGTAGAGGCACAGCCAAACCATATCACAGGGAGCTCCCAGATGATAGCCATCAGTAAGACAGGATTCTCAGCCCTGCAGCCTCAAGAAACTAAATTCTGGCAATCATCTGAATGAACTTGGAAGTGGATTCTTGCTCAGAGCCCCCAGATAAGAGCCAAGATGACCAGCAATGTGATTCTAGCCTTGTGAGACTCATAGCAGAGAAGCAAGTCAAGCTCACCTGGACTTCTGACCTACAGAACCATGAGATAATGAACTGTATTTTTTAAGCCTCTAAGTTTACAGTAATTTGTTACAGCAACAATAGAAAATTAATACAATGCCCTTGACATCCTCACCTGAGCCAAGAAGTAGAGCTTTGCCAGTCACCTAGAAGCTGCTTCTATGTGGCTCGTCTCAAAGGCAGCCACCTCTTTCTCCACAAAGAAACCACTCTCTTGTCTTTACAGTATCTTCACAGTAATTTCTTTCTTGCATTGTATAGTCTTATCATCAAAATGTTAAGTCCCAGATATCACCTATAATCTAGCTCAATTTTCTTAGAAATCAACATGTCTGTTACTTCCAATACACAGCATCTCCCTTCATCTCTTTCTTTTCCTAACAGTCCATCTATGTAAAAACACAGCCATTTTAGACTGTAGAGCTTCTCTCAGTCAGGATTTTGTTAAGTGATATTCACAGTGCAATTCGACAAGCTTCTCTGCTCTCTATATCTGGCAAATTGGCAGCTAGATACAGAGTCTTGATCAATCTCAGATTGCATGCCTTGATCAAGGTTATGGGTATTGCTGTATTTCTCCTTTTAGGAGGCATGTCTGGTCATTACATTAGCTGGTTACATTTTCACTCTGGTCATTACATTAGCAGCCAAATACCTAGATCTGTATTTCATGGGTGTTGCAAAATGGTGATAATTCTATCAGCTCGTTTTCATTTATTCATTGGAATACTCTTTCTAAAGAGATGCTTCCCCTCTTCTACTATTGATTAACCAGTGAGATAGTTCACATGAGAAAGTTGGATTGAATGCTTGAGTTTTTCTCTTTCCTTTTAACCAGTTTTTGAAAGAATGAATTGATTCATCTTCCAAAGATAATCAATTAATTTTAAATATGTTTTATGAATTTAAAGATTTAAATAAAACTGATGAGGTTCACTCCAAGTTAATTAAAATCCTTATTAAAGCTCAAATTGTTCCATTTTTGGCTAGTGAGTTGACCTTTTCAAGTTGATTTCTGAAGCCTTTTTTCACGACCCTGATGGTCTCTGATGGTTCCTGGAAATCTGGCATGACAAGGTGTTACAGGTTATCTTATACATATACTACCCCTGAACCTGGAATCAGCCATTTCTCCAAAAAGGTCTGGTTGCCTCAATGAAAAATAGTATTTCAATGCCACAATCAGGGAGCTAGGATTAAGGATATTTTAAAAATTGGAACAAGCTCAAGTTGGCAATATATAGTTAGTGATGTTACTATGATTCAACAGCAGATACAGTGTCAACAAAGATGTTAAAATATAAAGTTTGGACCCCACATAGAGATCAATTACATTTCAACCTTTTGAAACAACCTGTGAATATTTAACAAGACAACATTGGAGACAGCTGAACTTTCTTTAAATGCCTTCATTAAACATTTCATTATTTCAGAAAATAATACGCATTCTCACCAATGAAGCTACAAGCCAGCCAAAAAATAGCTTATTGGCTCTCTCCAAATTTCAAAGTGTATCATACTGAAATTCAGGAAGTTGCCAAATATTATTTGACTGGAACAAATGTTCTACTCTTCTTTCAATCTTCCCATATGGGAAGAATTAATTATTCTTAATTGAAAAATACAGAAGAATGGTTAAGTGCAAGTGTAAGGGCCAAATTATAGTCATTAATTAAAACCCACTTTAACTGAAAGATTGTATCACCCATGTTATTCACAGTACTACTAACCCCTGAAATTCCTTGCAACCCTGGACATTCTACGATTCCATATGTATTATAAATTTATTTAAGCAAGAGACTATTACTCTAGGTACCCACAAGATACTAATAGAGGGAAAAGAAAGAGATAGAATTAGGAACAAAGCAAAGCAATTGTCCTCAAGAAATGCAATGAGTAATGTACAGAAATGCAATCTAAAAATTAAAATAAAATATGGAGCTACAGGCAACGATTAGAAATTCTATTCTAGGAATATATATACTGTATATATTTTATAATAAGGAAAGGAAAGTAAAAATAGAATATAGAACAATATTTATATTTTGATACCATCTTCTCTTTTAAATAAAAGTATTATAAAACTAACCAAAGAATCTAAAAGGAGATAAACCAAAATGATTAATAGCATATTTTATTTATTTTAGATATTTTCATGTTGCAGTGATGTAATAGTTTTTAAATATTAGTATTTTAATTTCAATAAAATCCATTTAAGTGTAGAACTTGTTCTATGCAAAAACTTGTTTATGAATGCTTCTAGCAGCATAATTCATGATAACAAAAAAATTCAGACAATTTTAATATACATCAGCTGGTGAAAGGATGAACAGAATGTGGTATATTCAAACAAGAGGATATTATTCTACAACAAAATGGAATATACACTACAACATGATGAACTTTGAAAACCTTATACTACGTCAAAGAAGTCAGTCACAAAAGGCCACATTTTATATGCTTCCATTTGTATAAAATGTTCAAAATAGGAAAATTTAAAGTGGCAGAAAGTAGATTAGTGTTTTGCCAGCAGCTGGAGGAGGGGGAGGAATGGGGAGTGACTGCTAATTAGTACTGGGTTTCTTTGTGGGGTGATGAAAATATTCTGGAATTAGACAGTGGTGATGATTGCACAACCTCATGAAAATGCTAAAAACCATTGAAATTTACACTTTAAAATCGGGGGGGGGGGTTGTGGCAATGAATTATATCTCCAGTAAAAACTTTTAGAATATATGTATAATGTAGATGGTAACATAATTCATTCAAAAAAGAAATATTTACTTTTTATAAAGATCTCTCCAGATGAGAACAAGGGAGGAAATAGAAATCTTTAAAAAGAAGGTGGCATTTGTGAGAGGTTTTAGGCATAGAAGCATGGACTATCCGCCCAAGTTTTAGCAAACATGACAAATTATTAAAGCTAATGTTATCATAGACCTAAGGACTTGGGTACTATGATTTATAACATTTTTAACCTAACAAGGATTCCCTTTTAAGCCCAATCAACTGAGGTAAAAATTTTCTGCCAAACACTGGCTATTTATGGACAAGCCCTCAAAAGAATGAGGAATTTTCCAGGTTGTACATATGTTTCTTAACTAAAATCTCTGATTCTACTTCAACTTTTTCATTGCTGCAGCAATAATGTTAAAACGATGCCCATTAAGCATGCCACAGCCTGCCAAAATGAAGTACATTTTTATCTGTTGAGAATCACATCATTTTGTATTCATAGAACGTGCAGAAAAGCATGCCTTCTTCTTTATCATATTAAAGACAGTGAGCCCTCATCAGTTCAATTGGTTTACCTAACTTGCCTTGAGGATAACAGTGACATGTTGGCAATCTCATCTATCTATCTAAGATGCACATATATCAATCACCTTTTATACGCTGTCAGAAAGAAGGAAGAAAGGCTCTGATTTTGTCTTTCTTTTTAGCTGAATTAAAATTCAACATGGATTTTTCACTGCTTTATCCATACAATCAATAGAGAATTTTTTTCAAAATATTTCCAGGAAAATCTACCCATTTAAAGATTTATTTACAAATGTACGAATAGTGGATGGTGTAAACAAAGCATTAAATCATTACCAAATATATCTGCTTAGCTATTACGAGGTAATTACAGATGCAGTTTCAAAAGTAGATTGCCAAAGGAAGGGTACCTGTTTGTAATTATTGGCCTTGCCTACGGTTTCTTGGACAATTCCATTCCTTAAGCACACTGGACATTTATGCCAAGTACCCTCTGAGGCTTACTTTCTGTTTTCTCTTCATTCTTTTTAATGGTTAAGGTACATGCTTACCCTAAATAGTAGACTACTTAACATGTGGAATTTGCTCTAACCTAATTTGCAGGAATGTCTTATAGGTCTGTGTGCCATATCTGTATAACTAACATACACATCATCTTTGAATGCTCTAAGTACTATGAGAAAAACAACAAAAGGAAGGTACAGGAAATCTTAGTATAGCAGTAAGAGGTCATCAACATTACAAGCTCTCAGCATTCTTTAGAGCCTCCCTCCATCTTTTATGGTTGAAGCCTTAAGCCTTTAATGTGGTTCACAAAACCAGCCATCACCTGGTCCCTGCCTCACTATGCCATCCTTTCTCTTCAACTGTGCATGACACACTCTACAATGTAGTTATACTTGCATTTCCCGAATGTTCAACCTCTCTCCTCTAATTTTTTCGTATTTTCTTCTCTGCCTGGAACATTTACCTCTTCCTGGTTCTTGGAGTAATTACTTCTTCAAGATTCAACATTATAAAACTTGGTCAAACTTTCTCTTCCTAGCTAGGCTAAGTCAGGTATAAAAGCCAGTACGTGATCTTTTATCTTGACTTTCTTATGCCTGACACAGTTAATGCTTAATATTTTTTCCTGAATGAACAATGAACCAGTGAAAAAATGTATATATAGCAACTTGTCTTAGTGCATTCAGACTGCTACAACAAAATACCATTGCTATAGTTTGGTTTGTTTAACCCCTCCAAACCTCACATTGAAATCTGATCCCATGTTGAAGATGGGGCCTAATGAAAAGCGTTTGGGTTGTGGGGGCAGATCTCTCATAAATGGCTTGGTGTGTATATTAATCTGTTCTCACACTGCTAATAAAGACATACCCAAGACTGGGTAATTTGTAAAGGGAAAAGGCTTAACTGACTCAGTTCAGCATGGCTATGGAGGCCTCACAATCATGGTGGAAGGTGAATGAGAAACAAAGTCATGTCTTATATGGCAGCAGGCAAGACAGCATGTGCAGGGGAACTCCCATTTATAAAATCATCATATCTCATAAGACTTATTCACTACCATGAAAACAGTATGGGGGAAACTGCTCCCGTGATTCAATTATTTGTAAATGGCCCAAACCTTGACACACAGGTATTATTACATTTCAAGGTGAGATTTGGGTGGGGACACAGCCAAACCATATCATTCAGCCCCACCCCCTCCCAAATCTCATGTCCCCACATTTCAAAACCAGTCATGCCTTGTCAATGGTCCCCCAAAGTCTTAACTCATTTCAGCATTACCTCAAAAGTCCATAGTCCAAAGTCTCATCTAAGACAAGGCAAGTCTTTTCCATCTATGAGCCTGTAAAATCAAAAGCAAGTTCATCACTTCCCAGATATAATGGGAGTTCTATCAGTCCAATTTTACATTGCTGATAAAGACATACCCAAGACTGGGTAATTTATATATATATATATAAAGAGGTTTAATGGACTTACAGTTCCACATGGCTGAAGAGGCCTCACAATCATAGCATAGACATCCAGGCACTTCCATACATCCTCTGAAATATAGGCGGAGGTTCCCAAACCACAATTCTTGACTTCGGTACACCTACAAACCCAACATCATGTGTAAGCCACCAAGGCTTAGGGCTTGCACCCTCTGAAGCCACAGCCTGAGCTATACCTTGCCCTCTTCCAGCCATGGCTGGAACTGAAGCAGCTGGAATGCAGGGCTTCATGTCCCGAGGCTGCACACAGCAGGCCACCCTGGACCTGGCCAAGGAAAACATTTTTTCTCCTAGGCCTCCAGGCCTGTAATGGGAGAAGCTGCCGTGAAGGTCTCTGACATGCCCTGGAAACATTTTCCCCATTGTCTTGGTTATTAACATTTGGGTCCTCATTACTTACGTAATTTTCTGCAACAGGCTTGAATTTCTCCCCAGAAAATGAGTTTTTCTTTTCTACTGCATTTTAAGTCTGCAAATTTTTCAAACTTTTATGATCTGCTTCCTGTTGAATGCTTTGCTGCTTAGAAATTTCTTCCCTCAAATACCCTAAGTCATCTCTCTCAAGTTCAAAATTGCACAGATCTCTAGGGCAGGGGCAAAATGCAACCAGTCTCTTTGCATAGCAAGAGTGACCTTTGCTCCAGTTACCAACAGGTTTCTCATCTCTGTCTGAAACCATCCCAACCTGGACCTGATTGCCCATATCACTATCAGCATTTCAGTCAAAACCATTCAACAAGTCTCTAGGAAGTTCCAAACTTTCCCACATCTGCCTGTCTTCTTCTGGGCCCTCCAAACTGTTCCAACCTCTGCCTGTTACCCAGTTCCAGTGTGTCTTCACAGTAATGAATGAGTTCTCACTCTATCAGTTTCCACAAGATCTGGTTGTTGAAAAGAAGCTGCCACCTTCCTTCTCCCTTGCTTCCTCTCTTGCCAGGTGATCTCTGCACACATTAGCTCCCCTTACTCTCGCCATGAGTGGAAGCTCCCTGAAGCCCTCATCAGAAGCAGATGCTGTCACCATGCTTCTTGTACAGCCTGCAGAATCATGAGCAAAAAAAATAAATAATTCTTTTCTTTACTTTATAAATTACCCAGGTATTCCTTTAGTTTACAGTAACACAGACACACACAACCATAGACTGGGTAACTTGTAAACAATGGGAATTTATTTCTCACAGTTCTGGAGGCTGTAAGTCCAAGATAAGAGCAGATTCAGGGTCTGATGAGGGCCTGATATCTGGCTTATAAACAATGTCTTTTTACTGTGTTCTCACCTGGAAATGGTGAACAAGCTCCTGTGGGCCTCTTCTATAAGGACACTGATCTCACTCATGAAGGCTTAACCCTCATGGTTTAACCACCTCCCACAAGACCCACTTCTTAATGCTATTGTACTGCAGATTAGGTATCAACATATGAATTTGGGAAGCACACAAATATTCATACCATAGCACAGCATACAACTTTTAGCTGGAGCATGGGCTCTGGAGCCAACTGTGTTTGAATACAACTACTTACTAGCTGTGTACTGTTAGAATGGGCTTTTTAACCTCTCTTTAACTCAATTTTCTCATAAACTGGAGATGTATATATATATATGTGTGTGTGTGTGTGTGTGTGTTTGTGTGTGTGTGTGTTTGTGTGTTGCCTGCTTCATAACTTTAAATAAGACGAAAAATTGTTTAAAATGTTGAACTCATAACAAATAATATGTTAGTGCTTATTGATATTATAATTGTAATTACTTATATTATAGATGCATGCCAGGAATATAAAGACTTAGTCCCATCCCCCCTCAAAAGGAGAGATTTTTTTAAATAATTATTTAATTTTAAAAAAGAAAGAAAAGAAATGAGGAATGACTATGAAACAGTGTAACTAATACAGTAAAACCACAAAAAGCTGTAAATAAGATCCAAAAATTGCAATTGCATGAAAGATTGAAGTATTACAAGATTAATAAAAACTAACTTTTTCTACTCTATCTTCTTTTAACTGTTTGAAGAAAGATATTTTCACTGATAAGATGTGGCAAAGATAGACCACTTATTTTTTTTTTAAACATACACTGTATCTTGTATGACTATCCCAACTAAATCCCACATGGGTGATGAATGAAATCCATCACCAAAACTTATCAGAATTCACAATATCCTGTAGTTTTGCATATTCATTATGAAATCAACCAAAATGTAAGCATTCATGAGTTTTTTAAATCTCTGAAATGTTCATCTCCTAATATTATGCACATATTTTAATTCATGCAACCATTTCTCAAATTATTGTTGGAAGCCATCTTTCTGAATGGCTTCCAGCACTAATTCATGAACCACCAGAGAAAACCTAAAGTATGCTTTTTAGTTAAAATTACTCTATTAGTAAAATACTATATGACTGCCTTAGTCTGTTTGTGTTACTATTACAAAGTATCTTAGTCTGCATAATTCATAAGCAACAGAACTTACTTCTTACAGTTCTGGATGCTGAAAAGTCCAAGACCAAGGCACAGACTGATTTGTTGTGTGGTGAAGGCCTGCTCCCTGGTTCACAGACTGTGCCCCGTAGCTATGTTCACATTTAAGAAAAATGAATACATTGAAATTGTCCACAAAATTTGAAGATATTAAGTTGGGTCAAAATTTACAGGTAAGTGTGTCAATCTGCTGAGTTTCAATTATTTTAGGAGAAAGATCAATGTGGGACCAAACAAAAATTTAAAAAGAAGGATACATGATTTTTTAAAGTATCATTGGCATTTTAGGGTTTGATAAAGGTAAAAATAAAATTGCATTCACTGAACTTTAGTTCTATTTAAGATTTTATCAAATTTAAGAGAAATTTGTTTACCAAGAAGATATCATCAATAAAAGGATGGAGTGCCAAGGGCAGGCATAAAAGTTTTTTATTAAACATATTTAAGGAAAAAGTTTGCAAGCACAAACATGTCTGTCCTCTTTTCAACTTTGAGTGTGTTAACACTGTGCAAGAACAGATGGTTCAGATAGGGTTTTGTCATGCCCCATGAAATGGGAACTGTAAACACTTGATTATGTGACAAGAATCCTCACTCAGATTAATTTCATTGAATTTTACAATTAAACCACTAAAATACAATGTTTTTCATATCACTTAGATTTCTTCAATGTAGTTTAATAAGTTTATACCAATTTTCTCTCCCCCAAAACCTCTAGATGCTAAATAAAGCAGCAACTAATCCTTAAGGTGAGAAAGTAGACTAATAGCCCCTGATCACCACAGTGTTCAAACCTTAGGAAAGCATCCAGGAGGAGAAGCATGTCCCCAGAGTGTCCCCATCTCTTTTCCTCTTCCCAAGGAGTGATCCCCTTCCCCTCTCCTCCCATTAGAGAACTGGTGTCACCCCCCTCTATGTAGCTTTTCCTATTCTGCTTTGCCTCTCTAACTTTGTTCTCTCAATAGTACCTCTGTTATGACAACTGTCCTTAACACAGTCAATGGTATTTGAAGTATTGGTCATCTCAGAAGAACACACTTTCAGTTTTAAGCAGTCACCAAAATATTTTGCTTTCTCAAAAAACAAGAAGAATTATTAAGATGAACAGACCCCTAGCCAGACTAACAAAGAAGAAAAGAGAGAATATCCAAATACACAATCAGAAATAACAATGGGGACATTACCAGCAACCCCACAGAAATACAAAAAAAATAAGCCTTCAGATACTAATATGAACACCGCTATGCATACAGGCTAGAAAACCTAGAAGAAATGGATGAACCTGGAAATGCAACCTCCTAAGATTAAGCCAGGAATAAACTGAATCCCTGAACAGACCAGTGAAGAGTTCAGAAATTGAATTCGTAATAAAAACCAACCAGAAAAAGTCCAGGACCAGACAGATACATAGCCAAATTCTACCAGATGCATAAAGAGCTGATACTATGCCTATTAAAGCTATTTCAAAAAATTGAAGAAGAGAGGCTCTTCCCTAATTCATTCTATGAGGCCAGTATCATCCTGATACCAAAATCTGGCAAAAATACACACACACACAAAGAAAACTTTAGGATAATATCCCTGATAAACATAGATGCAAAAATCCTCAACAAAATATTAGCAAACTGAATCTAGCAGCACATCAAAAAGCTAACCCACCAGGATCAAGGAGGCTTTATCCCTGGGACGTAAGCTTAGTTCAACATATGCAAACCAATAAATGTAATTAATCACATAAACAGGACTTACAATGGAAACCATATGATTATCACAATAGCTACAGAAAAAGCTTCTGATAAAATCCAACATGACTTCAAGATAAAAACCCTCAACTAGGCATTGAAGAAACATACTTCAAAATAATAAGAGCCATCTATGACAAACTCACAGCCAACATCATACAGAATGGGCAAAAGCTAGAAGCATTTCACTTGGAAACCAGAACAAGACAAGAATGCACACTCTCTCCACTCCTATTCAACATAATACTTAAAGTCCTGGCCAGAGTATTCAGGCAAGAGAAAGAAATAAAAGGCATCCAAATAGGAAGAGAAGAAGTCAAACTATCCCTCTTTGCAGATATGATTCTACAACTAGAAAACCCCATAGCTTCTCCCCAAAACTCCTTGATCTGATAATCAACTTCAGCTAAGCTTCAGGATACAAAATCAATGTACAAAAATCAGTAACATTCCTATACACCAACAATATGCAAGCTGAGATCCAAATCATGAATACAATCCCATTTACAATAGCCACACACACAACCTAGGAATATAGCTAATCAGGATGGCGAATGATTTCTACAATGAGAATTATAAAACACTGCTCAAAGAAATCAGAGGTGACACAAACAAATGGAAAAACATTCCATGCTCATGGATAGGAAGAATCAATATCATTAAAATGGTTCCATTGCCCAAAGCAATTAACAGATTCAATGCTATTCCTATTGAACTACCAATGACATTTTTATATAATTAGAAAAAATGATTTTGAAATTCATATGAAACCAAAAAAAGAGCTCAAATAGCCGAAGCAATCCTAAGCAAAAAGAATAACGCTAGAGGCATCACATTACTCAATTTCAAACTGTACTGTAAGTCTGCAGTAACCAAAACAGCACAGTATTGCTACAAAAACATACACATAGACCAATAAAAGAGAATTGAGAGCTGAGAAATAATGCTGAACACCTACATGTATCTGATCTTCAACAAAGTCACAAAAATAAGCAACAAGGAAAAAACTCCCTATTTAATAAATGGTTCTGGGAAAACTAGCTAGCCATATGCAGAAGATTGACACTGGACCCCTGCCTATTACCATATACAAAAACTAATTCAAGATGGAATAAAGGCTTAAATGTAAAACCTAAAACTACAAAACCCCAGATGATAACCTAGGAAGTACCATTCTGGAAATAGGACCTGGCAAAGATCTCATGACAAAGCCAAAAGCTATTGCAACAAAAACAAAAATTGACAAATGTGACCTAATTAAATTTAAGATCTTCTTCACAGCAAAAGAAACTATCAACAGAGTAAACAGACAACCTACGGAATGGGAGAAAATATTTTCAAACTATGCATCAGAATCTATAAGGAGCTTAAATCAGTAAGATAAAACAAACAACCGCCTTAAAATGTGGGCAAAGAACCTGAACAGACAATTTTCAAATGAAGACATGCACACAGCCAACAAGCATATGAAAAAAATGTTCAGTGTCACTAATCATTAGAGAAACGCAAATCAAAACCACAATGAGATACCATCTCACACCAGTCAGAGTGACCATTATTAAAAAGTCAAGAAATAAAAGATTCTAGTGAGGTTGCAGAGAAATGGAAACACTTATACACAGCTGCTGGGAATGTAAATTATTTCAGGCATTGTGGAAAGCAGTTTGGCAATTTCTCAAAGAGCTCAAAGCAGAATTGCCATTCAACGCAGCAATCTCATTATAAAGTATACACCCAAAGGAATATAAATTATTCTACAATAAAGATACATGCACTTGTATGTTCATTGCAGCACTATTCCCAATAGCAAAGACATGGAATGAATCTAAATGCCCATCAACAGTAGACTGGGTAAAAAAAATGTGGTATATACGAAGTGGAATCCTACACTGCCATAAAAAAGATGAGATCATGTCCTTTGCAGCAACATAGATGGAGCTGGAGATCATTATCCTAAGTGAACTAGCACAGGAACAAAAAAAAACAAATACCACGTTCTCACTTATTAGTGGAAGGTAAACATTGTGTACACATGGACACAAAGAAGTGAACAACAGACACTGGTGCCTACTTGAGGGCAGAGAGTAGCAGGAGGGTGAGAAAAAACCACATATCAGGTACTGTGCTTTTTACCTGGCTGGCGAAATAACCTTTCCACCAAACCCTGGCAACACACAATGTACCTATATAACAAATCTGTACATGTACCCTTAAAACTAAAAGTTTTTTTTTTAAAAAAAGGAGAAGGATGATTCCCTGTAGGATCACTGGCTGGATAGAGGTAGTACTTTGGGGAAGGGATGCAACAAGCATTGTTATCCCTGTTTTGTAGATTAAGGCTAGGGAGAGAATAAAGCCAACTTCATTAAGCACCAGGTGTCAGGCACCATATTGGAAGTCTTGCTTCCTTTTTCTAACATAGTCTTTACAATATTGCTCCATGTTACTGACACCATGTTACAAAAGAAGACGCTCATGTGAGGAATTAAGTATGCTGCTCATCCTTTACCTGTGGATAAAGACAGGCTGAAACCCCAGACTCTGCTTCAGTGCTCCAACCATACGTTCAAGCCAAAGGCAGCACTTCTCTGTGGCAGCTGTTACTATATTTCACTTCTTACATTCCACATCCCTTACATTTTATCAGCATCCTCTAGCACAGGAAAGAACGTTTTTATGGACATTCATCCCATGTAAAATGTATTGGATGCTCTGATTCAGAGTTACAGAAAAATAAATTATTGTATAAAAACATTATATTTAATGAGGTGTTACATGTTTTCCATCCTTGTCTTGGTATTTGAGACATTGTTCTCCTAGGTCAGAACATCAACATTTCATGCTGTTTTCATGGACTTGCAGCTTACTTGACCATGGTTAATGCTAATTAATATTGTGAACATATACAGCATGTCTGGTCATGTCACATTATCATTGAAACACTGTCCAAACTATTGTTTGGAAAGTTGAGATACTGAAGAAACAAACCCCTTGATATACAAACACTAGCTGGAAGTTCAAGTTTATAGAACCTTCTTGTGCCTTGGAAATTAGCTAAGTTAGCTGAATCTTCCTAGATCCATGGATGGAAGCCAGAAGTAATTCAAAATGCTGACTTTCTATAAACTAAACCCATTTCAGGAGTATAATTCAGCCCACATACAAAACTTTTGTTTTCCCATTTTTTATCCCTTCTCAGACATCCTAATGCACTGCTCTAGCAATTAAGTCTCCTTATACTCATGAGGCATTGCCTAAGTGCCCTGAGACTTCAAACAAAATGCATGGCTGGTTAAAGGTTTGCTTTTTCTACATCCTGATAGAAAATTTATATTGGATCTGAGACACCAACTGGGTGAGACACAAGTGATTAGGGGGTTTACTAGATGTTATTTTCTTCATACCATGATATTCAGCATGTTCTAGGAGGTTTTGGTCAAAGAAAAACAAACAAACATGTATTCCCATTATACTAGAGTTATGAAATGCAGATAGGTTTTGAATGGACATAGAAGGGAACAAGTGTTTTAAAAAAAAAAGTAAAATTCTTTCAGGTAAGCCTAAGTTAACCCTGACTTTCAACTGTCATTCACAGGAAAGCTGTCACCCCTAAGATGTGCTAAAATTACTCTGAAGTAATTTAAAGCTAATCATTTAAAATAAATGTTGGTGACAAAGTATACAAAGTTTCAAAATAAAAATGCTGAATGTAAACACAACTTAGTTTGTCCTGGTCCCTGTACCAGCTGAGGCATGTAAAGGCAGCAAGCATTGATGATTTCCTGGCTTGGCAAATGTCTCACTGGCTTTAAACTGCTTTGGCACGTCTAATTTTACATTCGGAGTAACTACCTCCTTCCCTCTTCACTGCTGCTATCATTTGTACTTACTGGTCTCCCTCTAGGCATCTTTGGCTTGAAGTCAACAAAATTACATGAGGGTGAAAGAAATAGAAACTGCAGTTTTCTCGCCAGGCAGCTTGGTAAATTTTCATTTCTTTTTCTTGTTCTACCTTGACTTATTCCTACCACTATCATACTACTAGATCAAGGCTCAAAATACTAACAAATACTTTTTAATATTTTGCTGGGCCCATTCTCTCTCCCGTAAATTGAAATCTATATGTCTGTGGACTTTAAATGACTACAATAAATTATTTCATTGATTTAAATAACTTTAAGACTTCTTTTTACTACTTTTCTTTCCTTTTTCTACCTAAAGAAAAAGCAAGATTTTTGAATAATTTTCTCAGGAGGCTGCTTTCCTAACTCACTCACTGGTAGAATCAAAGACCTAGAAATAGGTTCCCATGTGTTCCTCATGAAAGAAATAGAAAAGCAACATATGTCTCTTGGCTTCTTCTCTTATTACTTGGTTAATATGTTAGCTGCATAGTACAGCCTACACAATACTGCATTGAAAAGAAAGTGAAGAGCTGGGAGTCAGAAAAATGTCCAACTTCAACTCTGCTATATTTATTTTTCACCATAATGAGTTACCATAAACTTAGAGGTTTATTTTTTTTCAGTATTAATCTTTTTATGTCACATAATCCTTCAAATGTTTTATGCATTTTGGAAAGCAGACAAATAGTAGTATTATAACGATTGCAAGACTGATCATTACTCTTTTACAAAAAACAGTCACAAAGAACAATGTGGCACATATACACCATGGAATACTAAGCAGACATAAAAAAGGATGAGTTCACGTCCTTTGCGTGGATGAAACTGTAAACCATCATTCTCAGCAAACTGACACAAGAACAGAAAATCAAACACCACATGTTCTCACTCATAAGTAGGTGTTGAACAATGCGAACACATGGATACAGCGAGGGTAACATCACACACCAGGACCTAGGGGGTAAGGGGCCAGGGGAGGAATAGCATTTAAAGATTTCCTTTGAGCATTCAAAAGTAGACAGTTACAACTACAAATGCATTTAATCTGTTCCACAATGGTTTGGTTAGATTTGAAGGATTATTTAACGACTCTATCATATCCTAGTTATATTTTCTGAGAAATTTATGGTCCTTACTGGGTCTCAATCAAATGTCATTCATGTCTTATTTCCCATTTAGTTGGAAGGGGAGTGTGTGTAAAATATGGCCATGAGATGACTCTTGTGGTATCTTTACTCATCTTGGAAACAGAGAAATTTAGCTAGTTTTATAAACTTCACTTTCTTTCCTTCTTCAGTTTTCTCTGTCTGAAATGATGAGGCTTCTCTTTAATCCTTCTTTGAAAGCACAGAATTTCCTTAACTTTTTAAGAATTAGATGACTTTTCCAGATTTTGAGCTTTTCTTTTTTCTTCATGAATATTATCACTGCAGAAAAAGCAAGCCTCGTACTTTCAAGACTATAAAATAAGCCCAGTTTATAAAAGTATTATTTGGAGGCTAAATATGGAATTTCAGATCCTCACTCTGAACCATGAAAAACTGAAATTAGCATTATTCTTGGTACCTGTATTCTCTGCTACTGTATTTCCTTATTGTTGTATGTACTGTGTTCTTCTTTTGAAACTCCCAGTCAGTAGGAAAACGCTCTATGCTCTCAGATAAATATAAATACCCTGGTGAATGAAAGAAATGTAGTGAGACCCTTTGAAGAAGTAAATACTTAATGTACACAAAGAAGATGGAAATGACATTTGGATTCTCTGAAGTCTAGCAGCTCTCAAACTTTCTGGCCTCAGCATCCCTTTACACTCTCAAAAGTGGAGGACATAAAAGAGCTTTGGTTGATGGGGATTGTGTGTACTGATATTTCTAATATTAGAAATTTAAATTGAGAATTTTAAAATATTTATTAGTTTTAAAATGACAATAAACACATTAAATGTTAACACAAATAACATTAATGAAAACTGTATTTTCCAAATCACAAAACTTAAGCTACACAACTTAAATTTTTTTTTTTCTGAGATGAAGTCTCACTCTGTCACCCAATCTGGAGTGCAGTGACATGATCTCAGCTCACTGCAACCTCTGCTTCCCCCATTCAAGTGATTCTCTCACCTCAGCCTCCCAAGTAGCTGGAATTACAAGCGTGTGCCACCATACCAGGCTAATTTCTGTATTTTTAGTATAGACGGGATTTCATTATGTTGCCTGGTCTCAAACTCCTGGCTGGTCTCAAACTCCTGGCCTCAAGTGGTCCACCTGCCTCAGCCTCCCAAAGTTCTGGGATTACAGGCATGAGACACCACACTCGGTGTAAATATTTTTACATCTCTTTAATGTGTGCCCCAATAGAAGGCAGCTAGACTTACCAGAGAATTACCCACTTGTCAACAGTTTTCTTACTACATTTAGTTAAAATGCTCTTCTCAATATTCTACCATATGAAACTTACATGTAAAAAGTTAAAGATATTTTGAAAATCAAGTTTTATTTTTACCGGTTTCACCTACTATTAATCCTTTTTTACCTCCTGCCAAAGAGTATTCTTTGCCTTCTTCCACTCATTATGTTATTCATGCTTATGTAATAAATGATTATAGTTTATCTTAGAATTTCCATTAAGTTGTTCTTGGATCGTAATCCCCAGGGTATGGTTATAATCCCAGGGATGGAGGGAAATGGCAAATAAGATTCTATGTGAGCATAGGTTAGACAATGGGACAATTAATTCCAACCATATTTACAGAAGGTTAGTTATGACAGTTGTCAACAATGGTTATGACCAAGGAAAATGGTATAGGAAGTATTATGGTGTGGTTTGAAAGAGATTTGTTCTTTGGAAAGCTAAAACAACACAAAACAATGCTAGGTAATAGCAAAAAGGATGTTAACAGTAAATCATACGAGTCTGTCATTCTTTATTTAAAATGGATTCATATCACACCTGGAACACTATGAGCAATTCTAACCTCCATGTCTCAAGGAAGATACAGCCAAACTGGATGAAATCCAAGAAGGTTAACTAAAAAGATTAAAAAAGAGAGGTTTCTCAAAAATGAGAGATTTAAAAAAGGAAAGAAGGTTTTATGTGTAAATGAAGACTGTCTTAGTTCAGGTTGCTATAACAAAATACCAAAGACTGGGTGGCTTATAAACAACAGAAATTTATTTGTCACCATCCCGGAGGCTGGAAGTCAGAGTGACAGTATAGTCTGGTCCTGGTGAGGGCCTTCTTCCAGGTTGCAGACTGTCATCAACTTGTATCCTCACATGGTGGAAAAGAGCTGGAGAGTTATTTTGGGTCCCTTTTGTAAGAGCACTAATCCCTCTTACGAGGGCTCCGCCCTAGTGATCCAATCACCTCCCAAGGCCCTCATCTCCTAATACCATCATGTTGGGGATTAGGATTTCAGCTCCAGAATTTTGAAGGCACACAAACATTCCATCCATTGCAAAGTCTTTCAAATCACAAAAGGCATATGTAGAATACAGAGTTAATATGGAGGCAAATATAGAATTGTTTAGCAAATCTGAGAATTCTCAAATTATCTTCCATTGTGAAACCCAGGAGTGGCATAAATTTAAAATATAAGTAGGTTCAGGAAGAGTTTATGGTAAAGTCATGAATGAGAGTCACAGTGTAGGATGGAACTTTGAAATGTACTCCTCTAGTACCTCCAACTGGCTGTTATAAAGGGCAACCAAGTCTACTGTTAATAAAACGTCCCTTGGTGCTGTCAGATAGAAAAATTGCTGATATCCTTATTTATATATTTTAAATACAAAGATTATCTTATCAGGGTCCCTTGCCTTTCCCAATGTTCTGCCCTATAAAAAAGATTCTAGCTTTTCCTTATCTGTCTTCCTTTTTTCCACCTTCCAAGGAGCTCGCACCTTTGCTACACTGATCCTTCGTAAGGCAAAATCAGACAGAGGGCAGGGAAGAAAGCACAGGAAACCAGAGGGCTGGAGCTAGGGGAAGAGATTTTCCCAGGGGAAGGACATTTGAAAATGAAAGTCCGGGTATAACTGCAGAGAATATGCACAGAGAATGGGAGAGAGGTGAAAAGAAGATATTAGAAAGCATTGCTTTTGAAAGATGTAAAGGATTTAGGTTACTTTGAGGCTAATTTTGGTTTCAGTGTGGTGTTCTTTTGACCATGATACTGCCCCAGCCCTAACCACACCAGTCAAGGGTTTACAAACATTCCCATGTGGGCTCATCTGATAATACCCTTTGGGATTCACTATTAAAACACCTAGAATTCCTACTTATGATTTCTGTTTTACCACATGACACTTTTCAGTAGAAAGTGGTTAAATAAACTCCTTGGAGAACCTCCTAAGTTAGGCAATTGGAGCACAGGGGAAGAATCTGTCATCAGATGCCTTTCACTAATTACAGATAAAACCAGCACAGAGTGGTTAGAAGCAAAGGTTAAAATTTCACTTGCTTGGATTTTGTATAATAATGAATTAAACTACTGGACTGGATTGGCATCCTATTAGGAATATGATTTGGAAACAGAAAAACCAGCCAATGGTGGTCTGATTCTGTTCTTGAAAGTAATTTAAAGTAACACAAACCCACTAAGACTTTACTTCTTTTTACTTTAAATTGCTATTTGTGATTAGAAAATAGTGCAGATGTACGAAAGAATCTATATGCTTTTCCTCAATCAAAGATACTTTCTCCATATGTGTGTGGACCACAAATCACCTAAATACTTTATAAGTCAGGCACCATGACAGCATTTCAATGCCATTTCATTTCTCAAAACATTAAATCCTCCACAAATTCAGAAATCACATCACTTTAAAAAGCAGCCGGTGCTGGGAAGTGAGGAAGAAGGAGTAGGAGTGAAGAGAGGATGCAATGGAGAATGGAATGAAATTCATGGAGGATGGAAAAAAATGGATCAGTTATTTTCTTTCCTCTAATAGGAAAGAATCAAATGATCCTGTCTCAATGAATACGCTTCATGTTTAGTATTTTTGCTATTTTTTAAAACTTCAGAAAACACATTCCTAAATGAAGAGCCCATCCAAATTCCAAGTTCTTAATTCATCAGGCTTTCCATTACATTGTTCATGAGGAAATTCTCCTTTTTTAAACTACATGGTTTAATGGCCCCCGTATTCCATGAGATCTCGTAATCCTTTTCTGCTGGTGGCACCTATATGCCAAAACTTGTCAAGCTCTAGAACCTTGTTGTTTTTTACTTTATTTCTTCTATATCCACTATAAATACTAGACTCTGATTTTTAATATGTTGAACTATTAAAATATATTAGCTGGAAACTCTAGGTACTTTTAATTTCAAAAATTTTTAAAAATCCAACTCCCTACTACATTCCCCCTCTGATAATATCCCATTTTCCTTTCCAAATACCTGTGTCCTCTTATTTGTTTTGGAGGAGGAGTGAGAAGCTTTCATTATTGTATATGAGCAATAAATAAGAAAATATTCTATTTATGTGAGGGCAGGGTGGCATTGCAGACACCATTAGTGCCTTTTCAACATCAAATAGCTGCCATGATCGGCTTGATAATTCCCCACTCCCTCAAAAGCACTTCCTGGGATCACCTCCAAAACTGATTACTTACACTCAAATCTGTATCTTAGGATCCGCTTGTGGGGGAGCCCAACTTCAATCAGAGGGTATGCTCACAATGTTTAGTAATAGAGAATAAGAGGCAAAATAAGTTGCAGAACTTGTTGATCTAGAGGAGGGGGCTGATACGAACCATTTAACTTTAATTCAAGTCTGTCTGTGATAAAAACTCACATACGAATAAGAAAGCTTGGAAACAATTTGACAGGAATCCAGAAAAGCTTCAGAGGCGGTAATGTTTCAAGGAGGCTTTGAAGAATTAGTAGGATTCAGCTGGGCAGAAGTGTTAGAGGACATCCCAGGCAGAGAAACCAACAACCAAAGCCTAGAACACCCTTGAGGGCAAAGAGAAGCCATGAAAATGAGGCAGAAAAGTAACCCAAGACCTTGGATATAACGTTAATTGCAAAGAGCATACATTTCATTCCATAGATTTTGGGGAAGAAAATAAATGTTTGATCAGGGAATTGATTTATAACTGTTAGAAACCTAACTATGAACAAAGCATATGAAATTGATTTTTAAAAATAATAAGAGTGTAAAATGTTCAAATTACTTACATTTATAATAAAGCTAAATAAATGTTTTGACTAGTTTACACTAATCATGGCAAACCTACTATTTTTGTGTATATTTGTTTCCATAGATATATGCATATGAATATGATGCTCTTTCATTAATAAAAGATTTTAGGCAAAAGGTGCAGTAAGGTTTCAGATTTGTGAAATATGTCTGCAAGTAAATAAGGACAAAGGTACTCTGCAAAGTCTAGCATTTTTCTGGTATTACCTTTTGCAATGAATGGCATCACCACAGGCTGAGTTTCCAATCTTGGATACTAGGATTCATCCTTAACATCTCCCTCTTCTTCCACTGCCATATCCAGACCACCACAATGTCCCATCCATTTTACATCCTAAATATCTCCCAGATTTCTCCACTTTTTGCCATTGCTTATGCCACCACTCAGTCACAGCCACCATCACCTCTCACTGGCAGGACAGCAAGAGCAGCAAGAGCAAACATTTGCCCTTGCTCAGCCATTCTATTAACAGCACAGAAGCTCATGTCTCTCCCCAGCTTAAAGCCCTGCATTGACTCCCACTGCACTTAGGATAAAGTGATGTGGCCTCTGCCCATCTATTCAGCCTCGATTCTCAGGACTCCCTTGCTCATTCTTGATGCTCCAGCCACAAGGACCAATCTTTAGTTCCCCAGAAAAGCCTGTGATCCCCCAACTGGGGACTTTGCATGTAGTTCCTCTTGCTAGGATGCTCTTTCCCCAGGTCCCTACTTCTTTACTCATTTAACTCCCATTCTTCCTTTGCATCCTAGTCCAGCATCACTTTCTCAGGAAACCTTCCCTGTCCCTGGGGACCAGGCCAGATCTCCTGTTGGAAGCTCTCTTAACCTTCTGTGCTTTTCCTTCTCTGCCTGTTATTATCTACCTATATGCCCATGTGACTGTCTACCTCCTTCTCTAGACCACAAACTCTATGAAGATGGCACATAGTAGGGGCTTAAAAAAATATGTGAAGAAATTATTTCAATTATATGTTAACTTGCCTCAGGTATATGGTTCATCATTTTAGTTGCACTATTTATACAAATGCATTATATGTACATTATATACACATATACAGCTAAGAAAACTAAGGCTGAGAGACTCTTAAGTTACTTGTTCATCAGGAATGATGGACCTGGAGTTTATTTGTGAGTCTGGCTTGAGCAGACACTCCTGACCAACACCTTGTACTGTACTGCAGAATAATAGGTAACAGTTATAGAGTTGTGTTTATGTTAAGAGTTATGGGACTCATTTTTCTATTTCTCAAATTTTTATTATATATCATTGCTTTGATGCTTCTTCCACAAAAATCACCTTCTAAATTATGGACAAATTTTTCTAAGCTTTGTCTTACCCAGATTCTAATGTATTTTTTCCATTCTTAGAACTTTTATCCAAGTTGGTTATTTGGCTTCGCATTGTATCATATTATGTCATTCTAGATATATTATTTCTACTTCTTGCCTCTGTTCTCCTCAATTTTTGAAAAGAGGCAATAAGTTGGGAAAATATACCCCTTGAGGCCTATTAATTTTTCTTAAAATATCACTGTCTTCCTGTGTAGTTAGGATGTGGAGAGTGTTTTGAAGTATAGTGGGCAAAGACAATGAGATGAGGTTGAATTATACACAGAATAAAGAGTAGGAAAAGTCAGCTCCAGGTTGAAAACAATGAAACCAGATAATACTCCAGGTTAAAGGAATAAACATGGTTAACGAGTGTCTACTGTGACACAGAGTTGACTAATACACAGAAGGTCAAACATAATCTTCATCTTTTAAAGTTTCAACCTTTATTTTTGATTCAGGGTACATGTGCAGGTTTGTCACATACGTATATCGCATGATGCTGAGGTTTGGGGTCCAAATGATCTCATCACCCAGACAGTGAGCATAGTACTCAATAGGTATTTTTTAAACCCTTGTCCTCCTTCCCCCTCTACTAGTCCCTAGTGTCTACTGTTCTCACCTTTATATTCATGAGTACACAGTGTTTAGCTCCCACTTATAAGCAGAACATGCAGTATTTGGTTTTCTGATCCTGTGTGAATTTGCTTAGGATAATGACTTCCAGCTCCATCCATGTTGCTGCAATGGATGTGACTTCATGCATTTTTATAGCTTTGCAGCATTCCATGGTGTATATGTGCCACATTTTCTGTATTCAATCCACCACTGAAGGGCACCTAGGTTGAGTCAATATCTTTGCTCATGTTAATAGTGCAATAAACATACAAGTACATGTCTTTTTGGTAGAATGATTTATATTCCTTTGGGTATATATCCAGCAACGTAATTACTGGGTCAAATGGTAATTCTATATTTAGTTCTTTGAGAAATTTCCAAACTGCTTTCCACAATGGTGGAACTAATTTATATTCCCACCAGCAGTATGTAAGCATTCTCTTGTCTCTGCAGCCTTGCAAGCATCTGTTATTTTTTGACATTTTTTAATAGCCATTCTGACTGATGCGAGATGGTATCTCACTGTGGTTTTAATCTGCATTTTGCTGATGATTAGCAATGTGGAGCATTGTTTCTTATATTTTTTGGCCACTTGAATATCTCATTTTAAGAAGTGTCTGCTTTTGTCCTTTGCTAACTTTTTAAGAGGGTTATTTATTTTTTGTTTGTTGAATTAAATTCTTTACATATTCTGGATATTAGACCTTTGTAGAATGCATAGTCTGTGAATATTTTCTCCCATTCTGTAGGTTTTCTTCTTTATTGTGTTGATAGTGTCTTTTGCTGTGCATAAGCTCTTTAGTTTTATGTCTCACTTGCCAATTTTTGTTTTTGTTGTAATTGCTCTTGAAAACTTAGTTATAAATTCTTTGCCAAGGCTTATGTCCAGAAGAATATTTTCTTGATTTTCTTCTAGCACTTTTATAGTTTTAGGTGTCACCTCTAAGTATTTAATCTACCTTCAGTTAATTTTTGTATATGGTGATAGGCAGTGGTCCAGTTTTATTCTTCTGCATATGGCTAGCCAGTTATTCCAGCACTATTTATTGAATACAGTCCTTTCCTTCTTGCTTATTTTTTGGCTTTGCTAAAGATCAGATGATTGTAGGCATGAGGCCTTATTTCTGGGTTCTCTATTCTGTTCTATTTGGTCTGTGTATCTGTTTTTGTAGTCATACTATGCTGTTTTGGTTACCATAGCCTTGCAGTTTAGTTTGAAGTTGAGCATTGTGATGCCTCCAGCTTTGTTCTTTTTGCTTAGGATTGCTTAAGCTATTTGGGCTCTTTTTTGGTTCCATATGAATTTTAGAGTAGTTTTTCTAATTCTGTGAAAAATTATGTTGGTAGTTTGATAGGAATAACACTGAATCTGTACATTACTTTGACCAGTATGGCCGTTTTAATAATAATCATCTGCTCCATGTGCATAGAATGTTTCTTTGTTTATGTTATCTATGATTTCTTTCAGCAGTGTTTTATAATTCTTGAAGATATCTTTCCCCTCCTTGACTAGATGTATTCCTAGGTATTTTATTTTTCTGTGGCTATTGTAAATGAAATTGTGTTCTTGATTTGGCTCTCAGCTTCAACATTATTGAGGCATAGAAATGCTCCTGATTTTTCTACTTGGATTTTGTATCCTGAAACTTTACTGAAGTCATTTATTAGTTCTAGAAGCCTTTTGGCAGAGTCTTTAGGGTTTTCTAGATATCAAATCATATCATCAGCAAAGAATGATAAAACCATCCTATTTGGATGCTTTTTATTTCTTTCTTTTGCCTGATTGCTCTGGCTAAGACTTCCAGTACTATGTAGCAAAACTAGACATCCTCATCTTGTTCCAGTTTTTAAGGGAAATGCCTCCAGCTTTCACCCATTCAGTATTGGCTGTGGGTTTGTTTAGATAGCTCTTATTATTTTGAGGTATGTGCCTTCATGCCTAATCCTTGAGGGTTTTTATCATGAATGGATACTGGATTTTATCAAAAGCTTTTCCATGTCTATTGAGATAATCATACAATTTTGTTTTCAGTTGTGTCTTTAGTTTTCAGTTGCGTGGTGAATCACATTTATTGAATTGTGTATGTTAAACCAACCTTGCATCCCAAGAATGAGCCCACTTGATCATGGTGAATTACCTTTTGGAGATGCTTCTGGATTCAGATTGCTAGTATTTTGTTGAAGATTTTTGCATCTGTGTTCATCAGGGATATTGCCCTGTTGTTTTATTTTTTCACTGTGTCTGTACCAGATTCTGCTATCAGGATCATGCTGGGTTTGTAGAATGAGGAAGGAGTCCTTCCTCCTTTATTTTTTTGGAATAGTTTCAGTAGGATTGGGACCACCTCTTCTTTGGATGTCTGGTAGAATTCAGATGTGAATTCATCAGATCCAGGGCTTTTTAAGGTTGGTGTGTTTTTTATTACTGATTTAATTTCAGAGTTCATTACTGGTATTACTGGACCATTCAGGGTTTCAGCTTCTTTCTGATGCAATCTAGGGTAGTTGTGTCTTTCCAGGAACTTATCCATTTCCTCTAGATTTCCTAGATTTTCTAGTTTGTGTACCTTGAGATGTTTATAATAGTCTCTGAAGATATTTCGTATTTCTGTGGGATCAGTTATAATGTCATTTTAGTCATTTTTTTTTTCAGATGGAGTCTCACTCTGTGGCCCAGGCTGGAATGCAGTGGCACAATCTTGGCTCACTGCAACATCCACCTCAGGGTTCAAGTGATTCTCCTGCCTCAGCCTCCCAAGTAGCTGGGATTACAGGCACCAGCCACCATACCCAGCTAATTTTTATACTTTCAGTAGAGACAGAGTTTCACCAGGTTGGCCAGGCTGTTCTCCAACTCTTGACCTCAGGTGATCTGCCCACCTCGGCCTCCCAAAGTGCTGGAATTACAGGTGTGAGCCACTGCACCCAGCCCATTTAGTCATTTCTGCTTGTGTTTATTTGGATCTTCTCTTTTTTTTCTTTGTTAATCTAGCTAGCAGTCTATTGATCTCATTTATCCTTTCAAATGAGCATTTTGGTTTTGTTGATCCTTTGTATGGATTTTGGATCTCAATTTCATTCAGTTCCACTCTGATTTTAGTCATTTATTCTATTCTGGTAGCTTTGGGTTTAGTTTGTTCTTGTGTTTTTAGTTCCTCCATGTACAATGTTAAATTGTTAATTTGAGATCTTTCTAACTTCTTGATGCAGGCATTTAGTACTATAAATTTTCCTGTTAACACTGCTTTTGCTGCATCCAAGAGATTTTGATATGTTGTGTCTGTTTTTATTGCTTTCAAAATTGTTTTGATTTCTACTTAATTTTGTTATTTACTCAAAAGTCATTCAGGAGTAAGTTGTTTAATTTCCATGTAATTTTCTGGTTTTAAGAGATCTTCTCATTGATTTCTATTTCATTCCACTGTGATCTGAGAGGTGCTTAGTACGTTTTTTTTATTATTATTATTTTCCTGAGATTTGCTTTATGGCTGAAGGTATGCTTGATCTTACAGTATGTTCTATCTGCAGATCAGAAGAATGTATACTCTGAGGCTATTGGCTGAAGTAGTCTGTAGAAGTCTATTAGGTCCAACTGGTCAAGTGTTGAATTTAACTCCAGAATTTCCTTGTTAGTCTTCTGCTTCAAAGATCTGTCTAACACTGTCAACGGTTCAGTATTTGCTAATTCAGTGTTTAGAGTGACTTTATAGAAGACAACTACTATGAATAATGAGAATTAATTGTAACTTCACCATATTATGGTCCTGGAAAAATAGGACCCAGAACAGACAGTAATGTTAAAATATAAGGGCCTGGATGGAGGTTTTGATGGGCTCCACCCTGAGAAACTAAGGAAGTGTCATGTGAAATAGGAGAGCACTGAACTGGAGCTGGAGAAGCACCAGAGACAAACTTCTTCCTCTTCTCCATATTTCCTGAGCCCAACCCTAGTATTGGTACATAGTCTTGTAATAATATTACATAAACTATCCATGGCAAAAGAGGAATTATCTCAGGATTTTACACTTAATGTTTGATATGATTGGTCCTGCTCAGTATTACCAGCCAAATGTAGTCACTGTGTACTTGAAGGTGGCTAGTACAAATTGAGATGTCCTTGAGAATATTTTTGAGACAGGATTTTGCTCTGTCTCCCAGGAGGCTAGAGTGCAGTGGTGCAATCATATAGGCCCATGAAGCCTCGACCTCCAGGGCTCAATCCGTCCTCCCACCTCAGCCCCCCTGATATCTTGGACTACAAGCATGCACCACCATACCCAGCTAATTTTTGTATTTTTGGTAGAGAGAGGGTTTCAGCATGTTGCCCAGGCTGGTCTCAAACTCCTGAGCTCAAGGTATCCTCCCACCTTGGCCTCTTAAAATGCTGGAATTACAGGAATGAGCCACCATGCCCAGCATGAATAGTTATTATATTGATTACATATTGAAGTATTTTACATAATAGGCATTAAAAAGTATTGAAATTAATTTTATCTCTTTTTTTACCTTTTAAAAATGTGGCCACTAGAAAATGTTAAATGGCTTATATGGACTGCATTGTGTTTGTATTACACAGTGCTGATTTGGAATAAACAGCTGAATTAGGAGGATTAATAGTAAGAATTTATAGTGAAAATAGTAAACTACCTCACCATATAACAGCTATCACTTACATTACACTTACTCTGAGCCAGGCACTGCTCTAAGTACTTTACATATATTACTAATTACATATATTACTTTACATATATTAGATTGACTGATCCTCACTGGAATTCTCAGGGATAGGTGCTATGCATCTTGCAAATTAAAAACTGAGGTAAAAAAAAAAAAGGCGAAGTGGTTTGCCCCAGGTCACACCAGAGTTGAGCCAGATTTGACCTATGTAATACAGCTCACATTCTTAACCATCCCACACATAACCCCCGCCACATACACACACACATCTATTTGATGCAATCATCAAACCCATGAAATAAAAATTACTTATCAGGAAATAGAAATCATAGCTTATGCCTCAGTTGCATTCTTTGAAGATATAAAAAGAAAAAGATATTTTTATAAAGGAATGAACACTAACTTCTAAAAGTTTTGCAAGATTTTGCAAAAATTGAGCCACCATGAATGTGAGGATGGTGTGTTGTCTTCCATCTAGATCTACTATAGAAACACAAGTCGAAAGGTAGGAAGATAAAGTAAAAAAATACCAATTGTATTGGTTAAAAAATATGTATATTAATAAAGAGAAAACTAAAAAAATTTTTGGAGAAGAATTTGGGGAAGAATGTTAGAAAAAGAACTTTTCAAGTGAGAAGGAGTCTGCAGATGAACTAGAGTTCTAGGTAAATGAAGAGGCAAGCCAGCAGGAACAGGAGTTCAATGGAAGAGGCTGAAATCTGCTAAATGAACAGACTGAGGATTTGTAAAACAAAACTGCTCACATTGCCCATAGAAAATTGCTTGTTTGTTGTTTCAAAAATCAGTTGAAAGTTCTTTGAGAGAATTGTTTCTATGTAAAAAATAATGATTATATTCATTTAGTTGTGCAATGGACAACGGACTGGCTTTTGTGCTGGTTATTCCTGGGAAGAAAGGCATCCAGAAAGGAAAGGGGAACGACTCTCTTTATACCTGCAGGATCTGCATCTTCAGAACTTCATACAGGCCTTGTAGATTTCTTTTATTTAAAAAAAAATAATAATAGAGACAGAGTCTCTCTCTGTGTTACCCAGGCTGGAGTACAGTGGTACAACCGTAGCTCACTGCAGCCTCCAACTCCTGGGCAGAGGTGATCCCCCTGCCTCAGCCTCTCAAGTAGCTGGGGCCTACAGATGCACACTGCCACAACCAGCTAATTTTTTTTTTCTTTTGTATAGACAGAGTCTTGTTATGTTGCCTGGGCTGGTCTAGAACTCTTTGCCTCAAATGATCCTTCCACCTCAGCCTCCTAAAGTGCTGGGATTACAGCCAAAGACCACCATGCCTGGCCTAGGTTTCATTTTAAAACACTGAGAACAATTAGTCTACAGGTCACTGCACACTTGCATGGAGACAACTCCTCTGCTATACAGGGAAGCCTGGGCTAGAAGCAGGTGTTGCTGAACCACGTGACTGGCCTGGGACTCAGAAAACCTGCATTCAAAGTCTCTCTGTTATGTATTACCCTGGGGATCTTGGCACATCACAGAGTTTCCAAGGGCTTAATTTCTAAAGAGAAAAAGTGGAACAAAAGGAAGAAGTTTACACAGAGATTAAAAATCTAAAACAGCAGCCAGGCGCTGTGGCTCATGCCTGTAATCCCAGCACTTTGGGAGGCCGAGGTGAGCGGATCACGAGGTCAGGAGATTGAGACTATCTTGGCTAACGTGGTGAAACACTGTCTTTACTAAAAATACAAAAAATTAGCTGGGTATAGTGGCATGTACCTGTAGTCCCAGCTACTCAGAAAGCTGAGGGAGAATCCCTTGAACCCGGGAGGTGGAGGTCACAGTGAGGCAGGATTATGCCACTGCACTCCAGACTGGGAAACAGAGCGAGACTCCATCAAAAAAAAAAAAAAAAAAAAAGTCTAAAACAGGGCTCAGTGCTTGCTCTTCAACTTCAAGACATTGGCCGTATTACCTCTTAGAGCATGCTGCTTCATCTCGAAGACATTGATAATCATGCCCACCTCATGGGACTGATGAAATGATGTAGTGAGATCATCTTTGTAAAGTGTTTAGCACAGTGTTTAGCCTGGCACATACTATAAACCCAAAAATGTTTTTTTTAAAATGAGATGATAATTCAGCTTCTTTCCAGCTCAGACATGCTATGAAGATATGCAGCCAGCACTGCCTTGCCATGCTGTGTCTTTTTTTCTGACCCAAGGCTGTTCCTTATTAGAATGCTGCAACTTTGTGATGAGAAAAGGAGTTATTCCATAATTTTGAGCATCAGAAAGTGAACCAACTGACACCAATGCCCCAGCAATGATTCAAAGTATTAAGAGTTGCTTTCATCTTTACAGATGGAAGAAGTGAGGACAATACTTGGTCAAGGCCACACATGTTGAGGAACCACCCAAGAGAGATCAGACACTCAATCCCTTCTTCAAGCCCTTGAGCTCTGTTTGATAATTAATTGTGAGAGTTAGTAACATGCTTTTTATTTTTCTTTAATTTTGGTTTTCTTCATTTATGGCTATAAACATAATCCCTTGCTCAAAGCTCAAGGCTAAATACTAGGTAGGACTCATATTCTCACTGGCAGAAGCCTGCTTTAAACACTTCTCTAAAAAATAGAACCTTGTTCATAAGCTTTATACCCATCGCTACAAAATGTAATATGCAAATGAGGCATTTTAGAACTTTAGAGTTAAATAATGAAGACAGCACTCCAAACCCCAACTAGATATTTATATAATTGCATTACTAGCATTTGCATGGGCCATAATGAAAGCTAAGGGGAGAAACCTGCTTATTTCCAGAATACAGCATAATTTTTATTTGCCCTTACAAATAAAGCTTAACTGTTTGTTTGTTTGTGTTTTTAGCCAGACACTACATTTGGGTTCTTTATAGTTCCTGGTTGTAATAACAGAGCAGCAGCAAATTTCCTAAGAAGAAAAAATTGTTTGATGAAAATTCATTATTCCAAAAGAATTGCCCTAAATATTTGACTTTGGTATGCCTCTGCATTTGCTCTCTGGCTTTTGACAGATCAGCTTCTTCACTAGATGTAGCACATTTTTTTGTTTTGTTTTGTTTTGTTTTTATGACAAGGTCTACTCTGTCACCCAGGCTGGAGTACAGAGGCATGATCTTGGCTTACTGCAACTTCCGCCTCCTGGGTTCAAGCATTTCTCCTGCCTCAGCCTCCTGAAGTAGCTGAGACTACAGGTATGCACCACCATGCCCAGCTAGTTTTTCGTATTTTTTTTTTTCTTTTTTTTGGTAGAGACAGAGTTTCACCATGTTGGCCAGGTTGGTCTCAAACTTCTGGCCTCAAGCAATCTGCCCTCCTTGGCCTCCCAAATTGGTATCACATCTTTTTAAGATGGATTTCTTCAAGGTCAGTTTTCCCTAAATCTCTCTATGTATACTCAGTAGAAAGGACCAGCTGATAGTCCTGACTATTCCATCCTGATTAATAAGTCAATCAACATTGTTGAGTGTCCCTAGAGCTAACCTAGCATGTACCCAATAAATGCATGCTAAATTAGATTGAAACTAAATCTATTCTATATAAGTAAGTGACTTACGGAACATCTCTTGGGTTTGATGTCCCCCAAATACAGATTCTGAGATAGAACCTGGATGCAGACAGTTTATTTGGGAGATAATCTCAGAAAGCAGAGATAGGACAATAGAGAAAGTGAGACTTAAAGGAAGGGAGGCAAACTAAAAGGGATGCATTCATGAGTCAGGTAATCACCGCGGACAACTGAGCTGCAAACTCGGAGGGGAACACTGGGAGGAAACACATGGAGGGAACTTGATGAAATCTCAGGCCTTTCTCCCCTTATCCTTCTCCTAACCACACATCAACAGCTTCCCAGGGATACCAGACAAGAGCGAAGGCCTAGGCGCTGCCAGCTCTCAGACTGAACTCATCATTTCCTGACTCAGACCGCAGTTACTGTCAGAAGCAACACTCTCCACCATCCCCAGTCCAGATACTCAATCGCATTTCAAATCTTGCTTTTAAATCATTCTGGATGATTTTTATAACCTGGTCTTCAATTTGTCTATGTTTACTCATCTAGTCCCTAAAATAATTTCAGAAGACATTGTTCCCCCCTGGCACATTATTAGGTTGACATCCATAGGCGTTTTTGGTCATCAGATTCAGTAATTGCTAAAAATGACTTCCAGTAAATTGTAAATATTGAAAGTCTAAAATAAAATTGTCACTCAGATCCTTTAAATGTTTTCCAGTGGAATTTAAATTCCAAAGAAATGTGATATTCATCATTGTTCACTTAAAAATATAAATGTACACACTTATCTTGTTTTATAATGTTCCTTGAAGTCACATTTCTGTTCCATTTTCCCCACAGAGCTTTGTGCTAATACAATAATATACTTGAAAGAATTTAATTAAATAAGTCTGCCATAATTCACCACAGAAAAGGGTATAAATTAACATTTTTTAAAATGTCCTATGACCATATAGGTTGAAATGTATTTTTTTAAGTTTTCTGTTGGAGAGTTACCATAATATGTCTTACTTAGTACACAATTGATCAAAACAATACAAACATATTTTTAATGTTAATAAATAAACTTGAAAATTTAAATTTGAATGGAAAGTCATCTCAATGAAATGGGTAGGACTGGTCAGGTTTTCTAATTAGTTAATCTCTCTATGAATGAATACTATTTATCAATAGAAT
Organism: Ateles fusciceps; assembly: GCA_036589455.1. Taxonomy (NCBI): domain Eukaryota; kingdom Metazoa; phylum Chordata; class Mammalia; order Primates; family Atelidae; genus Ateles; species Ateles fusciceps. The sequence goes on from JAZHEH010000222.1 coordinate 11,313,359, forward strand.
AAGACAGAGGTTAATATTAATGTTCTTTGTTTTAAAAATTGCACTGAAAAAACTTATCCAAAAAACTTTATTTAAGTAGTTGAAAATGTAAGATTTTATTATAGCAGTATCATTCAATTCTTTGAACTATTTTGGAGTTAACATCCTAAACATAACACAGTAGTCTACCATCAAAGATTATTTCCAGCCGGGCCCAGTGGCTCATACCTGTAATCTGGGCACTTTGGGAGGGCAAGGCTTGCGGATCACTTGAGGTCAGGAGTTCAAGACCAGCCTGGCCAACATGGCAAAACCCCCATCTCTACTAAAAATACAAGAATTAGCCAGGAGTGGTGGCAGGTGCCTGTAATCCCAGCTGCTTGAGAGACTGAAACACAAGAATCCTTGCACCGCTACAGTCCTGGGTGACAGGGCAAGACCCTGTCTCCAAAAAAAAAAAAAAAATTATTTGGAATATCCTAAGTATGTTTTCTAATTTTATTCTGAGCAAAGAATTAAAAAATCATTGTAAAAGAATGTGGTTCCCAGTTATCAGATCAGTTTTCTCAATATCTGTACTAGTTCACAGGGTCCCTTTGCTTGGGTTTTTCCACTATAGCAAGATAAGGAGTGAATCAAGGGATGGAGGTAGAAACAGGAAAAGTGCAAGTGTTGAGGGGGAAAGCCAGAAACTCTGCAGATCATAATGGTGCCTATAGAGAGATCAGTTTGAGAAAAGAAAACATAGGGGAATTGAAGATCTGGAAGTTGATTTTGTTGACACTGTCTCAGTCCCTACGGACTCCCTTGAGAAGTCTATGTATCCCCAGGACACCCACACATTTACACTTCAGTGACTTTGGGATAAGTTTATGGTCCCAAAGTCTTTCTTAGTTTTGCCTTGTGAAATTCAAAGCCCAAGCTTTTGAAACCCGAAAACTAAGAATTAACTCTTTGGTTTGGCTACATCATCCTCAGGACAAGTTAGTAAAACCTAACGCCCAGGCAGGTATCTGGAAAGGAAGGAAGGATAGAGGACAAATGGTTTCTAGGAATAAAAAATACATTCGCTAACCTTTCAAAGTTGCACCCTGAATACTCAGAATAACAAAGGAGCCACATCCCTCATGGATGCTATAGAATTCGTGAAGTTCAATTATTTGATTTGGGCCTTTAGTTTGTAGATTTAAGATTTAGTGGAGAAGAAAAGAAGAACATGTAATAGACTAATTTGCAAGGATGTTAAAAATGCCTATACATGGACTCATTAGATAACTCTCAATGCATAGGTAGATTTTTTGTTCAAATAGGACCATTTATTTATAAGCCTGATTTCTTTGGGAAGAAACTCAATTCAGACCAAATCTGTTTCACTCAAGTAAGCCTGAGAGGGCTGGCTTCAAATAAACTGATAAATCCTTCTGTTCCCAATAAAAAATGGGGCTATATCCCTCATTTTAAAAATGCATCTGTTTTGCATGTAGTGTGTATATGCATACATATAATAATCTGAAGCAGTCTGCTACTATTTAATTATAGCAATACATGTGATGGTGGAGAAAGAGACTGAAGCAATTCAGGCCATAAGCCAAGGATTGCAGGATGCAATTTTAGCCCAGTGAGGCCCACTTCAGACTTGGGACATCCAGAACTAGAAAACAATAAGTGTATGTTTTCTTAAACTCTAAGTTTGTGGTAATTTGCTACAGTGGCAATGGGAAACTAATTCAATGCCCTAATAAAATGACATGACTTTACAAATTAACTATGTAGGCATATCCCATAATCATCCTACATTAAAAGTATTTAATGTCCCCTAAAATAGAATTCCATTTTAATAATTATCACTTACGACTTTTGATTGTCCCAAGTAATCTAATGCAGATATGAAAATAAGTGTATCACCAGGCTAGGCCCAAAGGAAATTGACAGGGCTAAGCAGTAGAAATCAGAAGTTATTAGAAATCATGGGGCCTCCCTAAAGGTTGGGAGATTTATCAACTGTGCTTTTCTTTCCTATTCAAGTGGTTGTGTTTGCCCAGAAATTCATGAACATGGAAGAACTCTAAGTTTGTCTTCGGTAGGCAAATACTTGTTTTATTCTAAACTCGTGATGTAGAGGGAATAATTAAAAGCTAGAGACCGCTGGGGATGGAAAAGTATTAGCTTAAAAAAATGGATCCTATCCAAATGTCACAGGCCAGCTTGAATTTTGGTGAGCCTAATGATTTTTGAAAAATGTCTGTTAAAACTGTTCTCCATGCCAAGCTCCAGGGTAAACCACAAGTAGGAATTGATCTGTTGTATTTTATAAAATCCAAATGCTGTTTTTCTGATTTAAATACTTTTTTTAACAGATTCTGAAATAGGACACAAGGGAAGAAATTGAGACAGTACATTTTAACCTTCTCAAGCTGCCAGGACACAGATCTCTCCCTCTTCCCTCCAGAAGAGATCAAGCAGTCCCCCACTCCTCACCCTCCAGGGAGCTGTGACTCCTGGTAAGGGCCTATTCATACAGTGTCCATTCCTAGACCATGCTTGAAATATGGCCAGGAACACTGAAGCTTTGGGACTAGGAGTGTGCTCATTTAGTTTCCCTGAACTGAGAAAGAATCCGTGAGAAAAGGCAAAAGGGGCCCAAATCCTTGTGGCCTTATTAATGCTTTCTGGAAAGTCTCTAATCATTTAATCATCTTCTAGGTTTCTCTGTCTGTCTCTGCTTCTCCCCATAATAACATGGGCAGGTGGGAAAGCCTACTGTTCTCCCCTTCAAGTGACTTCAAAATTTAGTTGCTGCTTAAACCCCAAAATTCCTCCTACACTGGCTTTGCATGAACTTGAGATGTTTGTCCCTAAGATCTAGGCCTTGAATGGGAGAGTTTTTGATAGGAGCAAATGGCATAGCCAAGACAGTGGCCTAGGAAATGTTTGTGAATGTGCTTAGAGGTAAAGGGACCCCAAAGCACATAAGCCTCTATCAAGTCCTACAGAAGCACCGAGAAAGAGCGTGTGCATTTCTGTTGATAGCAGAGGGGCTGGAAGAGCAATGTCTCAGTCAAAACTGGATCCCAACTACTTCAGTTGCAGAAATGCCTAGACAGGGATGTCCAATCTTTGGCTTTCCTGGGCCACAGTGGAAAAAGAGAACTGTCTTGAGCCACACATAAAAGACACTAACACTAACGATAGCTGATGATCTAAAATGAAAAGAATTCGCAAAATGTTTTAAGAAAGTTTATGAATTTGTTGTGTGCTGCATTCAAAGCTGTCCTGGGCCTCCTGTGGCCCACAGGCTGGGGATTGGACAAGCTTGGCCTACAGAAATTCTTGCAAGAAACTAACATTTATGGAGAGTTTTCATTTTGAGGTTTTCAGAGAGAGGTTGGTGAGTGATAAACAGCACACCTCTCTTTTGCGTGGTTTTTCCAATTAAAAAGTAATTGGGAAATAATGCAAAAGAAAAACACAGATGGAGAACAAACTGTCATTTTTATGAGCAATACAGGAAATTCCAGAGAATCTACTTACATCTGAGGGGCAAAGGGCTTTCTAAGACTGAAAACAAGATTAGCCAGACCTACCCAACTGTACTAGTTATTCACTGCTTTGCAACAAAACTCCTCAAACCTAAGTAGCTTAAAACAACAAATATTGCCAGGCACGGTGGCTCTGACCTATAATCCCAGCACTTTGGGATGCAAAGGCAGGAGGATCCCTTGAGCCCAGAAGTTCAAGACCAGCCTGAGCAGCACAGTGAGATCCCATCTCCACACACACACACACACACAAAAATTAATTACCCAGGTATGGTGGGGTAACCCTATAGTTGCGGCTACTCAAGGGGCTGAGGTAGCAGGATCGCATAGGCCTAGGAGGTCAAGACTATAGTGAGCCATGATCAGACCACTGCACTCCAGCCTGGGCAAACCTTGTCTCAAACACACACACACACACACGCATGCACACACACATGCACACGCGCACTTATTTTCTCACAATTTATATGGATCAGGGATCTGGGTGCCATATGGCTTCTCTGGTTCAGGGCCTCTTACCAGGCTACAGTCAAGGTGTTGACTAGGGCTGTGGTCACCTCAAGGGTCCACTGGAAGCGGACCTGCTTCCATACTCACTCATGTGGCTATTGGCAGGAATTAGTTCCTCACAGGCTATTGAACTGGGGCCTCAGTTTCTTGCTGGCTGTCGTCTTAGAGACATGAGTCCTTGCTATGTGGACCTCTCCATAGGGCTACTTAGAACACGGCAACTTGCTTCCTTCTATACCAGGGCTCCAAGACAGCAAGAAAGAGAGGCCTGCATGCCAGAAGTCACAATGTTTTATAACTTAATCTCAAACTCTTTGCCACATTCTGTGTGTTAGAAGCAAGTCACTAAGTCCAGCCACATTCAAGAGGAAGAGAATACACATGTGTGTGAATATTACAGAGGCCCTTCTCAGAGGAAGTCCACCATGACAGACAAGTCAGGCAGTACTCCGGGAGGATTGGAGGCCTCCCTCTACCCCATCCCAGAAGAAAAAAGAAAACTCATGCTCCTATAAGAAGCTTTCCCATGGAATAAATGACAGAGGATGGGATACACGGCACATGTCGTGTCATACCCATCAATAGCATAAACAAATCCTAAATGAGGGAGGAAGTGGTAGAGAGAAGCTATGAGCCTTAGGCCAAAAAAGGGAGAAGAGGGAAGGAGCAGACCTTTCCAAATCGAAAGAAGCATGAGGAGTAATGAATAAGAACCTCTAGCTCTCACAATACCCTGTTTATATTATGATGCTCGATTTACATTTAAAGAACTTGAAGCTTATACAGCTTGAGTAACCCAAGGTCACATAGATACTATGTAATGGAGCTAGAATCTATAAATATCCAATTTCTGAAAAAAAAAATGCCATATTCTGTGTTATAATTATATGCCCATACTCAGAATCTACTTGGAAGTAGCTATCTGATGAAGACATTTATACTTGCCCATGAAAATGTCACATTTCGGGAATGATGCTCCCTCATTCACTCTGTGTCCTTAGATGTCCCATAAATCTGAAGTTTTATGGAACAATGGCTTGGCCAGGAAACAAAATACACACCTGGCTTAGAAGTGCGCAGCCCCTTCATGACATAGGGTTAGAGAGAAAAAGAGAAAAAAAAAAGAAGTGAGCAGTCCCTGGAGCCACCTGCAAGCTGTCTGGGAATCTGCAGAGCACTGTAGCACTGCACAGCCTGGGCCTGCAGCCATGAGCCTTGCCAGCAGCTGGTAGCACACACAGAGGTGGTGATCCGGAAGGCAGCTTGTCCAGAGTCCCCGGGTGGCACGTGTCATTTCTGGAAACCTAACAGGTTGGAAAAGCATTGCTTTGAACTTGAGACAAGATACTTGCTTTCATCAGCCACCCACCCTCTCCCGCCCTTTTGTTCTATGACACAGGCTGAATCACAGATGGTGACACTTGGCTTCCTGCTGCCTTTGAGGTACAGGGCTGAAAATGGCTATTTCTAGCCCTACGTGCTGCACAAGTAGAATGCTCAGGGACTATTATCTCTTTAAGATTTCATGTCCTGTTTTGAAGAAAATGAGAAAAATATTTACTTTAATGGCTGTATAGTTATATGTGCACTGTTACAGTTAGGGTCCTTTATTAAATGGTATTTCAGTGCCCACTGTGTGCCAGGCACTGGATGTGAGCTGAGGGTCACTGCCGAATAAAGCAGAGGACTTGTGCACCAGGAGCACACACAGTCTAGTGTGAGAGACAAACAACTGAACTCCCAAAGATAATACAGCATGTGCTGGCATCAAGGGATGTCCCAGATCATGTGGCATCTCCGAGGACGGACTGCATATGTGAAGCGGATTCACAAAGGCAGAAGACAATGGGTTGTGGACGTCACTGTCAATTTCCCTCTGTCGGACCCAGTTCACTAAGTTGCTCTTCCCTCGCCCAGAACAAAAGAAGGCTGTAGGCACAAGGCGTGGATGTAGGCACCAGTAGGCATGAAAGGGACTGGTAAGGAGGCCACAGGTTGGGATAAGGGAACTTGTGTGAATAATGTTTCCCAAGGAGACGGCAGAAAGGCTCACCAGCACACATCCGCATATGCACCCACCCAAGTCATCTGAGTTTCCCCACTCCTCAGAGGGAAAGATTCTGTCTGAACAAGAAAAATCTTGATTTTTGCTGAGTGTCAGACCTGAATCCCTTCTCCTGAATGTCCTTCAAAATTCTTTCTCTGCCCCTAGATAAAATGTTGCTTGTCGGTAATATGCAGGTACCTCCAGAATAAGGACTGTGCAATACTGAAACTTTACTGGGGTCAGCTTGTTCTCTACTCATCACATCTCCCAAACAAAAACATTAAGAATTAGCAGCGATATTGTTTATACAAATTGTGTGGTCTTTCATTTCCCTGCATGGAGCAGAATTCCTCTTAGATAACATTGGCTCTGTTTCTCGGCTAAGCCTCCGCAACAGTCTCCTGCTGAAAATCCCATCATGTATCCTAAGCATCCAATAGCTGTCTCTTCCTGAGACATACATGCAAGTCTCATGATAAATGAACCAGTGATGCACTTGTGGACCTCTCTACAGTTGAACGTGAACTTGCGTCTCCTCCACTCACAGCTTACATTTGCTCTTCCTTTTTTCTGTGGGTCACTAATATTTTTACTTAAGCTGCCTACCCACTCCTCCCAACCCCTTTTTTTTCACACAGAAGTTTTGTCCCATGTGACCTTTTGGTAGCCGGTTTGCTGTCCTTTGCAAGCCACTGTTTAATCTTCCTCTGTGACAGCCTCTCCCCACCCCCTTCCCAGCAACGGTAGTGCAATTGCTGATCCTTTTTTCTCCTTCACATTAGTCTTACAGCAACCTCCATCCACAGATGTCTGTTCTACCATTTCTTGGTCCATTTAGGGATGGAGAAAGTCATTAACATCTTTCCTGGGAGACGGTATTAACATTGGATGCCATTGCAGACCTCCCATTACTAAAATGCTATAGCAGTCGAACCTTCTAAGTTCAAAATCCCTAATCTCCATATCAGGAGTTCAAAATGAAACTGAGCCACTCCCATTTGTTTCACACTCCTGCCTGATTATCTTAGGAACATAAAGTAGACAGTAGCTCCCTAAAAAGAAACCCAAGTTTGCAAACAGCCTGAGTTCATGGAAAGCAGGTTAGATCCCACACAGAAACACATTGCATATATTTATAAATATATGTTTTAAACTCTGACAGCATGAGCACACCACTGAAATGTCTTCATCTTGTTTTTTACATTTGTTGTCTGCCACAGCATGTCTGCTTTCAACTATAATCAGAAATTTGGCAAGATGACTTTTTAGAAAATATTTTACTTATTTATAATTTGCAGTCATATTTATAATGGTGAAAAGGTGAATGCTGAGGTCTTGATCATAAAAAATGTTTATAAATGAATTGTTTTTACATGAAATAAAGGAGCAGTGAAGAACTTTGACATGACCCATAGAATAATCTTAACTGAACCCATGCCCACAGCTTTGATCAGCTCTGTGATGCTGTGCTGCCTGAGTACCTCATTGAAATGGGTGGGTCTCATCATAAGCCAACAAAAGCTTTGTATGTGAAGAATAATCAATCCCGTCTTTTCTAAATGTGGCAGTGTGCCTGCTCAGCATTCAAACAAGTTTGGTGTCTGCTTATGAAGACATATTTTATATCATTAGATATTGCTCTGTAACAAACCACCCCAAAGCATAATGAGCCAAACAGCAATCACTTGCATAACTCATGGTTCTGGAGGTCAGCAACACAGAGTAGGATAAACCGGGGTGGTTCCACACTCGGCTGAGTTCCCTCAGGCATCTGTGATCAGTTGTGGGTTGGTCAGGTGGCCCTGCTTCTGGAAGTTGGCCAGCTTCAGTGGGGACTCCTTGGCTCTGCTTTATATGATCTCTCATTCCCCAGCAGGCTAGTCTGGGCATGGCTTCATAATCTTCCCAAGGTTCAAAGAGAAGAGAATAGACGTGCATGAAGTCTTGGGGCTATCTTGGTTTTCTGTTGCTGTATAACAACGTCTATAAACTTAGCACCTTAACACACAACACTCATTTACTAGCTCACAGGTCTATAAATCAGAAGTCTAGTGAAATAGAACTGGGTTCTCTACCCTGGGTATCAAGAGGCTGAAATTATGGTGTCACCTGGGCTAAGTTCTTAGCTGGAGGCTCTGGGGGTGAAAATCTGCTTCTAATCCCATTCTCAGTGTCAGCAGAATTCAGTTACTTGTGGTTGTAAGACTGAGGTCCCCCGATTCCTTGCAAGCTGTCAGTGAGAGGTCACTTTCAGCCACTGAAGATGACCCACATTCCTTACCACAAAGCTGCCTCCAACTCCAAGATAGTCAGGGTATGTCAAATTCTTCCCATGTTTCAGACCTTGAACTGCCTTTCTCTGACCACTAGAGCCAGATTCAAAGAGCCCATGGGATTAGGTCAGGTCTACCCAGATCACCTCGCTATCTTATGGTCAACTGATTTGGAAAGTTGGTTATTTCTACAAAATCCCTTTTGCCATATAGCATAACATAATCACAAAAGTAATAGCTCATCATATTGACAAGTGCCGACCACAGTGAAGGCAAGGAGATTACACAACAGTAAGGGTCATTGTGGAATTTAGCCTCCTGCAGAGGCCTGGGCTTGTGCAGCTCATTGGTCCTTCTACCCCATCCTAAAGACCAAAGCAGATCAGCCCAAATTCAGATGGTGGGAAAGCAGCTTCTACCTTTGGATGAAAGGAGCTACAAGGACACATTACCCACAGGGTAGACACAGGAAGGGATATAGGAACAACACCAGTTTTTGCAATCTGCCACAGATGGGATATATGAGACTTACTTACAGAATCCGGGCAGCTCAATGCCTTATGGTAGCTCTTGATGCAACAAGGTAGCCCACAGAAAGAGCCCACTTCTAGCGATTAGGATGAGAATATGGAAGGAGCAGGCAAGAAACGTCAGGCACACACTGTCCCTGAAGTAGGCTAACCCACCTTTATTTCCTTGCTTCTCCACTTCACAAAGCCCAGCTATCTTTGCCTCCTGCTCTCTCATCAGTGCAACAGAACAGCAAATCAGGATACTTTCACAGTTCTCTTCAGTGAGCAGGGGAGTTGCTTGTTCCCAAACTGGAAGCCTGAGTATGTTAATATTCTTTCAGTAGCTGGGTATGGTGACTCATGCCTGTAATCCTAGCACTTTGGGAGGCCGAGATGGGCGGATCACCTGAAGTCGAAGTTCAAGACCAGCCTGGCCAACATGGTAAAACCCCACCTCTACTAAATAAATTAGCCAGACGTGGTGGCAGGCACCTGTAATCCCAGCTACTTGGGAGGCTGAGGCAGGAGCATCACTAGAACCTGGGAGGCAGAGGTTGCAGTGAGCCGAGATTGTGTCACTGACTCCAGCCTGGGCAACAAAGTGAGACTCCATCTCAAAAAATAAAAAATAATATCCTTTCAGAAACTCTGCTGGCTGTGTTTGGATACAGTTTAAAAAAAAAAAAAAAGGATGAGACAGACAGGCAGATGCAAAGAGTCACAATTGATCCAGCTGGGAAACTCAGAATTGACAGATAGGTGCCCTTTCATTTATTGATATTTTGAGATTCACAGGTGTTTAGATTTTATTCTTCTAAGACTGAATAGTTCCCACCTCCCTTCCACTTGTAAAATTTGAGCTGCTGGGGAGGTTTAAAAGAGGCTCTTCATAAACTCAGAAGTAAAAAGAGACAAGAGTCCCAGTAAATACAAAATGATTGGGGTTAGGGAGGCAGATTTTCTGTCCTCAGTGAAGTATTGTTTGTTGGCTGGTTGATTGGTTGGTTGGTTTTTGAGCCAGGGTCTTGCTCTGTTACCCAGACTGGAGTGCAGTGGTGCAATCTCAGCTCTTTGCAGCCTCTGCTTCCTGTGTTTAAGCGATTCTCAGGCCCCGGTCCCCCAAGTAGCTGGGACAACAGGCGTGCACCACTCAAGTGATCTACCTGCCTCAGCCTCCCAAAGTTCTGGGATTACAGGCATAAGCCACTGCTCCCAACCCCTCAGTGGAGTTTTATCCACTTACTATGAAATGTTTTTGAGGCTTCAGAGGCAGAGCCAGAGAAAACAAGACTTCAAAAATCTGCCTCATTTTTTTTCTTTAAAAGTGTTGAAATCATGGCCTACTTGTGTTTTCAGAGCTTAAATTATTCTATAGAATGTTTAAAAAGTAAAAAAAATTAAAAAGCTGCTGTATGATTCCCCAGCTGCCTTAGAAATGTGCATCAAGCCCACAGTGAAAAATTGTAAGGAACATATATATCTTTAAGGGTTCTCAAGAGCTCTGGAGAATTGTACCTTTCTCTACATACATCACTTTATTGCTCTCACATCTCACTTACATGGGCTACATCCACCAAGCCCTGCTTAACTTCACAGGCCAGGTCTTCCAGAACTCTGGGAGGTTTCCATTGCTGATTGGCATCTAGCCAGTAATATACACGCAGAATACAAGGGTGAGAGGATGACCTACGTAGTAAAGAATCACGTTAGGGAGAAACACAGGAAGGGTCAGGTTGGGAGCAGACATTGAAAAGCCAGTTGCACCGTGTTTTCATTTGCTGGAGATAGCATTATGCGAGGGGGCTGGAGGGTTGTTTCTCAGCTTCTTCCAATGACAGTCAGATAATTGCTGCAAGTGGAGAGCTCAGAATAGGAACAATTTGCCAACACAGGGGGGCCACCTCTGTACATATTCATCTTTTTTGTCACTTTCCACTTATGTATGTGTTATTGAAGTAACAATGGATACGTTGAACTTTCCTTTTCAAAAAGCTATTAGCTTAGCTGGTGGTCTGTATTATTTCCACATTTAAGCAATAAAGCAGTGTTTCTTTGTAAAAATCCGACTTTTTTTCATTTAAGTTTGTTGCCAGATCTCCCAAAAAGACAGCTGAAGTCTATTACATGTGTTGATCGCTATTATTGGGAGAAGGTGTTGGCAATCTTTTGAGTGGGGTGTGAGGTTGCCAATGTGTTTTTCCAACAAGGTAAGGATGAGACAAGATAAAGGAAGGGTAAAGGGCGCTGATGCGGACGCAGAGAACGACTCCCTCTTGCTGTCCTCCCTCTGCTTTCCATCAAAGTCAAGTGTGTCTTATAAGCACCAGCAGGGACAGTTCTGTCAGATGTCTGTTCCATCTCTGACACTTGGTTCTGCCTTTCAGAAACCTTTCTGTGACCTGGGATATAGACCCAAGGAGAAGCCAGGAGCCTGGGCCTGTACCCCTGAGGGTTCCTTATTCAGGTCACTGCCCCTCTCCCTGAACTCCAAAATAGTAGGGCTTATGTCCTAGGAAAACCTCCCAGAGATGGCCCTAGTCCCAACGTTTTTGCAATTGTAACATTTCTTGCCCTGTAATAATACACAAACTCTCACATTTAAATGCATTCACTCAACAGAGGCCAACTTCAGCACGAGCACTTCTGAGGAACTTGTGTTTACAATGGGTTCAAAAGAGGCAGTCGGTGCCCTTGGAAAGCTTAATCCTAGTCATTTTAATACATTTTGTTTTCAATTAGCTTTTTCTGAATAATTCTATGATCATATGGAGATCATGAGTGACATCTTGAAATATACCTACACTGGGTTGTAAACCACAATGAAAAAATATATAAATTTCGCCCTTTCCAGAAGCTCATGTGTACTTAAGGTGAAACCAAAAAAAACCTAAATTAGGTATTCACAGACACCCTTTTGAGAAATTCGGGAGAGCAGCAAAAGTACACTGACATGCGTATTTCTGACCCCATTTGATGACCTAACACGTTTCCTCCCTCTTCATTTTCTATTGCTGAACCACAGTATTTTCCTGTTTGGCACAGATAAAGAACATGGGTCTTTCTCTTTTGTTTTTCCCACTGAGGCTATGAAATTGGCCATTCATTTATTACAGTAAGCATTAGTGAGGACATTTCAAGCACAACTAACTAAAGAAGTGTTTTCTAAAATTAAGATATTTTTGTTTAATTACATTAGAAGGAACTAAATATGGTATGGATAAAAATAGAATTACCCAGAACTGAGGGGAAAAAATAAGTTGGGAGAAAATGTTAATAAGATGTGAATGCCATCTTCATAGCACTTTTTCCCTAAACTTTATCAGTTCGGAGAAAACTAAATCTTCAATATTAAAGGCAAGTCTTGTGAGCAAAAACTACTGTCTGGTCACCCTCTAGAGCAGGGCATTGTCTAAATAGAACTTTCTGTGATGAGGGAAATGTTCTCTATCTGTGCTGTCTCTCTAGCCAATAGCCCTAGGTGACTATTCAAATTTAAATTAACTAAAATTCAATAAAATTAACGATTGTTTTTCAGCAACAGTAGCCAAATTTTAAGTGCTCAAAAGTGACACACGGCCAGTGTGTACCATGTTGGACAGCACAGTCCTAGAAGCCAGGAAAGAAGGTTAAGTACACAGCGAAAATACACACCCAAGGTTTTCCAAACACGAATAGAAATGGGAAATTTTTCCCTAAAGACCTCTATGGAGCATGAGAAGAAAGGTCTACTTTGTATCATCTGGAGAATTTTCTCCTCTTTCCATCAAGTTTCGGCCAATAATTAAAACAAGTTAGCAATATTTTTCATCCCCCACACCTTGCGCAAATTCTCGTCTTCCCCCAAAGAGTTCCCTTGGTATGTGCTTTACGCAACCTGTCTATAGAAAAAGCACTTTTCAAACACCCAGTGTATGTTTTTCATGTAAATTCACTTTTCTGATCCTTTTAGTATATTTATAATGGAAATTCCCTCTACTTAAAGCCTATCTATATCGCAGCAACCACAGTTTCCAAAGCTATTCCATGAAGCAGGTTTCTCTGTTTACTTTTGTCTATTTGTGCAGCCCAGACCACGCAATAAGATTTCCAAACTGGCCAAAAACCATGAAAATAGACAAAGTCCTTTATTGTGCAGGTAACCCTTTGGAATGTCTTACTTCCCTATAAGAGCTGACATAAAGCAGGAATTCAAGTGACACCGGGTCAAAACCTGAGGCCCAACTGCAGATTTCAGCCTACTTTTCAGTCAACTGGGGATCATAGCTTCCATAAGGGCAATAGCGATTGTTTATAAATGAATTTATGCAAAATATATCAAGTCTAGCTGGAGAGGCTTTTTGTGGGAGAGAAAAAGTACCCTTCCTTTACCAGCCTCGGCTTCATGCTGAAGTATTTCACAACTACAGTGTTCTCATAAGCTTAGAATTCAAGTGAGGCCAAAAACTGTCAAAAGCAACTTTCTGTCTTGGCCTGACCCAGAAGTTTACAAGAGGGAATTTCTAGAAATGATTTGCTTTATTCTTCTGGAGTCTGCTCAAGTCGTGATGGGCAAGAAAGAACCTAGCAGATCAGTGCCCCTCAAGGGAATCGATCCCTTCTGCCCAACTTCCTGGGTGGAGTGGCCTTGAGTGAACCATATTCAGAATTAGCTCCTGTGGAACCTGACTATTGGATAAATAAGTTAATAAATACATTGCATCTTTGAGAATCATTTAAATGCATTTTTTGGACACAGGGCACTGTTCATAACTGTACATATGCTTTACCTCTAATACAATTACTACTATAATTTACTTCCTAAGTTGGTTTCTGTTTGGTTAACATACACATGCATTAGCTCCAAGATGACTGAAGCGTATTTGCTGCATTACATTCGTGCTTACCAGGCCAGCTCCAAACCAAGCACAATCCCAAATCTAAACTCTTACTCCTAAAGTTGAATCAAACCAGATGGACCCCATGGAAAGAAATGAGATATGTCCAGGCCAACATCATGATTAGACCCATACCCAGTGTCACACTCACAAGTCAGTTTCCTAACCCACTCAACCCAACATTTTACCTCCAAAAAAGATGACACAAGGTCAGGCTTAGAACATCATGCATCAGCATGAAGTTTAAAAAGGCAAGGGAGGGGAAAACGTATTAGGCATTCAAACTGAATACAGAAAGAGCTTTATTTTTTTTAACTTTTAAGTTCAGGGGTACATGTGCAGGCTTGTTACGCAGGTAAACTTGTGTCACGGGGGTTTGTTGCACAGATTATTTCATCACCTAGGTATTAAGCCTAGTATCCATTGGTTATTTTTCCTGATCCTCTCCCTCCTGCCACCCACGACCCTCCACTAGACCTCAGGGTGTGTTGTTCCCCCTCTGTGTGTCTCTGTGTTCTCGTCATTTCACTCCCACGTATAAGTGAGAACATGCCGTATGTGATTTTCTGTTCCTGTGTTAATTTGCTAAGGATAAAGGCCTCCAGCTTCATCCATGTTCCTGCAAAGGACATGAACTCATTCCTTTTATGGCTGCATAGTATTCTATGGCATATATGTACCACATTTTATTTATCTAGTCCATCACTAATGGGCATTTATGTTGATTCCATACCTTTGCTACTGTGAATAGTGCTGCAATGAACATATGTGTGCATATGTCTGTATAAGAGAATGATATGTATTTCTTCCTTTGGCTATATACCCAGTAACGGGATTGCTGGGTTAAATAGTATTTCTGTCTTTAGGTCTTTGAGGAATCACCACAAGACAGAGCCTTCTTCAGAGGGAAAGCAAGCCTGGGTTTGAGCAGGTGTCAGCAAATTATCTGCCACCTGTTTTTGTAAATAAAGTGTTACTGGAACACAGCCATGCCCGTTTGTATATGTCTTGTCTATGGATGCTTTCAGGGTACAATGGCAAGGTTGAGTAGCTTGGACAGAGGCCATGTAGCCCATAAAGCTGACAGTATTTACTATCTGGATGGAGCTGTACAGAAAAAGTTCGCTGGCCCCTGTTTTAGAGTTTTACATTCATTGAAAACAGTAATCATTGAACAGTTTCTTTATGTTTGCCACAGAGCACCATTGTGCCTCAGTCTTAAAGCAACTCTCCATCTCATCACTTTGCTGCCATAAGTTCAGAGCACAATTATTTCTTTGTTAACGTTTGGTAAATTTATCTCTAGGGACATGAAAGAAGGTTGGGAACATCTCTGAGGTTTAATTTCAAAACACGTTTGAGTTTAACATGAGGATTCACCAAGTGCTGGTGGCTAGAAAAACGATGTACTTATCCAGAGACTGTCCAAGGGGAGGTTGCTGACTAGTGCTTTGTAGTGCAGGCCATGAGAGTAAACTTGAAAATAAATGGGCATAATTCCTTTTCCAAGTTTTCACCATAATCATTTTTTTTTAAAGGTTCCAGTAACTTACCCACTACGAAAAAAAAAAGGAAAAAAAATGGGGGAGGGAGATAACGACACAGTGGTTTTGTTCTAAAACAGTCATGTGCGATGTCATGGTGCCATCTACAGTATTTTAGTATTTTCACCCAACACCAGGATTTGAAGATACTCTATAGACACATATCTATTTATTGAGGGAAAAACGTTTTGCTGAAACAACAGTATAAGAAATCTTTAGGCTAAAATTTTCTCTGTGGTCACGGTCTTCCATCTTCTCCTATGTACCATTTTTAAATTTATTCCATTTCCTGATAACTTCTTAGGTCCCATTGTGATAGTGAATATTAAAATGATTGTGCTGTACCTGTTAGGAGTGCAATGAAACTGCTCAAAAATGTTGGGATTTAGTATCTGCTCACATTCACACAAATGCAGTCACTATTGTCAAGGGTGCTGCAGTGGTGGAGTGCAGCAACAGCAGCAGCGAGACCCAAAGGTCTGGAAAGCCAGTGTATTTTAAGAAGTCTTGGAAATTTGAGGGGTTGAAGAATCTAACAGGAGTGCTTGCTCCAGCAGCAATTTAGAGTAGATGAGCATGACCCCTGCACCAAGATGACATGCACATTCCTAAAAGTGTTCCATGTTTAAAAAAAAAAAATCCAAGGGGATGTGCACATTTGCTAGAGCTGCCATAACTAAGTACCAGAGACAGGGGCGCTTCAACAACAGAAATTTATTTTTCACAGTTCTGGAGGCTGGATCCAAGTCCAAGATCGAGGTGTTGACTGGGTTGAATTCAGCCCATAACGGGAAATGAGGAGTTAAATAAAGTACTTGCCTCTAATGTGTGTACCTAAGCTTAACAGAATATAGGAAGGAACAAGACTTTGGGATGCAGGAAAGAAAAAGAGAGAGAAGGACGGAGAGAAGGTGAAGGGAGAATGGAAGAGAGGAAGGGAGGGAGGAAAGAAAAGTTTGATGAATGATTGCAGTCTAAACTGTTTCAAACAAGAGATCTTATTTAATTAAGGTTTTCATCCCACGTAGGCCTATTAGGAGGAGGAAAAACTCTAAAATAGAAGATGGTAAAAGGTGGATGACCCCAATCATTAAGGCCATTCATCTTCAACTCTTATGCTTGGATCATGCAAATAGCATCTTGTAGCTACAAGGGCTGCTGTGGGTACTCAATGTTTTATTGTTCTGAGTCTATCAAAGAAAATAGCCATGGGACATATAGACCATGGAATACTAGACAGCCATAAAAAGAACAAGATCACATCTTTGCAGAAACATGGATGGAGGCCGTTATCCTTAGCAAACTAACACAGGAACAGAAAACCAAATACTACATGTTCTCACTAATAAGTGAGAGTTAAATAATGAGAATTCATAGACAGAAAGAGGGGAACAGCAGACACTGGGGCCTCCTTGAGGGTGGGGGCTGGGAGGAGGGAGAGGTTTAGAAGAGAAAAATCTATCTGATGCTATACTTAGTATCTGGGTGATGAAATACTGTTTACCAAACCACTGAGTTACGAGTTTACCTATACAACGAACCTGCACATGTACTCCGAACCTAAAATAAACATTAAATATTTTTCAAAAATAAATAAATTAACAATTAAAAAAAGAAAGAAATTAGACAGCAAGTATATCGAGGCAAAAACTGTCCCCAGAATTATTATTTTAAATTTGCACTACAGATGTAATCCAAGTCGAGTAAAATAGAAAGGCATGGATTTGCTACTCCTGAAAGTCATTCATGGTTAATTGCTGAACACTTTTCATCTGCAGTGTCTGTGGAAGGCAGAACCTTCAGTAGTTTTCATTCTCTGACTACTCAACTAGGAAGGCATAAGCGGCAACTCATTCTATGATATTTCACTCTGTGGCCTCTCCTGTTCCATAGTAGCAAAGGATTTTTGCACCTATCCACTGATTTGTAATTTCTTCTTAATAAATGAAACAAGAGCCTCTATTTATTATGATTCCTGCTACGTGTAAGGCTTGAGCTGGGTATTTTACCTACATTATTTCACTTGATAATCACCTTTTCAAACTTTTCAACCACATAAATGCATTTACAGAGAGCTATTTTGATAGACATGATTATAAAATATGTAAACTACATAAAACCATATTTTAGAACCATTTTGTTTCACAATTTAGAAAATCTTATTATAGGCTGTAAATCAAAAACAGAAAATTATAAACCAAACAATTTTATGTGTTTTTTTTGTCTTGCAGTTTCCCAGCAGTTGATATATTCTAGCCGAAGGAGTACTGCATTTTAACTCACATGCTGATTAGTTTTTTTCACAAATTTTGAATTATAAAACGCATAGAGTCGCAGACAATTCAATTTTTTCAACTCCCATTTTCCCAAGACAATAACCAAAGTATACATACAGTAGCCACTATGGGCAAAACAATGTATCCTTCATTTATGAAAAAAGTGCAAATAAAAACTAATTGCTCTGTATAAGCATAATTCCAATGATTGCCTCAAGTGGGAAGCACAAGTGATTTTGTTAGATTTCTAAGGGCTTACAAGACGGAACCTTGCTGTGTAGGCATTTAGTGGTGCAATACTGCCACCTCGTGGTCAATATGAAGTATTTCAAATTCAGTTGGAGAAAATGTAGATTATTTGGAATTTTCCGTGTATGGAACCACATCATCTGCAAATAAAGATAGTTTTTATTCTTTCTTTACTTAAAAAAAAACCCCTTTAACAATGTTTCTAGTCTCCTTTCTACACTTACTCCCCAGATAATCTGATTTGTACTCATAGACATCGTAGAATCTGCTTGCTACTTAAGCAGATGGATGTTGCAATAGGTTGTTTCAGGAGTTTACTGCCTTAGATCTGGACGAGAGGGGGCTGCCAGTTAGAGGACTGGCCCCGCGAGTTAGAGGACTCAGCTCTGACCTCCCCTGCCTGTACCCCTCGCCACAGATCAAGAAGTCCCCGAACCCAATGAAGTGCCCATCCAAAGCCAAGCCCTTTTCTTCCTTTTACCTGCCCTCTATCTCACCTCACCAGCAGTTCCACTTCCCTGCATCCTGATGAATGCTCTAATGCTCTCTTGTTGCCCGAGGTTTCATGAATAACAGCGGGCTGCCGCTTCCCAGATATCATTTGCATTTGAGTAGCTTCCCGACATATGACGCACTCTTTCCCAACAATAATAATGATGAAAGACATTTTTAAGATGCAAAAATAGGCCCATGGGATAACTTTTCTCACCCCCTTCAAATCCTATCCTAGCATGTCTACAAGAACACAGGAGCATTTTCCGAACCTTAGCTCTCCGCTGCCACCTTCAGGACAATTTCAGTAACAGCAGGTACTGCAGCTGCTTAGCTCAAAAATATTAACACTCCCAGAAAGACAAACCTGGCTGAATCTTGAGAAAGAACCAGGTGAGAAAGAAGTGATTGGCATTTAGTTTATAATATTTTGCAAAATCTTGTAACATTTTATTGGCCACTTTGTTAAATAATAGAATAACAATAGCTAACACCATGTATCCTGTAAAAACTAATAAAATGTTTTGTTTTATATGTATAAGGAAACTATATGAATATAAATACATATATACATCCTGCACTAACAACTTATTTGGAGCTGATCCTTATTTGGAGCTTTTCTGTGGCAGGCAATATTCTGTATAATTCATCACTGTAAACATGCATTTGAGCAGCTTTGAAATGAGCATTTGAGCATGTTTTGAAATGCCTCAGTAACAACATAAGGTGCATACTACTGTTAGCATGTTCCTTGCCCGTAGGGGACTCCTGTCTTTGCAGTGAGTCAGAAGATAACGAAAAAGCACAGATGTAGCATTGCCCTGCATTCATTCAACAAATATCACCGAGCACTGAGAATGCGGAGATCAGCAGAACAAGCGTGGTGTTTGCTCACGACCATGTGTGCAGGTAGGGAGGAGAGCAACAGAAAATAAATATTTTTAAAGGAATATACGAGTGATAAATATAGCTTATAAAATATATAACTATACAGGAAATCAAAATAGGGTGACGTGATAGAAAGTGACTGAGAGGCTACCTTACATTGGTTGGTCCAAGAATCAGTGATATTAAAGTAGGGCCCGTCTGAAAAAAAAATCTATATGATGATCTATGGTGAACATTCCAGAAAGATAGGAAGTGCCAGTGCAAAAACTTTGAGATGGGAAGCATTTCAACATACTTGAAGAACACAAATAAGGCCATTGCCAGGGGTGAAGAAGGGACGGGAGAGGGTGGAAGAGGGAGCTGAGAGCCAAACACACCCACAGCATGGAGGGCTTGATAAGCCAGGGCTATGCAATGAGGTTTTTTACCAGGCAGAAAGAGAAGTCCTTAAAAGGCTCTAAGCCTATTAAATTGATCGCTCTGGCTGCTCCCTGGAGACAGGAATTTATGGAACAGAGAATGTAGAAGCAGGATACTCAGTGAGAAATCACACGCTCAAGAAACAGTGCCTTTGACTAATAGCAATAGAAATGGACAGATCTAGAAGATCCAGGTGTATTGTGGCTGTGGAGAGTACAGGTGCACCTGATGTTTTCAATGTTTTCTGTTTTCAATGGAAGGGAAAAGATGAATTGAAAGTCATGCTTAGATATGGGAATTGCTGTGACCTGGGGAGGAGAAAGTTTCTGGGTGGAGGGAAGCAAACCTAGGATTGTCCTGTAAGACCTGGATCGAGGAGTCCATTCTGTCTTCCTATTTGATTAGTGCAGCTATTGGACCTCACGGAGCCCTAACATACTCATCTGTAAAAATACAGGAGCCGGTCCCTGCCACATCAGCTTCTCTGAGTCTCATGGGATTTAATTGAAGTTGACACAGAATGACTTTAAAACCTTCCAAGTCAATGACTAAGACAAAAATACACATGAAAATTAATTTGGGTGATCCTGTGCAGGAAAAAAAAAAAATAGTTCTATTCAACCCTCAAAGTAAATGTCCAGAAGTGAAGATGAGATTATCTTAGCGTCACAATACTCCTACCCCACTACTTATTTAAAATGGACTTTTATGTTATATAGTCCCGAAAATGTTGGAGTCAAAATTCCTCTAGATAAATGTGGTACATATATACCATGGAATACTATGGAGCCATAAAAGAGAACAAAATCTTACTCTTTGCACCAATGTGGATAGAAAATCTTATCCTTTGCACCAACGTGCTTTCAGAAGCAAGATGAGCACTGCAGCTCATCAAGCAGCTCTCTGACACCACAGCCAGGTAAATCCACAAAGATGGGAAAAAACCAGCGCAAAAAAAGTGAGACCATCAAAGACCAGAACACCTCTTCTCCTTCAAGGGATCACAACTCCTCAACAACACAGGATCATAACTTGACCGAGAAGGAGTGTGAAGAATTGATGGAAACAGGATTCAGAAGGTGGATAATAAAAACTTTTCGGAGCTAAAGGAACACGTTCTAACTCAATGCAAAGAAACCAAAAACCTTGAAAAAAGGTTAGACAAAATGCTAACTAGAATAACCAGCTTAGAGAAGAACATAAACAACTTGATGGAGTTGAAAAACACAGCACGAGAACTATGTGAAGCAAACACAAGTTTTAATAGCCAAATCGATCAAGCAGAAGAAAGGATATCAGAGATTGAAGATCAACTCAATGAAATAAAAAGAGAAGGAAATACAAGAGAAAAAAGTGAAAAGAAATGAACAAAGCCTCCAAGAAATATGGGATTATGTGAAAAAACCTAATCTACGCTTGATCAGTGTACCTGAATATCACAGAGAGCATGAATCCAAGCTGGAAAACATGCTCCAGGATATTATCCAGGAGAACCTCCCAAGCCTAGCAAGGCAGTCCAAATTTCAAATTCAAGAAAAACAGAGAACTCCACAAAGGTATTCCTCAAGAAGAGCAACCCCAAGGCACATAATCATCAGATTCACCAGGGTCGAAATGAAGAAAAAAATGCTAAGGGCAGCCAGAGAGAAAGGTCAGGTCACCCACAGAGGGAAGCCAATCAGACCCACAGCAGATCTCTCCACAGAAACCCTACAAGCCAGAAGAGAGTGGGGGCCAATATTCAATATCATTAAAGAAAAGAACTTTCAACCCAGAATCTCATATCCAGCCAAACTAAGCTTCATAAGTGAAGGAGAAATAAAATCCTTTATGGACAAGCAATTATTGAGAGATTTTGTCACCACCAGACATGCCCTACAAGAGCTCCTGAAAGAAACACTAAGTATGGAAAGGAACAAGTACCAGTCACTGCTAAAGCAAACCAGTTGGCAAAGACCAAAAATGCAATGAAGAAAATGAGTCAACTAATGAGAAAGAAAACCAGCCAGTAACAAAATGGCAGGATCAAATTCACACACAATATTAACATTGAATGTAAATGGCCTAAATGCCCCAATCAAAAGACACAGACTGGAAAACTGGATAGAAAGTCAGAACCCATCGGTGTACTGTATTCAAGAAACCCATCTCACATACAAAGACACAAATAGACTCAAAATAAAGGGATGGAAGAAGATTTACCAAGCAAATGGAGAACAAAAAAAGCAGGGGTTGCAATCCTAGTCTCTGATAAAATGGACTTCGAACCAACAAAGATCAAAAGAGACAAAGAAGGACGTTACATAATGGTAAAAGGATCAATCCAGCAAGAAGAGCTAGCTATCCTAAATATATATGCCCCCAACACAGGAGCACCCAGATACATAAAGCAAGTTCTTAACGACCTAAAACGAGATTTAGACTCCCACACAATAATATTGGGACACTTCAATACTCCACCGTCAATATTAGACAGATCAACGAGACAGAAAATTAACAAGGATATCCAGGACTTGAATGCAGAGCTGGACCAAGCGGATCTAACAGGGATATACAGAAGGCTCCATCCCAAATCCACAGAATATACATTTTTCTCAGTACCACATTGCACTTACTCTAAAATTGACCACATCATTGGAAGTAAATCACTCCTCAGCAAATGCAAAAGAACAGAAATCATAACAAACAGTCTATCAGACCACAGCGCAATCAGACTAGAACTCAGGATCAAGAAACACACTCAAACCCACACAACCACTTGGAAACTGAACAACTTGCTTCTGAATGTTGACTGAATAAACAATGAAATGAAGGCAGAAATAAAGATGTTCTTCGAAACCAACCAGAATGAAGAAACAACTTACCAGAATCTCTGGGACACCTTTAAAGCAGTATTGAGAGGGAAATTTATAGCAATAAATGCCCACCAGAGAAGAGACAAAAGATCTAAAATCGACACCCTATCATCAAAATTTAAAGAACTAGAGGAGCAAGATCAAAAAACTCAAAAGCTGGCAGAAGACAAGAGTTAACTAAGATCAGAGCAGAACTGAAGTAGATAGAGACACAAAAAACCCTTCAAAAAATCAATAAATCCAGGAGCTGGTTTTTTGAAAAGATGAACAAAATAGACTACTAGCCAGATTAATAAAAAAGAAAAGGGAGAAGAATCAAATAGAGGCAATAAAAAACGATAAAGGGGATATCACCACTGATCCCACAGAAATACAAACTACTATCAGAGATTACTACAAACAGCTCTACTCACATAAACCGGTAAACCAGGAAGAAATGGATAAATTCCTAGACACTTCTACTCTACCAAAACTAAACCAGGACGAAGCTGAAACCCTGAATAGACCAATAACAAGGGCTGAAGTAGAGGCAGCAATCAATAGCCTACCAACCAAAAAAAGTCCAGGTCCAGACGGGTTCACAGCCAAATTCTACCAGACATGCAAAGAGGAGCTGGTTCCATTCCTTCTGAAACTGTATCAAACAATACAATAGGAGGGAATCCTCCCTAACTCATTTTATGAGACCAACATCATCCTGATACCAAAACCTGGCAGACACTCAACTAAAAAAGAAAACTTCAGGCCAATATCCATGATGAACATCGATGCCAAAATCTTCAATAAAATACTGGCAAACAGATTACAACAGCATATCAAGAAACTTATCCATCACGACCAAGTAGGCTCATCACAGGGATGCAAGGCTGGTTCAACATACACAAATCCATAAATGTAATCCATCACATAAACAGAACCAAAGACAAAAACCACATGATTATTTCAATAGATGCAGAGAAGGCCTTCGATAAAATTCAACAGCCCTTCATGCTAAAAACTCTCAATAAACTAGGTACTGATGGAACGTATCATAAAATGATAAAAGCTATATATGACAAACCTACAGCCAATATCATACTGAATGGGCAAAAGCTGGAAGAATTCCCTTTGAAATCAGGCACTAGAGAAGGATGCCCTCTCTTACCACTCCTATTCAACATAATATTGGAAGTTCTAGCCAGAGCAATCAGGCAAGAAAAAGAAATAAAGGGTATTCGATTAGGAAAGGAGGAAGTCAAACTGTCTCTATTTGCAGATGACATGGTTGTATATCTAGAAGACCCCATCATCTCAGCCCAAAATCTTCTCAAACTGATAAGCAACCTCAGCAAAGTCTCAGGATACAAAAGCAATGTGCAAAAATCACAAGCATTCCTATATACCAATAACAGACAAACTGAGAGCCAAATCAAGAGCGAACTCCCATTCACAATTGCTACAAAGAGAATAAAATGCCTAGGAATACAACTAATGAAGGATGTAAAGGATCTCTTCAAGAACTACAAACCACTGCTCAACGAAATAAGAGAGGACACAAACAGATGGAGAAACATTCCATGCTCATGGTTAGGAAGAATCAATATTGTGAAAATGGCCATACTGCCCAAAGTAATCTATAGATTCAATGCTATCTCCATCAAGCTACCAATGACCTTCTTCACAGAATTGGAAAAAAACACTTTAAACTTCATATGGAATCACAAAAGACCCCGCATAGCCAAGACAATCCTAAGCAAAAAGAACAAAGCCGGAGGCATCACACTGTCAGACTTCAAACTATACTACAAGGCTACAGTAATCAAAACAGCATGGTACTGGTACCAAAACAGAGACATAGACCAATGGAACTGAACAGAGACCCAAGAAGAAACACCACACATCTACAACCATCTGATCTTTGACAAACCCAGCAAAAACAAGCAATGGGGAAAGGACTCCATGTTTAATAAACGGTGTTGGGAAAACTGGCTAGCCATGTGCAGAAAGCAGAAACTGGACCTCTACCTGTCACCTTACACTAAAATTAACTCCATATGGATCAAAGATTTAAACATAAAACCTAACACCATAAAAGCACTAGAAGAAAATGTAGGCAAAACCATCCAGGACATAGGCATAGCGAAGGACTTCATGACTAAAACACCAAAAGCAATGGCAATAAAAGCCAGGATAGACAAATGGGATCTAAATTAACTCCAGAGCTTCTGTACAGCAAAAGAAACTATCATTAGAGTAAATCAGCAACCAACAGAATGGGAAAAAATGTTTGCAATCTACCCATCTGACAAAGGGCTAATATCCAGAATCTACAAAGAACTAAAACAGATATACAAGAAAAAAATAAACAACTCCATTCAAAAGTGGGCGAAGGATATGAACAGACACTTTTCAAAAGAGTACATATGAGGCCAACAAACATATGAAAAAATGCTCATCATCACTGGTCATTAGAGAAAGGCAAATCAAAACCACACTGAGATATCATCTCACGCCAATTAGAATAGCGATCATTAAAAAATCTGGAGACAAAAGATGCTGGAAAGGATGTGGAGAAATAAGAAGACTCTTACACAGTTGGTGGGAGTGTAAATTAGTTCAACCATTGTGGAAGACAGTGTGGCGATTTCTCAAGGATCTAGAAATAGAAATTCCATTTGATCCAGCAATCCCACTATTGGGTATATACCCAAAGAACTATAAATCATTCTACTATAAAGACACATGCACACGTATGTTCATTGCAGCCCTGTGTACAATAGCAAAGACCTGGAACCAACCCAAATGCCCATCAATGATAGACTGGACAAAGAAAATGTGGTACATATACACCATGGAATACTAGGCAGCCATAAAAAATGATGAGTTCGTGCCCTTTGTAGGGACTTGGATGAATCTGGAAACCATCATTCTCAGCAAACTGACACAAGAACAGAAAATCAAACATTGCATGTTCTCACTCATAGGTGGGTGTTGTACAACGAGAACACGTGGACTCAGAGAGAGGAGCATCACACACAGGGGACAGTTGTCGGGGGTAGGGGAGAGACAACGGGGGGGGTGGGAGAGGGAGGGGAGGGTGGGAGGGGATAACATGGAGAGAAATGCCAGATAAAGTATGCACCAAAAGTAAAATAAATTAAAAAAAAAAAAGAGCACTGCAATTAAAGGCTAAGAGGATATGGCTCTCGGCCAATTTAATTGATCTGTCTGTAAGAAATTAAAATGAACATAACCAGAAAGAGATAGGGTATCTCTTACGAGAACATCAGAGGAGTGTCTATGGCTGTGTAATGTTGATATTCTCTTCTTAACGTGGATAGCTGGAGGCATTATCCTAAGTGAAATTAACACAGGAACAGAAAACCAAACACCACATATTCTCACTTATAAGTGGGAGCTCAGCATTGGGTATGCATGAATATAAAGATGGAAATGAAACTAAGGACTATTAGAGTGGGAAGACAGAGACAGGAGCAAGTGCTAAAAAACTGCCTATTGGATACCATGCTCACTACCTGGGCAACACGATCATTCTTTTTGTTGGTTTGTTTTTGAACTTTAGGTTCTGGGGTACATGTTTAGATCATGTAGGATTATTGCATAGGTACATTCATGGCAATGTGGTTTGCTGCCTCCATCACCCCGTCACCTACATCTGGCATTTCTCCCCCATGTTATCCCTCCCCGACCTCCCCACCCTACCCCCGCTGTGCCTCCCTTGGCCCCCCACAACAGACCCCAGTGTGTGATGCTCCCCTCCCTGTGTCCATGTGTTCTCATTATTCATCAACCACCTATGAGTGAGAACATGCAGTGTTTGATTTTCTGTTCTTGTGTCAGTTTGCTGAGAATGATAGTTTCCAGGTTCATCCATGTCCATACAAAGGACATAAAACTCATCATTTTTTATGGCTGCATAGTATTCCATGGTGTATATGTGCCACATTTTCCTTCTCTAGTCTATCGTCAATGGGCATTTGGGTTGGTTCCAGGTCTTTGCTATTGTAAACAGTGCCACTATGAACATACTTGTGCATGTGTCTTTATAATAGAATGATTTGTAATCCTTTGGGTATGTACCCAGTAATGAGATTGTTGGGTCAAATGGAATTTCTATTTCTCGGTCCTTGAGGAAGCGCCACACTGTCTTCCACAATGGTTGAACTAATTTACACTCCCACCAACAGTGTTAAAGTGTTCCTGTTTCTCCACATCCTCTCCAGCATCTGTTGTCTCCAGATTTTTTAATGATTGCCATTCTAACTGGTGTGAGATGGTATCTCAATGTGGTTTTGATTTGCATTTCTCTAATGACCAGTGATGATGAGCATTTTTTCGTATGTTTGTTGGCCTCATATATGTCTTCTTTTGAAAAGTGTCTGTTCATATCCAGGGCAACAGGATCATTCTAACCCCAATCCTCAGCATCACGCAATACACCCATGTAGCACAGGTACCACCTGAATCTAAAATGAACATTGAAAAATATAAAATAAACATTGAAATTATTTTTAAAACAGTAGCATAAGAATATAAATTAATGATGTTATTTACCTTTTACTATACCTTGGTAAAAAATAATCATGAGTTCAGTTTAAAAAGTCCTCTAGATAACACAAATATCATTCTGCTTTTAAATGAAAATGGTAGATTAGAGCAAGTTCTTTTCATTTGACAGTGACATTGTTCTTTACACCAATTTCCATCAAGTATTGAACCACTTGGGCTTGATTCTTTCCCCTCAAGTTATTTTTGGAGGATTCTGTGAGATTTGAGAATTATTGCTGTGATATGTGGGTTTTCTAAAGAAAATTACAGGAAACCAAAAGAATTTGAGACAGAGCATACATGAACAGGAAACAGAGAAATGGAAATAAATATTCCATCTTCTGGGAAAACATGTAGCATTATCAATTACATGGAGCTAACCTTCATTTTAAAAATTGATTCCTCCTTCCCCCTATCAGAGAGAGATTGTAAAGATTGGTAATATTCCTGTGCTGTTCCTTAGAACTTTCATAGAATTTTCATTTTCTAGTTTGCTTTCTCCAAAGACTTGGAGGCCAGCTAAACTATTCATATTACCAAACTCACAAGGATATGTGTCCCACCAACTGAGATTCTTGATAAATCTTGTTGTCCAGTAAACATCACACACTCTATGATCTGGGTTTAAGATATTATCAGACCTTGGAGTCATGGCTCTTTAGATCCCTGGAAGCAGAGTTAATTTAGCTAACCAGTGGTGAGCTGCATTCTGCTGTACAAGTTTGCTCTACCTCCTAATGTAGCTATAATATTGCAGGAGATTTCAGTATTGGCCAAAAGAGTAAACTACCTTCCCTTTAGGAGTTCTTGGAACCCTAAAACCTTATGAGACTATGAAGATAACTAGAAACAAGAAGATGACTTTTCTCAGTAGCAAAAATCATTATATATATCTTTATAATCCTAATAGCACAACTTATACTGTTATTATATTGCATGGGCCAAGTACTGTTTCATGCTCAAATTAACTCATTTAATTCTCATAAGAACTTAGGAGGTAAATACTATTATTATCCCATTTTTAGAGGAGGAGATTGAGGTAGAGAAAGTTGAAATGATTACCTCAAATGTCAGAGGATCCAAAGTATCTGCCCATCTTAAGATAATTTGAAAGCACAAACTTGCTTTCTGGCATGAAGGATGCACCGCCAAAATTCCACACAAAATTTCTAACAGCCCTGTCCCTTTTTAAAATGTGCAAGAATCTGATCAAGAAGTGTGAATACTGACATTGTCAGCACTTGGTAATCTTGAACTTGATCGTCAGAGTATGATCCCATAAAAGGCGATCTATTTTAACATGGTCATTGCTCACAACACAGGACAGCAATTTCAGAAGCAGGATGAGCACTGCAATTAAAGGCTAAGAGGACATGGCTCTCGTCCAATTTAACTGATCATTCCATAAGAAACTGAAATGAACATAACCAGAGAGAGATAGGGTATCTCTTACGAGAACATCAGTGGAGTGTCTATGGCTGCGTAACGTTGGCATTCTCTTCCAAAAATTGGCATAGTCTCTAAAAGGACAGCAAACTGTGTATTGACATGCTGAAATCACTCATTGAGAAATAAAAATAATCCATTATTAAGTCAATTGTTTTATCATTGCTATTTTCACTAATCTAATTGAACGGGCCATTGCTTTTACAAGAAGCAGACAACTCACTCATCTTGAAGTTTAGAACTAATAGCCAAGTAAGTAGTTCTGAAATACAGAGAGAGTAGATTAACCAACAGTATTCACAACACAGTGAATAAATATACTAATATATGTAGAAACTAGGCATATATTAGGTTAAATTAAGAAAAAAGAAACACATGACTATCCTACAGAATGAGATTTGAGAAAAGAGAAAAATCCTCTAAATATGAAATTAGGTTCCCTCGTCATATTTATTTTTTTTATTTATTTATTTTTATTTTTTTGAGATAGAGTCTCGCTCTTTCACCTAAGCTGGAGTGCAGTGGCACGATCTCGGCTCACTGCAACCTCCAGCTCCCAGGTTCAAGCGATTGTCCTGCCTCAGCCTCCTGAGTAGTTGGGATTAAAGGCACCTGCCACTACATCCAGTTAATTTTTGTACTTTTAGTAGAGACAGGGTTTCTCCATGTTGGCCAAGCTAGTCTTGAACTCCTGACCTTGTGATCTGCCCGCCTCAGCCTCCCAAAGTGCTGGGATTACAGGCATGAGCCACCTCACTGTTGCCCAGGCTGGAGTACAGTGGCATGATCTCAGCTCATCACAACCTCCACCTCCTGGGTTCAAGCAAGTCTCCTGCCTTAGCCTCCCAAGTAACTAGGATTACAGGCATGAGCCACCATGCCTGGCTAATTTTGTATTTTTAGTAGAGATGGGGTTTCTCCACACTGGTCAGGCTGGTCTTGAACTCCCAACCTCAGGTGATCCACCCACCTCGGCTTCCCAAAGTGCTGGGATTACAGGCATGAGCCACCATGCCTGGCCAAGATTTACTTTTATAAAAAGAAAAATAATGTTAGTTTTATAGATAAGAAATTGGGAAAGAATAAATTGAACAGAACATAAAACCCTTTCACTGTCTGAAAACTGGATTAGTCTCTGGTTCCCACTTAAGTTTTAAAATCTCTAAAATTAAAGTATCACATCTAAGTCATGAAACCAGTTTAGTTTTGTGTTTGTTTTTTTTTTCTGAGACAGAGTCTCGCTCTGTCACCAGGCTGGAGTGCAGTGGCAAGACCTCAGCTCACTGCAACCTCCATGTCCCTGTTTCAAGCGATTCTCCTGCCTCAGCCTCCTGAGTAGCTGGGACTACAGGCAGGCGCCACCACACCCAGATAATTTTTGTATTTTTAGTAGAGATAGGGTTTCACCATGTTGGCCAGGTTGGTCTCGATCTCTTGACCTCGTGATCCACCCACCTCAGCCTCCCAAAGTGCTGGGATTACAGGCATGAGCCACTGTGCCTGGCCAAAACCAGTTTTTAATGTACATTTTCTCAATTCCTGTTTGCCAGTGAATAGACTAGTTGTCCCCAAAGCAAACAAAGTCCAATCTCACAGATCTAAACAAATAGAAAATCAAAATAACTGGAAGGAGCATCATCATCTGGTTATCTGGTCATCATAATAACCAGAGTGAATCAACTGATCCCCAGAATAGTCCAAAGACCAAATAAACAATTGCTGTTTCAGTTAATAGCACCTCAGTTGGCTGAGCACGTCATAAAGTCCTTCTAAGACGTTTCTAATCTAGGTATGTGAGCCTGGCTTCCAACATACCTCAGAGACATAGAAATGTCCTACAATAATCTTGACGCTTCTTCCATAGTCATGTCTTGAATACTATTATTCTTGCAATATAGTATATGTTTACTTCCTCTGTCATTAAAAAAATGGAAATGTTTCAATCTCATCTATAGACAGACCCTTCCAGCTGTGGACACCGAGTGCCCACACAGAGCGAACAGAACCCTGGATTACCCATCAGGAGAACAGGGACCACTCTCAACTCAGTCTTTTCCAAGCCTTGCTAAAAACAAGTCGCTGTACCACATGTCCTCATCTGACGGGGGCAGAAATGAGAGAGAAAGGGATAAATAGAAAAGTAGAAGCACCATAAAATGTAAGGTATTTATAAAATGACGGGGGCAGAAATGAGAGAGAAAGGGATAAATAGAAAAGTAGAAGCACCATAAAATGTAATGTCATTACAATGCAGAGTGAAGCCAGGAGCACCCCCGCTGTCATGGCACAGAGAGCCATGGCAGAGGCCCATGGGAATGTGGGGTGGGTATCAACAGATGCCCTTTGTGCACAGTGAGCCCATCCTTCTCCATTTGTGGTTGGCATCAGGAACCATGAACGGTCCTTCTTAACCCTGAAGAACCAGCATTAAGTTCTGAAGTCCCTGCTGTGGAAATGAGGCTGTGATGATGCCTTGGTAAGATGGCTCTTAACCAAGAATGGTTCTTCAGGGTTAAGAAGTAGAAGGTACACTTTGCGAGACCAAGATGGGTGAATCACTTAAGGTCGGGAGTTGGAGACCAGCCTGGCCAACATGGTGAAACCCCATCTCTACTAAAAATACAAAAATTAGCCAGGCATGGTGGTGTGTGCCTGGAATCCCAGCTACTTGGAAGGCAGAGGCAGGAGAATCGCTCAAACTCAGGAGGTAGAAGTTGCAGTGAGCTATCACACCACTGCACTCCAGCCTAGGCAACACAGCGAGACTCTGTCTCAAAAAAACAAAAGAAGGAAGCACACATGTTTACATTTTTCCAGAATCCTTAGTGCCTGCAATACTGGAGCATGTGCTTTTGCTTGCATATGGCCAGAATAGATCGTCTGGCACTGCCCAGGGTTCACCTCTAACTCCCAAGGTCTCATGGGAGCAGAAGGTTGACATTCTCAATCACCATTGGAGAAAGGATGCCCCTAAAGGGAAAACAGTACCCAGTACATCATAAATCCTACATCCACTTTTAAGGCAGGTGATTTGAATTCTCAGCAGTAACTTCACCTCCAGGGGTTGCCACTTAACAAATCTCAGAGTTAGCCATATTCAGTAATGTGGGGGAAAAAAACACCTTTCACAAAACAGCGCTATTTTGGAAAAAGAATGTATTCTGCTTAGTTTTATGAAATTCTTTTCTAGAACCTACCTATCTACTATTTTTGTCTAGACAGAGGTTTGGTTCTTTCCAACACACGTGCACATGCAGTGTCTCCTTTTTTGGGATGCTCCTCCATCTAAAAAGGCAGTGAAATTCCAAAGGTTACTAAATATATTCTGGCGTTTTCATGGCATGCAAGAATAAAATAGTGCTCTCTTTTCATCTCTTTTTGTCTTTTTAGGTAAAAGTATTTTTCAGAAAGGAATTTTCTAAGATCCTTCAGCACATGTTTGGAGTGGAGCCCTGTTCACGTTCATTTCTACAAATCTCATAGCAGAGAGATCTAACGCAGCCCCACTCCTATGTGTAGATTCCATGCTTGGCCAGAGAGGTCCAAGGGCCGCCTCGCGCAGCTGAGTTTGTAACCTCATGAGTCCTCAACTTCACTTCCCCGAGTGAAGAGAAGAATAGAATTGAAGAAAAGAATGGAAATTCAATCGGTACCAGCAGACTGTCAGTTCCTCCAGTAGCAAACAATAAATGCAACCGAGGAAGTTCTGGTGAACCAATCAAAAGGGGGCTTTGTTCTGAACTTGGCGGAGACTACCTTGTGCCTTGTAAATGTCAGTGTGTGTACGTGTGAGCGTCTGACATTACTCAGCAGCACATACCAAAGGCCAGGAATTTGGCAGAGCTAGGCTAATTACAATGCCTAAAAATATTCTGTTTTATCAAAATCTATTCTGATGCCTTTTAGCATGTGGACAAAATGCTAGAGCAGCAGGCTCTTTAGGAAGCGGAAATTCTGAGAGGCGTTCCAAATATCCAAAACAACACAACCTCATTGTGTACGAAGTAACCCTTCAGCTTACATTCTTGTTGTTTGTCTATTTTTATCTCAACAGAGTTTTTTTTTGTAAACCATGTAAGGCAATGATTTCTCATTTGTAAACATTTATAAAATGTAACCTAATTTCATTCAACAAATAATTATTGAGAGCCTATTATACACAAGGCACTTTATTGGGCTTAACAGGGACTATAAGGTCAAAAAATAATTGTTCTTATTTTTAATGTGCCTGCAATAAGGAAAGCGTTAAGACCTTTCCTGAGAATCGGCTGCTCTGGACAAGGCAAACCGTGATCCAGGCTTTAGAAGAGGCAAGAAATAAGAGCTAGGGGAAAAGGGACAAGGGAGGAATTAATTTTCTGCTAAGGACTAGCAAAGGCTTCTTGAGGGTGGTGGCATTTTGATGCAGGCCTTTCAGAGTAGGTAGAATTGGCCAAGCAGAGCTGAGGAATGCTCTAGGCAGAGGGAGCAGCATGGGTGTGTACAGAGATGGAAAGTCCAGGGCAGTAGAATTCATGTGAGGTCTTCGTCATTACCAGGTATAGGCTTTTTCCAAAATAGGAAGGCTAATAGCACCTAGAAAATGCACTACAGGGAGGTAGACTCTAAACAAAAAGGAGGATATCATTTCTGTGAAACTACCAAACCCACAAGAGTGATGAATTAGGCTGAAGGGAGGCAAGGCTTAATCCTCATTTGTTGAACATGTTAAAAATATGTGTGTCCATCACATACACATCCACACAAACACACTCTAGGCACACCACCTCATAGCAATTCTTTTTCAGCAACTCAAGTATTCTTGGTCCTGGATTTTAGTTTAGGTATCTTCCACCCATTACAGACTGACAAAAAAGCTGCAATTTATGTTTCTACCTTAGAGTTTGTGGGGAGTAAATATAAGAGGTTTGATATCTATCTTCAGTAGTAAGAGATTTGGAAGATTTGCTCAGGGATCACCTTTATTTTTACCTGTAAATTGATACTTAAAGAATAATTGTCTAGCAATTGTGAGGAGGACTGATTGGCAAGTTATGACACTACCAGACAGAGCCAGTTAGGCGCTATTGCATAGCCACTCAACAAACAGTTACTCAGTGCTCACCGTCTACACAGGTATGAGGCGATAAAAATTGTGCCTGGGAGATGCCTAATACGATGGAAATAAGGGCAACACCATTTTTGTGTGTGAGTGAACAGGACTGGTCAATCTACTGATGGATTGGATGAAAAGAGAAGAGATAGAAATAAAGGATATATTCTAGCACAAAAGGCATATTGAACCAAACATTAAAATATATATGTGAGCCCAGTTTCCACATTTCTAAGGCCAGAATTGTAGCAACTGAAGTCAAGTAACTTCTGACCATCAGCGGCAGTTTTTACCAGTGTTCTCCATAACTCAAGAAGACAGACACAAGGCCAGTTCTGGCATTTGGTTCATTACCAGTGGACATAGATATACTTTGTTTTTCCAAGCACAGGTGAGTTGTTCAACCACGAATGCCCTATGAGCTTTACATCTGTCTACCCTGGGGCCACCTAATGTCACAACCAATTGAC
Source organism: Ateles fusciceps (assembly GCA_036589455.1). Classification (NCBI taxonomy): domain Eukaryota; kingdom Metazoa; phylum Chordata; class Mammalia; order Primates; family Atelidae; genus Ateles; species Ateles fusciceps. Next base: position 11,347,373 of record JAZHEH010000222.1, read on the forward strand.
CTTAGCCAACTAGCCAACAGCACCACTGGTGGCTAAACCACGTAGTGGCTTAACTTGTAATCTCTTCCTCACTGCACCTCCCTACAGAGGCAGAACATGCATATACCATGTGGCCAGCTTTTCTGCTCTTCCCCACCCACTAGCCATTTACTGTCACTTCAGGTGGCTTTTTTTCACACTGCACTCTCTACTTCATTCCATGTAGAAAATGATCTCAGGGAAATCTCCATCCATCCCAACCATAAATCAAAATTTCACTTATTTTACCCTTTAGCTCCTGAGTTTCACCTTGTGTTACAAAACACATTAAATATGTATCATTCACTTGATACTCCAGACAACCTTTTGAGATAGATATCACTTATCACAATTTACAGAGAAGATAAGTGCTTTGTGCCAGAGAGTTTAGCTAGTAAGTAAAAGAACCGGTCTGCAAACCAAGGCCTCTTGATTCCAAAACACTTTGTCCTTCTAGGGTGAAACAATAATACTAACGGTCCATCTACTATAAATAGGAAAGGAGAATTTTTACATTTTGACATGAAATTAACATAAGAAACCAAAACTTCCAATAGCAATATTCTGTGAGAATATTGCTCAGAAGTCTCCTTCAGCCTCTAGACAATGTTCTAGAGAGCTTTTGCTCAAGAAGGGTGTCTAAGATTGATGTAATCAATGCTATTTTCTACTTACAGTAATTCACTTAATAACTTTCGTTCTATGATTCACTGAAAAAAAGTTTCATCGCTGGATGGGTCCAAGATGGCCAATTAGGAGCAACTCAGGTTTGCAGCTCCCAGCGAAAGCATGGAGGGTGAGTGGACGCCGCGTTTCCAGACGGATTTTTATTGCCCACAGACCAGGAGATTCCCAGGCGGAGGAGCCGCATGGGTCGCCAGCGCGGCTGTTTTGGCCGGCGTCCCAGCACGGCGGTTCTCCGTACAAAATACACGGGTCCGGGCACCGTTTTAGCTGGTGATTGGAGCTCTGGGAAGACAGAGTCGCCCATTCAACTGATAGAAAAGGGGACTGAAACAGGCAGCCAGGCCAGGAGATTTCCAGGCAAAAAAGCACGAATCTCAGCGTGGCTGTTTCAGCCGGCGCAGGTGGAGTGGGTGGCCACCCGGGAAATCACACAGATCCCAGTGCCTTTTCAACAGGCAATTGGAACACCTGGGAGACAGTCGACCATTCAACTAAAAAAAAAAAAAGGCTCTGAGGCAGGGAGCCAGGTGATCAGGCTCTGCTGGTGCCACCCTCACAAAAAAACAGCAATCTGAAATGCTCTGGATTGAGAGGTTCACAGCAAGCAAAGCTGAACCCGGGACAATCCAGCTCTGTGGGGGGAAGGGCATCTGCCATTACCGAGGTACTCCACCACTACGGAGGTAGTCTACCATTGCTGAGGCAGCCCGCCATTACAGAGAGAGTCCGCCACTACAGAGGTGGGCCGCCATTGCCAAGGCAGTTCTAACTACACCCGTATAAACAGGACTGCAGGGAAGTTCACACGGCAGCTGGGCGGAGCCCACAGCAGCTCAGCAAAGCCTCTGCAGGCAGACAGTGACTAGGCTGCCTCCTTGCTGGGCAGGGCAGCCCTGAAAAAAGGCAGCAGCACAACAGAAATTCATAAATAAAGCCCTAACTCCCCGGGACAGAGCACCTGGGAAAAAGGGGGGGTTATGAGTTCTGCTGCAGCAGACTTAAACGTAGCTGCCCAGCAGCTCTGAATGAACTCACAGCTCAAGTGCTCACAGCTCAGCACTTGAGTGCCTGTAAGGGACAGACTGTCTCCTCAAGCAGCTCCCTGACCCCCTGTATATCCGAAGAGTCACCTCATAAAGGAGAGCTCAGACTGACATCTGGTGGGTATCCTTCAGGGACAAAGATAGCAGAAGAAGAAACTGGCAGCAACCCTTACTGTTCTGCAGCTGCTGCAGGTGATCCCCCAGGCAAGCAGGGCCTGTAGTGGACCTCAGCAGTCCTATAGCAGAGGGGCCTGACTGTTAGAAGGAAAACTAAGAAACAGAAATAACTTCAGCATTGACAAACTGGATGTCCACTCAGAGACCCAATCTAAAAGTCAACAACTACAAAGATGACAGGTGGATAAATACACAAAGATGGGAAGAAACCAGCGCAAAAAGGATGAAAACACCCCGAAACCAGAACGCAAATATAACCATAGCAAGGAGTAAAAGTAGAAAGGAATCTGGAGGATACAAAAAGGAAGTTGGCAACAACACCAACTCATTCATCGCAGAGAACCAGAGGGGTTGGCAGCCAATGAGGGAAAGGAAACCCGTGTGGCAGTGAGGAGCTCAGCCACTGACACAAGAGAGAACTATGAAGCTGGAGAACACTAAGTTAGGAAGGACAACGAGCAGAAGAGAATATGACTAAGAATAGATGTTATTAATAGTAAAGCAACAAAAATAAAAATCATGTGCCTTTATTAATATGTGTGTCGCACTGTATTGAATTCTTTGGAACATTTCCTGTGAACCCCAATCCTCAGGCATGAAAATAACATGTCAAACCTCCCCATGACAGGTTACCTAAAAATAACTTCCAGGTACCGGGGGGAGCTGATGAATAGGCTGGAGCTCAGTGATTTGTGGATCCAGATAGGCTTTTTAGATACAGAAAGTACACAATCCTGCAATTCATTCCAAGTTAGAGAAGCATGTACGCCTGCTGTGGCCCCTCTCCAGGGTTACCAATGTCTGCTGTACTCTCACTCCTGGTAGTCAGCTGAGCCGTCTGGCATAGCTGGTTTTCAAAATGCAATTGTCACAATGAATGGATAGTTGCCCTCTGATGTCCCTTTGAGCTCCAAAGTCCTAGGATCAGGGCCAGCTTTTTGGGCATGCAATCTGTGCATTTGCACAAGACTCTGTGCTCCGGTGGGTCCTGCACTTGGTTTAATGATCAGCCGTTGCCATTTTAAAATTCTTGAGAGCTTACTAGCAAGATCCCAGCATTTTCATCTTGCAGTGTGCCCGAGGGCACAGGAGCCCACCTCTTGCATCAGTGTGACCTGGATGTGAGACAAGGAATCAAAGGAGCTCATTTTGTAGCTTTACGATTTGACTGCCCCACTGGATTTCGGACTTGCACGGGATCTTTGTTTGGCCAATTTCTCCCATTTGGAACAGCTGTATTTACCCAATGCCTGAAGCCCCCATCATCTCTAAAAAGTAACTAACTTGCTTTTGATTTTACAGGCTCATAGGCAGAAGGGACTGCTTGCCTTGTCTCAGATATGACTTTGGACTGTGGACTTTTGAGTTAATGCTGAAATGAGGTAAAGCTCTGTGGGATTGTTGAGAAGGTATAACTGGTTTTGAAATGTGAGGACATGAGATTTGGGAGGGACCAGGGGCGGAATGATATGGTTTGGCTGTGTCCCCCACTCAAATTTCATCTTGAATTGTAGCCCCCATAATTCCCACATGTTGTGGGGAGGGACCCAGTAGGAGATAATTGAATCATGGAGGCAGTTTCCCACATACTGTTCTCGTGATAGTAAGTCTCACGAGAGTTGATGGTTTCATAAGGGATTTACTCTTTGACTTGGCTTTCATTCTCTCTTGTCTGCTGCCATGTAAGACATGGCTTTCATCCTCCACCATGATTGTGAGGCCTCCCTAGCCACGTGGAACTGTGAGTTCCTTAAACCTCTTTTTCTTTATAAATTACCCAGTATTAAAATGGACTACTACACACTAAACATCACAAATTATGTAGCTGGTCCCGCCTGGGATCTGCATCCTGCACTCAAACTGAACAAGGACTGAATTGTCATCACTTGTGGGATATTTTCTGGACTTCTTTCCTTACAGCACAAACTACCACACCAAATCTATAAAATTTCACAATGCAGCAATTGTCCAAGGTCCCTTCCTGCTTCTATCTTGACTGAGAAGAAGAGGGTGCAATAACAACTCCCAACTCTCCTGGTGAGGATGATGGAAAAGAAAATCCCTGCAGATGGACAAGTTTTTTGGTGATCTCTGAAAGTTTCAATTAGGCTTTGCACCATATTTCTAGAGTCCATTATCAGAAATATCAAGCTCATGCTATTTCAAGGCCTTCACCACTTTCTAGATTCAGCAAATTTTTTCCATAAATGGCTAGAGAGTAAATATTTTCGGCTTTGTGGCATATACAATCTCTGCTGCAGCTAATACTCTGGTGTGACAATGTAAAAGCAGACATAGACAATACCTAAACAGTTATGTCTGTATTCTGTTAAAAATTTAATTGCATAACTCAGGTACCAATGACATTAATACTAAAAAGAAAAAAAACTTTTATACAGATTATAGACTTTCTATATAATTTGTAAATTGTTTTGACTGTATCATTCATTACAGAATAATATCCACTATCACATATTGTATTAACTCATCATGTCTCTTTGGTTCTCTCTAATCTTGAACAATTTCTGTATCATTCTTCATATTTATGACATTGATATTTTTAGAGGATAGTCATTTTTTCTGTAGACTGTGCCATCTTATGATGGCCCCCTTCATTTTTGACATGGGTAATTTGTATTTTTGCTGTTTTTGATCAAAGACCAATCTTGCCAGATATACACGGAATTAACAATGTTTTGATAAAGCCAACTTTTGGTCTTCATTCCGTTTCACATTTGTTTTCTATTTCAATCATTTCTACTGTGTATTTATTGTTTCTTTCTACTTTATTCAGGGTTAACCTGCAATCTTTCCCTTTCAAACATTTACAGATTTACTTTTTGTCATCTTTCTATTAATTTATTATTGAGTTTATGTTATTATTTATTTTCACCTTAAATTATATATAATCAGAAAAAATAATGCCAGTGATTCTTTTTTGCTCTGTTTTGAGGGAGCTTCATTTATGGCCCAGTATATGATTATTTTTTAAAAGTATGATGAAATTTATTGACTGAGGTATTTTTGAATTGTCTATGTCCTTTAAGAATCAGTTCATAAGAAAAGAACAGGGTTCATAAGAAATGGACAACATATTTGCAACTTTAACAGTTCAGTGAAAAAAAATGCATGTGTTTATTTCATTATTTTGCACTATTTTTAAAACTTTCCTGTGATTATGAAATTATGCAAACTTTTTAAAAGCAAAAAATTAATATAAAAATATTTTTAATTACAGCACCTGTGGTGAGTAGGATTTGGCCCATGAGTCAAAATTTGCCAACCCTGATGTAGAGGAAGGAGTCATCTCATTGCATCACAGATTATAGTAAAAATCAACTGACCTGAAGTTTATTCCCTTGGTTACCTGTGTCACATAACCCAGACTGAGTCCTTTATTCTCTTGGTGTCTCAGTTTCTCTATCTGCTCTACAAAGCTTTTTTTTAAAAAATATAGGTTTACTGGTCTCTCTTCATTCTGTCTCCTCCCCCATTTGCCACATAAAATACACTAAAATGGAGGGAAGAGACAGAGAAGGCAAGCAACAGGTTGCATAAAAGATGAGACATCAAGAAGATAAAATTCCGCAGGATCTTTGAAGGAAAGATGTAGACTATAAAATGGGGCAGCAAATTGAAAAGATGAAGATTGGAATGAAAATAGTTTGAAGCCAAACCACAGAGAATTCAACCCAATGAGATCACTAGACTGAGGTAGGAAAAGAAACATCATGATACACTTCCAAATGTGTTTCCAGTCTCTGCTCATTAGGAATAAAATCTCTACCATTGTGTATTCCTTATACCCACAGATAATTTGATACTCACTCTGGGATAAAACTGAATATCTTAGCTTTCCCTAAGAAAAGATGTTGCCCTCAGATTGCTGACAACCTGCAGAAACTCACACAAGAAGAGAGGAATGCTGCCCGTGTGTGACTCCTGGAGATGCTATCTCTAGTACATTATGTTTCCCAGCTTTTATTAATACCGTTATTGGCCCAAGTTACCCACATCACTTGCTATTCTTGTAACACTTTAAAGGCTTACACAAGAAAGCAAAGAACATGCCCATAGATATTTTTAAATGTCTACAATATTTTCTGCTTGACATATGAAAGTTATCCAAACCATGGTCTACATTAAAAACAAATAAAGATGACTCTCACCTTATTTATTTATATCCAGCCCACTATAAAAGCAAGGCCTCTCTCACCTGTCTCACATTGTTAGGATTGAAAGGGTCACCAAAAATCACTGAATGTGAAAAATTAGCTCCAGAGAGAGTATGTGCTTTGTCTAATGTTTCAGAACTAATTGAAATTGGTAGCAAGTTGCAATGGTTTTAATGCGTCCCACAAAAGTTCATGTGTTAGAAACCTAATCTCTTTGCCCTCACAAAAGGAGTGGTGGAATCATGTTGCTATCACTGCATTGGGTTTGTTATTGTAGGAGTGGCTTCGTTTTCAAAGCAAACTCCCTTGGCTCTGTTATTTGTCTTTCACCTTCCACCATGTTATGATGCAGCATGAAGGCCTTCACCAAGTGCAGGTGCCATGCTCTTGGACTTCCCAGCCTTTAGAACTGTGAGCTGAATAAACTTCTTTTCTTTATAAATTACTTCATTTGTCATATTTTATTATAGCAAAAGAAAATGGACTAAGACATGAGACAGAGATTCAGTAGACTTACTAAATTATCTGTATAACTACAGAGAGCCAGTGAACCAATTTCAGCTCAGGGGGAAACAGGAAGCCCAGAGAAAAATGTCACTGGACTGTGATTCCTGTTGCCTCAGGTTAAATTATCTGATTTTACAAGGTCAAAGCTTCTGCACACAAAGCTGCTTCGGCCCTTTCCACCAATGGGACACCTTTGCTACATAGAGCAGTGCAAAACTCTGTCACTTACAAGTCATGGGACATTGGATAAGTCACTCTGTCTTAGTCCATTGTGTTGCTATAAAGAAATACCTGAGGCTGGGTAATTTATAAAGAAAAGAGGTTTAATTGACTTATGGTTCTGCAGGCTGTACAAGCATGGCACTGACATCTTCCCATTTCTGGTGAGGCCCCAGAGAGCTTTTACTCATGATGGAAAGTAAAGCAGGAACAGGCATGTCATATGGAGAGAGAGGAAGCAAGAGAGAGAGCAAAAGGAGGGAGTCAGGCTCTTTTAAACAATCAGCTTTTGCACGAATTCATTCATCACCAAGGGGATGGTGCTAAGCCATTCACGAGAGATCAGCCCCCATGATCCAATGACTTCCCACCAGGCCCCACCTCCAACAGTGGGAATCACATTTCAACATGAGATTTGGAGGGGACAAACATCCCAACTGTATCACACTTGAACAATCTGAGCCTCAGCAGCCTTATCAAAAGAATGAGGATAACCCAGAGAACTCAAGCCTAAGTGATGGAGGTGTGGTAATGCTCGACAGATAGAGGTGTTAAAAGAGGAAACTGTCATCATAAAAGAGAATGAGCTGATGAGTATGATGACCATGTTCTTTTCAGGAGACACGGTGAGGTACAGTTAAGCAGATGTGATTAGGGCTCCCAAACCGACTCTTTTGACTGCCAACACCAACTATTCTCTCACCACCAGGGGCCACATGGGTCACATGGAGCAGACTAGGGAGTTGACGCACCCCTAGAAGCAGTCTTCAACCAATAAAAACCCCAGCTGCCTCATCCTGGGTTGAGAACAGGTGCAACAACTCTGAAGCATGTTGCATAGTATCCCCCCAGGCAGAACTAAACCTCAGCTGTACACAGCAGTGACCTACTTAATATCACACTCTTTAATAGTTTTCTCTTTTTTTCCTAACTCACTTCCCTACTGCCTGCTGCTGTTTCCTGGAATCACTTCCCACATAAACTATTTACACTCAAATCCTTGTCAGAGTCTGTTACTGGGGAATTAGCTAGCCAACCTAAGATAGCCAAGTTGAAATACACAGGTAGTCTAATATCCAAGCCTGGGAGTTGTGTCAGCAGGACAAACTGTATATTTAAGTTGTGCATTCCTGTTTGCTATGTGGAAAAGAGTGCTTAAAGAAGTTTAAATAAACATTTTGAAGTGAGGGGGAAGCTGCTAAGACAAGAGAGAATTTGAGCAAGAAATATTTCCAGCCAGGTGCAGTGGCTCACGCCTGTAATCCCAGCACTTTGGGAGGCCGAGGCGGGTGGATCACAAGGTCAAGAGTTGGAGACCATCCTGGCCAACACGGTGAAACCCCATCTCTACTAAAAATACAAAAATTAGCTGGGCGTGGTGGCACGCGCCTGTAGTCCCAGCTATGCAGGGGGCTGAGACAGGAGAATTGCTTTAACCCAGGAGGCGGAGGTTGCAGTGAGCCAAGATCGTGCCACTACACTCCAGCCTGGCGCCTGGCCACAGAGCAAGACTCTGTCTCAAAAAAAGAGAGAAATACTTCTGCAGAGGCCCCAAAAGCAGCAAAAGAAGATGATAACAAGAATGTCCCTTATAACAAGGGATATAGGAGGCAGAAAAGAAAAAGCTACAATGAAACCTGTTTTACTCCTAGCACACTTATTTCTTATCAGGATATGCACAGAGAACACAAAAGTCCTAAAAAGATAAAGAAGCATGTCCCTTTAGCAGTCCATCGGTTGCACTCAGCATCTTCAGGAGAGAATAGAGAGGGCATCCAGTTTCCTATTCAGTATTGCCCCCTCTGAGAACTCACAGATCCAAGTTGATGCCTCCTTTTGTACAACTTAAGGCTGCAGCTGTCAAGAAATAGAGGGGGACAGCTCACCACTCTCAGGTGGAGCATTCCCAAGTGACCAGAAATCAGGTACTATGATCATTTCACCTCTTTCCCCTATGTGTTTTAGCAAATCATAAATGTGCAATGACAGTTACATTTACTTCTAATTCTGGACATGAGTATTACTAGTTTTTCGGTATTGCTAACTGGCAGGCACACTATAAATTGTCCCCTTGATCCACCTGATACTCATAATGTCCTGCTGGCACTTAATCTCTTGTATGATCCTCTCCCCTTGAGGGCAGAGGATGGGCAGGACCTGTGACTTGCTTCTAACCAATTATGATGAAGTTGATAGAATATATATCATTACATTGCATAAGATTCTAATGTCTTTCTTGCAAGAAAACTTTCACCCTTATGGCCTCTGAGGGAGCAAATGGGTATATTGAAAAGAAAGGGTAGCCTCCAGCTAACAACCAGCAAGAAATGGAGGCCCTCAATCTAACATGCCACAGGGAACTGAGTTCTACCAACAACCACATGAATTTGGAAGCAGATTCTTCCCCCAGCTGAGTTTCAGGTGAGACTGCAGCCCCATCTGACACTGTGGTTTCAGCTCATGAAGCCAAGGACCAGAAGACCCAGCTATGGTATACTCAAACTCCTGATGTACAGAAACTTACAAGTGTATGTTGATTTAAGCTGCTAAAGGTGAGATGAAAAATGTGTGTTGTTTTAAGCTACTAAGTGTGTGCTAATATTGTTACACAGCAATAGTTAAATAATTATTTAGCTAGCTAAATAATACACTAACTATAATCTTGTATTGACCTCTTGGCTTTTAGTCCTAATAATTTTGCTATTTATATTGAATACTTTTAAACCAATAAGCCATGTGGTTTGTAAATTATTGAATTTGTCATTGCCTTTTTGAAATACAGGCTACCAAACCAGCCAAAAAGGTTTCCACCAACACACAATTCCTTGGGTAAGTGACAACAGAGACCCTGATAGTAGCCAGATATGAGGAAGAACTTGACAAGTCTTACTGTGCCTGGTATAGGTCAGAATCAAAACAGCAGGAAATATTTGGTGCTTTGCTCTCCATTTCCCTCACACTTGAGCTTCAGGAGATATTTGAGAAAGCCAAAACTGTGAGTAATGACTAAAGAGCCATGATTAGAAAATGTTCAGCATCACATATCATCAGGGAAATGCACATTAAAACCACAATGAGATACCACCATACTCCTGCAAGAATGGCTGTAATTAAAAAGTCAAAAAGAAATAGATATTGGCATGGATATGGTGAAAGGGGAACACTTTTAAACTGCTGGTGGGAATGTAAATTAGTACAACCACTATGGAAAACAGTATGGAGATTCCTTAAATAACTAAAAGTAGAACTAACATTCAATCCAGCAATCACACTACTGGGGTACCTACCCAAAGGAAAAGAAGATATTACATGAAAAAGACACACACGCACTCATGTTTATGACAGCACAATTCACAGTTGCAAAGATATGAAACAGACCTAAGTGTCCATCAACCAATGAGTGGATAAAGAAAATATGGTATCTATACACCATGGAATGCTATTCAGCCATAAAAAGGAGTAAAATAATGTCTTTTGCAACAACTTGAATAGAGCTGGAGGCCACTATCTTAACTCAGGAATGAAAAACCAAATATTGTATGTCCTCACTTATAAGTGAGGATAAGCAATGAGGACACAAAGGCATAAGAACAATATAACAGACTTTGGGGACTCAGGAGTGAGAAGGTTGGGAGGGGGGTGAGGGATAAAAGACTATATATTGGTTATAGCGTACACTGCTCGGGTAACAGATGCACTAAAATCTCAGAAGTCACCACTGAAGAACTTATCCATGTGATGTGGTTTGGCTGTCTCTCCACCCCGAATCTCATCTTGAATTCCAATGTGTTATGGGAGGAACCTAGTGGGAGGTAATTGAATTATGTGGGCAGGTCTTTCCCATGCTGTTCTTGTAATCTGATGGTTATAAAAAGGGGGAGTTTCCCTGCACAAGCACTCCTCTCTTTGCCCACCACCATCCATGTAAGATGTGACTTGCTCCTCCTTGTCTTCCACGTTTGTGAGGCTTCTCCAGCCACACAGAAGTGTAAGTCCAATTAAACCACTTTCTTTTGTAAATTTCCCAGTCTTGGGTAATTTTTCATCAGCAGCATGAAAACGGACTAATACACCATGTAACCAAAAACCAACTGCACCCCAAAAATTATTGCATTTTTTTTTAATTTTAAGAGCTATGATTTGAAACAAAGGGGGCATGAGATTTTAAAATTATACATGTTCTTGAAAAATTAGTGAGACTACAAGGCACTGACCAAGACTCAGGAGAAATCAGAACTCCAGTCTGCACAGAAAACTATCTGATAAAGAGTAGTCATTAAAGAATTGGCAAGAGCAACAACATTATGCTAATTAGCATAATACCCTTGATAATAAAAAAAGGAGTTACAAAATTTATTATGAAGTGACTTTACTGGAATCTGTTGTAACCATACATGGAGCCTAGAAGAGCATATACAACAGACCTTACTCCCTAGTCAAGTCATATCCTCTAACACATAAACACTTGGTGTGCCTTGGGGTAGGCAGTAGTTGGTGTCTCAGGAGTGACTTCTTTCCTTCCATAAATTCATTCTTCCCAACTCCTTTACAATCATGGGTTCTTTCACATTGGCTTATGAGACATCCTTTCACAGTCACCTGTCTCATGGCTGGCAAGTCCTGTAAGAATTCTACTCCCACAGGACCCCACAGTCCCTTTAGCTCCTCTGTGTGCCCCTTCATTGCCTACGCTTTTTTTGCTTCAGCCTCCAATGTGGTTGTCAATTATTCAGCTCCATATGCTTCCTCTACGGATGTGGAGCAAGGAATGAGGGTCTCAGAAAAGTGTGAGAAAGAGTTAGAAGATGGTCTCTCTCTCATTGTATCTCTGAGAGGCTAAGACCTCTCACAGCTAGAGGTGATCTCCTCACAGATGTTATTCCTCTTCCCAAAAAGCATGCACTTCTCTTACCCTGGGCTTCCTTCTGTGAGCCATGTATCATGCCATGGGGACAACTGGAGGTTGGTGGAAGCAAAAGGCCATCCTCTACCTAACCTAACTCTTGAAGCCTGTCCAAAGGATGCTTTCTACTTCTTCCCCACCACACAATACTGGGGATTCTTACTGTGTAGCATGCAGCATCCAGCCACTTGCAGAGTATCCACTCTGTTTGTGCTCACCTTATTTCATGGATTGGCCAAGAGATAAAGGATTTCTTCTGAGTGTCCCTTGTATGAAAATATCACTTCTTTTTCATTTCAGAGCTCTATTATCTCACACTCAACTCAGAGGAAATCAGACCTTGCTCTCCCTTTCCTCAAGTTTTATCCAAGAAGTAGCCTTCTCCCCATGTTCAGCCTATCACCTGCTCCTGGATAGGACAAGAAGGAAGAGGCAGATCCTCATCAGTCTCCTCTAGAGCACAACCAATGGAGCATCTCAAGGTCAGTGACATGAGTTCCCTCCCCTCCAGGTTCTTGATGGATTGAAGGTCATTGCTCTGAGGTCCTGCTACCGGACTGAATTTTGATCGCATAAAAATTATATGTTAAAGCTCTAACCTCTGATGTGGCTATATTGGGACATACAATCTTTAGAAAGGTAATAAGTTAAATGAGGTCATAAAAGTGGGCCCAAACCTAATAGGACTGCTGTCCTTATATGAAGAAGAAACACGAGGGGTGAGCATGCACAGAGAAAAGGCCGTGTGAAGATACAGCAAGAATGTGGCCATCTGCAAGCCAAGGAGAGAGACCTCAGGAGAAAAGTAACCTGCCAACATTTTAATCTTGGACTTCTAGCCTCCAGAACTGTGAAAAAATAAATTTGTGTTGTTGAAGACATTTAGACTGTTGGCATTTTGCTATAGCAGCTCTGGCAAACAAACAGAGGTCCCGTTGAATTTTATACACTGGCAAGGATCCTAACTGGTCTACTAGCCAACAGGAGATCTCTCCAGATGTCAGGGATCTTAGGCCCACCTGGGACCCCTGGGTTTCAAAACAAGACCCAGTCTCTACCCTGAAGCTTCTGGCATTACCCCTAGATGATGTGTAAGTACAGTTTCTATTGCAAAAGTTGTGTGCTGGGCTGTCAGATAGCTAACTTAAAAGAAATTTACCTCTCAACTCAGTAGCATAAGGGAGGTCTTTGTTTTCTCCCCAAAATGAAGGTCAAAGATCCTACTAGAACCTTCAGCAAAATATAATGAAGCCAGATACTTGGTTCCTAATAGTAGCAGATACATGCCCTAGGAGACCCATATCTGGACGTCATCGTCTTTTCTACTCCAGATGTAAATTTTCTAGAATATTATTTAAAGTAAGGTTGCAGATTCTCTTGAGGGTGATACAAAATAATCATAGATATTTTAATCCCTCTGAATTTAAGTATTTCCCATTGAAACAGAGCCCCTTTTTCTCTCACTTGCTCATAATGACTCAAAAGGGAACCAGTGAACTGATATATTTCTTCACCAAATCTGCAGAGTGGAAGCTCTTTTGTCCTACATGGAAAGGGTTGCACATACTAAAGTTATCTTGCTCAAGTTTTCACTGTCCAGTTCCCAGAACAAGAATTCAGAGCTTTTTAACTCTAAAGTTTTCTTATTCTGAATAATTTCTAAATAGGCTTCCTTTGTAAGCAATGGTTTGCACTGAATCAACTGCTTACACGGGTCACATTTTGACTAGACACTCCCCGCCTTTGGGCAAATGAGTTGCATCATAATTCAATTTGAATGCCTCAAAGTCGTCAGCCAGCACCCTGAGCTCTGTGAGGCAGTACTTCTAAGGCAACAGTAGCTACTATCTGAGAGCTAAATTTTTTTGCAGAATGCACCATAAATAAATGATTTCTATTTGCCTTCCCGAAAGCAAGGCTTTTGTGACGTTGAACAAGACTTCTCTCGCAAGTTGTATTTTCCATCTCACAAAAGATTTCACAAGGAAGTAGAGTTTGGGGATTGCTTCTCCACTCTTGTGCATCCCCCATGTCCTCATCCACATACTGACTCCTCAACAAGACACAATGTTAACAGTTGGTAGGAAAAAAATCCTTTCCTTTAGGATTTTTCCTCTTCTCTATACCCCATGGCCACCCAGAGTAATCAAGCCACTTTACCTTCTTCCCTCTGAGCTCTCTTAGGTTTTCCTTACCATTCAGTTCAACCTCTTTCTAAGTGAAGGGAAGAGAATAAGGAATGAGGGTTCCCTAGGATATGTCTAGTATCTTTAAGATACTGAGACCTTTCCAAGTGTACCCCCCCCAAAGTTTCTGTGTTAGAAACTTAATCTCCAATGGGAGGTGGGGTCTAATGAGAGGTGATTAAGTAATGAGGACTCTGCCATCATATATGAATTCATGTCATTATTGTGGGAGTGAATTCATTATCTCAAGAGTGGGCTTGTTATAAAAGCAAGTTCAGCTCTCTCTCTCTCTCTCTCACCCTCCACCATGAGCTCACAGCAAGAAGGCCCTTGCCAGATGCTGACACCTTGATATTGGACTTCACAGACTCCTGAACCAGGAGCCAAATACACTTCTGTTTTTCATAAATTGCTCGGTCTGTGGTATTCTCTTATAGCAGCATCAAATGGAACTACACACTGAGCACCTATATCAGAGTTCTCTAGACTATCTGCTAGTATTATCATGCCACACTTCTCCATCTCTTCCTCCACTGTGAGTCAGTACCAAATGTTGTCTCTTTTCCTTATCCTAGCCATGACTCTGGATGGAGAAATAAGATTTAAAACACACACACACACACACGCAACTTACTGGAATTTATAGAGCAGTTACTTCATGCCAGATACTGTGATAAGTGCTTCAGAAACATCATGTCAATTAATCCTCATAACCATTATTCCCATTTTATAGGTAAGGATATTGAGACATACGGACCACGCAAATAGCAAGTAGAAAGCCAAGGTTTGAATCCCAGTTTGAGGTCGCCACTGTGCTCTGTGAACAGGACTTTTGAGGGCCAAGTACTATATTACGATATTGGAATTTACACTCTCTGAAGTTACGATTCAGGGAGAGATGATTTAGAAGTCAGATAGTTTCATATTAAATCTGGTCAGATGTTCTCAACCAGAGGTTATTTGCACCCCTCCTCCACCCCTTGACCAGGAGACATTTGGCAATGTCCAGAGACATTTTTTGATTGTCACAACTGGAGATTGCTACTGGCACCTAGTGGGTACAGGCAAGGGGTGCTGTGAAAAATTCCACAATACACAAGATATCCTGCCCCTCCCCAAGAATTGCCTATGCCAAAATGTCCACAGTGCTGTGATCCTGATACGAGCTCTAGGGTTTGGTTTAGTTGGCATATTTTCCTCTCCCCCTACTCATTCTTCTCTTTGGATTTTGATTCTCTGTGTCCATTTTAACAGTCTTGCTTTATGTTAATCTTTTACTGTGACTCCCAAGTCCTTTTAGGAAGCAAGGGGGAGTGTGACAGAAGGAAAAACTGACATTCAAAGAATCTCCTGAGAAATAGCACCCTGCTTGGAACAAAATGCTCTGTGCACACTATTTTGGGAACAGTGACCCAACAAGCCAATTGTCTGCTACTTACACATCCAATCACACTCAGTGTCACCGCTTCCTGGAATCCCGTCTCAAGAAAGGGGTTGGGGGAGGGGAGAGTGGTTACCCTGGAACATACCATTTCTATGAGAAATCTTGAAAGAAAAAACAATGAAGACAACAAACCTGTAACTTGATGCCAGCCTGAAATCCTCTTCACTAACCATAAGTCAGAGAAAGTGAAATGATTTCCATCATACCCAGACAGCATGTTCTCTGGGGTTTGCAGGAACAGAAGAGACAAAGTGGAGAAAATGCATCGTCTGTGGTTCTGAAATCAAAGCCTAATTAGTCAGAATATAAATTCCATGGGATCCAGTAATAAAACCTATGTTTCAACCATGCCTATATTGGGCAAGTCCTAAAAGTCAAAGAATGATAAGGCAACTTTAGTGGAGAACATCTTTGTTTACATTACAGGACTCACATGTAAACTTTGAAAGCATGCAATCAAGTGAATAAAATATTTTAATTGGCCTTTGAAACATTATTATAAGAGCAAGACCAACTTGTTTAAAGTGTTGCCTGCCTGGTCTCTGGTTTTGGCAGCTCATTATACTGTCTTAATCTCATAAGATTTATTAATGGCCATATGCATTTCTCTAAAAGGCATTCCAGATTTTATCCAATTCTGGGTAAAGGTTATTTATACCTTAGAATGCTCTTAACTGCTTCATATTAACAAAAAATTTGGAATAAGTTACAAGTATTGCCTCATTTAATGTTTTTTTAAATTATAGTGTTTTGGCAAGTTGTGCCCATTCAATTCTTTAAGCTTGGGATATCTTGTATCCCCTTCACATTCTACCAAAATGTTCTTTATCACTCAAACTCGAACTCAGATACCAATTCCCCCATGAATCTGTCCCCTGATTCCCACATCAGCCTTAACCAAATATGCTTCTATATTCACTAAGAGTATATAACAATCATTTTGCTCTATATTATATTTGTCTCTTTCTTCTTTAATTAAAGTACCTTCAGAGGGAAGACGGCATCTTATTTCATATCTGAGGAAACTGATAGGGTGTCTGGAATTAGCATCCAATAACAGTTGATTAAATTACATAAAATCATTTGAATTTTATCGAATAAAAATTGTTTTTAAGTTTGTTCTCTTGGTTTGTTTGAAATAGTTTGCTCATTTTAATAATGACACAAGACCCAAGCCTCAATTACTTTGAACAGGTAGTTCTAGTGCCTCTTCTGCTCTAGATTTCATTTGGAGTTTCCATTGGTGCCAGGTTATGAACAAAACATTTTCTGATGCAAATATTGTCTCAGATTGGGACCACACCAAATGCCACAGTCCAAGTAGGTGAATAACACACTGAATATTTGGCCTGATTTGGGTGCTTGCAGGCAAGCTAGTTAATAATTAATTAAAGCATGATCTTCTATATTTACTTCATTTCAAAATTCCCTGACTCATTGTCTCACTCTACAACTCCCATCATCAACTAATGACATTTAAACACCTAATACATACTAGACATCTTTAACAACTAGAAATACAGAACTCAGTAAGGACACAGAACTGACTTCATATAAACAAACATAGAAACATGTTAATAGAATAGTCTCTTTTTTAATATCTAAAAGATTCAAAGGATTGTTTAACAGAAAATATTCACCCAGAATGTGACTTGGGTGGGCAAGTAGAGTTTGTTTCCAAGAAAAACAGGTACTATCCTAGTAACTGCATTTTAAATATACACAACGCGCCTGAGATCCAATAAATAATGCAGACCAAGATCCCTAGCCATGCATGGGAAGAGACTTGCAAAGATTAATTCAAAGACAAGGATCATCTCCAGAAAAATCCCAGGTGCAATGCTCTACTGGTATTCTGCATCAGATTCTTCATGGTTTCTACCTGAAAACCAGAACCTCACCAATCCAGTTTGATTTTGTTTTCTTATGACATGATACTTGATGTCATGTAGCAGGAAAACTGCTCCCAAGCTGCAATTTGTGACTGGAATTCTGCTTGCAAATATCAAGAATGGTCAAGTCTTTCTGAAGCAGTGAGTTTATTTTCACAGAGAAGGAAATAAGCCACAATTTAAGAGTAGATTCCCAAGTTTTCCTTATCATTTGCTATTCTTTTTTTTTTTTTATTGCATTTTAGGTTTTGGGGTACATGTGAAGAACATGGAAGATTGTTGCATAGGTACACACATGGCAGTGTGATTTGCTGCCTTCCTCCCCCATCACCTATATCTGGCATTTCTCTCCATGCTATCCCTCCCCAACTCCCCACCCCCCCACTATCCCTCCCCTTTTTCCCCCCCGACAGACCCCAGTGTGTGATACTCCCCCTCCCTGTGTCCATGTGTTCGCATTGTTCAACACCCGCCTATGAGTGAGAACATGCGGTGTTTGATTTTCTGTTCTTGTGTCAGTTTGCTGAGAATGATGGTTTCCAGGTTCATCCATGTCCCTACAAAGGACACGAACTCATCGTTTTTGATGGCTACATAATATTCCATGGTGTATATGTGCCACATTTTCCCTGTCCAGTCTATCATCGATGGGCATTTGGGTTGGTTCCAGGTCTTTGCTATTGTAAACTGTGCTGCTATTCTTACACCTGCAACACTGGCTAGAAACCCAGAGACCTGGGTTATGGTCCTGTTTAGGCTTTTCACAAGTTGTATAAGCTTGGGCAAATTACTTAACTTCCCAAACTCAGTTATATTATCTTAAAATAAAAGAGATTGACAAGTTTATCCCCCAAGATACACTCCAAATTTGGAGGCCTATGCCTACTTGGTTTTTAAGTTCAGATGTCTCAGGTTTCTCCTGGAACATCTATTAGAATATCTGGAGAATCAAGCCTACCTACTAAAAACTGTTACCAATATTAAGACATGCCCATAAAAGCCAGGTGTAGTGGCTTACACCTGTAATCTTAGTATTCTGGGGGGCTGAGGTGGGAGGATCACTGAGGCCAGGAGTTCAAGACCAAGTTAGGCAACATGGTGAGACACTGTCTTCACAAAAAGTTTAAAAATTAGCTGGGTGTGGTGGCACATGCCTACAGTCCTAGCTACTCAAGAAGCTAAGGCAGGTGGATCACTTGAGCCCAGGAATTCAAGCTTACAATGAGCTATGTTTATGCCACTGTACTCCAGTCTGTGTGACAAAGCAAAACCCTGCTTCTAAGAAAAGGAAAAGAAATGCCAATATACAGAATAATTCAGACTTCCCTTGAAATATTATAAATTAAATTAGCAAATTAAATTTTGTTGTTCCTACTTTCTAGTGATATGATGATCTCATTAAAAACCTTATCAAGGTCACTAAGAGTAGAAATATTTTCCTACTTCAAATCTATTTTCGAATATGGAAGTATTATTTTGAATCTAAATTATGTACTCCTGAGTAGTAGGTAGCAATTAAAAGGTGAGCATCTTTGTAGTATTTACATTCATTTAATTTTGAAAAGATTATCTCCTCAACTTATCTTCAAGATGCATCTAAATTTAGATCCATCTTGTTTTTAATAATTTCATGAGGAAAACCTGGCAGAAAAGGACCCTATAAGTGGAAACTAATGTATTCCAGAAAGAAAGGGCTTTCCTTCAATAATGGGAAAATTAACAGTATAAGGAAGGAGACTCTTCAGGCAAAACACATCTCAAATTCCTTTTATTCATTTTTTATTTAATATTTTTGCAAACCTGAAGAACCGAAAGTAACATTAGAGATAATCTCATGTCATGCTCTTATTTTGGAGGTTAGGAAAATCGAAGCCATGATATATGGCTGGAGCGAATGGGTGACTGATATTGCCATTTATTGAAATTGAGAGCTCTAGAGATGATCAGTTACTGAAATTGAGAGCTCTGGAAATGATGACCAGGTGAGAATGGGGGACAGAGTGAAGGAACCGGAGAAATGATGACTCAAAAGTTTGAACTTGTTGAGACTGAGATGCCCACAGAACATTCAGGAAAATATGTCCAGAAAAGGATGGATATACAGGTCTTGAGCTGAGGATAATTTAAAATGTATGTGTATATGTACACAAAATATTGAAATACATACATGTGTGTAAAATTGTCACTATGTAAATCGTAAGCTTTAGCCATAGCCATCAATGAAAGATTGATAAAAAGAATGTAAAGGAGACAAACTATCCAAAGTCAGAAGAAAAACCCAGAATGAGGTTTCATGGAAGTCAAGAAATAATGCTTTTTTTCCCAACAATGTCAAATTCTTCTGTGAAGTTTAACAAGAAAGAAAGGTATCTGAATTTAAGGACATAAAAGGTCATTGTTGACAATAACATGAGTTGTTTCGGTGGAGTGATGGATACTGAAGCCAGATTATAAAAGATTAGATAAATGGTGAGTGAGAGAGAAGAAAATGGAGACTAAGTATATACAACTCTTTCAACTTGTTAGTTAAGAGAAAATAATTAGAGAGCAAAGTGAAGTAAATGGAGGATTTTATTAAGATGGGAGTGACCGTTAAAATGCCATTGGAAAGGATTCAGTAGAGTGGTGGAAATTGGAGAGGTGAGAGTAAAATAAAGAGGGAAGACATAATATGCAATGGCTTTTAAGAGAAATTGGCAGAAAAGGATCCTGCAGAAAAGTTATAGGTTTTAACCCCTTGAGTTCTTAAGGGGAATGGGTCCCTTTTTAATTCAAGGAATGGGGAGAAAAGTCTAGCAAAGACAGTCTACATCAAGAAGAATGTGTAGACTTCTGGGAGTTTCAAGGGTGACACCTCAAGCCTGGGAACAGGGTATGTAGCCCTGATTAGGATTTCTTTTCAAAACTTGAAGCATGCAGCAAACATGAAAGAATTTCTTGTGCCTTCTATAGGCAACCCAGCTGAAGTCAAGGCTTACGCATCTTTTAACATAAGAGTAGATACCACAGAGCCAGTGGTTTGTCTGCCTGATGAATCAGTTGCACCAGCCCAGAATGAGGTACAATTCAGAGAATTCTTGCTCTACTAGTAGGCTGCTGTGTATAAGCCTATTCTGAGAGAGGCTCACACAAGTGTGGTAAGAGTAAAGGTAAGACTGTGGACTGTGGCTGTATTAGTCACAGTTCTCTAGGGGAACAGGACTAATAGGATAGATGGATATATGAAGGGGAGTTTATTAAGGAGTATTGACTCACACAGTCGCAAGGTGAAGTCCCACAACAGGCCGTCTGCAAGGTGAGGAGTAGGAAGCCAATCTGAGTCACAAAACCTCAAAAGTAGGGAAGCTGACAGTGCAGCCTTCAGTCTGTGGCTGAAGGCCTGAGAGTCCCTGGCAAACCACTGGTGTAAGCCCAAGAGTCCAAAAGCTGAAGAACCTGGAGTCCAATATTCAAGGTCAGGAAGCATTCAGCATGGGAGAAGGATGAAGGCTGGAAGACTCAGGCAGTCTAGTCTCTCCACATGCTTCTGCCTGATTTTATCCTAGCTGTTCTGGCAGTGATTAGATGGTACCCTCTCAGATTGAGGGTGGGTCTGCCTCTCCCAGTCCACTGACTCAAAAGTTGATATCCTTTGGTAACACCCTCACAGACACACCCAGGAACAATACTTTACATTCGTCAATCCAATCAAGTTGACACTCAATATTAACCATCACAGTGGTTATTTTATGTATTATTGAACACGTTTTTCACTAAAATGCGTTCATTCAGTTTTCTGTAAGCATTAAGTAATCCATTGGAATGTTTTTGATGCAAGTCACAAACTACCCAATTTGAAGTAGTTCAAACACTAAGAAGGCTTATGATATGGAAATGAAGTGGCAAAGCAATAATATCATCAAGAACCCTGTGCCTTCTCTGTTTCAGTTTTGTCATCCTCAGTATGTCATGTGACACCTTTACAGTCCAATCATGGCATCAGCAGCATCAGCCAACAACTGCAGGCACAAAAATACCCAGCGAAGAGAAGGTGAATTTCCTCCTGTACCTCGATTTTTTTTATCGAGGAAGTTTCCAAAAGCTCCCCCAATTGACTTCTCAGGTCTTATTGGCTAGATGTAGTCACATGCCCATCCCTAAATCAATATCTACAAAGAGAACAAGTCCATCATGACTGCCTTAGCCCAAACATAATTCACTCTCTGGGGTCAGGAGAGGTTGTCATTTACCCTAAACTCATGGCCAGGTGGACACCAGGATGAAATCAAGTCTCTACCCTCAAGGAAAAGGGGATGAGATGGCTTAGGATAGACAAACAACTGTCACAGCAGAATTAAAGAACACATTTGGCAAGTGGAGGACGTCTAGTCACAAATGAGGGACCTTTGTTGTTAAGAGTATAAACCAGGCTTGTCCTCCCAAAGATGAAAGATAAGGTCACCAAATAGTGTTTGAGTTCAGAGATATCTTCAAAAGCCTAGCAAGTGAATTCATTTATTTATTAAACAAAGTTAATGGGGTATTTGTATCTATGTGACATCAATAAAGTTCTAAAGAAAATTTCCTAAATTTAAATAACATCTTTACTTATGAACAAGACTTCCAAAATCCCATGAGAACCTTTACTTTAAAAAATAAATGTTTACCCTTGAAAACATTCTCAGTAGTACAAAAGAATTGTCCTAAATTTTTTAGTGTTATGTTTTTAATTGACAAATATTATGCATATTTATGATGGATAACACAATGTTGTGAACTATGTATACACTGAGAAATGGCTCTGCTTTTATATAACCATAATCACCTCCTCCCTTACCCTCTCCATTCTCACACTTCCAGCAACTACTAGGCTACTCTCCAATTCTAAAATTTTATCAAAATGTTATGTAAGTAGGATCATACAGTATACAACCTTTAGGTGTTACCTTTTTTTCTCAGCCTAATTCCCAGATTCATCCAAGTTGTCGAGTGTATCAGTCTTCCATTACTTTTTATTGCTGAGTAGTATTCCATGGTATGGATGTAACTATTCATTTGTTAAAGGCAGACAAATCTTTTACACACATTTATCAACATGTTTTTTATATGAACATGTTTCAATATATCTGGAACCAATGTCCAAAAGTGCAATTGCTGGGTCCTATGGCAACTGGAGGTTAGTTTTATAAGTAAGAGGCTAACAAACTTCTTCAGAGTGGTTGTCCCATTTCATATTCCCACCAGCTATGTAGGAGTGGTCAAGGTTCTCTGCATCCTTGCCGGCATTTGGTTTCCTCACCATATTTTAGCCATCAGATAGGTATGTACTAGTATCTCACTGTAGTTTCTAGTTGCACTTTCCCAATGGCTAACAATGAATATCTTTTCATGTGCTTTTTTTTCCATCTTATATCTTTTTCATTGAAATGTTTATTCATGTATTTTGCCCTTTACTAATTATTTTTTTTACCTGACTTTTTTCTTCATATATTGGGTTTAGTTGATTTTTTAGATATTCTAGAAACAAGCCTTTGCTGTGTATGTGGTTTGCAAATGTTTTCTCCCAATCTATATGTTACATTTTCATCCTTTTCACATGGGCTTTCACAGAGCTAGAGTTTTTAATTTTTATGAGATCCAATATAATCGATTTTTCCTCTATGCATCATACTTTGGTGTTCAAATCAACCCAAAAGAAAGCCATAGGACAAGGAGACTTGAAGGTAGACATTAAGATTAGCCTCCTTAACTCCTTAAAAAACTAACAATAGAACTACATATAATCCAGCAATCCCACTTCTGGATAGACGTTCAAAGGAACGGAAATCAGTATGTTAAAGAGATAGCTTGCACTCACACATTCATTGCAATATTATTTACAATAGCTAAGATGTGGAAGGAACCTAAGTGTTCATCAATGGATGGATAGATAAAGAAAATGTAGTATATATACACAATGGAACACTATTCAGCCTTTAAAAAGAAGGAAATTCTGTCATTTGCGAGAACATAGATGAACGTGGAAAACATCATGGGGAGTGAAATAAGCCAGGCATAGAAAGAGTAATATTGTATAACCTCACTTACATGAGGGATTTTAATAAGTCAGACTGTTAGAAACAGAGAGTAGAATGATGGTTGCCAGAGGCTGGGAAAAGGTTATTGGAGAGATGTTGGTCAAAGGGTATAAAGCTTCAGTTAGGCAGAAGGAATAAGGCTTTTAATCTATTGAGCAGTAGGGTGATTATAGTTAATAACAATGTGTTGCATATTTCAAAGTTGCTAAGAGTTCATTTCAAACGTCCTACCACAAAACAAAAAATGATGGGTAAGTGAGGTCTTGTGTCTCCTTGGGTCATTTTCTCCTGCCATATTTCCCAGGAACTTTTCTCTAGATCTTTTCTGTCATCTCTCTTCTCCCATTCCCAACTTCCCAAGCATCAAAGGACAATTCCAAGGTGTCTATTTCTTTACAAGGTGGAGGAATTTAACTCCAACCACTCACCTGAGACTTAGCTCCTGGCCTCCTGTTTCGGCATGAAAAAGAGTTTATTGTAAGAATTTTCTTATTTGAAAAAAAAAACCACCTACACCTGAGATTAATGCTGCTGTTTCCTGAGCATTTCTTCTGTTGCTACATTATTTTTTATTAGACAAATAACTTCCTCTGACAACCCATCATCTGTGTCACTTTAAACAAACAAAAATCCACAAACTGAAACCTCTCATAGCAGGAAGATCTCATTAACCAAAAAAGACTGGATTCCCATTTTAAGCACCATAGCTCAGGCCCATGAGCTATGAGCTTTTGAGTAGCTAATGAGACTTCACTGGGTTCTGCTCGGGTGACTTTAGGAGACTGACCTAGACAAGTTTTAAAGTTCATTCTAACGTTGAGATTCAAAGGGACCACCATAATAGTTAGTGAACTAACATTTTGCTCACTGAAGTAGTCAGACCCAATGTCTATGAAACAAAGCCATTCAAATCCAAGTTCCAACTCCCTAGAAGTCATGGGAGACTTCAGAATTCCTCTAAACAGAGCCAGACACAGTGGCTCATGCCTGTAATCCCAGCACTTTGGGAGGCCAAGGTGGGCAGATCACACGGTCAAGAGATCGAGACCATCCTGGCCAACATGGTGAAACCCTATCTCTACTAAAAATACAAAAATTAGCCAGGCATGTTGGCAGATGCCTGTAGTCCCAGCTACTCAGGAGGCTGAGGCAGGAGAATCACTTGAACCCGGGAGGTGGAGGATGCAGTGAGCCAAGATCGTGACACTGCACTCCAGCCCAGCAACAGAGTGAGACTCCATCTCAAAAAAAAGAAAACGAATTCCTCTAAACAGCCAATACAGTTCTTCTGCATTTGTATTTGATTTTATCCTCCCCCTTCTGGCGGTCTCTATCTTCCCCTGCTGCCCTGGCTCTTGACCACCACCCCTCCTTGGTGACTATGACATCACTGCTCAGGGACATCACTTATTTATCACCATAGCCCCAGACAGGCTACACTTACACTGCAGTCAAGACTTTTCATTGAGACAGGAAGAGTTCTCTTATCATGTTTATAGATCTTAAGAGTTTCCCAAAAACATTTTCCTTTCTCTCTCTCTGGTTTCTAAATAACTTCTACTAATATGGCTTTATTGTCCTCATTTTTCAGGTTTTTCTCCAAGCCTCTATCTCAAGGAGCATAAAGTACATTCACCCAGGGCCAGGACAGCAGACATAAAAGAGGCAACTCATAAAATCAAACCTAAAAGCATCCTTTTATTATTTGACTTCTTCCTGCAGGTGAATTACCTATCGACTCAAGGTACTCCCTGAAATTTAGAAGACAGTAGTGTATGCTTCTGTTCTACATCAAATTTAGAGGCTTGCAACCTGTTCATCCATCTCTATTGTTCTTATCATTTCTCCCAGCAGGATCGTTGAGCAATTGGGCAAATGAGACATTTAGCTACCCATGAAGCCATGCCAGAGTTTCCAAGGCATATTCCTGTGTTCAGAGGTCCCCAAGACCACCCTCAGGCTCAATAATTTGCTTGAAGGACTCACAGAACTTCAGAAAAAGTGTAATACTCACAGTTATGGTTATACTATAGTGAAGGAAATAACATTAATCAGCAATGGTTAAAGATGCATGGAGCAAACTTTAAGAGAAACCAGATACAAGTTTCCAGTTGTCCTCACACAGTGAATTTCTGTGAACAGCTTAATTGTCCCAGCAACAATGTGGAACAATATGCACAGAGTATTACCAACCAGGGAAGCTCACCTGAGCCTTTATGCCAGAGTTTTTATTGGGAGTCATTTATATGGGCATAGCTGTCCACCCACATGGCTGATCTTCAGTCTCCGGTCCCTCTAGTGGTCACAGTGATACTGCCTGGCCCTAGGTCAGGCATAATGAAATTGTTTGCATAGATGTTCTGGCATAGCCCAAGGCCACCACATAAAAAGACACAGTTAGGGAGGATAAAGGCTTAGAGGTTACCTTCAGAGCAAGGGTCAACCTTTCTTTGGATTGTGTAGAGTGTGGACAATCTGCTGAGCTGATCCTTTACTATAGAGTTTCATTGGGACCACCTAGAATTCTTAATACAAAAACTACTTCATTCAAGATGCAAAAATTGCTTAATCATCAACATAAGCATGTATCACATTCTAGCCATTCTCCCCTTTGACTTTTCAAAATTGAATAGTCTTAATCTTTGCAGCATGTTCCCAAGTGACAGTGACTTTATTCCTCTGGTTATTTACCTTCTTTATTTTGATTACTTTAGTTGACACATAGAGAACAGAATTGCACCCAGAAGTCAAGGTGCACCTAATACTATAATATGCATATCATGTTAGGAAAATATATTGTGCCCAAAATATTTCTGTTTGATTCTCAACATTTATAGGCACTCTAGGCCAAAGGAATGGACCTATATCCTCATGGAACAATCAAGACCTAGATTCCTCTCCTAAATAAATGCAATAAATCCAGTACATTCAGTGTATACATATAGTTCAAAAAAGTTATCTAACTTTTTTCACTAACCCACAAATTATACCTATTCAATTATACCTATTCAAAAGGAAAATATAAATAGTTAAATAAAAATTAAAACGTCTTCATGTCATTAAAGGAGACATGAATAATCAAAAAAACCTTAAGTAATAATTATAACATATGTAATAGGGAAAAGTTTTAATATCCTTCATATATAAAGAACCCATGAAAAGAAAACCCATGAATGTTTAAATGTTTAAGTGACCATGGGGATAAATAGAGAGTGATTGCTGATGAGTATGGGGTTTCTTTTTTGGGTGATAAAAAATGTTCTAAAAATGATTGTACTGATTGTTGCACAACTCTGTGAATATACGAAAGCTATTGAATTGTACACTTTAATTAGTGATTTGTATGATACTTGAATTATCTAAATAATTATATCTCAGTAGTTATATCTCAATAAAACTACTATTTTTTTAAATGGTCAATCTCTATATAAATTAAATTAACAGCCAATATGTAAAATGTTATTTTTTTACAAGTGCTGGTAACAGTGTAAAATAATGATCTCTTTCATATAGACAGCCCTGATACAGATTGAGTATCCCCTATCCAAAATGCTTGGGACTAGAAGTATTTTGGATTTGGGGATTTTTTCAGATTTTGAAATATTTGCATGTATATAATAAGCGATGTTGGGGATGGGACCCAGATCTAAACACCTTATATACATAGCCTGAAAGAATTGTTTTATTTTTTTTGAAACAGAGTCTCGCTCTGTTGCCCAGGCTAGAGTGCAGTGGTGCAATCTCAGCTCACTGCAACCTCCGCCTCCCAGGTTCAAGCAATTCTCCTGCCTCAGCCTCCTGAGTACCTGGGATTACAGGCACCCACCACCACACCCAGCTAATTTTTGTATCTTTAGTAGAGATGGGGTTTTACCATGTTGGTCAGGGTGGTCTCGAATTCCTGACCTCAAGTGATCAGGAATCACCTCAGCCTTCCCAAGTGCTGGGATTACAGGCATGAGCCACTGTACCCACCTTAAAGAATATTTTTAATAATTTTATGCATAAAACAAAGTTTTGACTGCGACCTGTCACATAAGGTCAGGTGTGAAATAATCCACTTGTGGCATCATCTTATTACTCAAAAATTTCAAACTTTGTGATTTCAAATTTTTTAGTTAGGGATGCTTAACCTGTAATATAAATTGGTACTTTTCAGGAAGATAATACAGCAATAAGTATCAAACTGTAAAATTAGGCATGTTCTTTAACACAGCAATTTTACTGCTAGCATTTACACCACGATGAATTACAAATATGTTCCCATTTCTTTACTTTTACTTATATCCACATTTGCCATGTAACATTATGTATATTCTCATTTTGATTCTTGCTTCAGTCTTACAACTTCTTGAAGCAATGAGATATTAGCAGATGTTACACAAAAAGAGGATTGAAAAGGTATACATTTCTGCTTACATTCTTACACCTCAGTCATCACTATGTGAATATGCCCAGGCTAGCCTGCTGGAGAATACAGGAAAATAGAGGACGTCAAGTCATCTTCATAGCCCCAGCCAACAGTTAGTCACTCCCTATACATAAGCAAGCCCAAATGAGACCAGAAGAACCACCCTCCTGAGCCCAGCCTAAACTGCTGACTCTAAATTTATGACCTTCTCCTGTATACACCATATTCCTTACCATTAGTATATTTTAGTCCTTCTAAAAGGACAGCTCATTAAAAATTTCATTAGTCAACTCATACTCATGCCTTATTTGATCTGAGAAAACATTAAAGCTGAATTTTAAGATACTGTTTATACTCCTTGTTCACACTTTCCTTGTGGTCTTACATGCTTGTTATACCCATCTACCTTTAGACAACAAATTCGTTATGGACAGGAACTTTGCATTATCTTTGATTCCTGGTACATAACACAGTGACTAGATGCTTGTTAAATGTCTGTCATATGAATAACTGAATGGGAATCAGATCAGGACCAAGAGATCTAATTTCCGGTTCTGGCTTCATCACTTAGGCAAATCATACCTCCATGTTTCAGTCTTCTCAACCTGTGAAATGGTAGAGTATCATCGTATCTCTCAGCCTCACAGGTTGTTGCAAAAACAAAATGATCTAATTTTTAAGTGCTTTGTAAAGTCTAAAATATTATTCATCCATAGGTCAGATTAGATATTGTCATTAAAATTTAATCTAATACCCCATTAAGGAATTGTAATTCTTGGGTTGGGTTATGGTGGCTCACACCTGTAATTTCAGCACTTTGGGAGGCTGAGCCGGGCACATTACCTGAGGTCAGGAATTCGAGACCAGCCTGGCCAACACGGTGAAACCCCGTCTCTTTTAAAAATGCAAAAATTAGCTGGGTATGGTGGCACACACCTGTAATCCCACCTATTTGGGAGGCTGAAGCATGAGAATCGCTTGAACCCAGGAGATAGAGGTTGCAGTGAGCCAAGATTGTGCCACTGCACTCCAGCCTGGGTGATAGAGTGAGACTCTGTCTTTTAAAAAAAAAAAAAAATTGTAATTCTTTAGAAATAGTGACGTTCTCTGCTGCCAGATACATTAATTTAAGAAAGACTGATGATATTATTAAAATCAATTTTCAAAACTTTTCCGTATAGATAATAGTAATAACAGTCCTTTTCTAAAAAAAAATGAAAGTCTTATAATACTTTCAGCTGTTGATAGAAGCTTGGATAACACAAAGAAAAAAACATAATATTAAAATACATTGGGTATTTCTACAGATTTCTCTTGATGCTGGACCTATCCCATTTAGAATGGGAAACAATATAAAATTAGAAAAACAATTATTTCCCAAATAGAATTTGAAAAAGCTGATGACCTAATCTTTTAAAAGTTGTCATCATGAAAAGGTTAAGAAGTGAATTTCCAAAACAGCTAGCATGGACACAGACTTACAGAAGCAAAGAAGAAGAGAATAACTGCTGTTAGAACCATTATGTACAATCTTGCTAGAAGAAGTCAAGATTTCTTTCTGTCTGCAGTTTGAGGCTGTTCCTAGTGAAGGAACCATAGTGACATTCATGACTCCATATGAGAGCATGGTCAGTCTTAAGAGGATTTCTGGAAGCCAAAATCATAACACTAAACCTCTTCAAGACAGTTAATCAACTACAAGTGGAGATAGGGGAAGGGGTGGCTCTTTATATATTTTCTTAAGAAAATAAAAACTCAAATAAAATCTATGAGAAAGGAAAACAAAGCCTTTCCTGGAAAATGAACTGTAAAACTGGCCATGGTTTTTGGTAATGGGATGTATTGGCCAAACTTACAAGAAGAAAGAACATTCAACCCAAAATAAATGGGTTTGATCTGGAATTTTCCTAGGGGGCCTAGAATTGAAATTTGTTCTGCTTGAAGGGAACCAAGTCAGGCCAGGCTTGATGGCTCATGCCTGTAATCCCAGCACTTTGGGAGGCTGAGGCAGGAGGATCACTTAAGCCTGGGAGTTTGAGACCAGCTTGGGCAATGTAGGGAGATTCCAGCTCTACAAAATAAAAATAAATAAATTAGCTGAGGATGGTGGCACACATGTGTGTTCCCAGCTACTCAGGAGGCTGAGGTGGAAAGACTGCTTGAGCCCAGGAGGTCAAGGCTGCAGAGAGTCATGATCACACCACTGCACTCCAGCCTGGGCAATAGAGTGAGACTCTGTCCACAAATCCCTGCAAAAAAAAGCTGGGGGTGGGGAACCAAGTTAACAACCAAATGAATTTGCAGTGTTGTTTTCTCTAAAAGTAAACTAATAAAAATTTCAAAGTGTATCATGTTTAAAAATTGAGGAGCACATACATAATTAAATGATAGAAGAGACAGGAAAAACTCAAAAAAGTCTTCCATTGTCTTTGGGATTGCAGAGAAATAAATAACATAATTAAGACCCACAAATAAAATAACTCAGAATCACTCAAGACCAAGATCATTACAAGGAGTATATGACAATGGAAAGAGGAAGAAATGGGGTAAAATCACAGGGTGTATGTTACAGGCTGGACATTATATCATCAGTGCAATAATGATCACTTACCACTGGAAGGAAAAGAAATAATTTGAAAAACAAGAAAATGTGCTCTCAGAACTATCTAGCCAAGAAGGAATCCCGCTCTAGTTTTCAGGAAGACACATCATTGTCTGAAGTAGAAAAGGAAAGATAACTTACTTTAATTGGACAGCTACATGGGCTAGACATAGAGCTCAGCATCTGCATATGTTCTCTAGCAACAACCTGGTGGTAGGTATTACCAATTCCATTTTACAAAAATGGGTAACAATTTAATGAGTGTTTCTTGTGTGCCAGCAACTACGCTAAAGTCTTAGCACAAATTATCTCATTTAATTGTTTCCTCCAAATTATCCCATTTAATATTGTTGGGAGTCAAAAAGAAAAAAGAACATTATCTCATTTAAGCCTCATAATTCTACTAAGTGAGTGCCAATGTTATCACATTTTACAGAAGCTCAGAATGTTTAGGTCATTTGTCTGTGATTATACAGACATTCACAGTGCACCTGGGATTTCGAGAACCCTGGGCTTTTTCATGGCACATAGCTTATCTTCCCACTATGCTAAACAGAAAATTTCAAATGAGAATAAACTATAGAAAGCAGATAGAGACTGACCCAGGCAAGGTTTCTCATCCCATAAAGGAGAGACACTAAAGGGAAGTCACTAAAAAAGGCTCCTAATAACTTTTTTTGGTAATAAATTAATCAGATGGCCAGTTGATATATGATGTAATGCCCAATCCCTTTCACTAGCATGCATCAAACTGCCCAGCCCTGAGCCATCCCAAGGCAGCATGGTTTAGGCCTCAAACACTACTTCCTTTCTCTGCTTGGATGTGGGCAGAAATCATTGAATGAGCACATTCAAATAAAGAAGCAAAATGTCAGTCTGTCTTGAGAATCATCAAGATGTTCACTGATGATTTGTATAAAGTAAGGAATATTCACAGAACAGAGATCTGAGTCCCCACAATTAATTCCATAGCCATACGGCACCCATCAAGTGTAGGTTGTGTACATCCTCATGGAGGTTACTCAGCAGGGAGGTAGACATTTCATGAATAATTATAAGAATAATAAATGCCACGCATGAGAAGTGTTATGGAGCATGGAGGCTTAATGTAAACTGGGGCCAGGGCCAGAGGCATCCATAAAGGCTTCCCTGAGGAAATTAATGTTTAAGATATAACCTGAAGGGTGAGAGGGTGAGCAGAGGTTACTAAAGTTCGTGTGTGTGAGTGTGTGTGTGTGTGTGTGTGTGTGTGTGTGTGTGTGTAATCAGGGGTAGGGCTAGACAGAGAACATCCTTGAAAAAGGAAACAGCATTTCAGTATATACACAGGAAATAAAGAGCACAGGACATACAAGAATTTTTTTAAAATTCAGGTAACTGGAACAAAAGGGACAATGGGGAAGAGGCTGGAAAAATAGGCAAAGTCATTCTGACTTCATTTCTCAGCCTCTTGAGCTGATTTAACAAGTCTGCTCAGGAGAGATCAATCTGCTCTCAGTGTTCTGCCAAAATCCATTTTAAGAGCCTGCATGACAGAAGGCCAGGTCAAACCTTGAGACCTCCCAAGACAATGATGCCACCATTTTGACCTTATGGAAAACAACCCACCAGTCCTTTATACCCAGGCGATATTATAGTTCTGCCACGTGGCTAGAAAAGCATAGTCTGACTTTCAAAATCAGCATCTAAACAAAAGGATTCTTCATGCTAATTTCTGAAAGATCAATTTTTTTATTCATTTTGATAGGAATCTAAATATCTACTTGTTGCTGGGATTTTACACATTTGCCATATATCCACCTCTTTAATCAAAATTTGTATCCTAATTGATCAACAGTTCCTTTCTTCCAAAACCCAATCAATAGGATTCTTGCAGAGATTTAGAGCATGCCTAGATTGCAACTTCTGTATCTCTCGTATCAACACATTAAAGAACAGTAATTGATGATGTAATTTAACTTGGCAATTCTGCATATGTTTATGTTAAGCCCACATAACAATTTTACAGAATATCACTTAATGAGATCTGGACCAAAAGTCCTCTTTTACGAGAAGAGTTTATAAAAATCTTAAACTCAAGCTTATTCTTGGTGCCCTGCCAAAATGTCTGAAACAAGTCTGAAAAATAAGTTGTCATGTCTAACGATTACAATTTCCATTTCCACAGACAATTCCAGAAGCAGATGTGCCTGCTTCCATGTTTAAAATTTTTCTCCATTTTACCAAATATCCTGTGTTACTCACTGAAAAAGTGAATTTAAGATTGCTATCTAATATCCAGATCTTGGATGTATATAGAAAAAGCACCCAATTAGTTTTCTAATCGGACTTTACAATTTATAGTTTTGTATCACTGGATGCATCCAAATAAATGGAGACAGTCAGAGAGCTAAGGTCAAGGCAGAGCAGGAGAC
Organism: Ateles fusciceps; assembly: GCA_036589455.1. Classification (NCBI taxonomy): domain Eukaryota; kingdom Metazoa; phylum Chordata; class Mammalia; order Primates; family Atelidae; genus Ateles; species Ateles fusciceps. Next base: position 11,380,107 of record JAZHEH010000222.1, read on the forward strand.
TGAGAACCACCGGTGAGAGGGGCTTGCAAAGATGAGACTCAGTCCATGTACAGAGGGAATATTCCTTGGGGCATGTTCTTGGATTTTACAAGACCCAGGTTAGGCTAAAAATGGCCAATTTTCACCAGAGTTTGATAAGGGGAAAATAAAATATAAAACCATAACCCATGTGTACTAAACATAAAACTATTAAAAAGCAAATCCTTAGCTCAGGATAAATTTTGATGATAATCATCTGCTCTTAATTCTAGAAGACTGAGTAGTAGGAGATCAGAAAAGCTTTTGAAAGTGACTGCTAGGGTTCCCCATGAAAGGCAAATATCCATCAAGGGATTTCAGCATCATGGTGGATGGAAGGCAGGACTAGATTGCAGCTCTGGACAGGGCACTATGCAAAGGCTTGCACTGTGAATTTTAGCTCTAGATTGACTGCAAGAACAAACCAGCAATCCTGAAAAGACCCACAAACCCTCTGAAGGAAGCAGACTGCTCCTGAAGGACCCAGGAGACACCCCAAATACTGTGAATGCCCAACTGTGGAAGTGTGAAAGGGATAACCTCCTCTTCTGAATACACACCCCCACTGGAGAAGCTAGAGGTCTGCTTGTGGAAGAAGTTTCTGACTTTAGCTGGAGCTGAGTCAAGTTGGAAAGCAGAGCTGAGTGAAATACAGGGGTAGAAAGAAACAGCAGAGAGCTCATGGGTCCCCAAGCAGCCCATTCCTCCCTGACAACACAGTGATCCATCAGGGGGGGTGGCCAGAGGAGCAGGGAGTAAAACTCTACAGGGAGAAGGAATTCTGTAGCTGAACTTTGTAACAATTTGAATAGGGTAAGAAGCCTCCTGGCCAGAACTTGGAGGAGGGTGTGAATCTTTACAGGCTAGGGGAACAACTAAAGCCCTTTTCTTTCACAGCTGGGAGGTGGAAAGCTTTAGGCAAGTATTCAAGCCCATCTCACCCTTCACCTGGAAACAGACTCAGAGCTGTTGGGGGAAGCACAATGGGAGTGAGACCAGCCCTTTGGATTACATGGGAGCTGGATGAGGCCTATGACTGCCGGCCTTCCCCAACTTTCCTGACAACCTGCGTGACTCAGCAGAGGCAGCATAATCCTCCTAGGTACACAACTCCAGTGACCTGGGAATCTCACCCTCATACCCCACAGCAGCTGCAAGACCTGCCCAAGGAGAGTCTGAGCTCAGGCACGCCTAGCCCCGCCCCAACCTGAAAGTCCTTTCCTATCCACCCTGGTAGCAGAAGACAAAGGACATATAAACTTGGGAGTTCTAGGATCCCGCCAACTGCCAGTCCCTCTCCACACAACTACAGCCGGTGTTTTCTGGAAAGTGCCACCTCCTTGCAGGAGGCCAACCAGCACAAAAACAGAGCATTAAACCACCAAAGCTAAGAACACTTATGGAGTCCATTGCATGCTCTGCCATCTCCACTGGAACAGGTGTTGGTATTCACGGCTAAAAGACCCATAAATGATTCACATCACAGGACTCTGTGCAAACAACCCCTACTATCAGCTGGGAGCCAGGTAGACTCGCTGGGTGGCTAGACTCAGAAGACAGACAACAATCACTGCAGTTTGGCTCACAGGAAGTCACATCTACAGGAAAAGGGGGAGGCTACCACAGCAAGGGAACACCCTATGGGACAAAAACAAATAAACAAACAAAATTTTTTTAAAAAAAAGCCTTTAGCCCTGGACCTTTCCTCTGACAGAGGCTACCCAAATAAGAAGAAATCAGAAAACCAACCCTGGTAATATGACAAACAAGGCTCTTTAACATCCCTGAAAAATCACACTAGTTCAGAAACAATTGATTAAAACAAAGAGAAATCCCTGATTTTCATGAAAAATAATTCAGGAGGTTAGTTACTAAGCAAATCAGGGAATGACCAGAGAAAGGCAAAGCCCAATGAAAGGAAATCCAAAAAACGACACAAGAAATGAAGGGAGAAATATTCAAGGAAATAGATATCTTTTAAAAAAATCAAAATTTCAGGAAACTTTGCACACATTTTTAGAAATGCAAAAGGTTTTGGAAAGTCTCAGCAATAGAACAAGTAGAAGAAAGAAATTCAGAGTTCAATGACAAGCTCTTCAAATTAACCCAATCCAGCAAAGGAAAAAGAATAAGAAAATATAAACAAAGTCTCCAAAAAGTATGGAAAACATATTTGTGGGAATAATTGAGGAAAACTTCCCTGGCCTTGCTAGAGACCAAGAAATGCAAATACAAGAAGAACAAAAAGCACCTGGGAAATTCATAGCAAAAAGATCTTCACTTAGGCACACTATCATCAGGTTATCCAAAGTTAAGAGGAACGAAAGAATCTTAAGAGCTGTGAGACAGAGCACCGGACAACCTATAAAGGAAAACCTATCAAATTAATAGCAGATTTCTTAGCAGAAACCCTACAAGCTAGAAGGGATTGGGGCCCTATCTTTAGCCTCCTCAAACAAAACAATTATTAGCCAAGAATTTTGTATCCAGTGAAACTAGGCATCATATATGAAGGAAAGATACAGTCATTTCAGATAAACAAATGCTGAGAGGATTCACTACTACCAAGCCACCACTACATGAACTACCAAAAGGAGCTCTAAATCTTGAAACTAATCCCAGAAACACATCAAAACAGAACCTCTTTAAAGCATAAATCACAAAGAACCTATAAAGCAAAAATATAAGTTAAAAAGCAAAAACAAAACACTGAAGTTCACAGGCAGCAAAGAGCAGGATGAATGCAATGGTACCTCAAATTTTAATACTAACATTGAATGTAAATGGCCTAAATGCCCCAGTTAAAAGATACAGAACCACTGAATCAGTAAGAACTCACCAACCATCTCCTGCCTTCAGCAGAGTCACCTAACACATGAGGACTTACATACACTTAAAGTAAAAGGGTGGAAAAAGGTATTTCATGCAAATGGACACCAAAAGTGAGCAAGGGTAGCTATTCTTATATCAGACAAAACAAACTTTAAAGCAACAGCAATTAAAAGAGACAAAGAGGGACATTATATAATGGTAAAAGGCCTTGTCCAACAGGAAAATATCACAATCCTAAACATATGTGCACCTAACACTGAAGATCCCAAATTTATAAAACAATTACTAACAGACCTAAGAAATAAGATAACAGCAACATGATATTAGTCGGGGGGGGGGGGGGGGGGATGGTTTCAATACTCCACTGACAGCACTAGACACGTCATCAAGGCAGAAAGTCAACAAATAAACAATGGACTTTATACCTTGGAACAAATGAACTTAACAGATATATACAGAACATTTCATTCAACAACCACAGAATACACATTCTATTCAACAGTGCACGGAATTTTCTCCAAGACAGATCCTGTGATAAGCCACAAAATGAGCCTCAATAAATTTAAGAAAATTGAAATTATATCAAGCACTCTCTCAGACCACAGTAAAATAAAATGAGAAATCCACTCCAAAAGGAACCTTCAAAACTATGCAAATACATGGAAATTAAATAACCTGCTCCTGAATAAACATTGGGTCAAAAACAAAATTAAGATGGAAATTAAAGAATTCTTCAAACTGAATGACAAAAATGACACAATCTATCAAAATTTCTGGGATACTGCAAAGACGGTGCTAAGAGGAAAGTTCAGAGTCCTAAACACCTACATCTAAAAGTCTGAAACAGCACAAACAGAAAATCTAAGGTCATACCTCAAGGAACTAGAGAAACAAGAACAAACCAAACCCAAACCTAGCAGAAGAAAGGAAATAACCAAGATCAGAGCAGAACTAAATGAAATTGAAACAAAAATTACAAAAGATAAATGAAAAGCCTGGTTCTTTGAAAAGATAAATAAAATTGATAGACCATTAGCAGGATTAACAAAGAAAAAGAAAGAATATCTAAATAACCTCACTAAGAAATGAAATGGGAGATATTACAACTGACACTGAAATACAAAAGATTATTCAAGGCTACTATGAACACCTTTACATAGATAAACTAGAAAACCTAAAAGAGATGGATATATTCCTGGAAAAATACAACCTTCCTAGCTTAAATCAGGAAGAATTAGATATCTAAGCAGACAAGCAGTGAGATTGAGATCATAATTTAAGAATTACCAACAAAAAAAGTTCAGGGCCAGACAGAGTCACAGCAGAATTCTACCAGATATGCAAAGAAAAATTGGTACCAATTTTTTTGACACTATTCCGCAAGAAAGAGGAACCCTCCCTAATTCATTCTATAAAGCCAGCATCACCCTAACACCAACACCAGGCAACAACATAGCCAAAAATGAAAACTACAGACATAGCCAAAAATGAAAACTACAGACCTTTATCCTTGATGAACATAGATGATAAAATTCTTAACAGAGTACTAGCTAACCAAATCCAACAACATATCAAAAAGATAATCCACCATGATCAAGTGGGTTTCATACCAGGGATGCAGGGATGCTTTAACATACACAAGTCAATAAATGTGATACACCACATAAGCAGACTTGAAAACAAAATATCATATGATTATCTCAATAGATGCAGAAAAAGCATTTGACAAAACCCAGCATCCCTTTATGATTAAAACTCTCAATAAAACTGGCATACAGAGGACAAATCTTAATGTAATAAAAGCCATCTATGACAAACCACAGTTGACATAATACTGAATTGGGAAAAGTTGAAAGCATTCCCTTGGAGAACAGGGACAAGACAAGGATGCCCACTCTCACTACTTCTCTTCAACATAGTACTGTAAGTCCTACCCAGAGCAATCAGACAAGAGAAAGAAATAAACGGAATCCAAATTGGTAAAGAGGAAGTCAAATTCATTGTTTCCTGACAATATGATTGTTCACCTTGAAAACCCTAAGAACCCCTCCAGAAAGCTCCTAGAACTGATAAAGGAATTCAGCAAAGCTTTTGATTACAAGATTAATGCACACAAATCAGTAGCTCTTCTATACACCAACAGCAACCAGGCAGAAAATCAAATCAAGAACTCAACTCCTTTTACAATAGCTGCTAAAAAAAATAAAATACTTAGGAATATACCTAACAAAGAAGTCAAAAGACCTCTACAAGGGAAACTACAAAACACTGCTGAAAGAAATCATAGATGACACAAATGGAAACACATGCCACGTTCATGGATAGGTAGAATCAATATTGTGAAAATGACCATACTGCCAAAAGCAATCTACAAATTCAATGCAATCCCCATTGAAATACCACCATCATTCTTCACATAGTTAGAAATAACAATTCTAAAATTCGTATGGAACCAAAGAGTCCACAGAGTCAAAGTAAGACTAAGCAAAAAGAACAAATCTGGAAGCATCACACAACCTGATTTCAAACTATATTATAAGGCCACAGTCACCAAAACAGCGTGGTACTGGTATAAAAATAGACACACAGACCAATGGAACAGAAGAGAGAACCCAGAAATAAACCCAAATACTTACAGCCAACTGATATTCAACAAAGCAAGCAAAATCATAAAGTGAGGAAAGGACACTTTTTTCAACAAATGGTCCTGGAATAATTGGCTAGCCACATGTAGGAGAATGAAACTGGATCCTCATCTCTCACCTTATACAAAAAGCAACTCAAGATGTACTAAAAACTTAAACCTAAGACCTGAAACTATAAAAATTCTAGAAGATAACATTGGAAAAACCCTTCTACACATTGCTTAGGCAAGGATTTCATGGCCAAGAACCCAAAAGCAAATGCAATAAAAACAAAATAATTAGCTGGCACCTAATTAAACTAAAGAGCCTTTACATGGGAAAACGAACAGTCATCAGAATAAACAAACAAACCACAGAGTGGGAGAAAATCTTCACAATCTATACATCTGACAAAGGACTAATATCCATAATCTACAGCAAACTCAAACAAATCAGTAAGAAAGAAAACCCATAAAAAAGTGGGCTAAGGACATGAATAGACAATTCTCAAAAGAAGATATACAAGTGGCCAACAAACGTATGAAAAAATCCTCAACACCACTAATGATCAGGGGAAATTCAAATCGAAATAACAATGTGATACCACCTCACTCCTACAAGAATGGCCATAATCAAAAAATCAAAAAACAGTAGGTGTTGGTGTGGATGTGGTAAACAGTGAACACTTCTACACTGCTGGTGGGAATGTAAACTAGTACAGCCACTATAGAAAACAGTGTGGAGATCCCTTAAAAAACTGAAAGTAGAACTACCATTTGATATACAATCCTACTACTGGGTATCTACCCAGAGGAAAAGAAGTCATTATTCAAAAAAGATACTTGCATACACATGTTTATAGCAGCACAATTTACAACTGCAAAATTGTGGAACCAATCCAAATGTCATCAATCAATGAGTGGATAAAGAAACTGTGATATATATATATATATGTATCTCACAGTGACCTGGATGAGACTGAAGACCATTATTCTAAGTGAAGCAACTCAGGAATGGAAAAACAAACATCTTATGTTCTCACTGATATGTGGAAGCTAAGCTATGAGGACGCAAAGGCATAAGAATGATACAATGGACTGAGGACTTGGGGGAGAAGACGGAGGTGGGTGAAGGATAAAAGACTACAAATATGGTGCAGCGTATACTGCTCGGGTGATGGGTGAGCAAAAATCTCACAAATCACCGCTAAAGAACTTACTCATGTAACCAAATAACACCTGTACCCCAATAATTTATGGAAAAATAAAATAAGTATGTTTAGGTACTCCAAAGAAAAGGCCATTGTCTTTGGTTGAACAGTATTCATGTCCACCAGACTCTCAGAACATGACCCTATTTGGAAATAGGGTACTTGCAGATGTAATCAGTTAAGATGAGATCATACTGGATTAGGAAGGGACCTAATATAACGAGTGATGTCCTTATAAGAAGGCCACGTAAAGACACCCAGTGGAGATGGCCACGTAAAGATGCAGGCATAGATTGGAGTGATGCATCTACGAGCCAGGGAACGCCAAGGATTGCTGGGCCTACAGAAACAAGGAGAGAGGCGTGAAACAGATTCTCCCTCTGACCCCCTAAGAGGGGAACAAATGCTACTGACTTCTTGATTTCAGACTTCTGACCTGCAGAATTATGAGAAAGAAATTTTTGTTGTTTTAAGTTTGTTTTTCTTTAAAAAAAAAAAAGGCAAATATCTAGTTAAATTTGAATTTCAGGTGAACATCAAGTAAGTTTTTAGCGTAAGGATGTCCCCACGTAACATCGGCAGTATTTTTATCTTCTATATGTAGCAACGTTGGTAATAGAAGGCTATTTTTTATTTTTAATGCTCTATTGTTTTCTATGGGTTTGAGGATGTAAGATTGGTTGTGAAGTGCTGAGACACAGCTCAGTAAACAGCATACAGCTCTCAACTGGGGAGAGATATGGATGCCAACTGAAAGCCAGGAAGTTAGCACTAGCAAGAAGGGAGAAGAAGACAAGATGCTTGGCAGAGGCCTGAGGGGCATGGGAGAGGGGATATGAGGAAGGGACAGTTATGAAATGTTATGCTGTGTTCTTAAAGATAAAGTCATCCTTCTAATCTTCTACAAATAGTCTGTAAAATCTACATTGCTAACAAATGCCTTGGGGTAGAAGTAGGTAAATTTTCTAGACTGGATTCTTTCTTGGCATTAACATATAAATTATATGAATAATTAGAGAAAGTCAAGTAACAGCAAACCCACATATGACATATATTTGTTTCAGCCTCTAATGAGCAGGTCTGCAAAAGCACCCTGAATAAATGTGAACAGAAGTAGGTAAGGCCCTGCTTAGGGTTAGTAAATGACAGCTCCTGAGCAACTAAAAACAGAGTGTTTGGACTAAGACCAGACTAAAATCACTCACTCATAGACAATAATACCCATATGAAGACTTTTCTTATTATTAAACATTAGTCTAATGCTAAAAAGTTTAAACACCAACATGGCATTGTAAATCCACTGCCTTGTGAGTTAACTTTAACTCAGTTAACTAAGTTAACTACATTTTTAACGTAGTGCTTCCATGTTTAAAAGCAAACTTAGCCATTTCACAAACGCTTCATGGCGAATCACTTTATCATATAGTACATTTACATAAAGGAAATGAATTTTGGTAATGGGAAGCAATGAACTACATCATAAAACATCTCTGAAATCTTTTTGAATGTCAGTTTTCAAAATAAAAACTCGGAAATGTGATTCCATTTTGATGATAAACATCTGTAATAAACTAGGAATATTTTTCCAACCCACTCTCCTGGATCCAGGTTCCATTACACATCAAAGTGCTATTTGGTTAGGTGGGGAGGAGGGTGATTAATTGCTGTTAATGGTTTTTATTATTCAGAAAAAAATTTAAATCAGTGAAACCTGCATTTGTCAAGCATCAAGTGTCTTGCAGACTGCCACAGAGAGTACCAAAGTTCAGATGTTTTGCTGATCCTTTGTTTTGGACATTGTGTGACTGTTCTAAGTACAACAGTTTCCATTTGGCAGTAACCATGAAAGACAGAGCACAAGATTACCCCAGGGCTGGTGTGAGAACACACAACAGGAGTATCTGATAGAATAATTCTGGGCACAGAGTGAGGGATCCATCCATAGTCACTGAATGAATAAATACTTCTGTAGCATCCCTCTAGCTTTAGGAAAAAATACTAATGAAGGAAAAATGAATTCTGGGTTCATTGAGAACATTTTGGAAATAGTTTAAATGACATTGTACATGTGTGTATTCTAAATGCATTTTTTGTATTTTCTAAAGAATATTTTACAAATAAGGTAAAAGAAATGCCCCCGACTCATAGTGTTCCATTTGTGAACCAGTGGTTGGACATAGAAAATGATGGATTAGGGAGAGCACGTAGACCAAGAGTTCCCAACCTTGGCTGCATGTTAATATTACCTCAGTTGCGTTTTAGAATCCCAGTTCCCTGGTCACACCACACACTCGTGAAATCAAAATCTGTGTGGGTAGAACACAGGCATCAATATTATAAAAAGCAATTTTATTATGCAATCAAGGTTGAGAAGATATAGACTCTAATTCTCCTCTTGTCCCACGGAATAGTGTGCAGAAAGCTACATTTGAGACAAGAAATGGATGAGAATTCCACCTGTATTTCTGAGATGGCGGGCCATTGTTCCTCCTGTGCTAAGAACCTTTCACCTTTTTCTATACTGTGTTCCCAACTAGGAGGTGAATAAGGCGGAAACAAAAAATAATTCAAAAAAGGGTGGGGAGAGCTGGGGAGAGTGGGGCTAAGGGAAGCTGAGTGTTCTATGCTTCCTTTTCCAACGAGATTCCTCTTATCATGCTCTATTTGATGTAATCTTACAAAAGTTAATGTTTAATAGAAACATAAAAATAATTTTAAGAAATCTCTAATAATATTTTGTGTCAGGGAAGGTCAAAGTTGAGACCCACTACTCTGGTGTCTTCTGCTTCTGGATTTATTTGTGCCTGGGTTGACCATGAGCGTCACTGGCAACTTTAAGCAGTAGTAGGAGGACTGGCCAATCCACTGTGCTCAAATTACCAGGGTGACTCCATCTTTCATATACATATATAATATATATTATATATATATATTATATATTATATACATATTATATATAATATATATTATATATTATATATATATATTTATAATTGCACTTTAGGTTCTGGGGTACATGTGAAGAACATGCAGGATTGTTGCATAGGTACATACACATGGCAATGTGGTTTGCTGCCTCCATCCCCGTCATCTATATCTGGCATTACTCCCCATGTTATCCCTCCCCCAACTCCCTACCCTCCACTGTTCCTCCCCTAGCCCCCACCTCCACAGACCTCAGTGTGTGATGCTCCCCCTCCCTGTGTCCTTGTGTTCTCACTGTTCAACACCCGCCTATGAGTGAGAACATGCAGTGTTTGATTTTCTGTTCTTGTGTCAGTTTGCTGAGAATGATGGTTTCCAGGTTCATCCTGACTCCATCTTGAATAGGGACTGGGAAAAATAAGGATGAGACCTGCTGGGCTGTGTTCTCAGGTTAGGCATTCTTAGTCACAGGAAAAGACAGGAGGCTGGCAGGACTGGTAGCACAAGATAGAGGCCATAAAGACCTTGCTGATAAAACTGAATACAGAGAAAGAAAAAAAAAGCCCACCAAAACCAAGATGGTGAAAGTGATCTTTGGTCATCCCCACTGCTCATTATATGCTAATTATAATGCATTAGCGTGCTAAAAGACACTCCTCCCAATGCCAGGACAGTTTACAAATGCCATGGCAACGTGTGGAAATTATCCTATATGGTCTGAAAGGAGAGGAATGGTCAGTCCTAGGAAATGTCCGCCCCTTCCTGGAAAACTCATGAATAATCTACCTCTTGTTTAGCCTATGATCAAAAAATAACCATCAAAATGTCAACCAGCAGCCCTTAGGGCTGTTCTGCCTACGGAGTAGGCAATCTTTTGTTTCTTTACTTCCTTAATAAACTCTTTACTCTGGGGATTTGTTCCAAATTCTTTCTTGTTAGAGATCAGAGACCCCTCTCTTGGGATCTGGATCAGAACCCCTTTCTGATAACAAAATATTTTAAGCCCCCACAATGGGAGGGATGAGACTTACAGGAAAAAGCTCAGGGATTCCAAAGACTATTCAATGGAAGGTCCTCTGTGCCCTGCTCTCGTGATTCTAAAATACAGTGTCCCATGGGCTATCGCAAGTGATGAGTATTCACCTCTGTCTAGGTGAATACTTGGAACAATAAGAGAAATGTGACTTCCACAAGAATCCCCATATTTTGAAACGTTCTAACTCAGCAACAGCTATGTATTGAACCTCTGCCCCTAGGGTGACATGGCAATGCTCCCTGTCTTGGTTTCTATCTGCTCAGCATCCTCTGAGCTTATCAACACTGTGTCTTTTCTACCTCACTATGCCTGTTTTCTCCAGAGTACAGCTTCCTATGCCTTCCTAGGGTCCTCATTGTTTTCGTCTCTATCTGGATCTTTTCAGCATTTGCTCCCAATGCACAGGTAAATCAGAATCTCTCATGGGGCACCTGGGCGTTGGTATCTTCTAAAGATCCCCAGAGGATTCAATGTGCAACCATGCAGAGAACGCGTGCACCAGGAAATAGAGGGTACAGGTAAGGCAACTTGGATTTATAATTACTGCCTTAGCCCAAAAGGAAGAAAACTGGAGAAGGTAACTCATGATGATTTCCATAATGCCTGGGAATTCTGTTCTCCTTGCATTTTGTTTTAATGCAATGTCTTGTTTCTCTTTCTATAGAGCACACATTTATTCATATGGATTTTAGTATTTTAACTGTGTTGTACTTAAAGGAAAGAAACAAGCCTTCTGAAGTGTTGATGGTCTTTGAGCCACTAGTCACAAGATTGGGGCTCTCTAATGAAGCAAGACTCCCATCTAGTGGTAACTACCCCCTGAATTGCAAATACAAGTTTTCTCAACTTTTATTAATAACAAAACTTTTGGGGAAATGTCTGATCAATTTCAGTAACTCATTTGCCTAAAACAAAATGCACCTATTTGTCAAAAGAACTTTGCCACTTTCAAACTGTGATGTAAATAACCCCAGGATAAGTTATTGCTATTTATTGGAACTTCTTAGAAATGCAACTTTTTGATTCTGTCAAATAAGTGTATTTTAGTGAATTCAGAGGGTGTGTGACTGATAAAAGTAAGTGGTTGTCATGAAATAGTTCATATATACCTGAAGTGAAATGACTAGTGATAAAGGATTAGAGGATGCTGTGGGTTGAGTGGTGGCTCCTGAAAAAATATGTCCACATCCCAATCCCCAAAACCTGTGAATGTGACCTTACTTGGAAAAGTGGTCTCGGCCCATATAATTATTATGTTATGTGAAGGATCGTGAAACCAGATCATCCTGGATTATCCAGGTGGGCCCTAGATCTAACACAGTGTCTTTATAAAAGGCACAGAGAAGAAGAGAAGAAACGGAGAAGGAGTCAAAAGCAATATGAAGACGACAGCAGAGATTGGAATCAATGCAGCCAGAAGCCAAGAGGACATCTCAAACCACCAGAAGCTGAAGGAGACATGAAATCTCCACTAGAGCCCTCCAAGAGAACATGGCCCTCCTGACACCTTCATTTCAGACTTCTGGCCTGTAGAACGTTGAGAAAATAATTTTCTGTTGTTTTAAGTCATCCACTTTGCAGTAATTTGTTATAGCAGAGCTTAAGAAACTAGTATGGTTTTCTCTTCCTTTCTTTTCAATATACTTCAGAAAACAAAAATAGCGTATTTGGAAATAACCTAGGTACCTAAAGGTTTTTCTTAATAATATACACATAAATGCATTGCTCTACAATACTATAGGATGGTATTCAATCAACAGCATAAACACTTCACTGTCAACCTACAATTTTCAAAGGCATTTTGGGTATCCAGATTTTCATTTCAGAAGTTTTTCACTACAAATACCTTAACTAAAAGACTAATCAATTAAAATTCTTCTTTCTAAGAGAGAATATGAAGCAACAAGAGTTTTGCCTAAATATGGATGTGTGTAATGAGAATAACTCAAATGTCACGTCCAGCTGGGGCAGCATAGTCAATTCAACAGGAATGTTCATGGGTTGCTTATCATGTGAAGTATTTGGAAGGTATGTGAACACTGAAAACAACAACGTCAATACAATTAAATGAAGGCATTCATAAAACTGTTGTTCGGATCAGCAGGTAATCTTGTAACTGCATATTTGAGAATTGTGGGGAAGGAGATGTACAAATAATCAAAGGCAGCAAACTCCCTCAGGAAATGTGGTATCCACATATTGTACGACAGGCTTGCTTTTACTGAATAATGCATGAACATGTCTGTTTTAAATCATTCACTGACTGCAGAGTTGACAAGTAACCACTGGAGAACAATGGGATTGGGCACCGGGCGCCTCTATTTTATATCTGACTCTGTGAAGGCTGTTTCTTTCCTGAGAAACCAGGAGTTCCGTGTAAAATGAGACTCAGGCAAAAAGTGTGGATTCTGTGGTATGCTAATAGGATAGTTCCAGTAAATGTGCTGAGAGAATTCTGGAGCCCAGGAGTTTCCAAAGGGTGCCATTAAAGTCCAGACCTGGTGCCGTAGCACTTTGATGTGTCAAAGGGTTAGGTTCTGCCATTTTTCTGAGCAACCTAGAGACTGAAGAATCCAATTCTCAACATGAAAAGATGGGAAAAAATAACTTGGATGAGAGCTATTAGCTTGAAATAGATACAAGATAATAAAACCCAAAATCAAAATAATGAGGAAAACTGGCTTGTGTGAAATAGGAGATGATAGTTGGAAGATTAAAAAGGTCTTGCCTATTGTTGCTAAAAGTTAAAATAAGGGATTCTGTGACATGCGGGTGCAAAAGGAGCTATTGAGAGGCTTAAAGGAGCATTTGGAGCTGATATAGATAATCAAAGTTTCTATTGATTCCTATCTGCATGGCTGGACTTATTGATAACACCAAACATTCTTCCCTCGTGCTCCATGAGTTTCAATCCTTTAACTTCTAACTGGAACACCACACACCCTGCCTCCTTTTAGGCTTATTTTCTGCCAACAGCCAGTCCTGAGGATCCAGGCAAGTGACCCTGTGTTATCTTTCTGCTCTCCCTTCCTGAGGGTGCCTCTCCTTCATTCATCAAGCAGCAGCTGCTACTTTCAGTGCTTCTCTGCACACGGAGTATAAACGGGTTCTGAATATGTGAAACTCAGCTTGGGGTTTGGGGTGAGTGTTTAAAATCACTACCTCCGTGCCTCTTGACACTTCCAGATGAAATTCAAGAACAATCAAAATATAAACAGAACAGCACTGAACTTTGCAGACCTACTTTTTTTCACATGGTAACCTTGTGGCCTGGGGCAATTTAACTGATCTCTCTCTGTGCTCAGTTTACTCATCTTAAGATAAGCATATAGGTGCACCCACCCGATACAGTTTCTGTGCAGAATAAAATGAGATGCTGCATGTTCAGCCGTCACTCTGTGCTAGACACTGTGCTAATAACTGAATAAGTGAGCCCAACTGTTTTTATTTATTTATCATCGTTCTATTTATCACTCACGAAGTTTGAAACCCTAGAGCCTAAGTGGAAACTAAATAAGGGATGTCTGGCCACTGATTTTTTCTTTTTGATCCCTGTCATGTGTTCTGTGGGGGCCTGGACAGGAAAAGAAATGGTAGCACCAGAGCTGTCAATTAACAGAGACGAATAGTAGTTGTGCTGGGGATCATAGTAGAAATTGTGCCACTAGTAGTAGAAGCTGTAGTAATACCTAATACAGCTAATATTTTGTCATGAGTTTGTGCAAAGGACCGTGCTAAGGACACAAATCTCCATGCATTGCTCATTGCCACTACTCTTACAGCTAGAAGTGTGTGCAGCCTTGGGGCCGTTATATCTCCAGCAGCAATAAGCATCCCTATCCCTCGCCAGTAATTTGAGATTTCTGTGCCTTCCTAAGATCTTTCAGGTTGCTCTTTCAACCTGCTGGAATCTTAATTTGAGTGCTGTCCTAAGACAGTTAACTGACACTGAACTGGTGGTTTTCCAACTGCACACTGTGCATACCACAGATATTTCCAAACTCCACAGCACCTCCCTAGGACTGCCCGGGCCAGTGGCATGATCAACAATTTGGGTTCTGTATTAGTCCATTTTTATGCCGCTGATAAAGACATACCCAAGACTGGGCAATTTACAAAAGAAAGAGGTTTAATGGACTCACAGTTCCACATGGCTAAGGAGGCCTCACAATCATGGTGGAAAGTGAAAGGCATGTCTCACATGATGGCAGACAAGAGAAGAGAGCTTGTGCAGGAAAACTCCCCTTTTTAAAACCATCAGGTCTCGTGAGACTTATTCACCATCATGAGAACAGCACAAGAAAGACCTGCCCCTATGATTCAATTACCTCACACCAGGTCCCTCCCACAACATGCAGGAATTGTGGGAGCTATAATTCAAGATGAGATTTGGATGGGAACACAGCCAAACACTATCAGGGTCCAAGACTCAAACCCCCTTCACCCAGAGTGAGTCTGCATTCATCTATTTCTACATTGTCCTCTCCTCATCATCACCTCATTGAGAAAACTTTGTAGACAAAGAACTCACAGTTTTCAAATGACTGTGAAAGCCGATGCACTAAATTTGGTATTCTTCTAAAAAAATCACAATTCTAAACCCTCTGCACGATTTCATCAGCCGTATCAGTGCTTAACTCCTAAGGTTTAGAGAGCCCTATGAGATTTTCAAAAATGCTCCCTACGTGAATACAAAATATTAGTTTTAATTTGTCCTCTCATTCTTCTATCTGTATCTTTATTTATGCAAAACTGTCCATATTTTTGATCAGGTAAAATGTTTGGCATGTCCAAATTTGGAATCCTCGTTTATGGTTTCATTTTTTGTGTAGTTCAGTGATGAGAAGGCCCAGTTTCAAGCACATAACCAGATACTCATTTTTCATTTCTCCAAGTGAGAGCATTTTCCAAGAACACTCAAGCCTAGCAGTATACACCCTGAAACTCACATTGCAGCTTTGGCAATCCTGTTTTATGCACATGATCCTGCAGTTTATGTGCAATCGTGCTTTTCAAGACAGTGAAACTCCTAATGGCTATATCCATCAGTCCAGTTCTACATTGGTTGGGAAATCAAAACACTGTCACCATGACTGAGTTATCTGTCTCTTGCTTCCAAGAGGGCCCCTTTGTTTTAAGGCAGTGGTGCTTAAACATCAGGCGGACTGATCTCATGCTTACGTACATGTGAAATTCTCGCACTACACAATCTTGGATTGCTTCATATTGCAACAGAAAAACCAATCCAACCATTAAAAAATCCAGTTAAAACAATGCTTTAAATGTCATCTTTTTTTAATTCAGTGGAACTGGGGACAGAACATGTGAGCTCTGTGTTCAGGACCCTTTCAGACCACACCCTGTGTTTCTCTGCATTTGGCAGGTCCTGATCTGTACCCTTTATATTAAAAGTGTGATTATAAGTGCATGTACATATATCTGCTTATACACATTATATATAAATGTATATATATCATAAGTATGTATGTTGTATGTGTATAGACGTATCTATATGTTTGTAAATATATGTGGGTAAATATGTATGCCTATGTGTGTATATATCTGTAAATCTATGCATATGTGTATATGTAGTAGAGGATTGTGAGACCTCACAAGATTGGTAAAGTATTAAATAATGCCTGTATTTTTTAAAAGGAGCTGTTTTTCAACATATAGAGTAACAATGTCAATTCCTGGATTAATACTCTTTTAGAAAAGGCCAGTTTTCAATGATTTCAAGTAGCTTATGTTACTCAGTAACAACCCCAGCCTTCAAAAGTAGCCAAAAGAAAAGCAGAATAAATGGTCTCCTAAATAAAATGACCTGTGGGCCCATAATTGAAGAAGTAGCCTTTTTCTCGTCTCATACAGCCTCTTCCTAATAAAAATGAAGTAGCATCATGAGAATGGTAGAAAGAAAGGGTGCACACAGAGGTTTATGAGGCAGGACAGGGTACCGGGGTTAGAACAGATACCAGGAAAGAGAAAAATAACACACTGTGGAAGAAAAAGGGCACCAGCTTCACACTTGTGCCTCAGGCCAGCTTTGTTAAAGTGTTCTGAGTACATGAGGTGTCCTCTAAACATTTATTAACCAAATGCACAGAGGGGCATGTTGACAGGGACTTAGTGTATGATGAAGGTGGCATCTCAAACCCGTGGGGGAAAGGTGCTACTCAGTAAATGGTTTGGGGACAACTGGGAGCCAACTAGAAAGAATAAAATAAAACTGGATTCAGACCTCACATTTTATACCAGGACAAATTACAAATGGATCAAATATTTTATAGTAAAAAATAAAACTATAAATATTCTTTTTTAAAAGAGATAACTTCTTTGTAATCTTGGAGTTATAAAAATAAAGTACAATTTTGGACTAGGGAAGATCTTTCTAACTATAATTCAAAATCTATAAATGATAAAAGAAAAAATGATAATTTGATGACAAAATTTCTTCATGGACAGAAACTTTAAAAATCAATAAATAGGAAAATTTGAAAAAAAAATTTGAAATTTATATCACAGAAGGCTACTATCCCTGATATACAAAGATCACCTAGAAATCAAGAAGAAAAAGACCCACACATTATAGCAAAGAGTATAAACAGTTCAGAGAAAAAGAATGTAAGATTATTTTAAATCATATGAAAGTGTTCAAAATGTTTGAAAATTGGCAATTTTAAATGATTTAAACAAATAGCTATGAAACATATGAAAGAATGTTCAATAACACTTAGAAGAGAAAGGCAAATTAAAGCATCAGTGTTGGATTAACAAAAAAAATCCAAAAATTTGGAAATTCACTATTTGGTGAACTACGGGAAAACAGACCCTCTCACACATCATTAGTATAAATTAACTTATCTTTGGGGACCAATTTAGCATATCTACTGAAATTATACACACACACACACACACACACACACACACACACACACACAAGCTTTGGCTAAGCAATTCTACTTTGGAGAATGTGTCCTGTATATATACATGAGCAAAATGATGAGTAAACAATGTTACTCATTTTGGCCTTGTTTATAATAGCAAAAGAGTGGGAATACACAAGCAAGTGTCTAGCAATAGGGACCAGTTGAAAACATAATGAGTCATTGGTACAATGACTTTCTACACAGCTTGTAAAAAAGTAAGAGGAAGTTCCATATGTACAGCATATCTGTAAGATCTATAAGAAATATTAAGTGAAAAAATTAAATACAGAACACTGTGTGTTCTATGTTACCCTCTGTGTAAAATAAAAGGTAGAGAAATAAGACTCTACCTTCATATTTCTTTTCTATGCATAAAGAAATTCTGGAAGGAGACAACATAAAAAACTAATAATACCAGTTACATGGAGAGGAAGCTGGAATGGGGAACAGAAATGGCAGCTAGGCCGGGCATGGTGGCTCAGGACTGTAATCCCAGCACTTTGGGAGGCTGAGACGAGTGGATAACTTAGGGTAGGGAATCCAAGACCAGCATGGCCAAAATGGTAAAACTCCATCTCTACTTAAAAAAAAAAAAATTACAAAAACTAGCTGGGCATGGTGGTGTGAGCCTGTAGTCCCAGCTACTTGGGAGGCTGAGGCAGGGGAGTCACCTGAACCCAGGATGGAGAGGTTGCAGTGAGCTGAGGTCACATCACTGCACTCCAGCCTGGGTGACAGAGCAAGACCCCATCTCAAAAATAAATAAATAAATAAGAAATGACAAATATATTTTCTGGTCAACCTTTTAATAATTTTACCATTTTCGACCAGGTGAATGCATTATCTATTCAAAACAATTTTATCTTAAAAATAAATAAATGAGTCTTGTGACTGATCAATAAAGGATTTGGAGTAGATGTTTGTTTATGTCATTTATACACTAGATCATCTACATAAGTTGTGGGACTCTGAGAAAATTAAAACATGAGATCCCTTGTTATAAACTTTTTAAGAACTCCAAGATGGCAGCAGCATATCATTAAGCCAATCACTGGGACCGTTCTAAGAATGGGTTGGGAACCCATGAAGTTAGCCCTGGTTGCATACAACTGTACTCATCAGAATATAAATCCAGAATACTGATGTAGTTCCCAAAGGGAAGCAACTGGCTTCTCAAAAACCCAGGAAGCAGAGGTCTTGGAAAAAATCATTTCCCTTGATTCACATATACTTCATGTTCTGTTGGTTCCTAAGCAATTAACCTGAATATATATGGGTGTTGATCTCAAGGGATTAACATATACATCCAAATCTCAAGCTTTGGAGACTAATCATCTTGGATCACAAATTTGTGATCATGCAAAATCATAGAATCTTAATAAATGGTCTTTATATATATAGTCAGTTTTTTGAAATAATAAGTTTTCATTTTATTACATTCAATTAAATTGTGAAACCCAAATAAATCCTGGACCCCAATGAGGTCAAATCTCAGCCTACTGCTACAGTCAAAGAATCACAGCTTAGCAGCCAGAAAGTTTTTTCTCAGGCCCTTAAGAAAATGCCAAAGAAGAAAATATATTCTTAATGCCCAGAAAAACATCTTTTAAATTCTCTCTCATCACTACTTCTATCAGATTCCTCCATAAAGCTATTAATAGTAGCTGCTTCCCAAAACTCTCTCCTCCCCTTTACACCTCACCCTCACTCATATAGATTTTCTGTACCTTACACCATTTCTTTCTACCTCTATTACTCTTCCGTCTTCTCACTTGTTCAAATATGAATCATCCATTTCTATTTCTTGGGTACCCCAGTTAGAGTAATTGTCTGAATAATAGGGTTGGGTTGGGGGAGGCAGAACTTCAGAGCAAGGCCAGAATTGTTTTTCATGGGCAAGAGAAGGGCAAGAAGTTATACATACTTACAGGTAATTTCTGTCCCGCTGTAACTGCAATTATCAACATTGTACTGCTAATAGAATTTCTTCTAAAATGACTGTAGCATATTCCTTAGGAAATTCACAACAAAAGATTGTTTTGGAATGAAGAAATGAAGCACAAGTACTCTATCAATGTCTAAAAAATGAAGCCAAATTCTAAATGATCTTGTTCAATTAACATATGGTATTAATTAGCTTTGTTTCCAAAAGATAAAGGCTACCTTCTTATGAAAAAGCTTTTTTGCCATATCTTCTCGAATCAGGAAGTTCAGACTAATTTACTTGATTTTCTGTGTTGTTCCAACTAGCCCAAGAATTACTATCTGTGACTTTGGTACTGCTTATGTTTATCTAGAGTTGCTCCATTTCTTGAAAAAGTACAAAACAAGATTTGAACATTTTGTAATTCAAAATAAAGAACAGCCAGATTTTCTTTTTAGCTGTCAACAGAAAAATTCCAGCAATCAGTTTGAATACGTCATATAATTAAATGTTGAGGCCAGGCACAGTGGCTCACAACTGTAATCTCAGCATTTTGGGAAGCTGAGGCAAGAGGATCACTTGAGCCCAGGAGTTCAAGACCAGCCTGGGCAACACAGGGAGACCCCGTCTTTACAAATAACTTAAAAATAAAATAAAATAATAAGTAAATGTTGAAATCATTTTTAACGGTAATACATATGCCCCTAAAATGATCTACCCTGTAGTAAAGTGACAATGGCACTTGGTAGACTGATGGATCATAAACCAAAATCCTATCCAAAAGCTTTCTCACTCAGAATACTGTATAATCTGACATTAGACAGACCACATGACATGCACACATTTCTTTCATTCCTGCACACACAATATGGGAAGGGCTGGGAAGAAAACCAGCATTCATTGAGTGACAATTATGCTACATACCCTATTCTAGACACTTTACATACTGTTTGTAATTCATGTTTCTCAAAGTACCCTGAGAGTTTGGTAAATCTACAGAAACCTGGGTTGTTATTAAATATACAGCTTACCAGGCCCCACCCCTAAAAATTCTGATTCAGTTGGGTTAGGGTGGGGCCCAGGAATCTGTGTTTTAACAAAATGTACTCTTCGTTGCAATGTTATAAAATTATTTTCCTTGTTTTTGACTTGCAGAAGGAATGAAACTGTGAGAATTAAACAATTTATCAGGGCACCAAGATGACACAGGAAGAATTGGGTATTCAACCTCAAGTAAGTTGCCTCTAGAGCCGACTTTATCACTGGGCCATGCTAAAGCCCAATAAAACTCCATTTGCACTCTGTGACTGGAATAGTGGCTTCAGTTCCCCATCTATTGCAGCTCTAGCTTCTCACAGCCTGTTTTCCCTCCCACCACCTGCCCATAAAATCCAGCACCATATAGGCTCTTATATTATTGGTTATTATATGACAAAAACTTGCATTGCAACTTCAGCAAAAAAACAAACTAATGGGGATCATATCCTATTTTCTATTTGTCTCAAATCATACCTTTATAAAGTAAAAAGCATTGGTTGAAACAAAAATGTTTGGGAATTACAAGCTATTCCTAATTTAGCAACTTGTCAGAAATTTGG
Source organism: Ateles fusciceps (assembly GCA_036589455.1). Classification (NCBI taxonomy): domain Eukaryota; kingdom Metazoa; phylum Chordata; class Mammalia; order Primates; family Atelidae; genus Ateles; species Ateles fusciceps. The sequence continues at coordinate 11,401,203 of JAZHEH010000222.1, forward strand.
AGGCTGCCATCAGCTGAGTTTCTTTTCAAACAAAGCAGTCTCAGAGTATGTTCTGAGTCCCTGATTCTTTTGGCTGGGCAGACACTTCCATACAACTTTACATTGTTTTATTGAAAAGTTCTGCTTTCTTTTCTCTGAAACTAGTGTATTTATAGGTGCTACATGCTTTAAAAGTGTACAACTATGAAAAATGATGTAACACTGAAACAAGCAAAACCTTGACGGAAAGTTGAAATTGAGATTGTCCAAAACTCAGCCAGTACATAGTGTTTCTGCCTACTCTGATTTTTCAGCAGTTTTGTGATATCTTTTCCTTTGTTTGTTTTTGAGTACACACATCAGTATGTCCTACGGCATAGTGTCTGTTTTCCAAAAGTCCAGAAACATGAGTCAGCTGTTCAACTATTATATACAAATTTGGTAAAATACCGTATTCATGGAATCTGAGTGTGTTTTCCAGGAATTACGTCTCCAGTGGCCCCACGTGACTGCCTGATCGGCCTGTGATGCCTCTGAAGTGTTCTGCACCTACTTTCTGAGGAAAATGTTGTCACGGTACATGATTACGGGATTATGGGCTTTTAGTTATTCAGAATAAATCTACAAGGCAATGGTTTAATGAATTTAATATCCTAGGTCATGTAAAATGTCATATGCCATATGTAACATGACTGTAACTTAAGAATATTCTTTTAACTCAGTAAACTTAGTAGAAAATCTTTGTATGAACCTGATATGGGTTAAATTGTGTCTCTCAAAAAAAAGTACGTTGAAGTCCTAACCCCCAGTAACTCAGAATGTCATCTTATTTAGAAATTTGGCAATTGTAGATGTAATTAGTTAACATGAGTCATGAATCCTAATCCAATATGACTGCTGGACTTATAAAAAGTGGGTATTGAGTAGTCCCACAGAGGCTGCACTGTCTGGCTGGTGCATCTTTTCTGTTTGGCAAAAGACAAAAAATTAAAATTACAAAGGGAAAGACTCTTTCTCCCTGGATGTCTCTTCACATAACCTTTTCTCTCTGCATGAGAGACAGACATAGACGTAGACATAGACAGATATAGACATGCAGAGAGAAAAGGTTATGTGAAGAGACATCCAGGGAGAAAATGGACAAATGAAGACAGAAGCAGAGATTCAAGTTATGCTGCCACACACCAAAGAATGCCTGGGTTCACCAGAAGCTAAGAAAGGACAAGGAAGGATGCTCCCCAGATGCTTCAGAGTCACCATGGCCTTACCAACCTGTCGATTTCAGACCTCTAGCCTCCATAACTGTGAGGCTAAATTTCTGCTGTTCTTAAGCAACTCAGTTTGTGTCACTTCTTTATGGAAGCTCCAAGAAACTAAGACAGAGCCCTCACAGGTACTTTCAGCTGGAAAATGTCAGAGGAAGGCAGGATTAAACTGAGGTTGCTGCTTAAGTGAATTTATTCAGCACAGGACTTTAAATGCTATTCATATCATATGACTTCCAAAGATATTACCTACAGTCATGACCACTTCCTGAGCTCCAGAATCGAATCTGCAGCTACCCTATGGGTAGCTCCTCTTGCCTAACAGCATCTCAAAGTTAGCACAACCAAAGGAGGACTTTGGATTCATTGCCTGCCCATACTTCCCCTAGTCTACTGCATCTAAGTAAAGGAATCACCATCTACTAAGTTATTTAAAGAAAAACCCAGAAGTCATCCTGATGCCTTCCTGCCTACCCACCATATCCAGTCCATCTGTGTGTCCTCTAAATTCTATCTCCAGGTCAGTTCCCTGGGAGACATACTCTGAGGTAGAGATTAGCATATAGAGCTGTTATTAGGGATTGCCCTCAGAATCAACACCCAGAGACAGAGGAAGAAGCTGAACTGCAATGCAGTCACCACAAAGACCTCAGTTCATCCTGCAAAGAACTCTGAAGCTGTGAGGGCCCCTACCTTGAGTCATCTTTATCCCCACTCCACTGACCAGTTAGTGAGTGCAGGTCATCCCTGAGAAGGGAATGTGGCCTTGGCTGATGTGGCTCTTTTTGGCAGAGAGCAATTCCTAGAGAGAGTCCTTAGTGGAGAGCCATCAGCCTCCAAACTTTTCAACAGCTAAGGTAATAAGTATCTTGGTTCACAAAAAGATCTGGATAGCATACCACCACATCTGCTACACTAGACGGGAAAGAAGAAATATCCTGACCTGCTAAATCCTGTAAAACTAAATACCTGTGAAAATTCAGGAAAACTAATGATTAACTGTTTTTCCTGTCCATCCCTTCCATTTTCCAACTCAGCCAGTCTGTGTCCTTAATTTCAGGAAGTGGATGTGAAAGAGTTCTCTAGAATGCATTTCCATCAACTGGATCTTTCCAGGATGCTAACAAAACTTTAGGTTTATAAAGTAAGTTTGAGCAAAACAGAGAGCTAGAGCAAAGGACTTGAAGAGAGTACAGTGTCTCCCCCAAAACCTTGAAACAAGATTGCCCCCAAGACGAAGAAGAAGAGACACAAGGAAGATGATGAGAGCAGAGAAGGCAGGGGCCCCACAAAGGGAAGAATCTAAATTGGGCTACATGGGCAGGGACAAGGGCAAACATCTCAACAAAAACTCCTGTGAGGAGTACTGTTCCAGTACTGTTTATTTTTCAAACCTCATTCCAGTACCACATTACCTTGTCTTACTGTAACTTTATAGTATGTCTTGAAGTCAGGTAAAGTTATTCATCCAACTTTGTTCTTCTTTTCCAATATTTTTGGAATGTGCTAGATCCCTTGCATTTCCATATATATTTTTAAATTAGTTTGTCAAATTCTGCCTTTCCAAAAACAGCCTGCTGGAAATATGATTAGGATTGCATTGAATCAGTAAATCAATTTGTTGATAATTAACATCTCAACAATATTGAATGTTTCAATCCATGAACATGGTATATCTCCTTTTATTTGGGTCTTTTTTAATTTTCATCAGCATTGGTCTCTGGTTTTCAGCATAGAGAGCTTATATATATATATTTATAAATATATTATACTTTTTATGTTATTATAAATGCAGTTGTTCTTTTATTTCATTTTTCAATTATGTACTGCTAGTATATGAAATAAAATTGATCTTTTATATTAACATTGCTTACTGTGATTTTGCTAAATTCACTTATGAGTATGAGTTCTAGTGGTTGTAGATCTCTTAGAATTATTTATGTAAATAACCATGTCATTTGTTAATAAAGACAATTTTACTTTTTCCTGTCTGATCTTTATATTATTATTTAGCAAAATGCATTTCAACTTATTCAAATTTAATAGTTTTAATTAGAAGAATGATATTATTAATGTTCATTAAGATAACCCATTTTTCAAAGCACTCAAGAACAACAGATTAAAACTGTCATTGCAGTCATCAAATTATATATACTCTTTTGCTTGTTTTTGCATAAAGAGTGGCAATAAAGCAGAATAAAATTTTATCTTTAATGAATTGTGTCAGAGGAATTTACAGTTACTCTATAGAGGTTATATATTCATCATAACTTCAAATGACGAGAGGGATTGTGGATTAGTAGTATGAATTGCAGGAAACTTTTTGGAGAACAAAATAGCTAGCCTTTGAAGAACGTTTAGGCAGTCAAATTAATGGTAGGAAAGATACAAGCATAGAATAAGCAAAGGTAAAGAGAAAAATTAACAAAACAAGATCCAAATGTAGAGGCAAAGAACAAATCAGATTGTTATGAGAAATACTGATATATAATAACAGATGGTCTAAAATTTTAGGTTACTGAGTTTGTATTTTATGGTCTACTTATGTAAAGATTTTTAAGTAGTGAAGAATTACAAGAGGAAATCTTCCAACTAGACCATAGCCAAAGAAAGCTTGAGCTCTGAGAGGAGATAACAGGTATAAATACTTCTACAGCTAACAGTTCACCTAAGAGCTGAACAGTTTTCCCATACCAGTGTTTTTAGAAAGCCAAATAAATAATTTACATTCTTGAAGACGGCTAATAACTTCATTTAAAATGCAACAGCTGGAAGTCCTCATGTCGAATCCTATAAGGATGGCTTAATACAAGGCTGATACATATTTAACATTCTGAAATGAGGAAGCAATTTCTGCTATGTGGATGAAATTATCCAAGACAAAAAAATCTTGCATTCTAGTGTTTTTTAAATGCTTTGATATATTGTGCTAAAAACTCACAATAAATATATTAATTACAGAGTAGAATTCATAGACAGTTGGATCTACCTTGAAGGCCATCCAAAGGGAGTATCACCTCTAAAATATTCAAGGAAATGCTTCAGAGAATGAATAGCAGTTGATCCAAACCTTGTAAGATTAACAATTTCTGGGCATAAGTTTCCTTGTATTCTCTCCTTACTCTTCTATATAATGTCATGGTCTACAAGGCTATTGAAATAGTATAAAACAAAACCATACTAGTCTGAATGACTGCAGCCACCAGGGCCATGGAATATCCATAGATTCCCTCATCCCAGTGTCAATGCACCGCTCTGCCAGAAATGTGCTTCTCTCAATTTAGCAGTATCTATGTATTTAGTTACTGGGGAAACTATCTCTGGTATGGTGCAAGATTAGGATACCCCAACAGGACACAAATTTTTCCCCACCCATTCAAAAAGTAGTCATTTCCATTTGGTCATTCAGCTTTCCATCAGGAAAACTGAAGCCACTCTAGGTATGTCAGTCAGTAATAAATTTAATAGAAGAATTCAGGGACTTACAAAACTGTTGAAAGGACTGAGAGAGCAACAGTCATGGAAGCTTTCATTTACAGACAATAAATCAAAAATGGCATGAATTTAAAGAAATATCTGCTAGTACCAGAGTAGCCAACTCTCAGGAGCTCATTCAGTAACCATTTGCAAACCTCATTTCTGTCACCTGCCTCCTGGTGCAACTAAAGATCAGTGGCTTCTCTTTCATTTCTGTTTTTCTGGATTCACATATGTGCCTCACATTGGGATAATCTAGACTGGATCTTGCTGATGAAATAAACTGGGAATGTAATTTTTAGCATTCTAGCCCTACAATGCAAGGTGGAGCTTAGAAGGGCAAGACTATTGCTGAAAACTAATAGACAATATCAAGCACATCTTTCTTTCCCTCATAACCCATAGTCAAAACCACTCCCCAAAAATCAAGTCTCATTCTTCCACAGTATTCTCACTGTGGTGATTTCCCTTCAGAGACTTGGTTCAGTCTTCTTCTTTCTGTATTCTGTGTTCTGCCAGTCTTTCTTACAAGCATGTCTGCTCCCCCAGTGGAAACCAGCATACTCCACATCTCATCTTCCAAAGAGCCACTTTTCCAAAGTTTGAATAATAGTGTATGGGTTACTGCAGGTTCAAAGATGGAAAAAGAATGATGTGGTGAGACTTTAACTAAGCTCAAGATTAAGTCCCTAATATAAAAAGGCTAAGTTGTGTAATACACACTGAACAGTATTTCAGTGAACCAGCCAACTATGTACATAAAATCCAGACATAGGCACCATGGTTCATGCCTGCAATCCCAGCACTTTAGGAGGCCCAGGCGGGAGGATTTCTTGAGGCCAGGAATTGAAGATTAGCCACAGCAACAAACTGAGATCTCATCTCTAAAGAGATAAACAGAGAACAAGGAAGGAAGGAAGGAAGGAAGGAAGAAAGAGGGAAGGAAAGAGGGAGGAAGGGAGAGAGAGAGGGAGGGAAAGAAAGGAAAGAAAGAAAGTCAAGAAGGCTGACACATATTTAACATTCTTATTATGAATAATAATCTTAACATTCACATTTAACATATGGTACTTTGGCATATTCCAACCCAAAGAGAATCCACTGAGTGGATGGAAATTTGAAAATAGCTTATCTTCACTATTCCCACTCATTCTCCCATACCCTTTGAACATACCAGCTTTACAATAATTCTGTATGTGTCTGACTATTTATGTGTCTGACTCTCTCACTAGGTTGTAGGTACTTTGCTAAGTTTTGAATCTCTGCTACATAATAGAATGCCAATTACATAGTAGGATTTTCATGAATAAATGAAATGGTAAGATACAGCTTGAAAAGTTTTCTTCTGCATCTCCAACTGGTTGTGTAATGTTCCTATGAATATATTGCTTAGCCATTCCGACATCACATATCTAAAATAAAATTCATATGTTCTTTAAAACTCTCTCCCCTTAAGAGGTTAGTAGTGATCTTTAATTATGTGGTTCATCAGAAAGGTGGAAAAATCATAAGGTCAGGATGTCTTATAGATCCACATGACTACTGAAAACATTGAGGAAGAGATGTGGAGATAAAAACAGTAGGAGTTAATATTTTCTAGAAAGATAAAAAAGAAAATTGCTGGGCATTAGACAACAAGTATTTGTGGTCTAGCCAGAGGTATTAATGGCATTTTTAAAGTATTTGAATATCTGATGATATTGAATGATAGTATAATGACATTCTCAGAGTTACTTAACATTGATATAAAATTCCAGCTTTTGCATATTTAGTATGATGTTGGCTGTCAGTTTGTCATAAATAGCTCTTATTAATTTGAGATATATTCTATCAATACCTGGTTTATTGAGAGTCTTTAGCCTGAAGGGATATTGAATTTTACCAAAGGCCTTTTCTGCATCTATTGAGATAATCACGTGGTTTTTGTCATTGGTTCTGTTCATGTGATGGATTACATTTATTGATTTGCATATGTTGAACCAGCCTTGCATCCCAGGGATGAAGCCAACTTGATCATGGTGGATAAGCTTTTGGATGTGCTGCTGGATTCCATTTGCCAGTATTTTATTGAGGATTTTTTCATTGGTGTTCATCAGGGATACTGGCCTGAAGTTTTCTTTTTTTGTTGTCTCTGCTGGGTTTTGGTATCAGGATGATGCTGGCCTATAAAATCAGAGTAGGGAGGAGTCCCTTTTTTTCTATTGTTTGGAATAAAAATAGCTGGTACAAGAGGTACCAGCTCCTCTTTGTACCTCTGGTAGAATTCAGCTGTGAATCCATCTGGCCCTGGGCTTTTTTTGGTTGGTAGGCTATTAATTACTGCCTCAATTTCCGAATTAGTTATTGATCTATTTAGGGATTCGACTTCTGCCTGGTTTAGTATTAAGAGGGTGTATGTGTCCAGGAATTTATCCATTGCTTCTAGATTTTCTAGTTTATTTGTGTAGAGGTGTTTATAGTATTCTCTGATGGTGGTTTGTATTTCTGTGAGATCAGTAGTGATATCCACTTTATCATTTTTAATTGTGTCTAGTTGATTCTTCTCTCTTTTTGAAAACCAGCACAAGACAAGGATGACCTCTCTCAACACTCCTATTCAACATAGTATTGGAAGTTCTGGCCAGGTCAATTAGGCAAGAGAAAGAAATAAAGGGTATTCAAATAGGAAGACAGGAAGTCAGATTGTCTCTGTTTGCAGATGACATGATTGTCTATTTAGAAAACCCCATCATCTCAGCCCAAAATCTCCTTAAGCTTATAAGCAACTTCAGCAAAGTCTCAGGATACAAAATCAATGTGCAAAAATCACAAGCATCCTATACATCAATAACAGAGAGCCAAATAATGAGTAAACTCCCATTCACAATTGCTACAAAGACAATAAAATACCTAGGAATACAACATACAAGGGATATGAAGGACCTCTTCAAGGAGAACTACAAACCACTGCTCAAGGAAATAAGAGAGGAAACAAACAAATGGAAAAACATTCCATGCTAATGGAGAGAAAGAATCAATATTGTGAAAATTGCCATGCTGACCAAAGTAATTTATAGAATCAGTGCTATCCCCATCAATCTACCATTGACTTTCTTCACAGAATTTTTAAAAACTACTTTAAATTTCATATGTAACCAAAAAACTTCCCATAGAGCCAAGACAATCCTAAGCAAAAATAACAAAGCTGGAGGCATCATGCTACCTGACTTCAAACTATACTACAAGGCTACAGTAACAAAAACAGCATGGTACTGGTACCAAAACACGTATATAGACCAATGGAACAGAACAGAGGCCTCAGAAATAATGCCATACATCTAAAACCATCTGATCTTTGAAAAACCTGAAAAAAATAAGCAATGGGGAAAGGATTCCCTATTTAATAAATGGTGTTGGGAAAACTGGCTAGCCATAAGCAGAAAATTGAAACTGCATCCCTTTCTTACATATTATACAAAAATTAACTCAAGATGGATTAAAGACTTAAACATGGGCCAGGCACAGTGGTGCATGCCTATAATCTCAGCACTTTGGGAGGGTGAGGCAGACAGATTATGAGGTCAAGAGATCAAGATCATCCTGGCCAACATGTTGAAACCCGTCTCTACTAAAATACAAAAAAATTAGCATTGGCAGGTGGCAGGTGACTGTAGTCCCAGCTACTTGGGAGACTGAGGCAGGAGAATCACTTGAACCCAGGAGGTGGAGGTTGCAGTGAGCTGAGATTGCAGCACTGCACTCCAGCCTGGTGACAGAGCAAGAATCCATCGTGGGGATGCAAGGCTGGTTTAACATACACAAGTCTATAAATGTAATTCACCACATAAACAGAACCAAATACAAAAACCACATGATTATCTCAATAGATGCAGAGAAGGCCTTTGACAAAATTCAGCAGCCCTTTATACTAAACACTCTCAATAAACTAGGTATCGACAAAATGTATCTCAAAATAATAAAGGCTATTTATGACAAACCAACAGCCAATATCATACTGAATGGGCAAAAACTGGAAGCATTCCCTTTGAAATCTGGCACTAGACAAGGATGCCCTCTCTCACCACTCCTATTCAATATAGTATTGGAAGTTCTAGCCAGAGCAATCAGGCAAGAAAAAGAAATAAAGTGTATTCAATTAGAAAAGCAGAAAGTCAAATTGTCTCTATTTGCAGACAACATGATTGTATATTTAGAAGACCCCATCACCTCAGCCCAAAATCTCCTTAGACTGATAAGCAACTTCAGCAAAGTCTCAGGATACAAAATCAATGTGCAAAAATCACAAGCAGTCCTATTCACCAATAGAAGACTTAAAGAGAGCCAAATCAACAATGAACTGCCACTCACAATTGCTACAAAGAGAATAAAATACCTAGGAATACAACTAACAAAGGATGTGAAGGACCTCTTCAAGGAGAACTACAAACCACTGCTCAAGGAAATAAAAGAGGACACAAACAGATGGAAAAACATTCCATGCTCATGGTTAGGAAGAATCAATATTGTGAAAATGGCCACACTGCTCAAAGGAATTTATAGATTCCATGCTATCCCCATCGAGCTACCTATGACCCTCTTCACAGAACTGGAAAAAACACCTTAAACTTCATATGGAACCAAAAGAGAGCCTGCATAGCCAAGTCAATTCTAAGCAAAAAGAACAGAGCTGGAGGCATCATGCTACCTAACTTCAAACTATACTATAAGGCTACAGTAATCAAAACAGCATGGTACTGGTACCAAAACAGAGATATAGACCAATAGAACAGAACAGAGGCCTCAGAGGCAATGCCACACATCTACAACCATCAGATCTTTGACAAACCTGACAAAAACAAGCAATGGGGGAAAGGAGTCCCTGTTTAATAAATGGTGTTGGGAAAACTGGCTAGCCATGTGCAGAAAGCAGAAACTGGACCCCTTCCTGACACCTTACACTAAAATTAACTCCACATGGATTGAAGACTTAAACATAAGACCTAACACCATAAAAACCCTAGAAGAAAACTTAGGCAAAACCATTCAGGACATAGGCATAGGCAAGGACTTCATGACTAAAACACCAAAAGCATTGGCAACAAAAGCCAAAATAGACAAATGGATCTAATTAAACTCCAGAGCTTCTGCACAGCAAAAGAAACAATCATTAGAGTGAACTGGCAACCAACAGAATGGGAAAAAAATTTGCAATCTACCCATCGGACAAAGGGCTAATATCCAGAATCTACACAGAACTAAAACAGATTTACAAGAAAAAAACAAACAAAGCCATTCAAAAGTGGGCAAAGGATATGAACAGACACTTTTCAAAAGAAGACATATATGAGGTCAACAAACATATGAAGAAATGCTCATCATCACTGGTCATTAGGGAAATGCAAATCAAAACCACATTGAGATACCATCTCACGCCAGTTAGAATGGCGATCATTAAAAAATCTGGAGACAACAGATGCTGGAGAGGATGTGGAGAAATAAGAACACTTTTACATTGTTAGTGGGAGTGTAAATTAGTTCAACCATTATGGAAGACAGTGTGGTGATTCCTCAAGGACCTAGAAATAGAAATTCCATTTGACCCAGCAATCCCATTACTGGCTAAATATCCAAAGGATTATAAATCATTCTATTATAAAGAAACATACACACATATGTTCATTGTGGCACTGTTTACAATAGCAAAGACCTGGAACCAACCCAAAGGCCATCGATGATAGACTGGACAAGGAAAATGTGTCATATATACACCATGGAATACTATGCAGCCATAAAAAAACAATGAGTTCATTTCCTTTGTAGTGACATGGATGAATCTAGAAACCATCATTCTCAGCAAACTGACACAAGAACAGAAAACCAAACACCGCATGTTCTCATTCATAGGTAGGTGTTGAACAATGAGAACACAAGGACACAGGGAGGTGAGCATCACACACTGGGGTCTGTCGGTGGGGACTAGGGGAGGGACATGGGGGGTAAGGGGCTGGGGAGGGATAACATGGGGAGAAATGCCAGATATAGGTGATGAGGGGATGGAGGCAGCAAACCACATTGCCATGTATGTACCTATGCAACAATCCTGCATGTACTGTACATGTATCCCAGAACCTAAAGTGCAATAAAATATATTTGTTAAAAAAGTTAGGAAAGAACAGATGCTGGAGAGAATTTGGAGAAATGGGAACGCTTTTACACTGTTAGTGGGAGTATAATTTAGTTCAACCATTGTGGAAGACAGTGTGGCAACTGGTGATTCCTCAAGGATGTAGAACCAGAAATACCTTTTGACCCAGTAATTCCATTACCGGGTATATACCCAAACGATTTTAAATCATTCTACTGTAAAGACACTTGCACACATATGTTTATTGCAGCACTATTCACAATAGCAAAGACTTCGAACAAACCCAAATACCCATCAGTGATAGACTGGATAAAGAAATTGTGGCACATATACACCATGGAATACTATGCAGCCATGAAAAGGATGAGTTCGTGTTCTTTGCAGGGACATGAATGAAGCTGGAAATCATCACTCTCAGAAAACTAACACAGGAACGGAAAACCAAACATGCATGTTCTCACCCGTAAGTGGGAGTTGAGCAGTGAGAATACATGGACATATGGAGGGGAACATCACACACTGAGGCCTGTCAGGGTGTGGGGGCAAGGGGAGAGATAGCATTAGGAGAAATACCTAATGTAGATGAGGGTTGTTGGGTGCAGCAAACCAGTGGGTGCAGCAAATCACCATGGCACGTGTATAGCTATGTTACAAACCTACACATTCTGAACATGTATCACAGAACTTAAAGTATAATAAAAAATATATATTGATATAAAATTTTAAAAGGGGCAAATATAGATATTCACTATAAATATATATAATGTATTCCAGCACTTAAAGTGTAATTTTAAAAAATATAAAATTTTTTAAAGGGGCAAATACATAATTTACTATAAATACATTAATACTTATATATTTATCCCTTTTAAAATTTTATTTTATATATGTATAATCATTCCTATCCCAAATTACAAAAAAAGGCAAAAAAAAAGAAAACACTTCAAAAAAATCTAGAGCCATGTTGGAAGAAAAGAAATCTGAAGACATTTTAAGAAATTTCTGAAAGGTAGTGAGAAAACAGACTTTTATCTTCAGAATCATAAAACTAAAGAAGTCTCAGCATAAAATACATGCAGGAGAAAGCTACTTGCAACTTAGGAAGTCCCAGAGTCAATATGTTTTTTAAAAAATAGGGAAGGGGCCAGGTGTGGTGGCTCAAGCCTGTAATCCCAGGACTTTGGGAGGTCAAGGCAGGAGGGTTACCTGAGGTCAGAAGTTCAAGACAAGCCTGGTCAACATGGTGAAACTCCGTCTCTACTAAAAATTGTTACAAAAGTTAGCCAGGCATGGTGGCGCACACCTGTAGTCCCAGCTAATTGGGAAGTTGAGGCAGGAGAATCACTTGAACCTGGGAGGTGGAGGTTACAGTGAGCCAAGATCGTGCCACTGCACTCCAGCCTGGGTGACAGAGCAAGACTCCATCTCAAAAAAAAAAAAAAAAAAAAAAAAAATAGCGAAGGCTCTGAAGGCAGTTTTGAAGATGCTAAGCTGGTTAGTCTCTCCCACATCCTACAAACAGCTGCCAGGAAAAATGGCAACTGGAGTAAAGCACCAATATTAGCTTCAAAGCCCCAAAACACAGGTGGTGTCTAGGTAAAAAATGACCCAGGGAGGAAGAGGGTGACGCCTTACATAGCACCTTTCACCAACAGGACATTCCATGCTTTCAACACATTCACTGAAGGAGAGCTACACTTACCACAATCAGCATCTTCAAGCATGCGACAAAGACAAAGATGAGCAAAACAAAAATGAAAATTACCAAATATTTGAGAAAAACCAGCACCATCAAAAACAGCACCAAATCTAACCAACTAAATAACTGACATCTGAGAAACAGAATTAATAGAAGAATTGAGGGAGGAAGGTTTCTACAGTAAAATATACATATAGTTGTTATGGACTGAATTATTATTTCCCCCGGAATTTATATATTGAAACTGTAATTCCTAGTACCTCAAAATGTGATTTTATTTTGAAATAGTACCTTTGAAGAAGTAAAGGTAAAATGAGGCTGTTAGTGTGGACTGTAACGCAATATGACTGGAGATTAGGGCACACAAAGAGACACCAGACATGTGCACACCCAGAGGAAGATCAAGGGAAGATGCAGCAAAAGATGGCATCTGAAGCCAAGAAGAGAGGCCTCAAGGGAAATTAATTGTGCCGGCACCTTGATCTTGGGCTTCCAGCCTACTGAACTGTGAGAAAATAAATTTCTGTTATTTCAGCCACCCAGCCTGTGATACTTTGTTCCTAGCAAACTAATACAATAGTGATAATTTCAGAAAGAAGTTAGGAGAATACTATTACCAGGAAAACAAACTATTTGGAAATTTAGAATGTGATTGTTAAAATTAATTTGTGTCAGGATCTATATCCTAGATAAATAAAAAATAATTTTTTTAGAATTATCCAGCTGGGCACAGTGGCTTATGCCTGTAATCTCAGCACTTTGAAAGTATGAGGTGGGAAGATTATTTGAAGCCAGGAGTTCAAAAGCAGCCTGGGCCACAAAGCAAGACACTGTGTCTACAAAAATAAACAAGAAAATGAAAAATTAGCCATGTGTGGTGGCACACGCTTGTAGTCCCAGCTACTTGACAGGGTGACGCAGGAGGATGGCTTGAGCCCAGGAGTTGGAGGCTGCACTGAAATATAAGCACACCACTGCGCTACTGCCTGGGAGCCAGAGTGAGCACTGTCTCTTCAAAAAAATTAAAAGTTACCTAAGAGAAGAGATATGGCTGAAGAATAAATTAGTGAGCTGGGCAATCAAGCTAAGCAATTCTCCCAAAATGCTGTGCAAAGAAAGTGAAGTAGAAAGCACGGAGGAAGAGAAGGCATGGAGGATGCATCCAGGAATTTCAGCAGCTACCTGATAAGTGTTCCAGAGTGAAAACAGAGATAATAGAAGACATGAGATGATAACTTAAAAGTCACTGAAGGAATTTCCTCAGAGCTGAAGAAACACCTAAATCTTTTCATTGGAATGGACCATCAAATGTCATGCAGAGTGAATAAAAGACCCACAGCAAAACACATCCACATGAAAGTTCAAAATCCAATGAAAAAGAAAATGCTAAACACTTTTGCGGAGGGTGATTATAAACTAATGAATGAAAATTAGATTACCATCTGTAATCACAAGAGCAACACTAGGTGCTAAGAAATGTTGGAATATGATATTTGAAATTCTCAAAAATATCACATTGAACCTAGAATCTCATCCCCAGCCCAATTTCAAACACAAAATAAAGACATTTTCTGATATGCAAGGACTCAGAAAGCCTATTTGTTTACGCTTTCGGAAATAGTTGCTCAAGGATGTATTCCAAAAAAATGAAAATATAATGAAGAGGAAGATATGGAACACAATAAATTGTAGAAAACAAAGAAAAAAATCGCTATTTCAAAATTTAGTGATGTACTATTTTTATTTAATAAGCTTTTATAATCCAAATCATGAGTGATCTCTGATAGGCGTAGGATTGGGCAAAGAGGACAAAAAGAGATCATTTATTAACTCTAGATTTTAACTGAAAAATATAAGCTTATTTGTTTTTGAGAAATAAATATATACCCTATTTATTTTGAGAAATATATGCCCTTTCAAATATATACCCTTTGAAAGTCATTAAGAAAGGAAAATGAGGCATTTCCTTGAGAGTAGTAACTATGCCACATAGCTGCTAATAAATGTCTGATGGAGTGAAGAAAATTTGCCTATAAAAGCAGTAGGGAGCCATGACCCTTCTCAACTGCCCCCTCCTATCTCTTGGCCATTACTGTTGGGAGACAGTAATCAAAAACATAGATGGGGCTCAGGTCCCAACTTCCCATTTACTAGCTGTATGTCCTTAGTCATGATAGTTACTATCCTGGAGTTCTGGTGCATCCATTATTAAAGTGAAATTAGTACCACCTTGTAAAATTGCTGTGGAGATAAATAAGTCAAGCCTGTCTTGGTGACCAACCATCTGCATGTAAGGACAGTGTGATGATTAATATTGAGTGTCAACTTGATAAGATTGAAGGATGCAAAGTATTGTTCCTAGGTGTGTCTGTGTGGGTATTGCCAAAGGAGATTAACATTTGAGTCAGTAAATTGGGAAGGGCAGATCCACCCTCAATCTGTGTGGGCATAATCTAATCGGCAGCCAGTGTGGCCAGAATAAAAAACAAGAAGAAGAACATGAAAGGACTAGACTGGCTGAGTCTTCCGGCCTCCATCTTTCTCCCATGCTGGTTGCTTCCTGCCCTTAAACATCAAACTCCAAGTTCTTGAGCTTTGGGACTCTTGGATCTCTACCACAGGCTGAAGGCTGTACTGTGGCTTCCGTACTTTTGAGGTTTTGGGACTCAGATTGGCTTCCTTGCTCCTTAGCTTGCAGATGGCCTATCGTGGGACCTCACCTTATGATCATGTGAGTTAATATTCATGAATAAACTCGTGTGTGTGTGTGTGGGGGTGTGTGTGTGTGTGTAAGTATATATATATATATCTCCTATTAGTTCTGTCCCTCTAGAGAACCCTAACACAGACAGGAATATAGAGTAATGTCTAGAGCCTGAGACCCTCCTCACCTCCAAAGCACCTTCTGTTTTTCTCTCCTTCCCCTTGTTTGCCCAACCTCTCCAAAGGAATTTTCAGCCAATCCATACTCCGGGAAAGCTGCAGGGAGAAGTTGGCCTGATAGGTTTGCCACAATTGGACCCCACGGCAGTTTCCCTGGAGCCTCACAGGGACTGCACCACAGTCCATGGGGCTCAATACTAAGCTCTGCCAGCATCAGCTTAGTTTCACCATTAATTGCTACCACATTGAGGCAAATGACTATGTTTTTCACGGCCTCCCCAGATCATGTCAGCTCATTCCTACAAAAAAAGTGGACCAAAACGGAAGAAAGTAGGGTTCATTTCTTAGTGCCAAAAGTAACATAATTATAGAGGAATGTTCTGGCTGATTTAAAAGTTGCTCTTTGGTCTGTTGACCTCAGATCTATATTTGCTGTTTTGTTTTCAATGTTCTTCCTCACATGTCCTGTCTTTACCATTTCCAAGGCTAAGAACTGTGGGTTATCTATAATCAGTCATTAATGTTTTCGCTACCCTCAGTTGGTGAATACTTAAAGAAACTGGAAATTCTCAAAGCTCTGGTAGTTGCTCAAGGAAAAGCCAACAAATAATAGGGTATAGAAAAGCCTCAAGTAAAACTAGATGGGTATTGTTGGATACCCATGACGTAAAGATATACAAAGTCTTCTATGTTGCTGAGTCAAAATGTGCCATCTAAGCTATACAACAACCATGCAGTTTATTAGCATTTAAAAAAAAAGGCCCTGGTCATTTAAATCTATGCCATATTTTTATATGCTTTATGTAGGAAGACTTTTAACTTTTTTTTATTTAAGCATAGGTAAAAGTTATATAACCAAAAAATTCAATTAACTCAAATACATGAGAATATTTGGACAATCTTTTGACTTACTGAATTTCTAGTTAGTGGAGGATTTACCAAAGAGTTCATTTAGCTTTCTACCTTTATTTTCTAATGTTTTCTTTATCAAGTTTTCCCAGGTTGTTTACTCAATAGCTTTATCTCATTTAAGGTACATGACTTTTTAACCAATTAGTTCTTACTGTAAAAGCCTCAGAAATATCATTCTGGCTGCCAGTGATATGAATTCAGGGGTTGACGATTTATGTCTTTTTCATAAAAAGTTAAATGTACAAGAAAATTTCCAGATTTCATTATGATATACAAATGCTTAAAGTATGGAGTTCACGGAACTTGACCCCACAATATGGTTCCCTGGTATAATGAATATTTTGAACTAAAGGCCTTTAGAGATCAACAGATTTTGGAAGAGACTTTTTCCCTATCTACATAAAGACCAGACAGGCCCATAAAGAGAATTGTTTTCCTCTCCTACCTCTTGCCTCTCAATCCTCTGCCTCTCCCAAACAAAAGCTAAAGTTCCCTTGTCTGCCTTAAGTCTGGACATACTAAAGAAGAAAACAATGAGCTTTGGTCCCTTCCCTGAGTTTTCATTAACTGAACCAATATTGCAGGAAGGAAGACTAAAGTCTGTCAACAAACCTCGACAGACTTTTGTCACAAACCTTTATCAACTCTGTGGGCCCAAAAGACCACTGCAAGTTCTTCAAGCCCACTGATTTCCCCTAAAAATCATTTACCATCCCCCTCAAATCATCCACATTTCCCCATTTCCCTTCCTTCTAAGAAGTAGAGTATATAAGCACCTGTGTCCCATTTGAATATTGGACAATCACTCTGCGATTCCCTTCATGCACATAATAGTAATCAATCTGTGTGCCTTTTTGTTTATTAATCTTTTTGTGAGTTGATCTTTTAGCAAACCTTTCAAGCTTTCCCTTCACCCCTACAAAAAGTGTGTAGCTTTTGGGTTACTATATTTCTGGCTCTTATTTTTTGAATGTCTTCCATAAAGGGGTTTTCTTTATCTTATAAAAATGTGGGGAAGCAGAAATGCAGGGAATCTGAAGGAATCATATGTTTTTGTTTGACCTCCTATGTGAAATACACAAGTAAAGTGGTCTCTCAACACATACATCAAGGACTGAATTCCAAAAGGTATCCCAATTGTCTGAGCACTCTCCACTAACAATCAGTGTATTCCTTTCCTCTTACTTTTCCATAAACCAAACGTTTTCATTTCTTATATTTATAATTCTGTGACTCTTAAGAAAGATACTAAAGCATAAACAGTAAATTCCTCAAATGTAGTTTTTGTCTGACTTTGGACTTATTCCATTGTTCAGTTTTCCTTGAAGATCCTTCCTGCCAATCTTCCACTCCACCCACCATCAACCCACCCTGGCCCCCTCCATTTGGTTCACTAACACCTTCCAAAATCAATTTCAACGTCTAGCACTAATTATACTGCACCATAGAGGAAGAGGGTGTGGGCTTCAGAATAGGCAACCTCAGTCTGAGTCTCTGCTGCCCCACTGAGGGATTCTTAACTTCTCTGAGCCTGTATTCCTTTATCTGTAAAAGCGGAGATAATAGCAAAACTGGGTAATCTTCTGGAACTATTTAAATGAGTTGACCTATGTGAAAGAAACTGACTCATAATAGATGCTCAGTGGATTCTAGTTTCTCTTCCCTAGTTTGAGGAATTTGGAAGGAAGAATAACAATGATTGTGTCTATAAACTCATACCACTTTTCCACCGCACACCTTTATCTTAACAATCTAAATGAAAGTTCAGTGGCAGAGTGCCAAAGAGGCTAAAATGTTTATCCGAAAAAATCAGTAGAGACTTCTGCCAAGTTTCCAGTCTCAGAAAACCCAAGAATACTCTTCCCAAGAATTTCCAGTGCCCCTCCCCCAATTGCTAATAATAAGACCAACAATTTTGACATCTGTTTGCTGCTATATTAGTGGCTCAATCTTCAAAGAAAAATTTAATAAAATATATTCAAATTAAAATATAATTTAGAAGGTTTTGTACACATCAGAAGGTACTTCAAGACCTTGCCCTTTCTCTGCTTGTTGATGGCAACACTTACTAGTTCCAGTTGTTTTCACCGTCCACCTCTTTGGCTCTGGATTCTGGAAGTTTACTTCAGTAATACCTCCTGGAGGACCAAAAAGTGACATAAACACAAATATTAGCATAATTGAATGAGGCAATATGGACAAACAACTGCAAAGAAGAGAGATGCTCTATCATGTAGAATATCACATTCTCTGTTCCCCTTTTACGGATATTTCATCTTGCTACAGAATTCCGATCACCAGTTTAGCCACACTCTGAAAAGTCATTTTCCTTTTTGACTTATAGTGGAGCCAATCAGTTTAGAAGCACTCAGGGAGGTATCTTATATACCCGCTGGGATAAAGAAAATAAAGTATTTTTTCATTTCCTTAGCAATTACAAATTTACCTAATGATATCATTCCAAACTGAGCAGAATATAAGGTTCAGTTATTTTAATCATTTGGCAATTGTGGCCTAAGTCCTATTACAATATTAAGATACCCACAATTTAAATCACACAGCATATGAAATAGTGATTTGCTTTAAAAACGCTGAATTTCTTGGCCCATGTTCTAAAAAGATATCATAAGAGACCAATTGTAACAAAAAATTTATAGAACATGTGTGGAATAAAACATGTACGGAATTTCTCTAGTTTATTTCCTTAAATGAGCCACACCATAAAAGTGGCTACAATGCACATACACACACACACACACACACACACACACCCCTGAGCCCTCGTAATTGTTGGATTGCTAGACTAGCTTTGCTATGAAAAAGTTGAGGAACTCCAGCTGGAGCCATTCCTTTCCCCAATTATTATTGAAGGTTACATTTAAGTATCTAGCTGCGCTGCTGTAATTAGCATCAACAAAGCTCTGTCCCATAATGACTTGATATATAAACTTTTGGGAAGCCTATTACAATTTAGATGAACCATCTGAAATAGAGCATTCCACCCAACAGCTAAGCCCAGAAATTAATGTCCATTCAATTTCCATTCCCCCTCTCCTAATGTGTTTGTGTACTGCTTGCTGACAACTGTAATATGTTTGTAGTACAAACAGTACTTTGAATTTTTGAATTTGGGGTTTAAATCTGTTCAGGCTCTCTCATGTGGCTGGAATGTTGGCATGGCTCAGAAAACAAAAGTCAACTTAAAAAAAAAGTTGGTTCCTCCAGGAAGAGAGATGGCTATCAAGCTTGACAAATGTACTGTAATGTGAACAGGGCAGCAGAGCTCATTCTGGTAAGTGATTGCTATAAGCTTTTGCTTGTCTTGGACTTTTGGCCTTTTGCTGCAAACAGGGTGGGCCTTGTTAAACTGCCAAGTCGACAATTTTACATCCAAAGGCTTTTGACAATTTTATATCCAAGGCTTTGCTTTTCTGTTGTGATTTTTCAACAGAAAAGCTCAAAGTGCTCTGGGGATTTTCATTTCTGAGGCCATGATAACACTTAGAAAACTCCCATGGATTATTTGCTGAATCCATGCCTAGAAATTAGGTTCTAAGAGAAAGAAAAATAATTGAATAAAAACATAGATTCGGATATCACAGTGTGCTCTGCTAATTTCTTTTGGCTGGTTCTTTGTTTTTTTAAAGTTTACATGGGATCTTTGTTTCAACTGAACCATCTCAGACACGGAAACACAAAGCTAGGTTTCAATCTAATCCGCAATGTGGGGTTATCTTCCTACTGTTGGGGCATTTTCCAACTGGTTAAGCATCTGAGTGAGCACTATAGAGATGTATACTGAGCTCTTATATTACCTTGTCTGTATCAGGCTTAGCTGAGACACAGATAATTTAAAAAGTAGCCCGCATATCCTAGGACCTGGCGCTCTACAATGTACGAGCTAAAATCATTGTCTCTTGGATATAAATCATCCAACTTCATTCAGCACATGTTAAGTACCTGCCATATGTTAACCCTCTACTAATCATGTGTTATATACTGTGAAAAAAAAAGAAGTTGGCAGGACGAGGTGGCTCATGCCTGTAATCCCAGCACTTTGCAAGGCCGAGGCAAGCAGATCACGAGGTCAG
The DNA here is from genome assembly GCA_036589455.1 of Ateles fusciceps. Classification (NCBI taxonomy): domain Eukaryota; kingdom Metazoa; phylum Chordata; class Mammalia; order Primates; family Atelidae; genus Ateles; species Ateles fusciceps. Next base: position 11,421,633 of record JAZHEH010000222.1, read on the forward strand.
GAGTTCAAGATCAGCCTGACCAACCTGGTGAAATCCCTTCTCTACTAAAAATACAAAAATTAGCCAGGCATGGTGGTGCACACCTGTAATCTCAGCTACTCAGGAGGCTGAGGCAGGAGAATCTCTTGAAGCCAAGAGATGGAGGTTGCAGTGAGCTGAGATCATGCCACTGCACCCCAGCCTGGGCAACAGAGTAAGACTCTGTCTCAAAAAAAAAAAAGTCAGAGTTGAAGGTTTCTAAAAGTTACCTGATCTGCCAATCATCTCCATCAGAACCCTCAGGTAAGCTTGTGTATTAAGCAGATTCCTGAATCCCACCCCAGATCTACTTGATTGGAGGAGGGGGCGAATTTTGCATTTTTATAAGTTCTCCCAAATGATGCTTATGAGTAATGTTTTATAACTATTCTAGACTCATGATTCTCAAACATGGCTGCACATTTTAATCACCTGGTGAATTTAAGACCACCAATGACGAAGTACCACAGCAAACCAATTAAATCAGACCCTCTGGGGCGAGGGGGAGCCTGAGCATCAGTCATTGCTGTTGTTGTTGGTGGCGGTGGTGGTGGTGGTGTTGGTGTTCAGTCCCCATGTGACTCTAACGGGCATCCAAGGTGGCAAACCACGGTTCGAGACTTTAGTCCCTATCTGGAATTTCCAAGAGGAAGAAATCCCTTCTATCTGAAGTGGTCAGATACTACTTTTCATTTCCTCTCATATCTTGCAAAAGACTTCACGTTCTCTTGGAAAAGTGTGTGTGTATGAGTTGGTTATTGTTTAAAAAATGTAGCACCCATCCAAGAAATGACTTTTATAAATACCACTTAATTTTATTTATCCTCAATTCATCTGCTGTAATGTAATTAGAAGAAAAATTTGTTAGTATTCCAATTATAGATAAAGCAAAAGATTACTACTTTGCCTGAGCTCACACAGCAAGTTCATTCTAAAATTCTGACTCCATTGGAGTGTTGCTTCCCAGAAATTTAAAAAAAAAAAAAGAGAGAGAGAGAGATTCCTTGAATGGTCATAGTTGAAATGTAACCTATTCAATACTAAAAATTATTCAGATAATTAGTCCATCCACATTCCATAATGGGCAGTCTTCCTTTTGGCTTTTTTGTTGTTGTTATAAAGAAGGGCATATCCAAAAGGGTCAATAATTCTTCTTCTATTTCTCTATTTTTCTGTCTCCATAAGGCAACATCACTGAATGTATTAACAGGCTTGCTCAGTTAGGGTTTTTAATCCCTCCCTGTTTGCCCAGAATGTTCTGTTTTAGTACTGAAAGTTCTGTGCCCAGTTAACCCCTGTCTTGGGCAAACCTGGACAGTCCCTATCAGCAGTGGAAATAAACAGTGCTTTGTAGATCTCTGTAGGAATGGGAGTCTAAGGTTGGTTAGGAAGATCAGCCAGACCAGCAATGGGCAGAGTGAGACAATAAAGATTCACGAAGGTGGGTAGACTTGGCTTCAGGCTTTGAAATCTAGCTGGGGAGGCACAGTGCATGACCTAGGGAAGAGACTCTCCAACTTGAATGTGTGTTACTATCCCCCTGGAGGGCTGATTGCTGGGCACAATCTCCAGAGTTCCTGATTCAGTAGGTCTGGAGAAGAGCCTAGAATTTGCATTTCTAACACATTCCCAGGTGATGCTGATGATGTTGGTCCCAGGATCACACCTTGGAAACCACTGCTCTGGGTACTAGTCTAGCCTTTCAGTTGAGCATAAGAAATAGGTGTGAAGGTAATGTCTTGGCACCAGGGGAGCTAGCAGGCCACATTAGGTAGAGATATAAGCTAAGAACCAAAGGCAGGACTCAAAGCACTGAGCAAATCTTCAACTAACATGGCAGGACCAGGCTAAGAGGATCTGGAGTACTAAGCAGATCAACAAAACAGAAGCTCCATCTTAAAGAAGTTATGACCAAGATCTTTCTACTGGATATGGGTGCAAGGTGGGGTGTTGGCCTTAGGAATAAGGCAAAATTCAATGTGTAAGCAATGATTCAGGAGCACAGACTTAATGACCAGTCACTGGAGCTCCTGAATTAGAATTTTTTAAGATCCCCTGACAACCATAAAAGTTAGGTAAACTATCCTAGTTTTCCCAGGAATTTCCTGACTGTAGCATTGAAACTACACGGCCTAAACACTCCTCAGTCCTGAGACATCTGGTCACCCGAATTGTGCTCTCAGGAGACTGGAGCCTAGATCCACCTACATCTCTGGTTCAGATGGCTCCAGCCATAAGAAAAGAAAGCACATATGAGAAGAGGAGGGGCCAGTTGAAGAATGAGGGAGAGAGCCAGGATGCTCATTGCAACCTATAGCCTTCAAGAGATGATGAAAGGGCACCCACAAATATGGTCTATAAACGCTGAAATGCATTTGCTTTAAATGGGCAAAACATGTTAAATGACTCCACAGGCCTGCAGTGTTTCTAAACTCATGAAAGTGGAAAAGTTCAGCACAAACAGAACCATCCAGACACCCCGTAGATGGAAGTCTCCCTCACTGCCTTTTGACAATCATCACACACACTTAAGATCTCATTGTAAGTATAGCCTTAAAGAGCCCTGATAAGTACACACCAGTAAGGGAACAAAAAACATTTGTAAATATTAGCAGAGTATCCCATGTTCTTTTGGTTTCCTTCACACACAAAAATAAGCTAAGCAGAATGAACACCTAGTTCAAAATGATTAAAACACTAAAGGACGTTTAAATCTGGGGAAAGAATCTCTCTGTTGGGAATGTGGATTTCACCTAAGATCCTTAGTGCCATTCCCAGCATGCCAGAGTTATTTCAAATCTCTTTCATAACCAAATATTAATATTCCACCGGAATGGGGTGCATGAGGGCCACTATTGACAGTAACACAGCCTACTAATCATGAGATCTCTTTTAAATGTTCTTTACTAACATTGCCCACAAACTGTAAAAAATCATATCAGAAAACACTTAACAGTAACAAAAATCATCACCAGGAAAAGTACCTAAACCATCGCAAAATCCAAAAGCAAACATTGAACTAATCCATCCTCCCAGCAACTAACTCCTGCAAAATACTGCTTATGTGGAAATAATCTTCTCAATCACACTTAAAATATTCACTATGATAATGAACTTTAGCCTCAGTGGATTGAGTGTTGCAATGTGCTGAGACTTCATGATCAAGGAGAATCTGGCATAACCAGCATCTTCAAAATGCAAGTACCCTATGTCCTTCTGGAATGAGCCATGTCATCCAGTAAGTAGGTTGAAACAGAGATCCAACAAGGAGACTATCCCGGAGCTGAAGTGGGAGTTCAGAGCAGAGTGGAGAAGACTGAAAATCTCCCAGATAACCTGGGAGAAAATGCCAGAAGAAACAGGAATTTGCCCATCCGTTCAATCTTCCATTCAACAGATAGTTACCATGTGCTGTCACAATGCCAGACCCCACGCTAGGCAGAAAGGCTACAAAGTCTAGTGGAACTACTTTCTAGACATTTATAATCACATAGGGCAAGCGGACAAATTAACAAATAATTGCAGTACCTCTAAGACGTTTTATAAAAAAGGATATATGCAACCTCAGAGAAACACAGAAGAGAGAATTTTCCCCAACCTTTGTATTGTTCTCAGTGCAACTAACTGTTTTTGATACCTAAGAGTTAAGCCCTTCCTTCTCAGAGGCTTATTATTTGAGTCACTTTTGGGAAAAAAATAATTATTGTTTCTCTGAGAGATCGGAGTCTCATCAAATGTTATTGTGATTCTAAGACTGTCAACAGCTACTATTTAGCGAATACTTGCTATGTGCCAGGCACTACACTGAGTGTTTTACGCACATTACTCCACTCAATCCTCAGTCCTGCGTGACAGTCAGCATGCTCTTTCCACTTTAGAAATCAAGGGGAAACGAATCACAATGGGATTAACTAGGTTACCCTGGGTCTGTCAATGATGGGGCCAGGAAGTGAACACAGACAGTCCACTTCATGTTCAAGATCTTAACCACTATGTTAAAATCACTTATGTAGTGAACTATTAGAATTTCTATATTGATTATTGGTTTTCTGTGGTTATAATTGCATGTGTCTAGTTTTTGCTTTGATAAGGTCTTGCAAGAAATTGCATGCTGCTTTTAATACTTCCTTGAGTTGATAATTTGCAACCACTTTATTTAAATTAATCTCCGTGGGCCTTAACCCATGGAGATATCATCTCTATCGATTCCCATAGTTCTCTGAGGGGTATGTATATAGGTATGTGTGTATATTTATATTTTTACATATGTATATATAATGTAGAGTATCCAGTAACTTACCCCTGGTCGCTTAGGCTACAGATCCTCCACTAGCATAGGCTTTTCCAAAGTTCTAGAAAGCGTCCTTAGAAACACATTTGCATGGTCATACATTTTCTTACCTATTTTTTAAAGAGTATTTCAAAACTTGTATAAGCGTAAGACCCACAAAGCCTGATCCAACCCTACAGGCCACAGGTGGTAGAACAGGATTTGTGTGCAGGTGTGCCCAACTCTAAGGGTTGAAACCCCAAGACACAGTAAGTTGGGAGGAAGGGTTGGAGCAGCGGGATTTAGATGTACATGTTGAGCATCATGAGAGATTCCAATCTAAGGAAAGAGGGAAGTTGATTTGAGGGGCTTTTCTCCTCTAAAGTGACCTTGAAGCCCTTGTTTTAATGCTTCATGTACCACAAGAAGTAGAGAATGTAGGTAACTCTGATACCAACAAGGCTCTAAGAACCACTGGGCGAACACTCACAATAGTGGTACCAGTTCTGAACAACACATTTGTAAATAAATTGAAGCAGTCTTCAGCTTTTCCAAACTGAGAAGCTACTAGACATCAAGCAGGTCAAGCAGACTAAAAGCTGACTGTAAGGCACTTAGCTTAGGTAGCCTTTGAACCATCAATCCATTATGTGAAAGTTCAGCATTGACTAACCACTGTCAGAAAGTGCTCCCTTTCTTCCAGAAATTGTATGCTGCTTACCTTCCAAAAGTTTCCAGTGGGCTTGTTGATCTTTCACCCAAATAACCACCTAACACTTTACAAATATCCATCTCTATAAAGAAATCCACTCAGTTGCAACAACCTGGTTTTCTTTTTAATTCATTAAGCCTTAGAATAGCATCTTTCTTTGTTAATTATAAATGCAATATTTAATAAAAATATATACAGTGATTATTATAAGCAGGGAGAGGACAGGCTGAAAATGAGTGATTTTAACAAGAGCTTTAACAATTTTTAATAGACCTGCATTCCTTTACATTCCTGGTGTTTCTCAAACTTTAGTGGGTTTAAAGTTCATCTGGGGATTTATAAAAATTGCTGACTTCAAGAGTTCCTCTCAAAATTTCTAATTCTGAAGGCCTGGAGGGGATCCTCAACAATCTACATTTCTAACAATGATTTTGATGAAGATGGACTGCAGCTGCCTCTTGAGAAATGCTTCTTTAGAACATGCAAAATTGCTAATTACACAGTAAGCACTTAGGCATCTACCATTACCCAAGTCTTGTTAGTTGTGAGTTGCCTCTTGGTATCTGCTAAGGTTTGAACGTGTCCCTCAGAAAGCATATGTTGGAAACTTAACCTCCAATCCAACAGTGTTTGTTGGGAGGTAGGTCCTAATGAGAGGTAATTAGGCCATGAGGGCTCTGCTGTCATGGATAGATTAATGCCATCAATGCGGGAGTAGGTTCCTCACAAAAGAACAAGGGCAGCTGCCTTTCCTCTCTCTCATCCTCTTTTGCCGCTCTGACATCTGATGCCTTCCACCATGAGATGACACAGCAAGAAGATCCCTGATAGATACCAGTGCTTCCATCTTGGACTTCCCAACTCAAGAACTATAAATCAATAAATTTCTCTTCATTATAAATTATCCAGTCTCAGGTATTGTGTTACAGCTGCATGAAACAGACTAAGACAATATTCCATTCTCAGCAGCAGCAATTCTTTTTAAGACAAAGCTCCATGAATTTTAAGACATCTGGGTAGGGAGAGTTAATTATGTCCTCTCAAAAAGGTATTTTCCCTGGACCAATTAGTTTACAAGAACATACACTCTACCTGTTTCTAAAACTTTGGGAAACAAAGATGTGGTTCACATCAGAGCGAAAGTTTCACTGATACTGATTATAATGAAATATGTTTCATTTTGGCCAACTGCCATGAAATGTCCTGCTCACTTGGAGAAAATTACTGGAAAAATGGTAGGTAGAGGTCCCAACTCCGAATACAGACTCCTAAGGGCCAGAAGATCTGCCTGCTCCCAGTCAGAGGGTGGGCTTTTCCTACACTAAGATCTTAGCCACACTTTGCCTCCCTGAATTCTTGCCAGAGACTAGTCCTCCAGTCTGGAGTTATCCCATACAGGTTTTTTTTTTTCAGCCTGAGTAAACTGGAGTCAAATTATGTTATCTAAAACTGAGAACCCTGGGTACGGTTCATCCAGATACTTACAGCAGAAAATATCTGATACGGTTTGGCTCTGTGTCCCACCCAAAACTCATGTCGAATTGGAATTCCCAATGTTGGGGGGAGAGATCTGGTGGAAGGTGACTGGATCATGGGGGCATTTCCCCCTTGCTGTTCTTGTGATAGTAAGTTCTCACCACATCTGATAAATGTTTAAAAGCGTGCAGCACTTCCTCCCTTCACTCTCTCTCTCTCTTTCCACCATGGTAAAACATGCCTGCTTCCCTTCACCTTCTGCCATGACTGTAAGTTTCCTGAGGCCTTCCAGCCATGCTTCCTATACAGCCTGTGAAACTGTGAGTCAATTAAACCTCTTTCTTCATAAATTATCCAGATCAGGGTAGTTCTTTATAGCAGTGTGAGAACAGACTACAATATCTTCAAAATGTTGTTTATTTAAAAAAAAATGTGGATGGGTAGCAGAAAGAAAAGACTAGAAGGGGGAAAGGCAGAAAGGAAATGGAAAATTAGTATTCTATCCATCTGTGGAAAACTTTTAAAAATATATATTGTCTTCTATCCTGATTTCTTTTGGATTCAGCTTTGTAGATTTATGAGCCCATGACTCCTGATATTCAGTAAATGACTAGATATCAATTTCTAGGGACAGGAGGGATGCCATGTGTCATAGCTACACAAGCAGAAGAAACTTAGTGATTAAAAGTCACAAAGAAGAACAGTATCAGCCGGAAGCAGTGGCTCAAGCCTGTAATCCCAGAACTTTGGGAGGCCGAGGTGGGCAGATCACCTGAGGCCAGGAGTTTGAGACCAGCCTGGTCAACATGGCAAAATGCTGTCTCTACTAAAAATACAAAAATTAGCAAGGTATGGTGGCAGATGCTTGTAATCCCAGCTACTCAGGAGGCTGAAGCAGCAGAATCACTTGAACCTGGGAGGTGGAGGTTGCAGTGAGCCAAGATCATGCCACTACACTCCAGCCTGGGTGACAGAGCAGGATTGTGTCTCAAAAAAAAAAAAAAAAAAAAAAAAAAAAAAAAGAACAGTGTCACCTTTCAAACAGTGATGAATTCCTAATACCTATATGTTGAGTATTGTCACAGCTGTCTGTATTCTGTGTCATTTTTATTATATGTACACAAGACAGAAAACAAAAACAAAAAAACACTACTTAATTCAGATTTTGTAATGTATATAATATAATTGTTTACCAAAATATCATATTTGTAGGAGGCGGAAAGTTTAATATACTAGCAAACTGCTAAAGAGAATTTACTATTTTTTTTAACAAGGAATGTATATTTATGTAGCACTCTCAGACTTTAAAAGCACCATTACTATACATAAAGCTTTTTGATTTGCAGTTTTTCATCATAAACCCAACATAGCAGAGCCCAGACACCAGGCATTTTTCCCCTGGAGTCACTCTGCCTTATTATCAGGACTGAACTTCAGTATCCTTCCCTGGAAAGGGCACAAGATCTCACATTGTAGGGTGCACATGCTGGAGGCAGTACAAAGAGGCACAGTCATGTTTCAGGATGTGGTTTTAGCCAAAGGTGATACAATCACAAAGCTGGATTGAGAGAGGAAATAACAATCGGGAGCTGTCTTGAGTGTGTCCCCGTTACCTGGAGTCTTCTTGTTCTTCTCTCTACCTCTCCAAAAGTCTCCATTACCATTGATGTAAATAATTAGTAATAAGAGCCGGAAGCAAAAATGCTGAAATACTTGCGCTCTTTTGAACACAAATTTAATAGCAGTAGTAAACTAACAACTGAATCATTGAATTGAGGGGGAGATTCTGCTGCAACAAAGAACTTGTATTGTGATATAAATTGAGAAGATTGTTCTGAGCTAGCTCCTCCTATATTCAGAGTTAAAACTCTCTCTAAACATCATATTCCACCTAAGAACCATTAACTCTTCCATTCTCACAACCTGGGTGACAAATACTCACACTCTAAATATTTGGCTTATCTCACTTATCCATTACTAGAGGATTTAACATATAAGTGTTACATATACATATAGACTACTAAGTTAACCATAACCATTCATGTATTGATTCGTATGTTTAAACAGCAATAATGAATTGAGTGCCTGTTCTGAGGGAACGCAAATTCAGATTCCGCTGATATTTTGGAGTAACACCCATGTACTAGATGTTGAGCGAAAGACTTTATCTTATGTAGGTGCCTATAATGTGCTAGGTATTGAAGTAGTTACTTTAATACATTATCTCATTTGGTCTTAGTAACAAAAATTAGCATTTTTTATTTAACATTTAGGAAACTAAGACTCAGAAAAGGTAAGTGACTTGCCTGAAGTCATAAAATTAATCAATACTTAAAACTGGCTTTTTGGTCCTGAGTCTTCCCTCTGGCTCTTTCCAATTGGTAATATTTTCTGCACTCCAGCCTGGGCAACAAGAGTGAAACTCCATCTCAAAAAAAAAAAAAAAAAAAAAAAAAGATAATCCACCCATGATAAACTGGGCTTCAGACCAGGGATGTAGGGATGGTTAAACACATGCAAGTCAATAAATGTGATACACCAGATAAACAGAATTAAAAACAAAAATTACATGATCATTTCAATACATACAGAAAAAGCATTCAACAAAATCCAGCATCCCTTTATGGTTAAAACTCTCAACAAAATCAGCATGCAAGGGACACACCTTAATATAATAAAACCATTTATGACAAACTTGCAGCCATCTTAATACAGAATGGTAAAAGTTGAAAGCATTCCCTCTGAGAACGGGAACAAGACAGGGATGCCCACTCTCAGCACTCCTCTTCAACATAGTACTGGAAGTCCTAGCCAGAGCAATCAGACAAGAGAAAGAAGTAAAGGGCATCCAAATCAGTAAAGAGGAAGTCAAACTGTCACTGTTTGCTAACAATATGGTCGTTTACCTTGAAAACCCTAAGGACTCCTCCAGAAAGCTCCTAGAACTGATAAAAGAATTCAACAAAGTTTCTGAATACAAGATTAATGTACACAAATCAGTGGCTCTTCTATCACCAACAGTAACCAAGCAGAGAATCAAATCAAATCAGAGAACACGAGCACTTTTACAACAGCTGGAAAAAAAAAAAAATACTTAGGAATATAACTAACAAAGGAGTAGAAAGACCTCTACAAGAAAAACTACAAAACACTGCTAAAAGAAATCATAGACAACATGAAAAAATGGAAACACATCCCATGCTCATGAATAGGTAGAATCAATATTGTGAAAATGACCTTACTGCAAAAAGCAATCTACAAATTTAATGCAATCCCCATCATACTACCACCAACATTCTTCACAGAATTAGAAAAACAATTCTAAAATTCATATGGAACCATAAAAGAGCCCGCAGAGCCAAAGCAAGACTCAGCAAAAACAATAAATCTGTAGGCATCACACTACCTAATTTCAAACTATACTATAAAGCCATAGTCACCAAAAGAGCATGGTGCAGGTACAAAAATAGGCACATAGACCAAATGGAACAGAAGAGAGAACCTAGAAATAAACCCAGATACTTACAGCCAACTGATATTCAACAAAGTAAACAAAATCATAAAGTGGGGAAAGGGCATTCTTTCAACAAATAGTGCTGGGATAACTGGCTAGCCACATATAGGAGAATGAAACTGGATCCTCATCTCTCACCTAATGCAAAATCGACTCAAGTTGGATTAGGCACTTAAACCTAAGACCTGAAACTATAAAAATTCTAGAAGATAACACTGGAAAAACCTTTCTAGACATTGGCTTAGGCAAGGATTTCATGACCAAGAACCCAAAAGCAAAATAAAAACAGATAAATATCTGGCACCTAATTAAACTAAAGAGATTTTGTGGGCAAAAGGAGTAGTCTGCAGAGTAAACAGAACCCACAAGTGGGAGAAAAATCTTCACAATCTATACATCTGACAAAGGACTAATATTCAGAATCTACAATGAACTCAAACAAATCACTAAGAAGAAAAAAATGTTACCAAAAAGTGGGATAAAGACATGAATAGCCAATTCTCAAAAGAAGATATACAAATGACCAACAAACATGAGAAAATACTCAACATTACTAATGATCAGAGAAATGCAAATCAAAACCGCAATGCAATACCACCTCACTCCTGCAAGAATGGACATAATTAAATAAACAATAGACGTTGGGATGGATGCAGTGAACAAGAACACTTCTACACTGTGGATGGGAATGTAAACTAGTACAGCTGTTATGGGAAACAGTGTGGAGATTCCTCAAAGAACTAAAAGTAGAACTACCATTTGATTCAGCAATTCCACTACTGGGTATCTACCCAGAGGAAAAGAAGTCATTATTCAAAAAAGACATTGCACAAGCATGTTTATAACAGCACAATTTACAATTGCAAAATCATAGAACCACTCCAAATGTCCATCAATCAGTGAGTGGATAAAGAAAACCGTGACATACATACATACATACATACATACATATATATATATATATATAGAGGAGAGAGAGAGAGAGAGAGAGAGGGAGGGAGAGAGAGAGAAGAAACTGTGATATACATATTCCATCATATATTCCACATATTTATATGATGGAATGCTATGCAGCCATAAAAAGGAATGAATTAACAGCATCTGGAGTGACCTGGATGAGAATAGAGACTATTATTCTAAGTGAAGTAACTCAGGAATGGAAAACCAAACATTGTATGTTCTCACTGATATGTGGGAGCTAAGCTATGAGGATACAAAGGCATAAGAATAATACAATGGACTTCGGGGAGTTGCAGGGAAGAGTGGGAGGGGGTGAGGGATAAACAACAAATATGGTGCAATGTATACTGCACAGGTGTTGGGTGCATCAAAATCTCACAAATCACAACTAAAGAACTTATTCATGTAACAAAACCACCTGTATCCCAATAACTTATGGAAAAATAAAAAATAAAAATAATAAAAATCAAAACCCCTAGACTCCTAGGCTAGGAGGGCTCTGCTGACAGACAACATTTCACACTTGTTTCAACTCGTTGCTAGAGGAATTAGGCACGTTCTGTGCAACTCCACTTGGAGTGGACTCTTGGAAGCTTGAGGCTGGTTTCCTTTGGATTTAGTCCCATGTGCCTATTCCATTTGCTGATTTTGCTGTACATCTTTTAACTATAATAAACTGTAACTGTAAGTATTACAACTTCTGAGTCTGTGAGTTCTAGAAAGTCACTGAACCTGAGGGTGGTCTTAGGGATAGATGCCTAACACATTATCTCAAAAAATAATTATGAAGATTAAACAGTAGCATACATATCAAGTATTTGACATAATGGCTAGCCCAAAGTGTTCAGTGGGTGTTATTGGTATTATTATTATATATTACATTATTTATTCATGTACAAATATATCTTATTATATCACATATATAACTAACTCAGTTTTCTAGACATTCTTAATAAAAGATTGAGATCATTCTTTCTTGTCTTATTGTTTCTTAAACATTGATTTATCTCTCTCACCCTTTATTGGTTTTGCTGTATTTCTACTGAACACATGAACTAATATCCTAACTTCTAGACTATCAACAGATGCCATGAAATAATTGGATGCTTGTTAGCACTTGGCCTGATAGCGTTTGATTGTGCTTTCTACCGTTCCTTCCTGATGACTTGTAGAGATAGAACCAGGTGATATCTGGAATGTATTTGCTCATGTGGCAGTCACTGTTGATTGCCTACCCAAAGCCATTACCCCCTCTCCCTGCCTAACAGAAGCTGACTTTTGTTCAGCAACAATGTGCCTAGTCACAAAGGATAAATCTTGGCTAGGCTAAGCTAGTGCTAGTAGTCACATTTCCTTTTGCCAATGATTTATTTCAGGTGATTATGGGACCTGGTTATGAATGAGGAGACAAAGGTAGAATATCCCAGTAAGCAACAAGGAAAGATTTCCTCCTCTGATTGTATACAGAGAATCAGGTAGATATTAGAAGGGTCCATTTGCTCCTCTGGTTGCCCAACTTTGGAGAGGAATATGTGAAGACCTGCTGCTAAGTGTGTAGTTGTTATCCCAAGTCTACAATGGGAGACAGCATCAAATTACTGAAGACAGAAGAACGGGAAGAGAGACAGTTTTGATAAAATTATTGAACTATAACTTTGTAACTACTTATATTTAGACTTCCTTTAAATAAGAAAAGTTAATGCTCATTTTGTCTTGTCACGACTGGCTGAGTCTTCTCTTACATGAGACTAACAGTATCCTCATGTACTTGAAACACATGCAGTTTCCACACATGTTTTGTAAAGACAAATTATGCACAGCCCTGTATTAGTCCATTTTCACACTGCTATAAAGATACTACCTGAGACTGGGCAATTTGTAAAGGAAAGAGGTTTACTTGACTCACAGTTCTGCATGGCCAGGGAGGCCTCAGGGAACTTACAATCATGGCAAAAGGCAAAGGGGAAGCAAGGCAGTCTTCTCATGGTGGCAGAAGAGAGAGAGAAGGGGGAAGCATCAGACATATCATGAGAACTTACTCACTATCCTGAGAACAGCATGGGGGGAAACAACCCTCATGATCCAATTACCTCCCACCAGGTCCCTCCCTTGACATGTGGTGATTACAATTCGTATGACAATCCAAAACCATATTAAGCCCTTATCTGGGTGCAATTCAAATTTAATGATCTTCTTCCAAAAAAGACATACTCAAAAATAACAAACTTCAATCAGAACCCAATTATTTTTGTGAAGAAAGATAGGAAGATAGAACCAGAAAGTTATTTTCTCTTCTAAAGCATGTCATGGTCTCCTTTCGGGTTAAAGATCTTCTTGATTAAACATGAATTTTTCTATGCAAATAAGCCAGTTCTCTGGATTTGAACTCTGAGGAGTATATTTTATGTTTATATTGTGGATATTACTATTCATGGTTGGGAAATGAGAAATGAATGTTATTTTACATGCCATTATCCTTTGCCAATTTCTCTGAAGGGCATCCTGCTTCACATACTAGTAAAATGTGTCATTTGGGACTGGGAAGCCATATAATATGAAATGATTGTTTTTTAGGAATTTTAAGGGAATCTGAATTTTAAAATGCTCAAAAATAAAACATAAAACATATATTTATATGCAGTATTAGAGGATATTATAATGTGATTGTTTTTAAATCAAAGTTTTAATAATCTATTGCTTATGGGTTATATAATACCCACTTCCAATATGTAAAGCAATAAGAAAAATGACAAAGGAATTATATACATACATACACATTTAAACATAATACATATATACATACAAATATCAAGCACCTATATCCTCCATAGCGGTCAATTTGATAAGCTTTAATTGTTTGAATTTCTCATTAGGAATTTTATTCACAGTCAATAGCATCTGATTTTAAATATCCTCAAAAGTGGCTGATGGTCATTCTTTCAAAGAGGAGAAGCTATTCATCTGCTTTTTTCTCCACTCTTCACATTAGCCTAATTCCATACTTCTTTCCGTGACCATATAATCCTACATGGAAATGTGCATGTAAGTCTACATATGTAAGTATTATTGTTTATTTTACAAAAAGGGATCTTAAAATTTCTACATCTTGTTTCCTCATACTTTTGTGTGGAATGCTACAAATACATGGTCTTACATATGAATACTATAATACTACATATACATATACACATACTTTTGTCTGGAATACTACAAATACATGGGCTTACATATGAAAATCTTTCTTTCTATGGAATAGAGCCCAAATACTGGAATTTCTGGGCCAAGAAGCACACATACATTTTAAATTTTAATAGATGTTGGCAAATGGCTTTCCCAAAACCTGTAACACCTCGTATTTTTCCCAGCCATGAGACTAATCCTCTCCCTAAATCACCAACAGTAATATTTATTATAACTCTTCTATTTTTGTCATCTGATTGATGTAAAATTACAGATTCTTTTACTTTAATTTGCATTTTCCTTACTAGCAACAAACTTGAGAATCCTTCCATGTATCTTTTGGTCACTTGGATTCACAATTCTTTGACCATTTTTTAAAATTGGATTGTGTTATTTTGGCCAAATGTTCAGCTATTTGAAAAAATTATTTACAAATATTTGTTATAAATTGAATGTCTGTCTACTGTTTTGTTTATGATATCCTTTGTGACATCAAGGTTCAAATATGTCTATTTCTTCTTTTATAGTTTCTGGAGAAGATGCTCTCAGTTCATACATTTTTATACATTCTATTTTCTAGATCTTCTTGCAAGGTTTTTACAATTTTATTTTGACCATGTGAGCTTCTCAGCCATCTGGAATTTATATTTAAAGGTAGAATAAAATGGTAATCCTCTTTTCTTTTCTTCCAAATGGACAATCAGTTGTCCAAACATCGTTTATTAAATAATTGACTAATTTCCCACTAAAATGAACTACTACTTTGGAAATATATTAAACTCATCTATACTGGGTTCTATTTCCACAACCTGTATTTTATTCCTTTGCCAATACCATATGATTATGATGCAGTAGTTTTACTATTTATACTAATATCCAGTAAGACAAGACCTCTCACTATTCTCCCTTTGCATATTTTCTCAGCTGTTGTGAAGCATTTATTCTTCAGTATAAACTTTAATCTTCTTTGGCCAATCATCCCTCCAAAGAAAGCCAATTCTAATTTTACTGTCTTATGTTTATACACTCATTAGGTGTGCGTATTTAATGCTTCTGTTACTAAGTATTTCTATTCAATGTGATTTGCCTTTCCATTTGTTCAACTCTTATTTCTTTAAGATTTTATATTTTTCTTTATATAGTTACTTTCCTTGTTCAATTTATTACTAAGTGTTTTATATTTTTCCAATAATTGTAAATAGAAATTTTTTTCTCACTTCTATTTCTAAATATTTTGTTAAAACAGAGAAAAACTGGCCGGGCACAGTGGCTCATGCCTGTAATCCCAGCACATTGGGAGGCAAAGGCGAGGCAGATCACGAGGTCAAGAGATCGAGACCATGGTGAAACCCCATCTCTACTAAAAAATACAAACTTAACTGGGCATGGTGGCATGCGCCTGTGGTCCCAGCTACTCAGGAGGCTGAGGCAGGAGAATTGCTTGAAACCAGGAGGCGGAGGTTGCAGTGAGCCGAGATCGCGCCACTGCACTCCAGCCTGGCGCCTGGCAACAGAGCAAGACTCTGTCTCAAAAAAAAAAAAAAAAAAAACAAAAAAAACAGAAAAACTGTCACTTTTTAAAAATTTATCGTCTATTTATCTCCTTACCAAATTCTTTTTTTTCTTTAAAATTTGTATTTTAAGTTCAAGTGGTACATGTGCAGATTTGTTACATGGGTAAATTATGTGTCATGGGGGTTTCATGTACAGATAATTTTGTCACCCAGATAATCAGGTAGTTTTTGAGTCCTCACCCTCCTCCCACCCTCTGCCCTTAAGTAGGCCCAGTGCTTATTGTTCCCTTCTTTGTGTCCATGTATACTCAATGTTCAGCTCCCACTTAAAGTCAGAACATGTGGTATTTAGTATTCTGTTCCTACATTAGTTTGCTTCAGCTAATGGCCTCCAGCTCCATCCATACTGCTACAAAGAACATAATATTACTCTTGTTTATGGCTGAATGGCATTCCATAGTGTACATGTGCCACATTTTCTTTATCCAGTCCACCACTGAGGGGGTGTCTAAGTTGATTCCATGTTTTTGCTATTGTGAATAGTGCTGCAATAAACATAGGCATGCATGTGCCTTTATGATAGAAATGATTTCTATTCCTTTAGATATATACCCCAGTAATGGTATTGCTGGATCAACTGGTAGTTCTGTTTTAAATTCTTTGAGAAAGCTCCACATTGCTTTCCACAATGGCTAAACTAATTTACATTTCCACCAGCAATATGTAATTGTTCCTTTTCTCTGCAACCTTGCCAGCATCAGTTGTTTTTGACTTTTTAGCAATAGCCATTCTAACTAGTGTGCGATGGTATCCTGTTAAGTTTTCAATTTGCATTTCCCTAATGATTAGTAATATTGAGCATTTTTTCATACGCTTTTGACACATGTATGTCTTCTTTTAAGAAGTGTCTGTTCATGCCATTTGCCAATTTTTGTTTTACTTTTATTTTAGGTTCAAGGGTACATGTGCAGGTTTGTTATATAGGTAAATTGTGTGTGGCAGGGATTTGGTATGCAGATTATTTCATCACCCAGGTAGTAAGCATAGTATCTACTAGGCAATTTTTCAATCCTTGGCCTCCTCCCACCGTCTACCCTTAAGTAAGCTCCAGTGTCTGTTGTTCTAATCTTCATGTCCATTTGTACTCAATGTTAGCTCCCACTTAATAAGCAATAATATACGGTATTTGGTTTCCTGCTCCTGAATTAGTTCACTTAGAATAATGGCCTCCAACTTCATGCGTGTTGCTGCAAAGAACATTATCTTTTTTATGGCTATGTAATATTCCATGATAAATATGTACCACATTTTCTTCATCAAGTCCACCATTAATTAGCATCTAGGTTGATTCCATGTCTTTGCTATTGTGAATAGTGCTGTGATGAACATATGTATGCATGTATTTTTATGGACAAACAATTTATATTACTTTAGTTATATAACTTGTGATGGGATTGGTATTTCTGTTTAAGTTCTTTGAGAAATCTCCAGTGCTTTCCACAGTGGCTGAATTAATTTATATTCCCACCAGCAATGTATAAGCATTCCCTTTTCTCTGCAACCTCACCAGCATCATTTATTTCTTGGCATTTAGCAATAGCCATTCTGACTGGTGTGAGATGGCATCTCATTGTGGTTTTGATTTGCATTTCCCTAATGATTAGCAATGTGGAGCATATTTTCATATGCTTGTTAGCCATGGGTATGTCTTCTTTTGAAAAATGTCTGTTCGTGTTCTTTACCCACCTTTTAACAAAGTTGTTTGTTTTTTACTTGCTAAGTTCCTTATAAACTCTGGATATTAGATATTTTTTGGATGCATAGTTTGCAATATTTTCTCCTATTCTGTAGGTTGTTTGTTTACTCTGTTAAAAGTTTCTTTTGCTGTGCAGAAGCTCTTTCATTTAATTAGGTCCCATTCGTCAATTTTTGTTTTTGTTGCAATTGCTTTTGGCATCTTCGTCACTAAGTCTTTGCCGTGGCCAATGTGCAGAATGTTATTTCCTAGGTTTTCTTCTAGGAATTTTATAGTTTTAGGTTTTACATTTAAGTCTTTCATCCACCTTGACTTGATTTTTGTGTATGGGAAAAGGTAGAAGTCCAGTTTCAGTTTTCTGCATGTGGCTAGCCAGTTATCCCAGCACCATTTACAGAATAGAGCGAGTCCTTTCCCCCACTGCTTGCTACAGTTGACTTTGTCAAAGATCAGATAGTCATAGACGTGAAAGTTTATTTCTGGGTCCTCTAGCCTGTTCCATGGATCTGTGTGTTTGTACTAGTACCAGGCTGTCTTAGTTACTGTAGCCTTACAGTCGTTTGAAGTCAGGTAGTGTGATGCCTCCACCTTTGTTCTTTTTGCTTAGGATTGCTTTGGCTATTCAAGCTCTTTTTGGTTCCAAATGAATTTTAGAACAGTGTTTTCTACTTCTGTGAAAAATGTCATTGATAGTTTGACAGGAATAGCATTCAATCTATAAATTGTTTTCAGTAGTATGGCCATTTTAATAATATTGATTCTTCCTATCCATGAGCATGGAATGTTTTTTCGTTTGTTCATGTTGTCTCTAATTTCTTTTAGCCATGTTTTATAATTCTCAATGTAGAAAAATTCTTATTTTTAATTCTAGTATTATTTACCATGGTTTCTTGACTTTTCTAGGCATACAATATTATCATCAAAAAGAGATCATTTGATCCCTTTAAGTTTATATCAGTAATTTTTTTATTTTCTTATCTTACTGTATTCAGTAGCCCTTCTGAGGTAATGTTAAATAGAACGATAATGAGTGTCCTCCTCTAGTAACTAATTTAATTAAAATAGTTTTAGATCTTTAAAATTTTAAGTATTTTCTGAGTGGCTTTATGTTTTCTAGTTTCATTATATTCTATTTTACTTAGCAATGTTATTAGAAATGATTCATTTCTTTTGAACTCCTTTAGGCATCTGTTGATAAAGTTACAGTTTTCCTTCAATGTGTTGTTATAATGGATTACGTTGATAAAATTTCCCAATATTCAACAACTGAAAATCTAAGAAAAATCTGCTCTTTGAAATGCATTATTCCACCCACTGTTTGCTACTGTTGACATACCTGACACCACAAACTATGAATACACACACGGAGGCCAGCAGTCTCACACCCATCAGCACCCCACCCCAGTCACTGCCAGTGTGAGTACAAGCACAGACACCAGCAACCCTGCCCCTGCCTGTGCCCTGCCACTGGTACGAGGGCACACGGGAACTCTGCAGCCCCACTCCCACCAGTACCACACCCCAGGTGACACACATGTACCCCACTGGGCTGCCCCAGCTGCTGGCATATGCGAGTTAGCACGGATCCTATAGCCACCACCCTGACAACGTCCTTTGGCCAGCACCACCCAGCAGAGTGTTGGGGCCAGTGGACCGGGATGACCTCAGCCCCTCCATCATAGAAGGTTCCTAACTTTGAGGGGCCAGAGAACAAAGCCAGGGGCCCAATACCAGCCCCCACCTCCACCCCTGAGTTACAGTATGTAGAGCTGGAATGCTGAGCTGAGGTTTGGCTCCCTAGTATCTTCTAGAAAAAAAAAAAACCCAGTCAATTGAACCCACATTATACCACAATAAAACTCCCAGAGCATCAAAGAAGATAAAAGAAAAAACAAAAGAAAAGAAAAAAACCATCCAAGGGATATCAGCTTCAAAGATTGAAGGAACATCAGGCCACACAGATGAGAAAAAAAACAGCAAGAACTCTGGAAACTCAGAAAGCCAGTGTGTCTTCTCACCTCCAAATGTCTACACTAGTTCCCTAGCAGTGATTTTTAACCAAGCTTAAATGGCTGACAGAAATAGAATTTAGAATATGGTTAGGAAAAAAGATCATCGACATCCAAGAGACAGTCAAAACCCAATCCAGGGAATCTAAGGGATACAATAAAATGATATGAGAGATAAAACATGAAATGGCCATTTTAAGAATAAAAGAAGCTGATCTGATACAGCTGAAAAACTCACTTCAAAAATGTCATAATACAATAGTAAGTACTGACAGCAGACTAAACCAAGCTGATGAAAGAATCTCAGAGACTGAAGACCAGTTCTCCAAAATAACTTAGACAAAAATAAAGAAGCAACAAAGAAGAATGAATAAAACCTCCTAGAAATATGGGATTATGTAAAGGGACCAAATCTATGACTCACTGGCATCCCTGAAAGAGAGAGAGAAAGCAAACAACTTGGAAAACGTATTTGAGGATATCATCCATGAAAATTTTCCTAACCTAACTAAAGAGGAAACATTCAAATTAAGGAAAGGCACAGAACCCCTGTGAGATACTATGCAAGACAATGATCCCCAAGACACACAGTCATCACATTCCTCAAGGTCAAAATGAAAGAAAAAATGTTAAAGACAGCTAGAGAGAAAAGGGCAGGTCACCTACACAGGAAATCCTGTCAGACTAACAGCCAGCTTTTCAGCAGAAACCCTACTAGCCAAATGAGACTGGCTACCTATATTCAGCATTCTTAAAGAAAACAAATTCCAGCCAAGAATTTTACATCCAGCCAAACTAAGCTTCATAAGAGAAGGGGAAATAAAATCCTTTTCAAACAAGCAAATGCTAAGGTAATTTCTTACCACCAGACCTACCTTACAAAAGGTCCTTAAGGGAGGGCTAAATATTGGAACAAAAGACAATTGCTGGCCACCACAAAAACACACTTAAGTACATAGACCATTGTATTAGTCAGGGTTCTCTGGAGGGACAGAATTAATAGGATAGATGTATCTATAAAGGGAGTTTACTAAGGGGAGTTTATTAACCAGGTCCTTGTCTTCTCTTCCTCTATCAATTGATTATAGGGAACTCCCCCAAGAAGCTATCAGTGCAGGCTGGGAAAGAGAAGGGGAGAAAGGCAGGGTGGCAGGATTGGAGACCGTGGACATTTGAGCCACTTGCTCATGGACTTACTTGTGCCCTCTTGACCTGCTCAAGCCCAGTCACGTATATTCAACTTCCATTTGATAATGGAATGCTGCTCTGCACACCTTACCTATGGCTAGATGGGTCTGAAAGCACCCAGTTCATGATAGGCAGTTTAAGTCGCATGGTGACTTGATGACCCATAGTCAAACATTCAGTTTCTACCAAATCCCAGTAACAGGCAAAGAGCTGTTTCTCAAAAGGAGAGTAGTTATCTGCAGAAGATGGCAGGGCCTTACTCCAAATCCTAGAGGCCTCCACTGTGATTCACCTACGGGGGCCTTCCAAAGGCTCCGAACAGCATCCCTATCTGCTGCCGACACCATTGGATCTGCTGGGTCATATGGCCCAAGTGGAAGAACAGCTTGCACAACACCCTGGACCTGTTGCAGAGCCTTCTCTTATTCTGAACCCCACTCAAAAATGGCAGCCTTTCAGGTCACTCAATAAATCAGCCAGAGTAACACACTCAGATAAAGAATGTGTTGCCTCCAAAATCTAAGTAAGCCCACTAGGAGTTATGCCTCTTTCTTGGTTGTAAGAGGGGTCAAATGCAGCAACTTATCCTTCACCTTAGAAGGAATATCTCAACAGGCCCCACACCACTGAACCCCTAGACATTTTGCTGAGGTAGAAAGTCCCTGAATTTTAGTAGGATGTATTTTCCATCCTGTGGCATGCAAATATCTCACCAATAAGTGCAGTGTGTCTACTTCTCACTCACTGGATCCAATCAGCATAATGTCATCAATGTAACACCATCAATGTAACACCAGTGTTATATCTTATGGAAAGGAAAAGTGATCAAGGTTTCTCTGAATAAGATTATGACACAAAGCTGGAGAGTTCATATACCCCAATGTACGACAGTAAAGGTATATTGCTTGCCTTGCCAGCTGAAGGGAAATTGCTTCTGGTGGGCCTTATGAACAGGAATGGAGAAAAAGACATTTGCCAAGTCAATAACTACACACCAGGTACCAGCTGTGTTAATTTGCTCAAGCAATGAAACCACATCTGGTACAGCAACTGCGACTGACTTTAACACCACGATATCTCAAATAACTCAGTAGATAAAATTAAGATAAGAATGGTTATTACTGACATCTGAATTGGTAAACTGAATGATCAGGTGCAAGGACTAGCTCAAAGCACAAATAAAAATGTAGGCAACTCGAATGCAAGATTTGAGGATCCTTACCACGAAAATAACTGGAGATTCTTAAGGAAAAAAACAAAACAGCAGACGGAAGATAGGCAATCATTAAACAAATACTAAAAAACTATTTATCTAAAGTAAATACAGTTACGAGACTGTAGCATGAAGAGCTTTCCAAGTTGCAGGCTTTAATGATAAGATATACACCAGACATGTCCTGAGGGAATTCTGGAACTTTAACAGTGAAGAGAATATTATAGGCTTCTAGGTAGGAATAACAAATAACTAACAAAGGAATATATGAACAAAGCATTGGACAATGGATTCCTCTGTTATTTTTTAATTAATACTGAAAGCTGGCTGATAGTGAAAGAACATCAATTAAAGAATTACAACCCAGGCCAGGTGCTGTGGCTCACGCCTGTAATCCCAGCTCTTAGGGAGGCAAAGGCAGGAGGAAAGCTTTAGCCCAGGAGTTCAAAACCTGCCTGGGCAATATAGTGAGACCCTGTTCTCTGGGAAAAAAAAGAATTACAACCCAAAGTATTCTCAGATAAGATGACTGACCTGTCAGAGTGAAGAGAGATATGTGAGGATAAATAAAAATTCATAGAGCATGTCAGCCATTTACCTCTTTATTTTATTTTGTTTTGTTTTTATGTTTTAGAGAGTTGCTCAGACTCCCAGGCTGGAGTGCAGTGGTGTGATCATAGCTCCCTGTGACACTGAACATCTGGCAGGATCCCTTTTAAAAAATTTCTTGAGAAAAGACTCTGAGCAATAAATGAACCACAGCAGGATGGAGAAAATAAAGAGCCGTTCCCCTTCCCACCCTTTCCCTTCCCTTCCCTTCCCTTCCCTTCCCCTCTTCCTCTTCCTCCCTCCTTCCTTCCTGTTTACATATATACATCTATCTAAATAAGAACATAGTATCTCAAAATGTGATCCATAAGCAAGTCTCTTGAAAGAGGAATGGTAAGACATTTCTAATATGTACTACACAAATTCAGAAAACTTAGGAGCTGGTGATTGTGGGAACAATGGAAAGTAGAAGCATCCCAAGGTTCTCACTGGTACAGAGAATTAAGTTGGGGGAGGAGAGAGGTCAAGTGAAGGTAATCTATAGGTTTCAACTTATTGGGGTTAAGGAAGAAGTAGAGGTAGAGTAGGGCATCCTGGTGGGGGAAAAGAGTGGTTAGGGACATAGTTGACAGATTGTAGACTAGGGTACAAACAAATCATAGCTATTTGCTATGTACAAGAGGATAAAACCTCACTTAAGCAGTGTTAATGGCTGAAATTGAGAATTGAGCAATGAGATATGAGACATATTCAAATAAAAAGGAAGGAGCATGTGGTGGAACCCTGCAGCTGTTTTGTTTTCAGTCACATAAAGATAAGACCAAGGATAGAAGATCTTTATTGTAGGATTATAGGCTGAGTGGGTCAGCACGACCTACGAAACAAGAGGCCTATTCCTGTTGAAAAGTCAAAGCCAACCACAACACCTGACACAGTCTTGATAGTGTTTGCATGAACAGTGGGCCGTGCAGGAACTCTGTTCTTAGAACATATACACCTTTGTGACATACGTGTATGCCAGTTAAACAGTAGAAAGACTTTAACATAGAGAGTAGCTCACAAAATCTCTTTTCCTAAAGAAGGGAAATCTTTGGTTATTCTTAGTAAGACCCAGAACATCTATGTTCTGACAGGACTGCAGTTAATTTTATGTAACAAATGGCAATATTAGTGTAAAGTTAAATGCACTGAAGAGGTATATTATATAATAATGAAAGGAACAGTTTATGAAGAGTATATTACATGTATAAATCTGTTTGTATTAAGTGACACAGCAGCTAACTACATGAATAAAAATTTTAGAAAATAAAACTATCACAGGGGACAAATTATTTCTCTTTCAGAATTACACAGGTCTAGTTAAAAACAAGCCAAAATAAGTCATACAGAAAAGAATCATACAATCAATAAACTTTGTTTAATAGATGTACATTAAACTTTACGTCCTTTCAACAAAGAATCTTTCTTGTATATGTTCATGGAACATTTTCAAAATAGGTTTTGTACTTGCATGGTGCTTGGTCTGAGGAAAACCTCAACAATTTTAAGGTAGAAATTTTGTAGTCTAAGTTTTATCAAATTCAATAAAATTAAAGAACAAATTCAATAAAATAAAGAACTTTATACAAAGTTTGCTAAAATGTTTAATCTCCTTGGAAATTAATAAGCATATTTCTATATAACTCTTGGATTAAACCAAATTTAAAACGGAAACTATAAACTATGTGTAAAACAGTGAAAAGGAGGATACTTCTGAAACCACTGGGAGCCATTCAAAGCTATAACTTGGAGGAAAAGTTTTAGCTTTAAATGCCATCATTATTAAAAATGAAAACCAAATAGATAGAAAAATGACCCCACTTAATAAATCGGAAAATGAAAAACAAAAAAAGCCAGAAGAGTTATAAGAAGTAAAATCTGAAATTGATGACTAAAAAGTGGAAAAATAATAAACATTTCCAAAATTTACTTTTTAAATACCTGTAAAATAGTTAAGCACATTATGGTCCTGATTAAGAAAAGAGAAAAATAATAAAGATTAAGAATGAAAAAAGTCTCTGTAATCTCAACATTTTGGGAGGCAGAGGCAGGAGGATCACTTGAGCCCAGGAGTTCAAGACCAGCCTGGGTAACATAGTGACATCTCATCTATTAAGAAGAATGAAAATATAACTATGTAACAAACCTGCATATTCAGTACATGTATCCCAGAACTTAAAGTTAAAAAAAAAAAAAGATTAAACACATATACACACAAAATGAAAAGAGATACATAATCACAGATAAGGGTTTAAAATTATTATAAGATAAAAATGACTCAAGATGGATCAAAGACTTAAATCTAAGACCCGAAACCATAAAAATTCTAGCAGATAACAGCAGAAAAACTTTCTTAGACATTGGCTTAGGCAAAGAGTTCATGATCAAGAACCCAAAAGCAAATGCAACAAAAACAAACATAAATAAATGGGAATTCATTAAACTACAAGGCTTCTGCATAACAAAAGAAATAATCAGCAGAACAAACAGACAACCCACAGAATGGGCGAAAACTTTTGCAAATTATCCATCCAACACAGGGCTAATATCCAGGACCTGCAAGGAACTCAAACAAATCAGCAAGAAAGAAAAACAAATAATCTCATTAAAAAGTGGGCTCATGACATGAATAGACACTTCTCAAAAGAAGATATACAAATGGGCAACAAACATGAATAAATGCTCAACATCACTAATTATTAGAGAAATGGAAATCAAGACCACAATGTGATACCACCTTACCCCTGCAAAAATGGCCATAATTTAAAAATCAAAAAATAATAGATGTGGGCAAGAATGTGGTGAAAAGGGAACACGTTTACCCTGCTGGTGGGAATATAAACTAGTACAACGATTATGGAAAATAGTATGGAGATTCATTAAGAACTAATAGTAAATCTGTTTGATCCAGCAATCCCACTCCTGGGTATCTATCCAGAGGAAAAAAAGTCACTATACAAGAAAGATATTTGCACACACGTTTATAGCAGCACAATTCACAATTGCCAAAAATATGGAACCAGCCCAAATGCCCATCAATCAACGAATAGATTTTTTTAAAATGTGGCATCTATATATGCCACATGGAATACTCTTCAGTCATTAAAAAGAATAAAATAATGGCATTTGCAGCAACCTATTCTAGATCAAGTAACTAGGAATGGTAAACCAAACATCATATGTTCTCACTTATAAGTGGGAGTTAAACTATGAGGAGGCAAAGGCATAAGAATTATATAATAAACTTTGGGGACTCAGGGAGAAGGGGAGAAGGGTAGGAGGGGGGTAAAGGATAAGAGACTGCACATTGCCTTTGCCCATCATCCAAGCAGACTGCAAGTATACACTGCTTGGTTGATGGGTACACCAAAATCTTGGAAATCAGCACTAAAGAACTTACTCATGTAACTAAACACCACTTGTTTCCCCCAAAACCTATTGAAGTAAAAAGAAAAAAGAAAAAGAAATACAGGTAACTCTAGGGTAATATATTTGAAACCTAGAAAAAATAATTTCATTTAAAAAAGCGGAAGTTGTCCAGGCATGGTGGCTCATGCCTGCAATCCCAGCACTTTGGGAGGTCAAGATGGGTGGATAGCTTGAGCCCAAAAGTTAGAGACCAGCCTGGGCAACATAGTGAGACCCCATCTCTACAAAAAATACCCAAATTAACTGGGTGTTTTGGCGCATGCCTGTGTCCCAGCAACTCAGGAGGCTGAGGTGGGAGGATTGCTTGAGCCAAGGCTGCACCACTGCAGTCCAGCCTGGGTGACAGACACTGTCTCAAAATAAAAAACAAACAAGCAAAGAAACAACCCCTCCCCCAAACACAAACAAAAAGAAAACAGAAAATAAAAATTACTGAAACTGACCTATGAGTAGATTAATTCATAAAGGTAAAGGAAAGGTGATTATAAATTTAATTGAAGGCACCCAAATGTTTTTGTAACTGAGATTTAGCTATTCTTTAAAGAGTAACATGATATTATTTGAGCTGTAAAGAAAAAAAATTTCAAATGAAATTTTTTAATTAAAACTTTTTTTTTTCTTCAACTTTCACTTTAAGTGCCAGGGTACATGTGCAGGATGTGCAGGTTTGTTACATAGGTAAGTGTGTGCCATGGTGGTTTGCTGCACAGATCAACCCATCACTTAGGTATTAAGTCCAGCATCCATTAGCTGTTCTTCCTGATGCTCTCCCTCTTCCCACCCCCCCAACAGGCCCCAATGTGTGTTGTTCCCCTAACGTGTCCATGTGTTCTCATCATTCAGCTCCCACTTATAAGTGAGAACATACGGTGCTTGGTTTTCTGTTCCCGTGTTAGTTTGCTGAGGATAACAGGTTCCAGCTCCATGCATGTGCCTGCAAAGGACATGATCTCATTCCTTTTTATGGCTGCATAGTATTTCATAGTGTATATGTACCACATTTTCTTTATCCAGTCTATCAGTGATGGGCATTTGGATTGATTCTATGTCTGCTATTGTGAATAGTGCTGCAACATACACGTGCATATATCTTTATAACAGAATGATTTATATTCCTTTAGGTGTATACCCAGTGATGGGATTGCTAAATCAGATGGTATCTCTGCTTCTAGATTTTTGAGGAATCACCACACTGTCTTCCACAATGTTTGAACTAATTTATATTCCCACCAACAGTGTAAAAGTGTTCCTTTTTCTCTGCAACCTTGCCAGCATCTGTTGTTTCTTGACTTTTTAATAATTGCCATTCTGATGGGCTTAAGAGGGCATCTCACTGTGATTTAGACTGACATTTCTCTAATATCAGTGATATTGAGCTTTTTTTCATGTTTCTTGGCCACATGAATGTCTTCTTTTGAGAAGGGTATGTTCATGTCCTTTGCCCACTTCTTAATGGGGTTGTGTTTTCTTATAAATTTGTTTAAGTTCATTGTAGACTCTGGATATTAGACCTTTGTTAAATGGATAGATTACAAAAATTTTCTCCCATTCTACAGGTTGCCTGTTTACTCTGATGATACTTTACTTTTCTGTGCAGAAGCTCTTTAATTTGTCAGTTTTTGCTTTTGTTGCAATTGCTTTTGACTTTTTTGTCATGAAATCTTTGCACATGCCTATATCCTGAATGATATTGCCTAGATTTTCTTAGAGGTTTTTTATAGTTTTGGGTTTTATATTTAAGCCCTTAATATATCTTGAGTTATTTTTTGTGTAGGTGTAAGGAAGGGGTACAGTTTTAGTTTTCTGCATATGCTAGCCTGTTCTCCCAGCATCATTTATTAAATAGGGAATCTTTTCCCCATTGCTTGTTTTTGGTGGGGTTGTCAAACATCAGATGGTTGTAGGCATGCAGTTTTATTTCTGAGTTCTCTATTCTGTTCCATTTGTCTATGTGTCTGTTTTTGTACTAGTAGCATCCTGTTTTGGTTACTGCAGCCTTGCAGTATAGTTTCAAGTTGGTAGTATGATGCCTCCAGCTTTATTCTTTTATCTTAAGATTGTCTTGGCTATATTGGCTCTTTTTTGGTTTCATATGAACTTTTAAATAGTTTTTCTAATTCTGTGAAGAATGTTAATGGTAGTTTAATGGGAATAGCATTGAATCTATAAATTACATTGGGTATTATGGCCATTTTTATGATATTGATTCTTCTAATTTATGAACACGGAATGTTTTTTCCATTTGTTTGTGTCCTCTCTAATTTCCTTCAGCAGTAATTTGTAGTTCTCCTTGAAGAGATCCTTTACTTCCCTTGCTAGCTGTATTCCTAGGTATTTTCTTCTCTTTGTAGCAATTGTTGAATGAGAGTTCATTCATGATTTGGCTTTCTGCTTGCCTGTCATTAGCGTACAGAAATGGTAGAAAATTTTGCACATTGATTTTGTAATTTGAGACTTTGCTGAAGTTACCTATCAGCTTAAGAAGCTCATGGGCTGAGTCAATGGGGTTTTCTAGATATAGGATCATGTCATCTGCAAACCAAGATTAATTTGACTTCTTCTCTTTCTATCTGAATACACTTTATTTTTTTCCCTTGCCTGATTGCCCTAAGCAGAACTTCCAATACTATGTTGAATAGAAATGGTGAGAGAAGACATCTTTGTCTTGTGCTGGTTTTCAAGAGGAATGCTTCCAGCTTTTGCCAGTTCAATATTATATTGGCTGTGGGTTTGCCATATATGGCTTTTATTATTTTGAGGTATGTTCCTTCAATGCCTAGTTTCTTGAGAGTTTTTAACATGAAAGGATGTTGAATTTTATCAAAGACCTTTTCTGCGTCTATTGAGATAATCATGTTGTTTTTCTTTTTTGAGGAGTCTTGCTCTGTTGCCCAGGCTGGAGTTCAGTGGCACATTCTCCACTCACTGCGATCTTTGCCTCCCAGGTTCAAGCAATAATCATGTGGTTTTTGTCTTTCATTCTGTTTATGTGAGGAATTGCATTTATTGATTTGTGTATAGTGAGCCAACCTTGCATCCTGGGGGATGAAGCCAATTTAATAGTGGTGGATAAGCTTTTTGATGCACTGCTGGATTTGGTTTGCCAATATTTTATTGAGGATTTTTGCATCAATGTTCATCAGGGATATCGGCCTGAAGTTTTTTTGGTTGTTGTTGTTGCTGTTGTATTTCCGCCAGGTTTTGGTATCAGGATAATGCTGGCCTCATAAAATGAGTTAGGGAAGAGTGCCTCCTTTTCAGCTATTTGAAATAGTTTCAGAAGAAATGATACTAGCTCCCCATTGTTCCCCTGGTAGAATTAGCTGTAAATCCATCTGGTCCTGGGCTTTTTTTGGTTAGTAGCCTATTTATTACTGCCTCAATTTCAGAACTCATTGTTGAACCGTTTAGGGATTCAATTTCTTCCTGGTTCAGTCTTGGAAGGAAGTATGAGTCTAGGAACTTATCTGTTTCTTCTAGATTTTCTAGTTTATGTGATAGAGATGTCTATAATATACTCTGATGGTTGTTTGTATTTCTGTGGGGTCAGTGGTGATATCCCATTTATTTCTGATTGTGTCTATTTGATCCTTCTCCCTTTTTTTTATTAGTCTAACTAGTTTTCTATATATTTTATTATTTTTTTAAACCAGCTCCTGGATTTGTTGATTGTTTGAAGGGATTTTCATGTCTCTATCTTCTTCGGTTCCACTCTCATCTTGGTTATTTCTTGTCTTCTGCTAGCTCTGCAGTTTGCTTCCTCTTGGTTCTCTAGTTCTTTTAGCGATGACGTCAGGTTGTCAATTTGAGATCTTTCTAGCTTTTTGATATGGGCATTTAGTGCTCTAAACTTCCCTGTTCACACTGCTTTAGCTGTGTCCCAGAAATTCTAGTAACATTATCTCTTTGTTCTCATTAGTTTCAAAGAACTTCTTGGTTTGCATAAGTTTATTATTTACCCAGGAGTCATTCAGGAGCAGGTTGTCCAATTTCCATGTAGCTGTGTGGTTTTGAGTGAGTTTCTTAATCTTGAGTTCCAATTTGATTGTGCTGTGGTGTGAAAGACTGTTATGATTCTAGTTTTTTTGCATTTGCTGAGGAATCTTTTACTTCCAATTATGTGACCAATTTTAGAGTAAGTGCCATTGGTGATGAGAAGAATGTATATTCTGTTGTTTTTGGATGTAGAGTTCTGTAGATATATATCAGGTCCACTTTATCCAGAGTTGAGTTCAGGTCCTGAGCATCTTTGTAAATTTTCTATCTCAGTGATCTGCCTAATACTGCCTAATATTGTCAATGGGGTATTAAAATTTCCCAGTATTGTATGAGAGTCTAAGTCTCTTTGTAGGTCTCTGAGAACTTGCTTTAAGTATCTGGGTGCTCCTGTATTGGGTGCATATGTATTTAGGAAAGTTAGCTCTTCTTGTTGATTTGAACTCATTATTTAATGATCTTCCTTGTTATTTTTTGACCTTTGGTAGTTTAAAGTCTATTTCATCAGAAACTAGGATTGTAAACCCTGCTTTTGTCTGTTTTCCATTTGCTTCATAAATTTTCCTCCATCTCTGTATTTTGAGCCTATGCATGTCTTTGCACGTGAGACGAGTCTCTTGAAGATAGCATACTGGTAAGTCTTGACTCTATCCAGTTTGCCATTTTGTGTCTTTCAACTGCAGCATTTAACCTGTTTACATTTAAGGTTAATATTGTTATGTGTGAATTTGATCCTGTCATCATGATGTTAACTGGTTATTTTGCAGACTTGTTTATGTAGATGCTTCATAGTGTCACTGGTCAGTGTATTTCAGTGTTTTTATAGTGGCTGATAATTGCTTTTCCTTTCCATATTTAGTGCTTCCTTCTGGAGCTCTTGCTAGGCAGGTCTTGTGGTGATGAATTCCCTCATCATTTGATTGACTGAAAAGGATCTTATTTTTCCTGTGCTTATGAAGCTTAGTATGGCTAGATATGAAAATCTGGTTGGAAATCCTTCTCTTTAAAAATGTTGAATATTATCTAGGAGCTGGTTTTTTGAAAAGATCAACAAAATAGACAGACTGATAGCCAGATTAATAAAAAGAAAAGAGAGCAGAATCAAATAGATGCAATAAAAAATGATAAAGGGGATATCACCACAGATTCCACAAAAATACAAACTACCATCAGAGATTACCACAAACAACTCTATGCAAATAAACCAGTAAACCTGGAAGAAATGGATAAATTCCTGGACACTTGCACCCTCCGAAGCCTAAACCAGGAAGAAGTTGAAATCCTGAACAGAACAATAGCAAGGGCTGAAGTTGAGTAGCAATTAGTAGCCTACCAACCAAAAAAAGTCCAAGACCAGACGGGTTCACAGTTGAATTCTACCAGACACACAAAGGGGAGCTGGTAGCACTCCTTCTGAAACCATTCCAAACAATCCAAAAAGAGGGAATCCTTCCCAAATCATTTTAGGAGACCAACATCATCCTGATACCAAAACCCAACAGAGACTCAACAAAAAAAGAAAACTTCAGGCCAATATCCATGATGAACATAGATGCAAAAATCTTCAGTAAAATACTGGCAAACTGATTGCAATAGCACATCAAAAAGCTTATCCATCACGATCAAGTAGGCTTCATCTGGGGATGCAAGGCTGGTTCAAAATTGCAAGTCTATAAAAGTAATCCACCACATAAACAGAACCAAAGACAAAAACCACATGATTATCTCAATAGATGCAGAGAAGGCCTTCAACAAAATTCAACAGCCCTTCATGCTAAAAACTCTAAATAAACTAGGTATCCATGGAACATATCTCAAAATACTAAAAACTATGACAAACTCACAGCCAATATCATACTGAATGGGCAAAAACTGGAAGCATTCCCTTTGAAATCTGGCACTAGACAAGGATGCCTTCTCTCACCACTCCTATTCAAAATGGTATTGAAAGTTCTAGCAAGAGCAATCAGGCAAGAAAAAGAAATAAAGGGTATTCAAATAGGAAAGGAGGAAGTCAAATTGTCTCTATTTGCAGATTACATGATCGTATCTTTAGAAGACCCCATGGTCTCATCTCAAAATTTCCTTAAACTGATAAGCAACTTCAGCAAAGTCTCAGAATACAAAATCAATGTGCAGAAATCACAAGCATTTCTATACACCAATAACAGACTAACACAGAGCCAAATCAAGAGCGAACTTTCATTCACAATTGCTACAAAAAGAATAAAATACCTAGGAATACAACTAACAAAGGATGTAAAGAACATCATTTAAAGGATGCCGTTTAAGGGAGAACTACAAACCACTGCTCAAGGAAATAAGAGAGGACACAAACAGATGGAAAAACATTCCATGCTCATGGTTAGGAAGAATCAATATCGTGAAAATGGCCACACTGCTCAAAGGAATTTACAGATTCAACGCTAACCCCATAAAGCTAAAAATGACCTTCTTCACAGAACTGAAAAAAAAGAAACCCTTAAACTTCATATGGAACCAAAGAGAGCCTGCATAGCCAAAACAATCCTAAGCAAAAAGAACAAAGCTGGAGGTATCATGTTACCTGACTTCAAACTATACTACAAGGCTACAGTAATCAAAACAGCATGGTACTGGTACCAAAACAGAGACATAAACCAATGGAACAAAACAGAGGCCTCAGAGGCAACGCCACACATCTACAACCATCTGATCTTTGACGAACCTGACAAAAACAAGCAATGGGGAAAGGATTCCCCTGTTTAATAAATGGTGTTAGGAAAGCTAGCTAACCATGTGCAGAAAGCGGAAACTGGACCCCTTCCTGACACCTTACACTAAAATTAACTCCAGATGGATTAAAGACTTAAACATAAGACCTAACACCATAAAAACCCTAGAAGAAAACCTAGGCAAAACCATTCAGGACATAGACATAGGCAAAGACTTCATGACCAAAACACCAAAAGCATTGGCAACAAAAGCCAAAATAGACAAATGGGATCTAATTAAACCCCAGAGCTTCCGTACAGAAAAAAAAAAAACAATCATTAGAGTGAACTGGCAACCAACAAAATGGCAAAAAATTTTTGCAATCTACCCATCTGACAAAGGGCTAATATGCAGAATCTACAAAGAACTAAAACAGATTTACAAGAAAAAAAAAACAAACAAATCCATTCAAAAGTGGGTGAAGGATGTGAATAGACACTTTTTGAAAGAAGACATATATGAGGGCAACAAACATAAAAAAATGCTCATCATCACTGGTCATTAGAGAAATGTTAATCAAAACTACATTGAGATACCAACTCATGCCAGTTAGAATAGCGATCATTAAAAAATCCGGAGACAACTGATGCTGGAGAAGATGTGGAGAAATAGGAAAACTTTTACACTGTTGATGGGAGTGTAAATTAGTTCAACCATTGTGGAAGACAGTGTGGCAATTCCTCGAGGACCTAGAAATAGAAATTCCATTTGATACAGCAATCCCATTACTGGGTATACACCCAAAGGATTATAAATCATTCTATTATAAAGACCCATCCACACATATGTTCATTGCGGCACAGTTTACAATAGCGAAGACCTGGAACCAACCCAAATGCCCATTGATGATAGATTGGACAGGGGAAAATGTGGCACATATACACCATGGAATACTATGCAGCCATAAAAAACGATGAGTTTGTGTCCTTTGTAGAGACATGGATGAGTCTGGAAACCATCATTCTCAGCAAACTGACACAAGAACAGAAAATCGTACACCACATGTTCTCACTCTCAGGCGGGTGTTGAACAATGAGAACACATGGACACAGGGAGGGGAGCGTCACACACTGAGGTCTGTTGCGGGGGACTAGGGGAGGGACAACAGGGGGTAGGGAGTAAGGAAGGGATCACATGGGGAGAAATGCCAGATATAGGTGACGGGGATGGAGGCAGCAAACCATATTGCCATGTATGTACCTATGCAACAATCCTGCATGTTCTTCACATGTACCCCAGAACCTAAAGTGTAATTTTAAAAAATGTATATATATAAAGAAAATTGCTTCTAGCTCCCATTTATCTTGGTGTAATTATCAAAATAAGAATAATACCTGCATCACATAAATTAATGAGCTATGCATAAATTTATTCTAATTTGGGGGTAGAATATTCAGAAAAAAATAGAAATTGAGATCAAAGGGTCATTTATTTTGGCTCTTACCCTTTAGGAGGTAAGTGGTTATGATCTCATTTAAGCTTAATTACTTCCTTAGAGGCCCATCTCCAAATATAGACACATTGAAGGTACTAGGGCTTCTGGGTATGAATTTTGGAGAGATACATTCAGTTCATAAAATACAACTTAATTTTTTTAAAGTCTGAAAGTAAAATGATAGAAAAAGCTAAAACATGCTAAATATAAATGCAAAAAAACCTAGTGTTATGGACTGAAATTTGTCCCTGCAAAATTAATATGTTTAAATCCTGGCCCCCAAATGTGATGGTTTGAGGAGGTGGGTCTTTCGTAGGCAAGCACATGAATGTGGAATGCTCATAAACAGAATGCATGCCTTTATAGAAGGATCCAAGAAAGCTCTCCAGCTCTCTTCTGCCATGTGAAGTTACAACAGGAAGATGGTAGCCTGAAACCTGGAAGAGAGCCCTTACTCCAGCCCAAATGCTGGCACCCTGAACTCAGACTTCCAGCCTCCAGAACTATAAATAATAAATTTCTGTTGCTTATAAGTCACTCAGTCTGTTGTACTTTGTTATAGCAGACCAAACTGACTCAGATAGCTACTATACTTATACTGTCATGCAAAACAAGTGTTCAGGTAAAAAGCTTTGCTAAAGATAAAAAGGAACATTTCCACAATGATAAAAATTCAATTGACCAGGAAGATAAAATTATTCTGAAGTTGGTCACCTACTAGCATAAGTTTGAATTCTATAATGCAAAAATTGAAACCGCTAAAAAAAATAGAATTATCTACGAATCACAGTGGGAAACTTCAACACACCTCTCTCTGTAACTGATAGAACAAGCAGACAAAAAAGTAGATAAGTAAGGGCATAGAAATTTTAAACAATGTGAAAGTCATCTTTAAAGTGCTAGGACCAAAACAAAGAAAAAGATAATACATGTCCTTATATATTACAGGGCAGTAGCTGTAGAGGCATACATTATCTTTATTTTCAGTTTCAATTTCGTTTTACAGAGGAAGAAACCAAGGCTCAAAAAGGTGAAATAACCTTACACAGTCCAAGTGGTAGAGCCAGAAAATTCACTATTTCTTAAAAGTTTAGTAGAACTCACCAGTGAGTTTCTTATCAAATAAAGGATAATATGTGCCCCTACAGCTACTGATATTGGGGCAAAGATAAGTCTATCGATATGTTTGAATTTGATTTAAGGAAATAGATATTAGGTCTTGCAGGCATGAGAAAGTTTTCTTAGCATGATGAAATCCAGAGAAATCCAGCTACTTCAGAGGCTGAGACAGAAGAATCACTTGAACCCATGAGGTGGAGGCTGCAGTGAGTGGTGATCGCACCACAGCACACCTAGTGACTCAGAATTATTCTAGAAAATACAAGCAAAAGATGTGAGATAGCAGTGAGGAAGAGAACAAAATGACATAAAGCCCACACTAAATTATTTAGTGCAAGGAAAATAAGGACATTGAAAAATATAAGAACTCAATCGAAGAAAATAAATATGGCCAGGCATAGTGGCTCATGCCTGTAATCCCAGCACTTTGGGAGGCCGAGCCCAGTGGATCACCAGAAGTCAGGAGTTCGAGACCAGCCTGGCTAACATGATGAAACTCTGTCTCTACTAAAAATACAAAACGAGGCAGGAGGATCGCCTGAACCTGGCAGGCAGAGGCTGCAGTGAGCCAAGATCACATCACTGCACTCCAGACTGGGTGACAGAGTGAGACTCCATCTCAAAAATAAGCCCAGAGAAAAAATTTCAATCTATCCAATTAAAAGTGGGAAATTAAAATCATAGTCAAAAACTTCCCCCTCTCAAAAAAAGCACATCCAGATGGTTTCACTGGTGAGTTCTACCAAAATTTTAAGAAACGATGTATTTTCTGGCTCTACCACTTGGACCATGTAAGGTTATTTCAACTCTCTGAGCTCTGGTTTCTTCTTCTGTAAAATGAAATCGTCACTGAAAATAAAGTGCTTAGCACAGTGCCTGGGTAGAAAGCATTCAGTAAATACTATCATTTCTACTATTTTTACTACTTTTACTACTATTACGATTCCTATTTCTACTACTATTATTTCTGTATCTTTAGAGCCTCCCCGAGTCCCTGACAGCTACTGATATTGGGGCAGAGATAAGTTCATATATATACATATATATATATAAGTCCATATACATATATATATTTGGAGACAGTGTGAGACTCCATCTCCAAATATATATATATATATGGACTCTCGCCCAGGCTGTAGTGCATTGGCACAATCTCAGCTCACTGCAACCTCTGCCTCCCAGGCTCAAGCAATTCCCCTGCCTCAGCCTCCCAAGTAGCTGGGACTACAGGCACGTGCCACCAATCCCAGGTAATTTTTTGTACTTTAGTAGAGACGAGGTTTCACCATGTTGGCCAGGAAGGTCTCAATCTCCTGACCTCATGATCCATCCACCTCGGCCTCCCAAAATGCTGGGATTACAGGCCTGAGCCACCGCACCCAACCCCATCAATATTTTTCAATTTGACTTGTGGAAATAGATATTAGGTCTTGCAGGCATGAGAAATGTTTCTTAGCATGATGAAATCTGGAGAAAAAAGTCTGAATTAATTCCAAAGTAAATCAGAAGTAATATTTGATGGCACAGCTAATAGAGCTGAACACATTAGAAAATGTCACTTATAAAAACTGACTGATCTGGGTGTGAGAGTAAAATTCTTGCCCAGTTACAGTAAGTTAGAAAGACAAACAGGGTGGGGAAGAGTTCATTCTGGTCAGTGATTGTGTTCATACTGGCAGGAATAAGGAAGGACATTGCTAACGATGTAACTACTCCAAGCCCCAATATCTTTGCCTCTGTTAGTAGAAAGCAAATTTCAGTTGGAAGCTTGGCTTTGCATACAGTCACTGCCCAAAAAATGTTTATCAGTTTTGGTCTGTCAATTGAGCAATTTCAATAGCTTTGTCAACTTATCAATTAGGTCATTCAGGATTTGTCACTCTTCCTCAGATAGCCAACATTTCCAAAATTGACTTGTTTGCTAATATCAGATCCTCAGACTGTAAAGACTCTACTAACAAAGTGAAATTCACACCAGGGGTTTGTGTTCCTTATTACGAACAAATAAAAGAAAATTTGCATTATAATCACTCTCTACAAAGACATGGTGACTAAACTACCTTTCCAGAAGCTTGACTTGAAAATTTAGTAGAGTATTTATTGAGAAGAAGAGAGATGAACACCTGAACAGGCTAGAAAACATATGAGGATAAATGCCTGAGTTCATAGCAAAATGCTTGGCAAGAGAAAGAATGTTAGTGTGAAATACACAGAAAATTCGGTTACAAATTTTCCCACCAAAGTTTCACTTCAAAAAACAAACAGTGCAGACTAGTCAATGTTTCAGAATGGAAAAAGAGTGTACCTTAGGAACTAGTTTAGGAGGATATTTTAGTTCTCTTGCTTTGTTTTTTCAATCAGTCATGTGACTATTTTGTATATTTCCTTTCCTTGGAAATATTCTAACTCTGATCCAGTGTTTTTTAAAAGCTATTATATCATTTGCAAAATATCTTTGGTTTGTGAATTTAAAAAATGTTCTTAACCTCAGAGAAAATAAATAAGTTAGAGAAAATTAAAATAAGTCCAAATCATTAAGCACATTTTTTGAAATCCCTCAAGCATAGGAAGAATGTAGGTGGAACAGAGCAACAGTCAGGCTTGGGCCAGAAGCTAGAGAAATCTCCGAAGATGTCAAAAATGATTTCATATGAAGAGTTGTGTTCTTTTTATCTTTAGAACTTCTACAAAAGCAGAGGAAGAGTTGGAGAAAAACATGAAGAAGGAAAGCTTATCAGAATTCAAGGTTTGGCAAGAATACTTTCCAAAGGCCATCCAACTTGCCATCAACAATAATTCAGTTTCAATCAAATCAAAGCAAAGGTGCCATGCTGAGTGCTGAGCTTGCATAGAAATATGAACAAGACTGTATTCTCACCCACACAAGCTGTTTAAGATGATGAAGATGGGTTAAAGATGAAAATTAATATTATAATATGGTATGAGATTATAATATTATAGAGTGGATTTTCAAGCCATCTTCTCCCAGAAGTCTAAGGGAGAGGAGCTCTACCTCTCACCTGTTTAAGTCCTTCCTATCCCTCAAGGGCAGCTTTAGTCCCACATTTGGTTCCGACCCTCCAAAACTTTCC
This sequence comes from Ateles fusciceps, assembly GCA_036589455.1. NCBI lineage: Eukaryota > Metazoa > Chordata > Mammalia > Primates > Atelidae > Ateles > Ateles fusciceps. The sequence goes on from JAZHEH010000222.1 coordinate 11,459,856, forward strand.
AGCCCATTGTTGTTTACATCACAGACGTGACGCCATTATAAACACCTCTTGCTTTGGATTTTAAAAACAGGTAAGGAGTGCATGTTACTCTGAGGGAGAAGACAGCATAGTATGCAGAGGCAACAGAACAAAGTGGCCAAGAGAACAGATTTCAGGGCCAGCTGACTTTGCTACAAATCCCAGGATCACCACTGGGAAACACTGAAAAAGTTACTTAATCTTTCTAAGCCTTAAGTTTCCCCATTTGCAAAATGGGAATGTTAATAGTTTCTGCCTCACTGAATTGTGAGGATCAAATGAGGTAGCAATTGTACTTAAAATAGTAGGAGGCAGGCCAGGTATGGTGGCTCACACCTGTTATCCCAGCACTTTGGGAGGCTGAGGTGGATGGATCACTTGAGGTCAGGAGTTCAAGACCAGCCTGGCCAATATGGTGAAACTCTGTCTCTACTAAAAATACAAAAAATAGCTGAGTGTGGTGGTGCACGCTTGTAATCCCAGCTACGCCGGTGGCTGAGGCAAGAGAATGGCTGGAACCCAGGAGGTGGAGTCTGCACTGAGCTGTGATCGTGCCACTATACTCTAGCCTGGGCAACAGAGTGAGACTCTGTCTTAAAAAAACAAAAATACTAGGGGGCACAGTCAAGCACTGTGGCACATGCCTGTAATCCCACTTACTTGGAAGGCCAAGGCAGGAAGATCGGCTTAGCCCAGGAGTTTGAGTCCAGACAGAGCAACGTAGGAAGAACCTGTCTCTAAAGAAAAAACGAGGAAGACAGAGGACGGATATTAGGCATATAAATGTTTGTTGGTTATGACTAATGTTCATTCATGCATTCCACAAATGTTTCTTAGGTGCCTTTTCTCTGCAAGATGCTGTTCTAGGCACTAGATCCCAACAGTGTATAAAACAGACAAAATTCCAGACTTCATGGAGTCTCCATTCTTATAGCAACCAGAAAACAAGCTCTACTGGGAAAGAGAGCATATAAAATATCATTTTGTATTTCCCATGGTGCTTTACACAAAATAGACAACAAGAGTCTGTGAAGGAATTCTAAGTGGAAGAAGGAAGACATGCTTGGAGAATCTTATACTCCTGGGCAAAGAAAAAACAATTATGTGAACAAACCAACTGTATCCCATGAAGGTCTTCTAGAATCTAGTCCTTAAATATTTCATAAAATTCAACTCCTTGGCAATTTAAGATAGAATGAATTACACAAAGTTTCCACTGCACCATGACACACTTTGCTCACATGGCAGAGGAGTGCATGGCATGGAACACATTTCTTCTGGATTGTGACGTTCAGCCAGATGAGCTCAAGTAACTTGTGTTTCATGGCCTTTCAGTCTGGAGCAAGATTGGCTCCTTGATCTTAGAGCTACAGGTTAGCCATGTGGCTAGAGTGATTGCAGGAGGCCAGGGAGGCCCGGGGATGCCTAGCTAAGGAGTTTCGTTTCTTTAAGACTTGGGTTACTATTAAAACACATTCTTCTAAGACAGTTCATAATTTGGGCTATTAACAGTTATTCAGTCTTCACAGTAATAAGGACCAGATATATTCTTTTTTAAAAAAAAGAACTTTGGCCTGGCATGGTGGTTCATGCCTATAATCCCAGCATTTTGGGAAGCCAAGGAAGGCAGATTACTTGAGGTCAGGAGTTGGAGACCAGACTGACCAACATAGTGAAACACCCTCTCTAGCAAAAAAAAAAAAAATTAGCCAGGCATGGTGGCATATACCTGTAGTCTCAGCTACTCGGGGAGACTGAGACAGGAGAATAGCTTGAACCCAGGAGGCACAGGTTGCAGTGAGCTGAGATCATGCCACTGCACTCTACCCTGGGCAACAGAGCAAGATTCTATCTCAAAAAAGAAAAAAAAGAAAAGAAACAAAGAAATTCAGCCTAATAGTAAAAATAGTTTTGTTCAATGTAGGTAACTGGAAGCTACAACTTTACGCACTTCTACAGTCTTAACAGCAAGTTTTTAGAATTGTAGAAAAACTTAGAGGTAGCTTGAAAAAATACTAGCCTAGGAGGTCAAGAGACCTGGTTCTAGTTTTGACTAAGTCAGCTGACTGAACTTAAACAACAAAAATAATTCTCAGGCCCCAGTTCCCACATCTATAAAATGAGAGTACTCAGGTACCCCTTCCATCTTTATTTTAAGTACTTATGAAATAATTATCCATCATATGCCCACCTCTTTCAGACAATATTTAGAACAACAACCTTGTATGACAGTGTCTTCGTCTGTTTTGTTCTACTACAACAAAATATCTGAAACTGGGTAATTTATGAAGAACAGCATTTTATTTTCTCACCGTTCTAGGGACTGGGAAGTCCAAGAGCAGTGCATCAGCATTTGGTGTCTGGTGAGGGCTTTTCTGCTGTGTCCTTATATGAGGAAAGTCAGAAGGTCAAGAGAGACTAATTCCCTCCGTCAAGTCCTGGTTTGATGGCATTAATCTATTTATAAGGGCAAAGCCCTCATGACCCAAACACCTCCCAAAGGGACCCACCTTTCAGCACTGTTGCATTGGGGATTGAGTTTTCAATACATGAATTGGGGAAAACATTCAACCCATGGCAGATAGTTATATTTGACACTGAGGAGATTAAAGGTCAAAGAAGCTCATTTATTTACCCAAGGCCATAGGATATGGGGCAAAGGTATGACTTAAGGTTATCTGCCAACTAAGTCACATCCTCTTCCTCCCAAAGTAAAGTTGCCTTTAATTTGCTAGTATATAAAATGGTTCTGGGTTTTAAAAGAAAGAATGACTCTGACAAAAAATCTCATTGCCTACTTGACCATTTTGCTTAAGATTCACACTGCTCTCACTTACCTATAGGGCAATTTCTTTATGGTTACATTTCTGAGGTGAACAGTTACAAAGTTATGTCTTACCTAGATAGGGTATCTGAGTTTCATTGAATGGATATTCAGAAGTTTTGCTCTCAAATAAAGGGGACCTTTATCTTCCTTCCACGTGTGTCCCAATGATTGTGAAGAAGTATAATCAGAAAGTCAGATGGCATGCAGATCTAACTTTTCCATAACAAACTCTCAAGGACCATCAGACATATCATTCATTGTGCCAGTCACACCTTAGCAAAAGGAAGCTGTCCACCCATTCTCCTCACTGAAGGGTAGCCTTATTTTCTTTTCTTCTTCCTTTTTTTTTTTTTTGAGACAGAGTTTTGCTCTTGTTGCCCAGGCTGGAGTGCAATGGCGCAATCTCAGCTCACTGCAACCTCCATCTCCTGGGTTCAAGCAATTCTCCTGCCTCAGCCTCCCGAGTAGCTGGGATTACAGGCATGTGCCACCATACACGGCTAATTTTTCATACTTTTAGTAGAGATGGGGTTTTTCCATGTTGGTCAGGCTGGTCTCGAACTCCTGACCTGAGGTGATCCGCCCGCCTCGGCCTCCCAAAGTGCTGGGATTACAGGCGTGAGCCACCGTGCCCAGCCTAGGGTAGCCTTCTTAATGAACATCTTTAATTAGATTAGGAGTAAAGGCCTGTCTGTTCCATCACCAGCCAATCCATAAATTAGTCATTGGGCTAAAATGTGACCTAGCCAATAAGTCTGTGCCCAAACCGGCCAGAATGCCTGTTTCAGGAGCCTGAATTGTGAAACACAGAAAACACAAGTCCTTTGGTAGCCAAGGGAGCACAGAGAAGACAAGAGATGCACAGTGTCTTCATATTAAAATTGGGTGCTCAGAGTGAAGTGAAATTAATGGACTTCTACTTCTGAGGATCCCAGACTTATCTTGGGTTCCAAATCATTTCCCCCTTTCTGTTCCATTTCCACAGAAATTGTTCTATTACAAATCTTGCTCTTGGATTTTTAAGAGATAATCTTTCTCAACAATATGTGTGTGTGTGTGTGTATCATAATGATATGCTAAAATTCTTTTAATTGTTGGAATAGGTGACTATTCTTTAAAACCAAAAGAACTGAATAAAACTCTGTACAACTATTTTGTTAACTATATACTGTAATTCTACTCTGTTAAATAACACTGAAATTAGTAGGGATTTGGTACCTGGTCTGCCAATTCCAAGGCCTGATTTATAATTCCTGCATTATACCACCTGAATTTTTTTTTCTTCTCCAGCTGGCTCAGTTATAATCATTTAGATCAGAATTCGGTAGGACCTTCCAGTAAGAGACATCTAGTACCCGACTTATCTCTCAGACCAAAGACTAACATCTTCTAAGACCGATTCCATATTCTCGGGGTTGAATTTTAAGCATTTTGTTTTAATCGATCTATAACTGCTATACCACTAAGAAGCTGAAATATTTTAAGTCTGATAAAACTATATGTAAAGATTTACAGTATTGATCATTTATTAAAGCAACGACTGCTCTTCCAGTAGGGCAAACAAGCTTCTCTTTAGAGACTTTTTTGCTCACCTAATGAAGATTGACCAATAAAGTTGAGCCAGTGGGTTTCTAACCTCTGACTTATTCAGGGCACTCAGCCTTGTTGATTTTGCTTCCATCAACAGTAATGAGTTCTACATACCTTAAAAAAAAACCAAGCACTTGGTTATTTCCCAGATTCTCACTCTCAATGTTTCTACCCCCTCCTAGCTCATCTGATGCTTGGAGGAATCCTTCACATTTTTTAATTTAATTTTAGCATTTCCTTCTTTGGCTCATTAACTGCCCTCTGGTGCAGGTTAACCAATGACCCTAAAAGAGGTCTCCAGTTACTCGCAAGGGTGATGAGCAATTCTCACCCTGCACTTCAGCCAACAAAAATGTTGTGCCATTTTACAAGCAGCAGAAGTCCCAGAAGGCCACACAGTTCCATGGCCTGATATATGCAGAAGAATAATAAAAAATTTTATGGCTCTGAGGAAATCAATCAATCCCAGGAGTGCCTCAAGGCAGGTAAAGCTGGTGTGTCCTCACTCAGCCTCCTGCCTTGACAACTTTAACCGGGAACACTTAAACTTGAAGTGCACGGTCTGTAAATATAAAAAACGGTCCTGGATTTGAGATAAACACATGCACCAGATTCTCCTATATGCATTCACAGCTAACTGTATCTTATCTTAGAAATCAGGGGAATTGTTTATTCAAGCTAAGTTAATGAATGGGATATTTTTATATTCTTGCAAAGCCAAGAAATATACACTCTACTACCCATTGGGAAAAAGACAAGACATTTGCTAATGGAAGTCTAATTAGGATGTTAGCCTCTAATAGCTGACTTCCATCCTATCCAAGTGCTCTTTCAAAAGTTTTCCCTACTTCCTGATAACTTTTCTTTTTTTTTTTTTCTCCTTTCAAGATGGTCTCACTCTGTGGCTCAGGCTGAAGTGCAGTGGCGTGACCATGGCTCACTACAGCCTCGACTTCCTAGACTCAATCAATCCTCCCACCTCACCTCCCAAGTAGCTGGGACTACAGGCGCACACCATCACATCCAGCTAATTTTTTTGTATTTTTTTTTAAAGACAGTTTTACCATGTTGCCCAGGATGGTCTCAAATTCCTGGGTTCAAGTGATCTACCTGGCCTTGATAACTTTTCTGTATATATACCACAATGATAAATGTACACAGGGATTTGTCAGGAAGTGGGGAAACTTTTCAGTGGTTACTATTTCATTAAAACACCTTAAGTGGTCAATACTTAACACCAATTAGTAGATGCAGCCCATAGATGCATGTGGCAGCCCCTACAACATAAAGTGAAAAACTGGTTATGGGTCAGGAGAGGGATGATCCAAATAATTTAAAGAGAAATCCTTCCATTAATAATCATTTATGACAATTTATGGCACTTATTTACTTACTGAAATTATAAACTTTGCATAAATTTTCTTTTTTTCTTTTTCTTTTTTTTTTGGAGACAGAGTCTTGCTCTATCTCCCAGGCTGGAGTGCAGTGGCATGATCTCAGCTCACTGCAACCTCTGTCTCCTGGGCTCAAGTAATCCCCCCTCCGTCAGCCTCCCAAGTAGCTGGGATTACAGGCATGCACCACCACACCCAGTTAATTTTTGCACTGTTAGTAAAGACAGGGTTTCACCATGTTGGCCAAGCTGGTCTCAAACTCCTCGCCTCAAGCCTCACCCACCTCAACCTCCCAAAGTGCTGGGAATTACAGGTGTGAACCATCACGCCCAGCCTAAATTTTCTTAATAGATATTTTTTCATGCTGAGTGTCAAACCATGAGTTTCATGTCCTAGGTGATATTTAGCATTCCCTAAATGGTATGGAGTGCCCAGAAGGCAAATTTTTGGTCTTTTACAAAACATTCATCACTATGCTATATGTATGTGTATGTGTGTGTGTGTGTGTGTGTGTGTGTATTATATGTGTGTGTGTGTGTGTGTATATATATAACACACACACACACACACACATGCCTAATATACACATATATGGTTTTTTCCACATTGAACTCTAAGGTAATCACCACACAAAGGATAATTGCTTTTGGATCCTGTTTAGTTTCCTGAGATTTCTTAATCATGCAAACATGAATCTGATCCAGGAAACTGCACTGGCTAGATGCCTTCATGAAACACTAACAGGATTTCAGAAGAAATTTGTTTCTTCGAAAAGAGAAAGATATGATGTCCATGAAGCCTTTGTGAGAAGACAAAAACACTTAAGTGATTCAAAACTACCCTTATGGTTTGGAGGTAAAAGGCATATGTGGCCTGGCGCAGTGGCTCACGTCTGTAAACCCAGCATTTTGGGAGGCCGAGGTGGGCAGATCACCTGAGGTCAAGAGTTCGAGACCAACCTGGTCAGCATGGCAAGACCCTGTCTCTACTAAAAAATACAATAATTAGCTGGGCATGGTGGTGCACGCCTGTAATCCCAGCTACTCAGGGAGGCTGAGGCAGGAGAATTGCTTGAACCGGGAAGGCAGAGGTTGCAGTTAGCCGAGATTGCGCCACTGCACTCTAGCCTGGGCGACAGAGCAAGACTCCATCTCAAAAAAAAAAAAAAAAGGCATATGTATCCCAAATGTTGAAGCCATTTTGCTTCTTCTGTTCATACTCCTAAACCACACAGAAGTTCGCAGGGAGGCGAGGATGCCACAGCAGCAGAGAAACGTTTCTCTCCTCTCAGCTTGCACACACCAGGGTGGTCCCCAGTCCTGCAGCCTACTCAGCCTGGCTACAGGAAGCACAAAGGCAAGGCTCAATTTGTGCTGGCCAAGCGGGCTGGGCGATGCAACATCAGCCGGCCCCGTCAGCGAGAGCCGGGGCTACAGAGCAACCTCATCACCTGCAACATGAAGGCGCGCAAGTGCGTGGAGGCCTACAGTCTGCTCAACCCATACGGCGACGACATGTATAGACCAGAAAAGTTTACCGACAAGGATAAGCAGCAATCTGGAAGTGAGGGAGAAGATGATGTGGAGGCTGCCTTGAAGAAAGAAGTTGGTGACATTAAGGCATCTGCAGAGATGAAGCAAAGAAGATTCCAGTCAATGGAAAGTGGAGCAAATAACATCATCTTCATCGGGACACTTGGGATAGAACCTGAGAAATTAGTACATCATATTCTCCAGGATATGTACAAAACCAAGAAGACTCGAATTATTCTACGAACGTTACCCATCTCAGGCACATGCAAGGCTTTTTTAGAAGATATGAGAAAATATGGAGAAACATGTTTGGAACGCTGGTTTAAAGCTCCAAACAAAGGGGCATTTCAGAATATGTGCAAATCTCGAAGTAACAGTCACATGAATAGAGAAGAAGCTATCAAAAAACTGGCAGGAATCTTGTGCACCCTATTCAGAAAATAAAGTGAGTCGCACCAATCCACAGTTCACAGTGGTGGCAGAAATAATCAAAGCTGTCTGTTGCCTGAGTGTTGTGAAAGATTACGTGTTGTTTAGAAAATACAATCTCCATGAGGTGGTGAAGAGTCCTAAGGATCCATCACAGCTTAACTCAAACCAGGGAGATGAGAAAGAAGCTAACCTGGAATCTGCTGACAAATCAGATCAAAACAACACAGCAGAAGTTAAAAAATCACCAGCAGGTACCAGAGAATACTGAGGAGCTGGGGCAGACAAAACCAATGTCTAATCCGCAGGTGGTGAGTGAGGGAGGAGCCAAACCTGAACTTACAAGTCAAGCCACAGAAGGATCCAAGTCAAATGAAAATGACCTCTCCTAGGAGATCATTTGGTGTTGGAGGTGGGTTTCTCAATGGGGGTCCTAAGAGATGTTGCTGGGGTTCCATCTTAAATTGTGACTACAAACAGTTTATTTGTGTGCTGCATGTCGCTGTTCTCACAGTAGTGAACGATGATCATGCAGCCCTGTTAACAGTGTTCGTAGGGATCTTTCAGCCCTTTTGGTATTATGTATAGGCAGACCCATGTGCTACTATTACAGAGGGAAGGATGGGAGGAGGGGGGCGCTGGCCTCTCCCAGGCTCCTCTTATGCAGTGCCAGCTGACTTATGGGAGTGAACTGACTGTGAAGTAGAAAATCAGAGGGAAGTTTTCATTCTAAGGAAGGAGTTTTTACATGCCACAACTCAGCTGTCCCTTGGCCACTTTGTTGTAAACATTGCAAAAATGTGGATCATGGGGGTTAGAAGTGAATTGTTTGGTGAAGTTTTTGTACTTTTCTGATTTTCTTGTTTGGTTATGTCTGTTTTTATATTTTATTAACATTGTGTATAACAAAACTGAAAGTCCAGTGCTGCAATTTTGGAAGGCAAGATGTGAGAAAGAGAGAACCATTTTAGGTATAGAGCTACAGATATTTCTGAAAAGCTTGGTGATGAAGAATTTCAGTCTTCAGAGCCTACTTCAGTACACTAGTGCAACAAGGGACACAAAGAAATGCTGTCTTTATAATGAAAGCTACTTCTCAAGGGTTTTATATGGACTCAGTCCAAGTTGTCCTATCCCATTGTGCACTGTCTGTGGCATGCAGCCTACAAAACTAGCAATGGTAACTATAAATCACAGCCACTCTACAAGAAAGGAAATTCATTATTTTCAAATGGCTTTTGGACTATCAAAACAGTAAGGCTTTTGTTCGAAAATCACGTTTACTCAAAAGGTTTAGGAAGCAAATTACTTAGTAGCAGAACTTAGGAAAGGAAAATGTGCATAGCTGGTGAGAATCTAATAATATTCAAATGCTGGGGCAACATGCAGTGCAAAATTGAAAAGACTTGATTTATTGACGATATCTCATATGATCCTAAAAAGGTTTTGTGTCATTAACTGAAAAGCAGTAGCTTTTCTATCCAGAATGATGAGTCAACAGGCTTCACTAATATTTGTCATGCTGTAGCATTTGTAAGACTTGTAAATGATGAATTTACAAAACAAAGCCCAATATATAACGTTGTGACAACATCTCTGACAACCAGAGGTCTGCTGTCTACGCTCCTGGTGCTCCATCAGTGGTTGTCTCCATAAGTCATTTTGCATCATTAAAAGAAAAGGAAAGAAAGAAATCCTGATGTTGATGTTACAGCACACTGCTTTCTTCCCAGAGATGCTGATATCAAAAACTTGAAGATACAGTGATATCCTGAATACTGCTACAAAACTGGTTACCTGTATCAAAGAGCCATTTATACAAAAATGTTTAAAAAAAAAAAAACGCCCCACACAAAAGCCTGGACAAACAGCACATAAACCTCCTGCACCGTACAGACATCCAGTGGCTTATCAGAGGAAGAGTTCTCTACAGGATATTTGAGTTGAAAGGTGAATTGCCAGAATACCCACATGAAAACAGCCAGCTTTTGCTGAGTGCTTTGGAAATGAAAAATTGCTACAGAAACTATCCTATTTAGCAGATGTTTTTCGTCACATGAACAAATGAACAAGTCTCTGAAAGGTTCTGGAGAAAAAACGTTTTCTTAAAGTGAAAAGAGTCTTAGATCTAAAAGGAAACTGACTTGCCACCTTGCCAGACAAATTCTCGAAATTTTTCTGCAGCCACTTGGACTTGAAAATGAAGAGTATAACTCTCAAATCTTGCTATAACCCACCTGGAGGAACCACAAAACCCAATTAAATAGCATCTTCTCTCCTTTTCCCAGCACTAGTGTACGACTATATGAGGAACCCTTCTCTAAATCTGCTCAGCTTGAAATTTTATCTCTGAAGGAAGAGAATGAACTCAGCCCTAGACTGACAGTCCTAGATTTCTGTGAAATAAGAATATTCTTCAACTTAGTGTTCATATTCACATACCATAAGGGTTCCCTGCAGGGGTTTCCTAAATTTGAAAGTTATCTCAGGCATATTTTTGGGTAAAACAATTGAAAAAGGCAGACACCAACAAAGTCTGCAAAGTCAATTGTCCAGATTGAGAATATTAAGGAGCTGTAAAGTTAGCTTGTGGAAATGGGCTTATCCTTAAGTTTTAAAAAGTTAGGAAGTAGTAAAAATGTTAGGCTTCCTGCACAAGTGGCTACGTTTATTTAATGGCGAGTGAATATGGGACTATATTTTTATCCTCCTAGCTACTGCTTCTGTTTCGTTAACCAGACGAGAATGATTTGAGAGAGCCAAAGAGAATAGGCAGGACCTTCTTTCTACAGCCTTACGTATTTAGAATGTTAATTCTTAATGACGCTGAGGTTACCTTGAAAGGATTGATAAGAGGATTATTAATATCATTTAGGGGAATAGGGAGGATAGGATTTTGGTGCCTTCTTCAGCAGACTTGCTCCAAGACAAAGATTCTTTTATTTTTATAGTGCAAGACAAAAGGACTTGGAAAAAAATTGGCCATCTGCCTAAGGAACATACAGCTCTGTGGAACTAAGTTGTTTTTACTTTCTGAAAGCTGCTACTCTACAGAAAAATTTTGATTTCATAGTTTCTTTTTCATTGCCTTTTATATTTATTTGTATTTGGTGAAGCTTGGTTGTCATCCAAGCTGTTCTTTCCCAGCTACAAAATCCTGTGTTCGGTTGTGACCTTAACTCATTGAAAGACTTGTTTTCAGGTTTATCAACTTTATTTTCACTGACATTTGAGCATGTTATTTTATATATGACGAGATTCCAGGGTAGGAAGTGAGTGCTTTTTATTCTCCTTTAGTTTTTTTTTCTTTTTAAAAAATTACGTCAGTTACAAAAAATAAAACTACAATCTTGTGGTTTAGAAAACTTGCTTAGCTCTATAGAGGAAGGAATGTTAAACTACATATTTTAAAACATGTTTCTCTAAGGTTAAACATGGTTTCCAAATGTTATTTTTATTTATATTTTGCTTTTCGTACAGCCAAATATTGAGCTTGTTTTTTCATGGTTCCTGATATTTTCAGAAAGATCAAAATCAATTTGTTCTCCCCCCAACCCCCCACAAAAAAATAAGCTCGCCAATGGTCTAAGAAGCTCTAACCTAATCATTCCTTTGGTAGCATAGTCTATTCCTAACTAGACACACGTGTTAATGAAACCACACGTTTTAGGTTTTTCCTAATGGCTTCAACTGGGTGATTTTTATCCAAGCAAGCTGCCTTCTGTTTTTTAATTCTATGTCTTCCCCGTAAGTATTCTTACACTAAAGGGAAAAAAATATGTTTTTCATTTTACCAAAAAAAATATCTAAATTGAGGTTTTTATAGTAACAATGTCTTTATAGGTACAGACCTTTCCTTCCTTTAAAAGAAAAAAAGAAGGTAACAAAACATGCACAAAGATCACTTTCACCCAGCACAGAAAACCCACCGCTCCCCATCCAAAAATGCCACCTTTAAGCTGCCAACAGGATTTCTCACAATCCCTTAGGCATTCCTCCAGACATTTTTTTCAAAGTCTGACTTAACTCACCACAGTTTAACTTGAGATTTGTAGAGGTCAGACTAGCAGAATATGACTACAAAAAAATGGAGGTACTAGTTTTAAAATGCGTAAAATATATATAAATAAATCCATTAACTCAACTGCAGCAGTCTAATCATTAATCAATAATGTATCAATTGACATAACCTAGGTTATATTAATTTCATCATTATGTAGAATTCCTGTTTAGAGCAACATTGTCCAATAGAAATAAAATATGACCCACATATGTAATTTAAGTTTTCTGTAACAGCATTCATAAAGTTTAAAAAGTTAAAAATAAATATAGTAATATATTTTATTTAACCCAATATATCCAAACTAGAATCATTTCAACATGTGATCAATATTTTAAAATTATCGCCAGGCTCAGTGGCTCACACCTGTAATCCTAGTACTTTGGGAGGCAGAGGCAGGTGGATCACTTGAGGTCAGAAGTTTAAGACCAGCCTAGGAAACATAGTGAAACGCTGTCTCTACTAAAAATACAAAAATTAGCCAGGCATGGGTGTGTGCCTGTAGTCCCAGTTACCTGGGATGCTGAGGCAGGAGAACTGCTTGAACCCAGGAGGAGGTGGTTGCAGTGAGCCGACACGGCACCACTGTATTCCACCCTAGGTAGCAGAGAGAGACTCTGTCTCAAAAATATATATATATGAAGGTATTTTGCACTCTTCTTTGCAAAATCCATAGTGTATCTTACACTTGCTGCACATCTCATTATATTCTATTTCCAGGGCATGGTAGCTCCAGGTTGGCTGGAGAGTGCAGGTCTAGAGGGTGCAGGGTTAAAGGGCTGGACAAACGCTATGTGAACGCTACCAGTTCTACCAGTCTTCAATGTACCAACAAATGTCAGGAGGTTAAATTAGCCTCTTATATCCACTTACGTTTGTCTCTTTAGAGATTTGACAACTATGTGTAAAGTTTAAATTGCTTTTAAATTGGTATTAGTTAAGAAAATAAATTCGTTAAGAAAATAAAATCTGTTGATTTGCTGTATTCGTCTCCTACTGCTACTATAACAAATTATCACAAATTTATTGGCTTAAAACAACACATATTGACTATCTTACCGCTCAGGAGATCAGAAGTCTAAAATGTGTTGGCACGGCTGCGTTCCTCTGGAGGCTCAGGGGGGATTCATTTCCATGCCTTTTCCAGCTTCTAGAGGTGGCCTGCATTCCTTAGCTCAGGGCCCCTTCATCCATCTTCAAAACAAAACCAGCAGCATATCATCTTCATATCTCTCTCTCTCTCTCTCTCGCCCTCCTCAAACATCATACTCCTATCTTATTTCTGACTCTCTTCCTCCCTCATAGGAGGAGCCTTCTGATAACATTGAACCCACCTGATTAATCCAGGACACCCTCCCCTTATCAAGATCATTATCTTAATCACGTGTGCAAACTCTTTTGCCTGAGGCATCATATTCACAGGTTCTGGGGATTAGGATGTGAATATCTTTGGAGGACCACAACAGACAGAACTGTCTACCACAATGAAATAGGCTCATATGCTCAGCTCAGATGTACAGGCGAGATTTTGTCACAACACATCTATAGCTATAGCTGTGGCAGAAACTAGCTATGCCCTAGATCAGCAGTCCCCAACCTTTTTAGCACCAAGGACTAGTTTTGTGAAAGACAATTTTTCCATGCTCAGGAGGTGGAGGGGATAGTTTCAGGACAAAACTGTTCCACCTCAAATCATCAGGGATTAATTAGAATCTCACAAGGAGCACACCACCTACATCCCTCGCATGCACAGTTCACCACAGGGTTCGTGCTCTTATGAGAATCTAACGCCGCCGCAGATCTGACAGGAGGCGAAGCTTAGGCAGTAATGCCCATTCACCTGCCACTCACCTCCTGCTGTCCAGCCCAGTTATTAACAGGCCACAGAGTAATACCGGTCCATGGTCCAGGGGTTCGGGACCCCTGTCCTGGGTGACTGTTTGTTTCAAGCAATATTTCATAAAAATTAACATGTAGAATAATAAATATTAGACACATGCTTGGCATTTTTGTTTAGTAAGTGAATGTTGCAGTTTCTTCAATTTAAATATATAGGCTTAGGGAAAGTCAATATAGTAGGTATACGAGTTGAATCTGGAAAGAAAGACTCTTTAGCTGTGTGTTACCTATTTTTTAAGCTACCGTTCCAAATTTGCCAGGGAAAATCTTCACCTTCAAACTCAAGTAATTAGTACCACATTTAGCATGGAGTGTAATTTCTCACAAGGATTTGATAAAGTCTTTTAGAAGAACTTACTCTTTGCTAAATATATGTGATGAAGTAAAAAACATCTTAAATCAACAAATATTCAATAGGAATATTAAAAGGAAGGCACAGTGCCCAGTTCAAAATGTACCATAACTTAAACTATAAATTTAACTTTCTTAAGAATACGAGTACTTTTTAAATTTCCCTTACTTAGCAAATCAGTGCAAGCAAACAGGTAATCTTACAAACTGTTCACTGATTCCACTCGAATACTGCCCTTTAATGCTTTCTCTTCAATTTAACCTTATTTGGAGGTTCTATTTACACACTGAAAGAGCAAATTGAGGCAACAATTCCAGTTTGAAAACATGTGTTCCCAAACTGCCTGGACCAACATCTGAGTTTGCACCATCCCTGTGTGCTCAGCCTCCAAGTCTCTTGTCCTAGGGGAATGGACAGAGGCACCTTGACTTGTGATGAGGTTATGTCACAATAAACTAGTTATAAATTGAAAATATATTAAGTTTAAAATGCATTTAATATACCGAATCTACAGAATATCGTAGTTTAGCCTAACCTTCTTGAAATGTGCTCAAAATACTTACATTAGCCAAGATGGGCAATATAATACAAAGCCTATTTTATAATAAAGTGTTGAATATCTCATGTAATTTTTTGAAAACTATACTGAAAGTAAAAAGACAGATGACTAGGATGACTATATGGGTACTCAAATTACAGTTTCTACTGAATGCTTTTCACTTTTCAACCATCAGAAAGTCAAAAAAGCATAAGTGGAACCATTGTTGGGTTGAGGACCATTTCTATTCCTCAGCTCATGCTGCCATAACACAATACCATAGACTGGGTGGCTTAAACCACAGATGTTTATTTCCACAGTTATGGAGGCTGGAAGTCTGAGATTAAGACGCCAGCATGGTTAGAGCTACATCCCTCTTTCTGGCTTGCAGATGGCCGCCTTCTCACTATGTCCTCACAGTGGCAGAAAGAGAGACACAGTAAGCTCTCTGATGTCACTTCTTTTAAGAGTACTAATCCCATCATGAGGGCATGGCATCGTGACCTCATCTAAACTTAATTATCTCCCAAAGGTCCCATCTACAAATATCATGACACTGGGGGTTAAAGCTTCAAAATATGAATTTTACAGGGTTGTAATTCAGTCCATAGCATGGAATATGCAGGACCTAGGCAAAAAGGGGCTCAGGGCGATGGACCTAATCTGGCAAACTGGATCAGACTCAGCCCTTTTCTCATTCTCGGGCTTTCCTGGTGGCTTCCTACAGATGCCCCAGGCTGTGGGGAGAAGAGTAAATGTGATTACTGCTGAAGCTTATTTCTCAGGTTCTCTAAATATGCGTTCAATGCGCAACCTTCAAAGGGAATTTTCTACCCAAAACTGTAACTTTGCAGCTTAACAATTATATTTTTGAAATGATGTCTAGGGAGACCGAGTTTTCTTAAGTAACACCTCTAAGGAGAAACCAAATGCCTAGCTAGCAAGATGAATTTCTTGCCTAATTTTACTTTTTAAAATATTTTTACTTTTCTTGAAATAGTACTAAATAGGGTGTAGTGTTACAAGCCAGGGGGAAGATTCACTTACCGATTCTTGAACTAAAATAGCACTGTGCCAAAAAAGAGAAGTAGATGATGAGTATATATAACAACTACTTTCATGAAAACTCAATTCGAGAAACACACTAAATTTCATTCATTGTCTAAAGAGAAAGTGCAATGTTCATTGCAGCACTGTTTACAATAGCAAAGACCTGGAACCAACCCAAATGCCCATCAATGATACACTGGACAGGGAACATGTGGCACATATACACCATGGAATACTATGCAGCCATAAAAAACAATGAGTTCGCGTCCTTTGTAAGGACATGGATGAACCTGGAAACCAACATTCTCAGCAAACTGACACAAGAACAGAAAATCAAACACCACATGTTCTCACTCATAGGTGGGTGTTGAACAATGAGAACACATGGACACAGGGAGGGGAGCATCACACACTGGAGTCTGTTACAGGGGACTAGGGGAGGGACAGCGGGGTGGGGAGTTGGAGAGGGATAACATGGGAAGAAATGCCAGATATAGGGGATAGGGAGGAAGGTAGCAAATCATATTGCCAGGTATGTACCTATGCAACAATCCTACATGTTCGTTCTTCACATGTACCCCAAAACCTAAAACACAATAAATAAAAAATAAAATAAAATAAATAAAATTAAAAAGAGAAAGTGCAAGCATAGTAATTAACGGGCAAGATGGCCAAAAAGTAACTGTTCTAGTGCTTTGTTCTGGATAAACGCAGTGTAATTATGATTCTTGTGAATTTCAGTAAAGCATGATTTAATACTACAGCAAGGGTGCCATTAAAATGTGGGTATTAACTTTCCAATAATTTCTAGAAATTGAAATGGAATCTGTTTGGAAATAACATGACATTCTGACACCAATGAAAATATTTTATGTAGTTATGTAAGTGATAAAAATAAATGCTTTATAAAAATTTATCCAGAAGGACTTATAACTAGGAAAAACAATCATAATTAACCAGATTTTGTGAAGTGTGCAGCAGCCAAAGACAACTTTTAGACCAGCTGAAGGTGATGAGGTCATTTCTGGTCCTAAGTTCATAGGATCTGACCACCTGTAGAGATTTTTTTTAAAGCACTTAAAAGAATTAATTTTCCAAATATGGAGAAGCTGAGAGAGTCTCCCCTCTTTACGTGACTTTCTATTGTGCCAATGTAATGGAATCAAATGCACACTTCAGCTTTTTAAGCAGCTGTTCCTATGGAGCAAGAGTAAATGTGTAAACTCTACCAGTACCAGCTGGAAAAAAGAACATGAATCTATTATTTCCGAATGTATTATGAAGCCTAGATTTTGTTTCCAGGATAGAATGTGTCCAAAGCAACCAAATTAAGAGAAGGATTGTGAAATTATCCAAGGGATTAGGAAACATCTTGACATTTCAACTGGCTGATACAAATAAAACTATACAGGCAGGTAACCGTGCCTCTTGTTGCATTAGCTGTGCAGAGTCTACTACAATATTGAAGAGATTCTTTTCATTGTTTTTAACTAAAATCATTATAGCACAAGACTCTTAACCACAGTAACACCAAAAGAACAAGAGGCAATTTTATCAAGTATATGTCTTTTTTTCAATATGAACATTACTGATCTCTAAATTCATAATGTCTACTGAGGATTTCTAAGTCAAATAATAATCACTATGATAATAGTAATAATAGAAGATATTTCATCAAAACATGCATATATTTTGACTCCACTTTTACATATAATTTTAATAAAATTATACTTCTAAGTATTACCAAATAAGGACAAAAAGAAGTTTTAGTGTATCATAGTGTTTTTCAAAATAAAATTTATCTTTTAGAGAAGTTTTAGGTTCACATCAAAATTGAATACAAGGTACGGAGAGTTCCCATCTATACCCTGAAACCCCTGACACACACACATAGCCTCCCCAACTATCAGCACCATATATGAGAGTGGTACATTTGTTACAATCAACAAACCTACATTTATACACGTTTATCACCCCAAAATCCATAGTTTACATTAGAGTTCATTCTTGATGTTGTATATTCTATGGCTTTGGAAAAATGTATAATGACATGTATCTAAAAAATTATAGTATCATAAACAATAGTTTCACTGTTCTAAAAAATCCTCTATGTTCCACCTACTTATAACTCACTCCTCCTTAACCCCTGGCAAGGACTGTTCTTTTTACTGCCTCTACAGTTTTGCATTTTCCAGAATGTCATATAGTTCAAATAGTATAGTATATAGCCTTTTAAGATTGGCTTCTTTGCCGGGAGCGGTGGCTCACGCCTATAATCCCAGCACTTTGGGAGGCTGAGGCAGGTGGATCACGAGGTCAAGAGATCGAGATCATCCTGGTGAACATGGTGAAACCCCGTCTCTACTAAAAATACAAAAATTAGCTGGGCATGGTGGTGCACGCCTGTAGTCCCAGCTACTCAGGAGGCTGAGGCAGGAGAATTGCTTGAACCCAGGAGGCGGAGGTTGCGGTGAGCCGAGATCGCACCGTTGCACTCCAGCCTGGGTAACAAGAGCGAAACTCCGTCTCAAAAAAAAAAAAAAAAAAAAAAAAAAAAAAAATTGGCTTCTTTCACTTAGCAATATGCATTTAAGTTTTCCCCATGTCTTTTTGTGGCTTGATAGCTTATTTCTTTTTAGTTTTAAATAACGTTCCATCTTCTGGATGTACCACAGTTTATTTACTCATTCACCTAGAGAAGGACATCTTGATTGCTTCCAAATTTTGGCAATTATGAACAAAGCTGTTATAAATATCAATATGCAGGTTTTTGTGTAGACACACGTTTTCAACTCGTTTGAGTAAATACCAAAGAACACTATTGTTGGAGTATATGGTAAAAGTATGTTTGGTTTTGTAAGAAATTGCCCAGCTGTCTTCCAAAGTAGCTATACCATTTTGCATTCCCATCAGCAATGAATGAGAGTTCTTATTACACATTCTCATCAGCATTTGTTGTCAGTGTTTTAGATTTTGGCCATTATAATAAGTGTGTAACAATATCTCAGTGTAGCTTTAATTTGCAGTTTTTTAATGCCATATCATCTGCATCATCCTTACACATGCATATTTGCCATCCACATCTCTTCTTTGGTGAGGTGTCTGTCCACGTCTTTTGCCTGTTTTTTAATGGGGTTGTTCCTTTGCTTATTGTAGAGTTCTAATACTTTACGTATTTTGAATAGCTGTTCTTTATCAGACATGACTTTTGCAAATATTTTCTCCTACTCTGTCATAGCGTTTTAAGTGTTGGTCAGCCTTGAGGCTTTAGAGAAACAAAAAACAATTTGAAAAATTATATGGTTGTAAAACTTTAGAACCATTATTGAAGATGCCTTTAAAATGATCTATGGGCTGGGTGCAATGGCTCACACCTGTAATGCTAGCACTTTTGCAGGCCAAGACAGGAGAATTGCTTGAGCACAGGAGTTTAAAATCAGCCTGGGCAACATAGAGAGACTTCATCTCTACAAAAAATTTAAAAATTAACTGGGTGCAATGGCATGTGCCAGTAGTCCCAGCTACTTGGGTGGCTGAGATGGAAGGATTGCTTGAGCTAAGGAGTGGAGGCTGGAGTGAGCCGTGATCGCACCACTGCACTCCAGCCTAGGTGACAGAATGAGACCATGTCTCAAAAGAAAAAATAAAATTGAAGAAAAAATTTACCTATCTTAGATTATTATTTCACTAACTACACTGTGAAAGTTGTCAGAATCAAAATGGAGTTGCTAATAATAAAAAAATAATAATAATAAAACCACACATGAAAACCTGACATACCAAAACCAGACAAGGACACACACACACACACACACACAAAAAAAAAAAAAAAAAAAACCCATAAGCCAATATCCTTGATGAACATACATGCAAAAATCCTCAATGGAATATTAGCAAACTGAATGCAGCAACACATTAAAAATGTCATTCACCATGATCAAGTGGGAATCATCCCAGGGATACAAGGATGGTTCAGCATGTACAAATCAACAACAAATGTGATACATCATGTTAACAGAACCAAGAACAAAAGCCATGTAATCATTTCAATAGATGCTGAAAAAGCATTCAATAAAATTCAACATTCCTTTATGATAAAAATACTCAACTTGTTGTGGGTAAAAATACACAGAAACTGGTTATATATGACAAACCCACAGCTAACATCATACTCAACAAGGAAAAGCTGAAAGCCTTTCCTTTAAGAACTGGAACAAGCCCCCTCACGCGCCACCCACAACCTGCCTCACCTGTGCAAACCCTGCTGCCGCCCCACAGAAATGCTTCAATTACCCACAGGCTTTCCTGTGGAAATCAAGAGAAGTATGATGTTAGCTGTTGATGCTGTAATTGCTGCACTGTCTAAACCTGTGACCACCCCTGAAGAAATTGCTCAGGTTGCTACAATTTTTGCAAATGGACACAAAGAAATTGGCAACATCATTTCTGATGTAATGAAAAAGGTCAGAAGAAAGGGTTTCATCACAGTAAAGATGGAAAAACACTGATGCATGAATTAGAAATTATTGAAGGCATGAAAGTTTAACTAAGGATATATTTCTCCTTACTTTATTAATACATCAAAAGGTCCGAAATGTGGATTCCAGGATGCCTATGTTCTACTGAGTAAAAAGAAAGTTTCTAGCATCCATGCCTTTGTACCTGCTCCTGAAATTGCCAATGCTCACCATAAGCCCATGGTCACAATTGCTGAAAATGTTGATGGAGAAACTCTAAGTACGCTCACTCTGAACAAGCTAAAAGTTGGTCTTCAGGTTGTAGCAGTCAAAGCTCCAGGGTTTAGTGACTGTGGAAAGAACCAGCTTAAAGACATGACTATTGCTACTGGTGGTGCAGTGTTTGGAGAAGAGGAGTTGACTCTAAATCTTGAAGATGTTCAGCCTCATGACTTAGGAGTAGTTGTAGAGGTCACTGTGATCAAAGATGACGCTATGCTCTTAAAAGGAAAAGGGACAAGGCTCAGATTCAAAAATGTATACAAGAAATCATTGAGCAGTTAAATGTCACAACTAGTGAATATGAAAAGGAAAAACTGAATGAACAACTGGCAAAACTTTCAGATGGAGTAGCTGTGCTGAAGGTTAGTGGAACAAGTGACGTTGAAGTGAATGAAAAGAAAGACAGCGTTACAGATGCCCTTAAAGCTACAAGAGCTGCTGCTGAAGAAGGCATTGTTCTGGGAGGGGCTTGTACCCTACTTCGGTGCATTGGTGCCTTGGACTCATTGACTCCAGCTAATGAAGATCAAAAAATTGGTATAGAAGTTATTAACACTCAAAATTCCCACAATGACCTTTGCTAAAAATGCAAGTTTTGAAGGATCTTTGATAGTTAAGAAACATGCAGTTCCTCCGAAGTTGGTTATGATGCCATGGTCAGAGATTTTGTGAATATAGTGGAAAAAGTAATTATTGACCCAATAAAGGTTGTGAGAAATGCTTTATTGGAGGCTGCTGGGGTGGCCTCTCTGTTCAAACTACAGCAGAAGCTGTAGTCACAGAAATTCCTAAAAAAAAAAAAAAAGAGAAGGTCCTCGAAGTGGGTACAATGGGTGGAATGGGAGGTGGTATGGGAGGTGTCAAGTTCTAATTCTTAGAATAGTGCTTTACCTTTACTAATAAACTGTGACAGGAATCCCAAGGCAATGTTCCTCACCAATAACTTCAGAGAAGTCAGTTGGAGAAAATGACGGAAGAAAAGGCTAGCTGATGTTTAGGAAATCACTATAACTGTAAGTTACTGGTTTCAAATGACAAAATACATAATGTTTACTGCTGTCATTGTCCATGCCTACAGATAATTTATTTTGTATTTTTCAATAAAAAGACATTTTTATATTCCTAATACTGGGTGCAAGAGCCATGTACTGCTTTCGACTTAAATCACTGAGGCATTTTTACTACTATTCTGTTAAAATCAGGGTTTTAGGGCTTGCCACCACCCGATGAGAAGTTAAGCAGCCGTTCTGTGGAGGGTGAGAATAATTGTGTACAAGGTAGAGAAATAGCCAACTATGTGACAACCTTTGTTTAATAAAAATTTGTTTAAAGTTAAAAAAAAAAAAGAAAAAGAAGAACTGGAACAAGACAAAGATGTCCACACTCACCATTCCTCTTCAACGTAGTACCAGAAGTCCTAACCAGTACAATTAGAAAGAGAAAGAAATTAAGGGCATCCAAATCGGAAAGGAAAGAAGTCAAATTGTCCTTGTTCACAGACAACATGAATGTATATTTAGAAAACCCTAAAGACTCCACAAAAAAAGTTAGAACTGATAAATGAATTCCATAAAGTTGCAGGATACAAAATAAACAAACAAAAATCAACAGTATTTATATACATGACCAGCACATGCTCTGAAAAAGAAATCAAGAAGGCAAACCATTTATAATAGCTATATGAATTATAAAATACCTAGAATACATTTAACCAAATAAGTGAAAGATCTATCTTACGAAAACTATAACATATTGATGAAAGAAATTGAAAAGGACATTTTAAAAATGGAAAGCGTTCATGCCAGCCTGGCCAACATGGTGAAACCCTGTCTCTACTTTAAAAAATACAAAAATTAGCCAGAAATCACTTGAAGTTGGGAGGCAGAAGTTGTGGTGAGCCAAGATCACACTATTGCACTCTAGCCTAGCTGACAGAGCAAGACTCTGTCAAAAAAACAAAAAGGGGAAATATATTGTATGCTCATGGATTAGAATAATTAATATCATCAAAAGTCAATACTACACAAATCAATCTGCAGATTTGCAGATTTAATGAAATCCCTATCAAAATACCAATGACATTCTTCACAGAAATAGAAAAAACAGTCCTAAAATGTACATGAAACTACAAAAGACGGCATACCCAAAGGAATCCTGAGCAAAATAAACAAAGCTGGAGGCATCACACTACATGACTTCAAAAACACATTAAAAACCAATGGTAACCAAAGTAATCTGGTACTTGGGTAAAATAGACATATGAGGCCAGATGCAGTGGCTCATGAATGTACTCTCAGTACTTTGTGAGGCTGAGGCAGGAAGATCACTTGAGGCCAGGAGTTAGAGACCAGCCTTAGCAACATAGGGAGATCCCATCTCTCCAAAAAAAGAAAAAATATATATAGCTGCACATGGTGGTGTGCACCAGTGGTCCCTAGCTGCTCAGGAGGCTGAGGCCGGAGGACTGCTTGAGTAAGCCTAGGAGTTAGAGGCTGCAATGAGCTATGATTGCACCACTACACTCCAGCCGGTGACAGAACAAGATCCTGTGAAAGAAAGAGAGAAAGAGAGAAAGAAAGAGAGAGAGAGAAAGAAAGAAAGAAAGAAAGAAAACAGACACATAGAACAATGCAACAGAGTAAAGAACCCAGAAATAAATCCATGTATTTACAACCAACTCATTTCTACAAAGATGCCAAGAACAAACACTGGGAAAAAGACAGTCCCTTCAACAAATGGCTCTGAAAAACTGGATAACCCTATCCAGAAGAATGCAACTAGACCCCTATCTCTAAGCATACACAAAAATCAAGTCAAAATGGATTAAAGACTTAAATCCAAAACCTTTAACTATGAAACTACTAGAAGAAAACACTGGGGAAATGCTCTAGGATATTAGTCTGGGCAAAGGTTCTCGAGTAAGATCTCAAAAGCACAGGCTACAAAAGCAAAAACAGACAAACAGAATTACGTCAAGTGAAAAAGCTTTTGCACAGCAGTGATAACAAAGAGAAGAGACAGACCATTAAATGGGAGAAATTACTTGAAAATTATCCCTCTAACAAGGAATTAATTACCAGAATATATGAGGAGCTCAAACAACTCTATAGCAAAAAAACAAATAATACAATTAAAAATGAAAAATTTCTGCATAGACATTTTTCAAAAAAGACAAACAAATGGCCAATAGATATGCAATAAAATGCTCAACACCACTAATCATCACAGAAATGCAAATCAAAACCACAGTGAGATATCCGCTCACCCTGGTTAAAATGGCTTTTATTTAAAAGACAAAAAAATAATGAGGGCTGGCAAGGATGTGGAGAAAGGGGAACCCTTGCACACTGTTGGTGAGAATGTAAATTAGTACAGTCACTATGGAGAACAGGTTCCTCAGAAAATTAAAAATAGAGCTACCATAGAAGACAGCAATTCCGCTACTGGGTATATACTAAAAAATCAACATATCAAAGAAATATCTGTGCTCACATTTATTGTAGCATTATTCACGATAGCCAAAATATGGAATCAGCCTAAGTACATATCAATGGATTTAAAAAAATGTGGTATATATATATATATATATATACACACAAAACAGAATATTATTCAGCCATGAAAAAGACGAAATTCTGTCATTTGCAGCAACATGAGCAGAACTGGAAGTCATTATGTTACGTGAAACAAGCCAGGTGCAGAAAGACAAATAATGCGTGTTCTCACTCATATGTGGGAGCTAGAAAAGTGGACCTCATGGAGGTAGAGAGGAGAAGAGTGATTACCAGACTGAAAAGGACAGGGAGAAGGGAGAATAGAGAGGTTGATTAACGGGTACAAAAATATAGTTAGGTAGAAGATATAAGACATAGTGTTCGGTGAATCAGTAAGGTTGTTAGGGAAGCAGGAGCCTAGGAGAGCCAGGGTGACATCAATTTAAGTTCCCTTCCATCCTGAGACTAACCAGGCACATTCCTTGCCACCATGACCCAGTTGAGGAAAACCTACAAGGACATACTCCTACAACAGCAGAAAGTCTAGATGTCCCAATACTCATAACAATGTACATTTTCAAAATAATTATAGTTATGCTTTGATGTACTTACACACTAAAATATCAAGAATCATTTTCCTTAAATCAACAGTATAATAAATTTTGTCATGCTGTCTGCTCACCCATATGTAGGCACAGCTTAGTTTGGTCTTTACATAGACAAGATCCCTATAAGAAAAACTTAAAAGACAGTACATTCCTCTGCTTGCTTTCTGAGGATGCCCTAGTCTATAATGAGGCAGTTTTCAATAAACAGTATCTTCTCAACGTACAACCTTGGACTGGCGCTACATTTGTTATTGATTTTTGTAGCTAATGATAATCATTTCAAAACATTTACATAATCCTCCTCATTTTTCCTTTAAAAACTTTTATTCTTCCTTTCTTTCCCTGAATATGTGCAGTTTACTGTGGCATGCAAATTCCCATAGCAATGCTCTAGTCCCAAATAAGCATTGTTTTCTTTTAGAGAGCCTCTTTCTGGTTGTTGTTTAGGTTAACAATACAAACAAAGGTGAAATTAACTGGAATCCCTACAGAATCCTGATATATCAAGAAAGACTCGAAATCTAGTCAAGGTTGGTGCCACCCCTGAATCATGAAGAGAGCTGCAACTCGTAGCTTCTATTAAAATGCAAACCAGGTGCTGTTTCTTACTAGAAAAAAAAAGGAGGGATATACTCTCTTACAGTGAAAGATGCTTGGACCAAATCCTTCTTCAGAAATATCCTTTATTACATTATGTTATTATGTTACTAGACTTTATTACCTCTAAGAAACATTAATTCTCACTAGAAAGGTGAAAATAAAATGACTGACTGAGCACATGCTCCTACCACCATAGCACCAAAAATCACAAGCAATGATGGAACCAAATGCCTTTAAAATAATCAATTTAAAACGTCTCTTCAATAAGAAGCCATGACTGCAACATACTAGAAAATGCAGGGAATCCACATGTACCAGAGAGGGTTCCATTGCATACAACAGTATCTACTCTAGTTAGTTTAATCTAAAGGGAATTTATTACAGCAGAGGTGCCCAACCCCCGAGGTCATGGACTAGTACCTCCTGTCAGATCAGCGGCGGCATTAGATTCTCATAGGAGTGCAAACCCTACTGTGAACTACACAGGTGAGGGATCTAGGTTGTGCACTCCTTATGAGAACCTAATGCCTGATGATCTGTCACTCAATCACCCCCTGATGGGACCCTCGAATTTCAGGAAAACAAGCTCTGGGCTCCCACTGATTCCACATTATGGTGTAATAATAGAAATAAAGTGCACAACAAATGTAATGTGGGCCAGGTGTGGTGGCTCACGCCTGTAATCCCAGCACTTTGGAAGGCCGAGGCAGGTGGATCACTTGAGGTCAGGAGTTCAAGACCAGCCTGGCCAACATGGTAAAACCCTGTCTCTACTAAAAATATAAAAATTTGCCAGGCGTGGTGGCATCTGCCTGTAGTCCCAGCTACTTGGGAGGCTGAGGCAGGAGAATCGCTTGAACCCAGGAGGAGAAGGTTGCAGTGAGCTGAGATCATGCCACTGTACTCCAGCCTGGGTGACAGAGTGAGACTCCATCTCAAAAATAAATAAAGATAGACAGATAGATAGATATAGATAGATAGATAGATAATAGACAGATAGATGATAGATAGATAGATAGATAGACGTAATGGGCTTGAACCACAAACCAGTCCCTGATGTCAAAAATGTTGGGGACTGCTATATTACAGCAAAGCCAAAGGGTATCACAATCACTGAGAGGTCTAAAGAAGATCAACATTGGGCTGTACTTTCAAGAACATCTCCCAAAACCACACTGTAGAACTGCACATCTGGCCCCGCCACAGTCAGGAAACTGTGGAATCAGGAATCGGCGGCTGCTCTGCAAGCTCCAGACCAAAGCCACTCACACCACCCACCAAAATGAAGGAGCTGTGTGTAGGGAATTCTCCTAATTTTATGTTGCCTCAGATTTCATTTTAAATACAGATTTAACTTCCTCATACCAGAAACAGAGCTCAGTCACCTTTGACACAGTTTTCAGTTCTACAGCACACCTGGATGGCTCAGCCAGCAGCCAGTGACAACAACTTAGAGATATCTCTCCCGCCTAGCTGACTGGGCTCCTGCTTTCTCACTGCTTCCTTTAAATGGGCCATTCAGGCATTAGCCTGTGAACTCAAAGCGGCCCATATCCCATTTCCTTATGTATACAGCTAGTGACATGCTTCTCTCTTGCTGCCAGACTCTTCATTCCAGCCTCACGTGACCCAGGGACAGAAAAGCCCTCCTGACTCACTGTGCCCCCCTTGGCCAGGTTTTCTATGTTAAAGTCTTTGAACTTGTTTCTTATTGTGGTGGTGTATTAAACATGCCTTCCAGGGCTGGGTGCGGTGGTTCACACCTGTAATCCCAGCACTCTGGGAGGCCGAGGTGGGTGGATCACTTGAGGTCAGGAGTTTGAAAGCAACCTGGCCAACATGGTGAAACCCCATCTCTACTAAATATACAAAAATCAGCCAGGCATGGTGGTGAGCACTACTTGGGAGGCTGAGACAGGAGAATCACTTGAACCTGGGAGGTGGAGGCTGCAATGAGCTGAGATCACGCCACTGAACTGCAGCCTAGGAGACAAAGCAGAACTCTATCTCAAAAAAAAAAAAAAAAAAAAGATGAATTTGTGCCTTCCATCTGAAAAAGTAGGATCTGCCCTAAGCTGGGTTTTTTTCCAGAATGCAGGGGAGAACATGAGGTCAGGCTCCCAGTGCCAGAGCCATGGCCAGGCAGGTATAAACTGGACGTGGGTCAGACATGAGCCACCAGGGCATCTGCCAATACAAACAAGCTTCCTCTGCAAGGGACCCCCTGGTCAAGGGTCAGACAGCCAGGCATTAGGCCATTTGCCTGGTAAAGGAAGTATCCTGAGAAAGGCACACTGTAAATACCACACCTGGCTCCCTCCATTTCTGGTTAGGGCAGGGTTGCTAACCACTCTGTACCAGAACCCTGGTTTAGCTGGGGACTTTCAAAGCACTATGCCCTGCCTTTCAACACTCATGAAGCCAGAGACCCAGCACTGAGGAGCCTCAACATCACAGCTGTTTCGAAAAAACAACTCTGTTAGCAGAAGTCAGCCTCTACCCCGAGAGTGTTCCGCTTCTGCCTTCCAAAACCCATGTGGCTATAAGTGATAGATATGACCCTATATCCCATCTAAAAGCAGAGCTTCAAGGGCATCTAAAAAATGTAGCTTTGAGGGTTCCAGCATCAGTCATTCAGGCAGGCGTACGCAGAAGGAGAGTAGAAAAGATACTGAGTGAGGTGATGTAGGCTCCCACCCATCCTGAAGAGAGACCAGAAAGGATGTGACTCTCAGAGAAAGAAAGAGCGATTCCAGGAGAACTCCAAGTGTGAAGGCCTGTGGACACAAGGATCTCCAGGTAGACTTGGAGCAACCACCAGGGTGACTGACTCCATCAACGTTACAGCAGTAGGTAGGCTGCCCGAACTCCCCCTCTTTGAATGGAGAACAAAGACAGAACTGAAGAATTAGTTATGAATGTTGGGTCAGAGGCCATGGTTAGGAGGAACAGAAACTCTCCTTTGCTAAGAGAAGTTGCTGGTATTCTTACATGGCAGCAAAACACC
Organism: Ateles fusciceps; assembly: GCA_036589455.1. Taxonomy (NCBI): domain Eukaryota; kingdom Metazoa; phylum Chordata; class Mammalia; order Primates; family Atelidae; genus Ateles; species Ateles fusciceps. Next base: position 11,487,993 of record JAZHEH010000222.1, read on the forward strand.
CCCTTGTCTAAAATCACTGGAAGCTGAATGTGGTATGCATACCAACTTCATATTCAGGCCAATAGAGCCTCAACAACGAAGATGAGCATGCAGCCAGGAATCAAACATCTGACGTAGACAGACACCATAAAAGAGAGATATACAACTTAATGAACAAAAGAAATCACTTCACACATTAGAATTTATGCAGCAGACAAATGAGAACTTTGAAAATGTATAAAAACTTAGAGATACAAGAACAGATACTGCATCCACGAAACAAGATTTTTTTTAATATTAGAAAAAAAATGTACTTACCAAATAAAAATCCCAATAATAATCCAAAAAGTAGCATATACTCAGCTGATGAGAGGACATGCTAGCTGAAAGCCTGAATTTCCCTCAAAATGAAAGAGAGGATAGTGGGTGCTGTGGTGTGCTACTCAGATCCCCCCTCTAGGGACCAAGGCACTCATTCTACCATATATTGGCTGTTGACGGGTCACAGCTAACTCCCTCTCTAGGAATTCTCTTCAGGAAAGAAAGCTTCTTTGCCCAGGTAATATCGCCTCCCAAAAGTATACTTCACTTGGATTTAGGACAATCTGAAATGTCAGCCCAAGCCCAAAGCTCCCAGCAGGGTCAGCTGAGGTCTTTGTTGCAATTGTGTCTCAGGTCAACTTCTCCCTCTACCCCCTACCCCGGCTTTTCCTCTCCACTGGCTACATGCAAGTGTCCATTTGAGAGTCTGTTTCTGGGTAACCCATCCATCTAAGATAGACAGAAAGAACAAAAACAAAAAGACCTGAAGACATCTAGATATTTGTCCTTCTGTCTAATTGGCTTTCTAGGAGATAAGAACAGAGAATGGAGGGAAGGGAAAATCCAAAGTATCAAAGTAGATTTTACATGAATGAAAGAGCCTGATCAGATTAAACAGGCTGACCAACTGTTCGACAAGATGAAAAGAAAAAATATATATATATGCATATACGTGTTGTATTAGTCAGTGTTCTCCAGAGAAACAGAACCAACAGGATGTATGTATATACAGAAACAGATTTATTTTCAGGTATTGGATAAGGTGATTTTGGAAGCTGACAAGTCTCAAGATCTTCAGGGTGGGCCAGCAGGATGGAGGCCCAGGAAAAGCCAATGTTGCAGTTCAAACCCGAAGGCCATCTGCTGCAGAATTCCCTCCTGCTCGGGGAAGGTCATACTTTTGTTCTACCTAGACCTCGAAGTGATTGGATGAGGCCCTCTCACATTATAGAGTGAAATCTGCTTTCAAGTTCACTAATTTGAATGTTAATCTCATCTAAAAACACCCTCACTAAAACATCCAGAATAATGTTTGACCACATAGCTGAGTGATGGGGCCCAGTGAAGTCGACGCATAAAATTAACCGACACACATATACATCTACTATGAGACTTTCAGAAGACCAAAAATAAACACTTCCAGGGTTAAATAAATAAATAATCAACAAACGAATAAGACTGAATTGGCATATCTCATTGATACGGGAGGGCTGGGCTCCCCGGCTAAACCTCACCGGTAAGCTTGGAACTTGGCCCTAAGTGAAAGCAGCTGACCTCGTTTTTCTGCCCAAATGTTGCCTTTTGGCCTGCCACACCCCTATCCTGTGCCCATAAAAAGACTTCAGCTGGCAGAACACCACAAGCCGCTGAGCAGCAGGGATACGAGTGGCTGAGTGGTGAGCAGAGAAGCAGCTGAGTGTCACAGACTACAGACGCAGCTAACTTCAGACTGTGCCGCGCAGGGAAAGATCATCCTCTTCCCACATCATTCTCTTTCCAACTCCCCATCCTGCTTCCCATCTGAGAGCCATTTTCCTCGTCTAATAAAATCCTCCGCATACACTACCCTTCAATCTGTTCATGTGACCTGATTCTTCCTGGACACCAGACAAGAACCCGACTTCTGAGAGGGAAGGGGCTTGGATGCTGCTGTGGGGCCCGCACAGAACCTGCTCCCGCCAGAGAGGAGTGACCAGCCAGTTCCAGTGTTCATTCCCTCCGGTTCCTACACTCGCTTGCGCTCCCTCTGGCAAGAAGTGGCCAGCAGCAGGCTGAGGGAAACAAGCCACACCAGTTCCTGCCCACAAAGGGAGTCAAAGAAACTATCCCATCTGATCATCAGCAACATTGAATGTTAGGAAGACACTGGAGAGTTATCTTCAAAGTTATGAGGGAAAATTATTTTCTACCTAGAATCCTTAATATACAAAAACTGTTTTTTAGGTTGAGGACTGAAATAAAGACATTTGGGATGTTATTCCTGGAAACAATTAGCCGAGGATGTATGCCAACTAAATGTAAGTCATAAGAAAAAAATATGGTATACTATAAAAGTGTGGATCAGAGAACTATTAAAATATGTAGTTTTTTTTAAGCCAGGCTCATGCCCGTAATTCAGGAGACTTGGGAGACTGCAGTGGGAGGATCCGTTGAGGCAAAGAGTTCGAGACCAGCCTAGGCAACCTAACAAGAACCCATCTCTAAAAAAATTAAAGAATAAAATAACATATGTAGTTAAATTAAATCACTGTTAGTTGTTTCTAAAAATTAACAAGTATCTCCAAAATTTTCAGATGATCTAAACATGCGGGGGGGGGGCTGGGGGTTAGGGGACACTGGAAAAAAAAAGAAAAGCATGCCAGAATTTGTATCTTTATTAGGAGAAGATGTGATGCTGACCCATGGCAACACTGAGAAAAATGTGTGTGTGTGTGTGTGTGTGTTTCACAGTTTAAGTGTGACTGACAGTGAAAGAAAGACAAAGGCAGATTAGGAAAACGGAAACAAAAAGAATGCAAGATTGTGTCCTTAATTTCAGGCAAGGCTGAATACACAATAAAAGACAAAGACAAATACTTTATAGTAGGCGTAATCTTCAGTCAACATGTATCAAGCATGAATATCAACACTCCAACTGGCATAGAACTGAAATTCAAATAACCAAACTCTATCAAGAAGTTTAAGTAGATAAACACTCTAATAAGAAAAGACTTTTATTATAATTACTATGAAAAGTTAATACATCTTATTCAGGCCATAAAGATCAAGTAGATATAAAATAAACAGGACTCTAGAAGACCTAAAAATCTAATTAATAAGGTAAACCTAATTACTAAAGTCTATAATTTGAAACGAGAAAATAAACTTTCTTTTCAATGGCAGAGAGTGAGAAAGATATTTCTAAACACAATACAAGAATGAGAAACAAACAAAAAACAGTAGATTGAATAAATACTTCCATCAAAAAAAGGTTAGTATCTGAAAAAAACTGTTAATATCTGGTGGAAATACTGTAAATACAACCAAAAGATAATAACAAACTGGAAAAAAAATTACCAATACTTACATGAGAAATTTCCATGTAGCAGAAATTGTGTGTTTATTGCCTGACATCCATATCAGCAACACAGTTTTTCTTTGGAAATACCATTCTGGCTATGCAGTTAAAGTGAGCCCCAGCCCTGAGTGGGGCATATCATTTCATCTCCTTAGCCACAGGATTGATCCACACGTGAGCATGACTCATTTGGGGCCAATAAGAAAGATAAAATGGCAGGACTTGCTGCAAACAACTGAAAGACTCTTGAATTTTGTGGTGTGAGGATGTGAAGTTGCAGCCATCCTGCTATCACAGGGAGATCCATCCTGAAGATAAAGCAGAAAGGAATAAGCAAAACCAAGAAATAAACACCAGAGACATGTTTTGGTGCCTAATTAGACAGAAATAATCAAAATGCTCCATGTCTTTAAATGTATTGGTGGAGAGGGGGGTGGTAATAATTGGAAAAGACTTTGAGGCTGATTTGTGATATATTACAAAACCAAGCAAATGAAAAAGTAGCTATTACTACATGTTGTGGGTTGAGTTGTATTTCCTAAAGAGAGATTCTGAAGTCCTAACCACCCTCTCTACCACTACTACCACCCCTTTGTACCACCGTCTCTACCACCACTTTCTCTCTTTGTAAGGACACCAGTCATTGCGTTAGGGTAGCTCCTGAATAAAAGCATGCCAGAATTTGTATTTTTATTAGGAGAACATGTGATGCTGACCAATGGCAACACTGAGAAAAATGTGTGTGTGATGGCTCCTAAATGCAATGACTGGTGTCCTTACAAGGAGAGAAAGCCCTGGAGACACAAAGACACAGGAGAGAAGGCCAAAGAAAGATGAAGGAGTGATGGGAGCTCTGCTGCCACAAGCCAAAGGTGGCCAGGGATTGCTAGAAACCACCAGAAGCTGAAAGACCAAAAGAAAGATTCTTCCCTTCATCAAGGGGCATAGTCCTGCCAACACCTTCATTTCAGACTTCTAATCTACAGGACCAGTAAGAATAAATTTATTTGTTTACCCAGTTTGTGGTAATTTGTTATGGCAGCCCAAGAAACTAATAGAGTAGATAATTAACTTCAAGGAAGAGCAAAAGTTGTGCAAGAAAGCAAAATAACTGGTATAACACATGGGTCAGATTTCAGTAGCATTTATATAAGCAAAATAATGTTTTTAAAATCACAATACAATTTTTTTTTTTTTTTTAGATAGAGTCTCCATCTGTTATCCAGGTTGGAGTACAGTCGTGCAACCTCAGCTAACTGTAACCTCCACCTCCCAGGTTCAAGCAATTCTTGTGCCTCAGCTTCCTGAGTAGCTGGGATTACAGGCACCTGCCACTACACCAGGCTAATTTTGGTATTTTTAGTGGAGATGGGGTTTCACCATATTGACCAAACTGGTCTTGAACTCTTGACCTCAAGAGATCCACTCTTCTTCGCCACCCAAAGTGCTGGAATTACAGGCGTGAGCCACTGTGCCTAGCCAAGAAATTTTTTTAAAACCATGATACCATGGTTGTGAAGAAAGGGAGTAGGGGACTGGCAACTGTACTTGTTTATTAGAGACAGGAGTATTATTCTTACTTCCAGTCATAGGAACTCTATATATAATGCTTAATGTTTAAAAATGAAGTACTATTATAAGCTTAGTATACAGAGATATGGAAATGAATGACAAAAGAAACAGCTAAAAGTTGAAGGTGGTCCTCCGAAGGAGACATGAGAAATTGGATGCTGCGTGCTAGAAAAGGCTGCTTTTTCACAATAAATTACGTAGAACTATTTGCCCTATTAAACTATTTATCAACTTTCACAAAATAAAGGCAAAACTTAAGGTAAAATAAGCAAAAATAAATAATTTACAAAGAAAGAAACAAATGAACATATTCCTAATATTAATTAGCAATGAGACCAATTTAAAATAAACAAGTAGAGAAAGAACACTGATTTCATTTGTTAATATTTTAGTTCTTGTATTTAAAAAATATTTTGAGAAAACATGATACAATACTGTCAATTCTGGGTTTAAAACTCAGGGTTTTAAAATTTGTAACCTGGCTGGGCACGTTACAGGCTCACGCCTGTAATCTGAGCACTTTGGGAGACGGGAGCAGGCGCATCACCTGAGGTCAGGAGTTTGAGACCAGTCTGGCCAACATGGGGAAACCCAGTCTCCACTAAAAATACAAAAATGAGCCGGGTGTGGAGGCAGGTGCTACTCGGGAGGCTGAGGCAGGAGAATCGCTGGAACCTGGGAAGCAGAGGTTGCAGTGAGCCGAGATCGCCACTGAACTCCAGCCTGGGGGATAGAACGAGGGTCTGTCTCCAAATAAATAAATTAAATTAAATTTGTGACCCAAATACTTTTCTGTATTTTTATTTCTCAAATGTAAAAAACTAGCTGTAAAAATGTTTCATTGGGAAACAAACTTCAGAAATCGACTCAAAAAGAATGCAAATACCTGAATAGTCTAATAATTTATAGAAGATGTTTCAAAACATCAAAGATCCATCCATTCAAAAGGCACCAAGCTCAGCCAGTTTTATGGTTTTCTACCTAATGTTCCAGAAACAGTGTCCTAACTAATACAATGAGGATAGCATAATCGTGATAAAAAAAAGAGCCAGATTATTAACCTCCCAAATTCAGCAGTGTATTAAACCACATCATCTTGCTTGAGTGAGGTTTATAAAGAGTGCATTCATGATTCATCAGGAAGGCAATTTATAAAGTACAGTAAAAAATCAAATGAGAAAAGTCTTCATCTTTATAGTGTAAAGCTTAAAGTTCAGCTGAGAAAAAAATAGTAAAATTTGTTATCTATTTTTTCAAATCCTTGTAAACCAGGAATAAAACAGAATTTCCAAACATCATTAGAATGAAGAAAGAACATTCACCTTAGTCAAAAACAACTCAGAATGCACACTACCAGGTTCTAGTTCACATAATAAAATTTAAATGTTCAAAAGAAGAAAGCAAATGTCAATGGTCATAGATTATACAACTGTCTACTTATAAATTTCAAGGAGGTCCACAGACAAATTTAGAATTAAGACTCAAGAACACACTAGTCGCCCGAAACCCCAATCCCCTTCCTAGGCCTGTGCCCGAAGGCGTGCGCGTGCGCGTGCGCGTGCGCATGCGCGAGCCTGGCGCAAGCTCGTGGGACGCACTGCAGGAAGATGGCAACCCTGAGCTTCCCCACGCCATTGCACCGACACGTGGGCCGCGGCGCCTTCAGAGACGTGTACGAGCCCGCGGAGGACACGTTCCTGCTTTTGGATGTGCTCGAGGCAGCGGCTGCCGAGCTGGCGGGGTGCGAGGAGGGATGGGGCTCTGGCGGGAGAGGGCTGGGGCGTTCTGAAGAAGTGGCGGTGGCGGAGGGCCGGGACAGTGACTGTCGCCGCCCTGAGCCGGAGGAGGCGGGGTCCACTTGCAGATGACTGACAGCAGGACGCCGTAATTGAGTATTTTCCTGTAGATGCAAGTAATGAGTGTGCCGAGCACACATCTCCTTTGCCAGGGAGCTGCTCTGGTCTCTAGCTCCCTGACAGCTTACCACGCAAAGACGTACCTTTTCCTGTCACCTGTTAATCTGAAGAACACAAGTCCCTGAGAGAAGCGGTAGTATAACACGTTTGGAAACAAAATGTTCTGAAAACATTGCTTATTTATATTAGTTTTTAAAGCATTAAATATTGAAATTGCGTGGTATTATTTGAGTTACAAGCACATAGAAAGCACCCTCTAGCAATGGAAGGACCCAAACATTAAAGAAAGTTATATTACTGGAGTGGGGAAATATTTTTAAACCCACTGAATAGCATATTCTGTCACCAGCCAGTCCTCACATGTGGCTAAAGAGCACTTGAAGTGTGGCTAGTGATACTGAGGAATTTTTCATTTAATTGTTACAAAAAAAATTTTTAAAGTTACATGCTACTAGCAGATAATGGCCTACCCTAGCACTTTATAACTATTTAAATGGATTTGTTAAAGTGATCGCCATCGATTTTAAATTAATAAATAGCAGAAAGAATGAATACTGACGTTATGATTTTTAAATGCAAGGAATTTGAGTTGTTAGATTTGTTTGAAGATAAGACTTGAACTGGATTTTCTCAGGATGGAACAAACAGCTGTCAGGTTTCAAAGATCTATATTGTATTTATTTATCCCTCTTAAATTTGGTCATATTTTTCCACGTATAAAATGCCCCAGCTCTTATTAAACTAGTCTTTCATTGTAGATGATGGAACTTTTGGATTTACTGGAATACAGAGTGGAACAGTACTGTTTTATAACTTATCTTTTCTTCTCAAGATAGCCCAGATAGATTTACAAGCACAAATTGCACTGCAAAATATGCTGTAAAAGGAGCCAATTTTGTTATAAAGTCGGGTTATTTCTAGTCCTGGAATTCTAATTATTTATGAGACCATGATAATTATTTTCAAAGAGAAGCCACCTGGTGAGATTCACAGACCTTACTACCACCTAATAAAGACTTGTCAGATGGGTAGACTGGTTCCAAAATTTGAAACCTCTGGAGCTTGTTGCTGGGTAGTTATTTGGGGAGTTTAGCACTAAAAATTTCCCTAAATGCCATCAAGCTGATCTTTGTAATGGGGATAATTTATGCTTTTGATGCATGTATAACATTACAGAGCTGTGGCACTGTGGGTGTCCTACTTGGGAGGCTGAGGTGGGAGGATCACTTGAGCCAAGGAGTTAAAGGCTGCAGTGAGCTATGGTGGCACCACTGCACTCTAGCCTAGGTGACAGAGCAGGAGCCTGTCTCTAAAAAAGAAACAACTTCCAAGATTATAGTCAAGAAAATAAATTTAATGGCAAGATAAAGTACAGTAGAGTGAAGATTTTATAGTTAACAGCATTCTAAGATGGTTAACATTTGATCAGCAGATACTATTTTCCCAATTAGCATATGGCTGTACAGAAAAGGAATTTTTGTCCTGCTCTATTATTGGGGGACATTTTAATTCTCTGGGATATACTGATGGCTCTATGAATGTTAGGTATTAAAAGAGGCACTTTTTTCAAAAATAAATTTTGTAGTAATACAAACCCTATCATTTTAGGAAATCCTAAATAATAAGCTAACAGCTACTTGTGCAAAGGAATTATGTCTTTCATATTAATATTTCCAACCCTAGATTAACATTTTTCAATACCTTTTAATGTAATGATTTGTTGAAATTAACTGAAAGCCATGTTTGGTAATATATAACTTTTATGGACTTAATATACATTACATACTCAAAATATTAGTAATTTTGAGTTATGCAATATTAAATACAAAGTAGTTGTCAGAAATTATAAATTTCTTTTCTGTTTTCTTATATTTGCAAGTGAGTGATGATGCTAGAGAAATATACATGCTAGAAATAAAACTAGCACAAGAGTTTTCTGTGAAGAGTATTTTGATTCTACTGTACTAATATTTGTTTTGGTTTTTTTTAGAGTGGAAATATGCCTGGAAGTAGGGGCAGGGTCTGGTGTAGTATCTGCATTCCTAGCCTCTATGATAGGTCCTCAGGCTTTGTACATGTAAGTACATCATACTCATCTAGATCTTCCACTGACAGGTTAACTATGATAACTCAAATGAAACAATTTTTAAGTAAACACGATGTATCTTATAGTATTTAAGTGTAGTAAGAACCCAGATTACAAATTATGCTTCTCTAAAAATTATCACTTCATGTTCAAACTGCTCCATCATACTGCGTAATTATAGAAGCAGCGTAATTTTAGATCATCTCTAAATTTGATTTCTTAGGTAAATAATTTGATAATCATAAGAAATTTAAAGTTGCTTAAATTTATTTACAGAAAAATTAGAGAATATAGAAAAGTATAAAGAAGAAAATTAAAATCACCTATAAATTTTACCATACATGGTCCAACTGTGTTTCTTTCTTTTTCATTTCCTATGTTTTTAATTTAATTTTGTCTCATAAGTATTTTCCTATCAAAAATTCCTTTTAAATTTCATTTTTGGTGACTGCATAGTACTCCTTCATTGGATGTATCAGAATTTCATAAATTCCTTCAGATGTGTGTGCGTGTACGTGCATTCTTCTACTCTTGGGCATTGTATCAGTATAACAGTCTTTTTCATCAACTGAACAAATCCTTGTTTTTCTTTGCCATTATTGAAAGCATTCTAGTTTTTTTCTAAATCTGTAGAATTAATGGAACATTCTTTGAAATTATCCAGTAACAGATTTGCCTTGTGGACATAGGATATAGTTTCCTTCCATTTCTGTTTATAGGTGCACTGATATCAACCCTGAGGCAGCGGCTTGTACCCTAGAGACAGCACGCTGTAACAGAGTCCACATTCAACCAGTTATTACAGATTTGGTAAGCTATTAATCTTTGTCCAATAGTAATTTTATTTTCAAATAAGGTTAAGATGTTTTAGGACAAAGAAACTTTGATAATTAACTTTTGACCCACTAAAAAGTATACCCCATACAATGTAAATTCTTCATTGATGTAATCCATCTTTTCCACAATTCAAAAAGAATTTATATTAACTTATATGGATCAGGCCTCTTTAGTCAGAAGTGACAGTGAACCCAGTTCAAACTGACTTAAATTTTAAAAGTTAGTCCAGGTGTAACGGCTCATGCCTTTAATCCCAGCACTCTGGGATGCCAAGGCAGGACAATTGCTTGAGCCCAGGAGTTCAAGACCAGCGTGTACAATATAGTAGGACCTCATTTCTACAAAAAATAAAAATAAAAATACCTGGGTGTGGTGTGCTTGTGCACACCTGTGGTGCCAGCTACTTGGGAGGCTGAGGTGGGAGGATCACTTGAGCCTGGGAAGTCGAGGCTGCCATGAGCCATGATCGTGCCTGTGCACTCCAGCCTGGGGGGACAGAACAAGGCCTTGTCTCAAAAAAAAAAAAAGAAAATGATAGCTTCAGCATAGCTACTTCTAGGAACTCAAATAATGTTGTAGACATCTTTTTCTTATCTCTGAACTTCTCTCTGGTGGTTCTATTCCTAGGCAGTCTTTCCCTTCATGGTAACAAGATGTTTGCATATCTATATCTTATTTCTCGGCAACTTCCCAAGGAAAGAAGCCCTTTCTATTCAGTTACTCTAGAAGAGGCCCCAGATGAGTATTACTTGGATCAACCTGGGTTATGTGCCTATCTCTCAACCTTTTGCTGTGGCCAAAGGAGATTTGAATATGAAGATGATTGGCTTCAACCTGGCTCATAGTCCCATCCCAGGAGCTGGGTTGGGATAAACCCTGCTCAGGCCACTTAGATCAAGAATGATGGGAGGTAGAGCTTCCCTAACAAAAGTCAAGGAAGTTAAATCAGAAGAAAGGAAGAGTGGGTTCTCAGTAGATAAAAACAACAAATTACAACTGCACAACCATCATTTTAAGAAGTTAACATCACACATTTTCAAGTGGCAGTTGTTAAAATATTTTACGTTATATTAGTAAGATAATTTTAAATTTGTGGGTTTTTAATTTATATGTGTGAAATACCTTTTTATAGGCAAAAATAATAATAGCATGCATCAGGTAGACATATGAAATACAAAATACTTCTGTGTTCCTTAACCTGCACTTTTCTTATGATGAGGGTAGCTAGCTTTCCTGTTTTGTTTTTTTTTTTATTTACAAATGATTTTGTACCTTAGAAGGAATTACACCAAAGAGGTAAGAAATTATTTTCATATTATTAGAAGTTGTTACTGCTAATAAAAACTAGAGAATGAAGACAGGTACTCCAGTGATTTACCTGAGATTAATGGGGTGATTCTTTTTATCTTAAAAATTTCTTTTTTTTTTTTTTTTTTTTGTTGAGATGGAGTCTCACTCTGTCACCCAGGCTAAAGTGTAGTGGCAAAATCTCGGCTCACTGTAACCTCTGCCTCCTGGGTAAGCAGTTCTCCTGCCTCAGCCTCCCAGGATTACAGACACCCACCACTGTACCTGGCTAGTTTTTGTATTTTTAGTAGAGACTAGGTTTCATCATGTTGGCCATGGTTGGCCAGGCTGGTCTCAAACTCTTGACCTCAGGTGATCTGCCCACCTCAGCCTCCCAGAGTGCTGGGATTACAGGCGTGAGCCACCATGCCTGGCCTAAAAATGTCTTTAATGTGTCCATAATTAGTATTAAGTAAGTGTTTTTGATAGAATGGTGAAACACCAGGGATAGAAGAAATTATAGAACAATATCCAGTAAATTATAGTAGGTATTATAGATAGAGACATGGGAAAATTGTGAAAATGTTAGCAAATATACTTGTAAACTTGTATCCAGGTCTATGTGGATTATACAGAATTAGAGTTTGCTTCCTTATTTCATCTTCTAAAAGTGAACCCAGAGTATAAATATATATGCTGTTGAGGAGTACAGGCTTTTTTATATTCATTCTGATAGTTTAATTTTCATATTTTTATTTAATTGCATATATTTATCTGAGTGAAAATGTAAAAATACTTCATTTCTCTCCACAAATGCAGCCCCAACACATTATTTTCCCAAAAACATGGGAGATGATTTTTAAAGATTGATTTGTCAATTATTTAATTCAGAATTTAATGTAAAATTCTCACTGTTGAATACATTTAGGTCAAAGGCTTGCTACCAAGATTGAAGGAAAAAGTTGATCTTCTGGTGTTTAATCCCCCCCTATGTAGTGACTCCACCTGAAGAGGTAAAACATACAACACAATTTAATTATTAATATTTTCAATTATTCTATTTGTAAAATCAAATGAATGTCATTCTATGACATCAGTCAGCTGCTGCTATCACAGACTACTCTGATTTTACTCCTAATTGTCAGCAATTGGGTCCTATTAATAGACCTAGGAAAGGAACCTTCGATTGAAATACAAACTGTGACACATATCTATCATTAAGAATCACATTCAAATCCGGCCATGGAGTTTATATTCATATATTTGACTATATATGTACATATATATTATATCCTTTATCATGAATAAAAAAATTTGCAAAACAAAATGTTTTAACTGGCTGGGTGTGGTGGTTCACACCTGTAATTCTAGCACTTTGGGAGGCCGAGGCGGGCAGATTACCTGAGGTCAAGAGTTCAAGACCATCCTGGCCAACATGGTGAAACCCCGTCTCTACTAAAATTACAAAAATTAGCCAGGTGTGGTGGCACATGCCTGTAATCCCAGCTACTTGGGAGGCTGAGGCAGGACAATTGCTTGAGCCTGGGAGACGGAGGTTGCAGTGAGCCAAGACTGGCCACTGCTCTCCAGCCTGGCTGACAGAGTGAGACTCCGTCTCAAAAAAAAAAATGTTTTAACCAACCTTAAATTCACATGGGAATTCCTTCTGAAAGTTTCAGGTTTCCTCCTTTCACAGGTATTTCTAAAAAGTGGAAGAGTGGAACCAATTCTCATTTCAGATAGGGAAAAGAAATAATCTTGAAATATATTAATTTTTAAAATCTCAGTGATGAAGGTAAACCACATTAACCTTTTCCCAGGAATGGTCAAAGGTTAATAATGGGCTAAGACTCGCTTTCATTATTATGCTTTTTTTTATTCTTTGATAATTATTCTCTGGCAAGGCTGGTAAACATTACATTCGCCTCAACACCAAGACAGGAAAGATTCATTTGACTGCTGTTGCTACTGATGGCAGTTAAACAATGAAAAAGCTATTGCTGTGCTGCTGTATGAACTCATATGACAAGGAAGTCATAAGGTGAACAGCAGTTGAGGGAAATGCAGCTTAATAAAGCTCTTTAGAAAGGCATTATCAAACTGGTGGGAAGACTAATCAATGAAAAGGAGATTCTGGGAACATGGTGACCTGAATGGGTTTCCTTTCTTCCACATTTCTAGCCCTAAGCCACGTGCTTCTGAGCCTTACAGCTGCTGGGACATATAGATGATTGAGTGTAGGCAGTGCCTTGGGCTTTTTTGCTATCCCAATGGAGTAAAAAACTGTCATATTCTCATGAGCTGGGCAGTTAGCTAGAAAGCAGGATCAAAATACAACACAGCAAAGATGTCTTGGAGCTTCAAAATATGTTTTATACATTAAAACATTAGGCAGTAAATTAAAAAAGAATGTGGTCACTGTGAAGACCTGAATCAGTGGTCTGGAAACCCAATGAAAGAAAGATTTCAGTGCACAGAGCATGAAAATACGGAGAAGAATTCAAAAAGGTAAAAGAGAAGAGACTCAGAGATTAGATCCAGGAAACATAATATACAAATAATAAGAGTTTGTGTTTATAACAAGCTGTGGCTATACTTACTAATATATCCAGAAACTGAAATAAGATGCTGTTGATTTGTGCCAGCAGCACAAATGGGGATTTTAGCCCAGGAGAAAAGCAGAGAGAATGCCAGGAAAAGGAAGTTTCCAGGTGGAAAGTCTTAAAGAAAAACAGAGGAAATGATACATTTCCTAATGTGATTCACTTTGTGGAAAATTGTATTGAGAAGCTTATGATAGGTGTGGGAATAATTAGAGTCAAAAAAATTAAGCAAATGGACATAGCGAATGCCCATTAACAGCCAACTAAGATGCAATACTTTTCTCCCAGAAAATATTATATAGCCCTTAAAAGAATGAATTAGCAGTAGAGACGGGGTTTCATCACGTTGGCCAGGCTGGTCTTGAACTCCTGACCTCAAGTTATCCACCTGCTTTGGCCTCCTGACGTGCTGGGATTACAGGTGTGAGCCACCACACCCAGCCTCGATTCACTTATAAATTTTATGTAGTCATAAAAACAGGGTTTTGAAACATTGAAGATGATCTGGCCATGATCTTTAATCTTCAGAATCTTTGTTGATGTCATCAGCATTGACAAGAAGGGAGAGAATTTCCGTCTGATCTGTGACACCAAGGGTCACTTTGCTGTACATCATATTACACCTGAGGACGCCAAGTACAAGTTGTGCAAAGTGAGAAGAATCTTTCTTTGTGGGCACAAAAGGAATCCCTCATCTGGTGACTCATGATGCTTGCACCATCTGCTACCCTGACCACCTCATCAAGGTGAATGACACCATTCAGATTGATTTAGAGACTGGCAAGATTACTCATTTCATCAAGTTTGATGTGATAACCTGTGTATGGTGACTGGAGGTGCTAACCTGGGAAGAATTGGTGTAATCACCAACAGAGAGAGGCACCCTGGATCTTTTGACATGGTTTACATGAAACATGTCAATGCCAACAGCTTTGCCACTCGACTTTCCAGTGTTTTTGTTATTGGCAAGAGCAGCACACCATGGATTTCTCTTACCCGAGGAAAGGGTATCCACCTCACCATTGCTGAAGAGAGAGATGAGGCTGGCAGCCAAACAGAGCAGTGGGTGAAATGGTCCCTGGGTGACATTAGATCTTTGTACGTAATTAAAAATAATGTGGCATGATTAATAGCAAAAAAAAAAAAGAATGAATTAGAACTATATCAAATGATAGGAGAAGATTTTCATAAGGCACTGTTGAATGAGAAAAACCAGATGCAAGTAAGTGTACATCCTGTCTTTGTAAAACATGGCAAAAAGAAAAACCTGTGTGTGTAATAGAAGATAGGGGAAAGGCAGACAGACAAAACGGTAAAATCAAAACGTGTGGCTTTTTTTTTTTCTTCAAGCTCTGTTCAACTTACAGGTATGGCTTTTTAAAAGCAGGTATGTGAACATTTCTCTTCTTCATAAAGGTATATGTGCATAAGGTTTAGCTATAAAGGAATTATTTTTAATAAGGAAATATATGCTATATTAAATGAATAAATAGAAGGCACTATGTGTAAAAATAATTTAAACTAAAATATGGACATAGGACCCAAAAGAAAATAGTTGTGTTAGGGTTAAAGTAACTTCTGAGTGACATCTTCAAAACATTCTTTAATCTTGAAAATAATATACAAGGCCAGGCACAGTGGCTCACACCTGTAATTTCAGCACTTTGGGAGGCCAAGGCAGGCGGATCACCTGAGGTCAAGAGTTCGAGACCAGCCTGGCCAACATGGTGAAACCCCACCTCTACTAAAAATAAAAAAATTAGCTGGGTGTGGTGGCACATGCCTGTAATCTCAGCTAGCTACTCAGGAGGCTGAGGCAGGAGAATCTCTTGAACCTGGGAGGCAGAGGTTGCAGTGAGCTGAGATCATGTCAGTGTACTCCAGCCTGGGCAACAGAGCAAGACTCCATCTCAAAAAAAGAAAATACTACACAATAAAGCAGTCATCGTGGCTTATGTCTATAACCCAACACTTTGGGAGGTTGACCTAGGAGGATCACTTGAGGCCAGAAATTCTTGACCAGCCTGGGCAACATAGTGAGAGCCCCCATTTCTACAAAAAATTTTAAAAATTAGCCAGGCATGGTGGCTTGCACCTGTAGTCCTAGATACTTAGGAAGCTGAAGTGGGAAGATCACTTGAGCCCAGGAGGTGGAAGCTGCAGTGAGCCATGATCATATCACTGCATTCCAGTCTAAGTGACAGAGAGAGACAGACAGACAGAAAAAAGAAAGAGAAAGTGAGAAAGCAAACATACAATGATAAGGATCTAAAGATTTTTAATACTGTATAAACTCTCATGGATTTTGTTTCTAAAATATAATTAGATTGTTAGAGGAAACATGCTTCAGTATGCCTTTATATAATATATAAAAATGGGTTCCTTAGAAAAGGTCTATGTGTTTCACACTGTAATCTCCAAGAGGGCCAAATGCATTGGGACACTTTGAAACTTTGTTTCTGTACAGCAGGTCTCTTATAATACAAGCTCCTCCTTCTAGCTTCTTTCTATATTAAATATAAAAGCTACCCAATTCTCTCAATTTAAGCATTGTATTAACAGTAATAACTATTATTAAGCCCTTGATATATGCAGGGCAGTGTTCTCAAAACTTTAAATATACTTCTTTATTTATTCCTAACAGTGGATAAAAATATTTTTTATTATTTTTCTGATTGTACATCTGGAACTATTTTTTTTTCTAATTTTACAGATAAAGGAGGAAAGTAACTCACAAACAAGATTACTAATTTATCCATGGTTACACACTAGAAAATGATGAAACTTAGATTCAACTTTACTGTTCCTTCATCAGCAGTAAAATGCAAAATATATACTTGTTTGGTGATATCACTTGTCAAAAAGATTCAGTTTGTGATTAAATCAAACTTGAGTGAAAAGAAAACATTCTTTCTCATTGTTCACAGGTAGGAAGTCATGGGATAGAGGCAGCTTGGGCTGGTGGCAGAAATGGTCGGGAAGTCATGGACAGGTTTTTCCCCCTGGTTTCAGATCTCCTTTCACCAAGAGGATTGTTCTATTTAGTTACCATTAAAGAAAACAACCCAGGTAATACAGACCAGTTTATTGTTTAAGTATTTATGTTGCTGAAATCAAAAGTTCTTAATGTAAAATACTATAATTTATAAGATAACGTGGCATGTTAATGAATCACTTAAAACAGTTAATCACTGACAATAGCCAATACAGACATAAATTCATGTTGAAAGAGAAAAGAGGTTTTTAGAAGTAAATTTTTCTGATTTTAAAAAGTATTGTCTTCTCTTTTCCCAATTTATAACCAAATATTCAAGTATAAAAATCTCTAATTTTTTTCTTCAAATACCTCACTCTCAGTATTATGAATTTTCTCTCTATCTTCTAGTCTTAATGCCCTTGACAATGTGCTGTACTCTTTAGTTCGTCTGGAGTTTTATCATGAAAGCTATTTTATTGTATAGATTTTTATATCTTTGTTTTCACATTGCTTTATAACTAAATTTACCATAATTTTTCTTCTTTTTCTGTACACCTCAAGTTTGATTTTTAGCTTACACTAGAAATCCTCAGCCTTTCAAATCAAGATTGCTAGTTTTCTCTTGCTTGCATTTCTTTCTTTCTCTTTCCTTCCTTCCTTCTCTCCCTGCCTCTTTCCCTTCCTTCCTTCCTCTTTCTTTCCTTCTTTCTTTCATTTTCTTAGTTCAGTCTTCTTAGTTTATTTATAAAAGGAAGAAGGAAATAAGCTACTACTTTCGCTCTCATTGCAATGTCACTATTCAGTTTGTCCACACTTTCATTGGCTTTTGTCATCCAAAGAGAAAGATATAGGGCAGAGATTGGAGCCAAGCAACTAAATAAACTGATCACTTGCTATAATAACAAGGACAATTAATGTTTCCGCTGGGCCTAAAGTAGGCTATGACGGCAAAGGAAGCCATTCATTCTGATTACAATTACCAGCAACACTTTGAAAATACAAAGTGCTCCCATCTAGCTGAAGACCACAGTAGCTTTAATAGACATTTATTTGATATATATTGTTTTGTCAGATGAATACAACTTATAAATCATCTGTGTTTATCATCTTATTAAATTGCTTAGTGATCATGCACACTACCAAATGACTTAATGGATTTTACCTTTTGATTTTTTAGAAGAAATTTTGAAAATAATGAAGACAAAAGGTCTACAAGGAACCACTGCACTTTCCAGACAAGCAGGCAAAGAAATTCTTTCAGTCCTCAAGTTCACCAGGTCCTAGCATACAAGGTGTGCCCAGAGCCACTGGAAACTGAATGCATTTGGAGTATTTTGAAACTGAAGTCATTCATTAGTTAACAAGGAATTTTATCAGAAATTTCTCATTAAAACAAGGTACAAAAGTGAAACATTCCCTTTCACTCTCTATAGAATTATTTGAACAAGTACAATTAAATATGTATATTTATAATTTGCATTTTAAATATAAGGCCGGGCACGGTGGCTCACGCCTGTAATCCAAGCACTTTGGAGGCCAAGGCGGGCGGATCACCTGAGGTCGGGAGTTCAAGACCAGCCTGACCAACATGGTGAAACCCTGTCTTAAATAAATAAATAAATAAATATAAGAGTTATGTATGAAATATTTATTTCAGCATTATTTAGTAGGCAATGGCATTGACCTGGCCAATGTCTTTTTTTTCATACCCGTCGATAAAGGCAGTTTGCTTTCAGAAGGCAGGGCCAGCGATACACCTTAATTGTCGTATCTCCAGCATATGTCAGTTCTCCAACTCTACGTCATAATTTAGTTCATGGGGATCTCGACTGCCTTTCCCTTCCACAAAATATTACACTGATTTGTTTTACTGATGACATTATGCTGATTGGACCTAGTGAGCAAGAAGTAGAAACTACACTAGACAAAGGAGAAAGACATTGGCATCAGTGGGTAGGAAATAAATATGACTAAACTTCAGGGACCTTCTAGCTTAGTGAAATTGGTAGGGATCCAGTGACACGGAGCATGCTGAGATATTTCCTCTATGGTGAAGGATAAGTAGTTGCATCTTGCTGCTCCTACAGCTAAAAAGAGGCACAATACTTAGTGGGCCTGTTTTGGTTTTAGAGGCATCATTTTCCAATTTCGTTAGGTTACTCCAGCCCATTTACCAAATGACTCAAAATGCTGCTAGTTTTGAGTAGGGCCCAGAACAAGAGAGTCTCTGCAACAGGTCCAGCCTGCTGTGCAAGCTGCTCTGCCACTTGGACCATATGATCCAGCAGATCCAGTGGTGTTTAAGTGGCAGTGGCAGATAGGGATGCTGTTTGAAGCTTCTGGTAGGTTTCTGTAGGTGAATCATGGTTTAGGATTTTAGAGCAAAGCCCTGCCATTACCCACAAATAAGTAGTCTCTTTTGAGAAACAGCTCTTGGCCTGCTATTAGGCCTTAGTAGAGACTGATACTTAATGAGTCACCAAGTTACCATGCAACCCGAGCTGCCCATCATGAACTGGATGTTATCTGACCCACCAACACACAGAGTTGGATATGCACAGCAACACTCCATCATCAGATGGAAATGGTATACACATGACTGGGCCTTAGCAGGCCCTGAAGGCACAAGTAAGTTACATGAAGAAGTAGCCCAAATTTCCATAGTCCCCACTTAGGCTCCCTGCGTTCTCTCTTTCAGCCTGCATCTGTGGCTTCATGGGGACTTCCATATGATCAGCTGACAGAGAAAGAGAAGACTTAGGCCTGGTTTACAGAGGGTTCTATATGATATGTAGGTATCACCCAAAAGTGGACAGCTGCAGCACTGCAGCTCACCTCTGGGCTGTCTTTAAGGACAGTGATGAAGGGAAATACTCCCAGTGGACAGAACTTTGAGCAGTCCCCCTGGTTGTTGACTTTGCTTAGAAGGAAAGATGGCCAGATATTCAATTATATGCCAATTCATAGGCTGTGGCCAATAGTTTTGTTGGATGGTCAGAGAGCTGAACATAACTGAAAAATTGTTGACAAATTTGGGGATGAGGTATGTGGATAGACACTGAACGGGCAAAAAGGGTGAAGGTATTTGTGCCCCATGTGAATGCTCACCAAAGGGTTAGCAAAGAAGGATTGTAATGAAGTAGATAAGATGACCTATTCTGTGGATACCAGTAGGCCTCTTCTCCAGTCACCCGTCATCACACAATTGTCTCATGAACAAAGTAGCCACGGTGACGAGGATAGAGGTTATGCATGGGCTCAGCAACATAGACTTCTATTCACAAGGCTGACCTGGCCAAGGCTACCTCTGAGTGCCCAGTGTGCCAGCAAAAGATCAACACTGAGCCTTTGATATGACACCATTCCCCAGAGTCATCAGTCAGCTGCCTGGTGGCAGGTTAATTACATTGATCCACTTCCACTGTTGAAGGGATAGTTTTGTCCTTACTGAAATAAGAACTTATCTGGATACAGATTCGCTTTCCTTTCATGCAATACTTCTAAAACTACCATCCATGGACTTACAGAATGCCTCATCTAAGACCATGGTATTCCACACAGCATGACAAGGAACTCACTTTACAGCAAAAGTGTGGCAATGGGCCCATGCTTGTGGAATTAACTGGTCCTACCATGTTCCCTACTATCCTGAATCAACTGGCTACATAGAGCAGTGGAATAGCATTTTGAAGACAGTACTGGCACCAGCTATGTAGCAGTGCCTTGTAGGGCTGGGACAAGATTCTCTAGAAGGCTGTCTATGCTCTGAATCAGCATCCAGTATATGATGCATTTCTCTTATGACCGGGATTCACAGATCCAGGAATCAAGGAGTCAAAATAGAAGGGACACCATTCTATTTGCAAGGGACACCATTAGTCCTACTGACCCACAAGCAAAATTTTTGCTTCTTGTTCCTATGAGTTATGCTCTGCTGGCCTAGAGGTCTTACATAGGGTGGAATGTTTTCCACTAAGAGACACAATAATGATTTAATTGAACTGGAAGTTTAAGACTGCTCCTCAGCCACTTTGGGCTTCTTAATGTCTCTAACTCAACAGACAAAGGAGTTGTAGTGCTGGCTGGGTGATTGTTCCTGATTACCAGGTAGAAACTGGACTACTGCCCCAGTGGTGGTAAGGAAATGTATGTCAGGAATACACGAGATTCCTTAGGGCATCTCTAGCGTTACCATGCCCTGTGATTAAGGTCAGTGGAAAACTACAGCCTAATGCAGACAGAACTGCTAATGACCCACGCCTTTCAGAAATCAAGGTTTGGGTCACCACCGGTTAAGTATCATGACCAGATGAGGTGCTTGCTGAAGGCAAAGGGAATACAGAATAAGTGGTGGAAGAAATACCAGCTTTGATCATATTACCAGTTACAGAAACACAGATTGTGATTGTCAAAAGTATGTCCTCCATATTTTGCTATGACGACATTTTGTGTGTGTGTAGCTTTGTTTTCTTTCTTCTCATTTCCTTATTCTGTAACATAGGATGCATTGATTTTATATCATAATATAAATATAAATAAATATAAATATAAAAATAATATATAAAGTGTTTAAATATTGTTAACTTTTTTAACTGACTCCAATGCTCAACCTTGATTAATTTTATATCATAGTATTTAAGTTATGGGATATCAAAGAGAGAGTAAACATCACACAAAGACTTTACCTCCTCTTCTGGGAAATGGGTTAGTGTGTTTTGGGTAGAATGCTGGATTGTTAATCATGTTAGATGGAATTATGACCTTGTTATTATCTTTATGTGGCAATTAAGTATGGTATAAGGAGATGTATATGGGTGCCAAGTTGACAAGGGCAGACTTGTGATGGTTAATTTTATATGTCAACTTGAATAGGCCACAGGGTGCCAGATATCTGTTTAAACATTATTCTGGAGGGTCTTGAGTGTGTTTACAAAGAAGATTCGCATTTGAATTGGGGGGACTCAGTAAAGGAGATTGCCATCCCCAAGGTGGGTGGCCATCATCCAGTTTGTTGAGGGTCTAAATAGAATAAAAAGCAGAGGAAGGAAGAATTCACCCTTTTTTTTCTTCCCGCCTCACTGTTTGAGCTGTGACATCTCATCTGCTCTCAGATGGATTTACATCATTGGCTCCCATGGTCCTCACGCCCTTGGACTCAGACTGAATTATACCACAGGCCTTCCTGGGTCTCCAGCTAATAGATGACAGATCATGGGACAGGTTAGCCTCCATAATCATGTAAGCCACTTTCTTGTAATACTGGTAAAAGATGTATTAGACCAATCTATAAAACGGATAGCTATGAAAGAGAAGGGAGACAGCCACATTCCTAGGCAAATAGGGAAGCGTCCCCCAGAGAACCTCCAACTTGCCCAGGTCACTGTGAACAGGTGCCTTGCCTAAACATGCCCAGTGTGGAAAATTCTGTTTCTCAACACATGTGCAATAAGGGAAATAAATCAATGTGAAATGGCTTAAACTAAGCACCTGCACATGCACTGGAAGAATGGGGTGGAGCCACAAGGAATTTGTGCCTTATGCAAGGAAGAAGCCACACCTCTTCAGCTCCTGTGTAGAGGCCTGGCATTCAATTTGTGAGGTAGAAAACCTGCATGAAGGACCCCTCTTTTGTGGAGAGCTTACATAGGGTGGAATGTTTTACACTTAAGTCACTCAATAATGATTTAATTGAACTGAAAGTTTAAGACTGCTCCTCAGCCACTTTGGACTTCTCATGCCTCTAACTCAATAGACAAAGGAGTTACAATGCTGGCTGGGTGATTGTTCCTGACTACCAAGTAGAAATTGAACTACCAAGTAGAAACTTTCACTTAATAAATTCTGCCCTCCTTGTCTTTCAGTGTGTACGCATGCCTAATTTTTCCTGCTTGTATGACAAGAACTCAAATTTAACTGAACTAAGTAGCAAAATATCCTGCATCAGCTACATTAATAGTTGATTTTACAGGATTGAGTAGTATCCCCCCCAACAAAATTTATGTCCAGCTGAAACCTGAGAATATAATCTTATTTGGAATTAGGGACTTTGGAGATGTAATCAAGTTAAAACAAGGTCATACTGGATTGGGGTAGGCGCTAAATCCAGTATCACTTGTGTCCTTATAAGAACAGGAAAATCTGAACACAGTAACAGAGACGTAGGGAGGATGCCATATGAAGACAGAGGCAGAGGTAGGAGTGATGAGTCAACAAGTGAAGGAAAGCCAAGGGTTTCTAGCAACTACTAGAAGTCAGAAGAGCAAGTGAGGATTCTTCCTTCAAGCCTTCGGAGGGAGCATGGTCCAGCCCACCCCTTTATTTCAGATACCTAGCCTCAAGAACTGTGAGAGAATGCATTTGTTTTAAGCCACCCAGTTGTTGGCTCTGTTACAGTAGCTCTCAGAAATTAATACACTGAGTACAAAATTAAAAGCATGATTAAGAATACACATGGTTTGGATTTGTGTCCCCGCTCAGATCTCATGTTGAGTTTTAATCCCCTAGTGTTGGAGGAGGGGCCTGGCAAGAGGTGATTGGATGGGGGCAGACTTCCTCCTTGTTGTTCTTGTGATAGTGCATTCTTACGAGATCTGGTTGTTTAAAGGTGTGTAGCACCTCCCTCTTCACTCTCTTCCTCCTACTCAACCATGTAGACCTGCCTCCTTCCTTGCCTCTGCCATGATTGTAAGTTTCCTGAGGCCTGCCCAGCCATGCTTCCCATACAACCTGTGGAACTGTGAGCCAATTAAACCTCTTTTCTTTATAAATTACCCAGTCTCAGGTAATTCTTTATAGCAATGCGAGAACAGACTAATACACTAAAGAATGATAAATGTTTACACTGCATCAAGTAGATACAATTCTAAACTTTAATACAACTTGTAAAATTGCGTCAAAGAGAAATACGAGAAATTTGCAGATTGATCATACAGGAAGATTTCAAATAGTCTGTCTCAATTACTACTACATTAAGGAGACCAAAAAGACAAAGAGAAGATTGGAACAATAGCAGTGAGTTTGATATCATAGACTAATATAGAACTCTGAAACTAACAATCAGGGAATACATATTTTTCAAGCACTCATGGGATGTTTACAAACCTAATTACATACTACACCAAAAGTAAGTCCCTATAAAATGCAAAAAAATCAGCATGATATAGCTAATCTTCTCTAACTATAAAGTATTTAGGTTATAAATTGATAATAAAAAAACTCCCCATACATTTACAAAATTTAAAACAGGCTTCTAAACAATTCATATGTCAAAGAAGAAATAATGACATTTTAGGCCAGGCGCAATGACTCATGCCTGTAATCCAGCACTTTAGGAGGCCGAGGCAGGCAGATCGTCTGAGGTCAGGAGTTTGAGACCAGCCTGGCCAACATGATGAAACCCCGTCTCTACTAAAAATACAAAAATTAGCTGGGCATGGTGGCATGCGCCTATAATCCCAGCTACCTGGGAGACTGAGGCAGGAGAATCACTTGAGCAGGAGAGGCAGAGATTGCAATGTGCTGAAATCGCGCCACTGTAGTCCAGCCTGGGCAACAAGAGCAAGACTCTGTCTCAAAAAAAAAAATCAAATGACATTTTGAAAATTACTGAACAGCGAGTGAACCCTAATATAAACTGTGAACTTTAGTAATAATCTATCATGATACAATTGATAATCAATTGTAACAGATGTATCACACTAATGCAAGACGCAAATAACTGGGGGGAACTGTGCATGTGTTTGTAGTCAGGGGAGAGGAGGTTTGTGCAAACTCTGTTTTTTAACATGTGTCTACAATAAAATTCTCTGTACTTTCTTACCAGTTTTCCTGTAAAACTAAAACTGTTTCTAAAAAATATTTAAAAGTAAGAGAAAAAACAAAGCAAACAAACAAAAAGGCAACATAATGATAAACAAAAACTTCAGGCTAGTGCTAACCAATGGGATGAGAGGAGGTAAAGATGGCTGAGAGAAAGGCTAGAGGAGAACCAGGCATCCAGCTAAACACCATAAAGGGACTGCAATGTCCCAGTTCTGAAGTTGGGGCAGAGGGTTTCTTGGGTGTGCATTTTATTATTTTTAATTTATGTGAACTGGGCCATGGTCTTACAGCCTATGTTATACTCATGCACAGAGGTTCAACTGGTGTACCAAGTTCTTAATTAGTGACACAAAAAAAGTTTATTGCTTATGCATTTTATAATCTAATGTGCTTTGTCCAGGGCATAGAAAGCGTTCTGTTCCGTTTAGTCATTCAGACACTCAGGATCCTTCTGTTTTGTGCCACCATCACATTCAGCCTGTAACCTCTGAGTTAAGATCATGCATGAGAGATTTTTGAGCCAGTCCTGGAAGTAGCGTGACTTCAAATTCCAGTGGCCAGGGCTCATTCAGATGATTCCAATATAGTTAAACTGTATCCCCAAGAAGAAGAAGTAATTCTTGTAATTCTTTCCCCTAAATAATTGTATTAGACAAGTAAAACCTTAACAACAAAACCAGATAAGGGTTATATAAGAAAGGAAACTGATAGGCCACATTCACATAGAGGGAAAAAAGAATAAAACTTCAACAAACTAAATCTAGCAGTATATATAAAACAGATGACACACTATGAGCAAGTTGAGTTTATCCCAGGAATGTAACCATGGTTTAATAGAAAAATCTATAAATTCCATTTATCATTCTAATAGGTTAAAGGGAATAAAATAACACATTGCCACCTCAACAGATGTGGACACACATTTGTTGAAATTCAATACATCTGGCAGACTGGAAGAGAAGGAACTTTCTTAACCCAATATGGTCTGTATACAAAAAACTGGCAAATATTCTGAAAGCAGAAATACTGGAAGCATTCCCTATAAAAATCAAAAACAAGAGAAAATTGCCACCTATCACCACTCCTATTCAACATTTTCACTGGAAGTCCTAGCCAGCAAAATAAGAAAAATGAAAGGGAAAAGAATAGGAAAATATGAACAAAATTGTCAATACAGATGATAGTATTTACCAAGAAAACATTTTAAAACTACTGACTTATTAATCATAATAAGAGCGCTTAGGAAAGTGGTTGCCTATAATAACAATATTCAAAAATCATTTGTATTTCTATTCATTAGTCCCCCAAAGTAGGAAAAAATAATAATACCACTAAAAATGATAAATAATAAGGCATCATGGAATAAACATAACATGTACAGGACTAACATGCAATTAGATTAAAAGACTTTTTTTTTTTTTAAGACAGGTCTTGCTCTGTCACCCGGGCTGGAGCACCACCACAACCATAGAATTTTTTGTATTTTTAGTAGAGACGGGGGTCTCTCCATGTTGCCCAGGCTGGTCTTGAACTCCTGAGCTCAAGCAATCCACCTGCCTCGGCCTCCCAAAGTGCTGAGATTACAGGCATGAGCCAAATGCCCAGCCTAAAAGACATTTTAAATACCTAAGTAAATGGAAAATTACTCAATGTTTATGACTAGGAAAACTCATATAAAGATACCAATTGTTCCTATACTTAACAATAAAATTCCAGTCAAAATCCCAAAAGTGTTTTTCATCAAACCTGAACAAATGACCAAGAACAGCCTAGACACTCCTAGATAACAGGAGGAGCATGAGAGAGCTTGAACTACTCAGATGCCAAATACTTATTATTAAACAACAGTAATTAAGACAGTTTTATATTGACCCAAAGATAAACTGAAACAGAATGAAAAGTCCATCTAGAAACATGTACATATATAGAAATGTATAAATGATGAAATGGAACTGCAGAACAAATGAAATAGTGCTGTATAAGTGATTATATTCAAAGGGAAACAATAAAATTAGATTATTACCTCACACCATATATAAAAGTCCACTAAAATGGATTAAGTTATAAATAAAAAGGTTGAATTTTAAATTTGGAGAAAATATAGGAGAATATTTTTAAGACAATGGAATGGGAAAGTGTGTCTATAAAATCAAAAAGAATCACAGATCCTAAAAGACTGATAAATCCAGTTACAGTAAAGAGTTTTGTTCTTAAAAAGCATCATAAAGAAAACTGAGGCTGGGTGTGGTGTAATCCCAGTACTGTGGGAGGCCAAGGAGGTTGGATCCAGCCCAGCCCATGCATGTTGCCCCCATAAGACTTGAGGTAAGGGGAAACTGATGAAACAGGCTGTTGCTCATGCTAATTGTTGTATTAATACTATGAGTAATAAAGCTCCTTGTCTCTGACACAAACGCTTTTTTCTGCCAACAGTGAAACTGTGTCAGACTTAATTTGTTAGGTTGCAAGTAGAGTAAAATCTCAGATCCTTTACATTTCTCGACAGTGCAGCGTCCTGCAATTTTCCCTTGCAGAAATTCCTTTAGTTCTGCCTTACTGGAGTCAACGATTTTTCACTTGCCCTTGGTGATGGCACATTTGGAATTTTAATAGATTATAAAAATATTTTTATAAATGTCCCAAATTGAGTTTTCTGCTTAATAGTTTTGTGCAATTTCTCCATGTTCATGAGTTATTCACTCATTTTCACAGTTATATTCCACTGTTCATTTATTCATTCTTTGGTCAATGAAATTTAGCTTGTTTCCAGTTTTCTCTATTATGAATAATGTTTCTGTAAACATCTCTGTACATTTCTGTTGGTACTCTAGTATCAGTATCTAGAAGTGGAATTTCTAAATCATACAGAACAGTTATGTTTCATTTTACCTGATAATGCCAAATTGTTCTCCAGAAAGGTGCCAGTTTACTTGCCAGCAGTGTATATGAGTTTCTGTAGCACCATATCTTCACCAATATTTGAGCCTGTTAGACGTCTTAGATTTTGCCAATCTAGTAGAAATAATATAATATTGATTTATATTTTCCTAATTAATAATATGGTTGAAATTTTCATATGTTTATTAGCCATTTAGATATTTTTGCTCTATTGTCATTTAAGCATTTTTGTATCAGATTTCTATTGTCTTTTTACTTGTTGATTTGTAAGAACTAATTCTTCATATATTCTGGCTACTAATCTCTATATTTTACAAACATTTTCTACTCAAATCAATTGTCTCCATTTTCTTTATTTTCATTTTTTGTTTTTTTGAGACAGCATCTTGTTCTGTCACACAGGCTGGAGTGCAGTGGTGCAATCTTGGCTCACTGCAAACTCTGCCTCCAGGTTTCAAGCAATTCTCATGCCTCAGCCTCCCAAGTAGCTATGACTATAAGCATGTGCTACCACACAAGCCTCTGGAATAGCTTGAACACAGGTATGCATCACTGCAACCAGCTAATTTTTGTGTTTTTAGTAGAGACAGGATTTTCGCCATGTGAAACTAATGCTGATTAGATTGTAGAGAAGAATGCATGCTCTTTAGCTATTTATTTTTTGAGATGGAGTCTCACTCTGTTGCCCAGGTTGGAGTGCAGTGACATGATCTCGGCTCACTGCAGCCTCCACCTCCTGGGTTTAAGCAATTCTCCTGACTCAGCCTCCTGAGTAGCTAGGATTACAGGTGTGTACCACCATGCCTGAGTAATTTTTGTATATTTAGTAGAGACAGGGTTTTGCCAAGTTGGCCAGGCTGGTCTCAAACTCCTGACCTCAAGTGATCTGCCCACCTTGGCCTCCCAAAGTGCTGGGATTACACACGTGAGCCACCATGACAGCCTGTTTTTTTATTTAAATGTGCCTTCTCTTTGCTTTGAAATATGTTCACTATGCAGACATTTTTAACATATAGTCCAGAACAAAAGGAAGTTAGTGCCTCACTTTCAAGACATGGAGAAACACAGAGAGATTTATGGAGAATTGCCTTCCAATGGACTGAGCTCAGAGACAAAGGACTGAGCGCAGTGATTACATGTGAACAGGGCCTTTAGGTGACTATCACACTGTGTGGCAAGAGTCCCAGAGACCAGGTCTTCAAGCTCAAAGGTCACTTTCTCATTATGAACCTGCTACAGTAGGATAATGGTGGGGGATTCTGGCAGAAGGGTAGGGCCTATTAGTCCAGTCTATTCTTAAAGATAAATGGCACCACACCTAGGCCTATGCCAAGCAGCTAGTTTCAAATAGGTGAAGATTAGGAAAACTGAACCACTTATCATTTCCAGAACTGAGGACACACTAGTGAGACTCCTGCAGCTTGGTGGCCCTGCCCTAACCTTCTATTGTATCTTCAAGATGTTATTCATGTTGTGCTGATCTAGTTTGCAGGCTCGCAAACCGCATCCCATAGGCCAAATGTAGACCACAACCTGTCTTTGTAAATAAAATTGTATTGGACCACAGTCACACTCATTCATTCACTTTTGTCATTCAATGACAGAGTTGAGTACCAGTCCATAATGTCTAAAATATTTACTATCTGGCCCTTTACAGAAAAAGTTTGCTAGCCCATGTTCTAGTTAATCAGGAAGAGAATAGAACAATGGTTCTCCTAACGCTGGCTACACATTATAATTGCCTGACTATATTTCAAAATATGTTGATGCCAAGAACTCCACCATATATCACTGAATCAGAATCTCAGAGTGAGGGCTGGGAATTGGTATCCTTTCCATCCCCCATGACTCTAAAATGCAGCCAGGGTTGATAACAATGAGAATAGAGGCTTTATGACAAGAGGCCTGAACCCTTTACAAGTGTAGTGATGGCTGTAGAAATCTGAATCTTACTCCCTCATCTCAGAGTAAGGGAGAAGGGGAGACTTACATTGGCAGTGCCTGGGCTAGCCCTGACCTAGCCCCAGGGATACAAACATTGGCCTGAGAGAGAAGCATGCCTGAGCCAAAGGCCATTTGATCCCTTGCTTTGGCACTAGCTGAGAATATCACCACAATAGTTGATACAAAAGTCAGAGAATTAACAGTTGGTGTCAATTTCTATTCTCAGAAGGGAGACATAACCTGTATTGATGGGTCAAGTCAGTCCTTGAGCACTTAGTGGGCCTATTCTATTGAAGGTGCAGGTAATCATTAGTGAAGTATGCTCAAATAGAGGGTTCAAGATGCAGTGGCTGGCATATGTGACATGGTACTAGTGCAGAGTGGGAGTTAACATACTACAGTTATGAGTAATAGAGAATCCCAAATGATGATTCAGACTTTGAGAATAGGTCGTAAAAGGCATTACAAGCTGAGCATGGTAGTGCATCTGTAGTTCCAACTCCAGAAGCTAGGGTGAGAGGACTACTTGAGACCAGGAGTTCGAAACTGCAATGGTTCCATCTGTGAATAGCCACTGCACTCCAACCTATGCAACATAGCAAGACCCCATGTCTTTAAAAAGAAAAAAAAGGCATTACTGCATGCTGCATGTGTCTTCACTGTCTTACACCACTCACTGTGGCAGAAACCAGATGCCACGTCTTGGAGGACACTCAAGCAGCCCTGTGGCGAGGGACCATAGTCTCCCACTTACAGCCATGTGCATGAGCCATTTTAGAAGTGGATCCTCCATCCCCAGTCAAGCCTTCAGATGACTATAGATACAGCTGATATCTTGACCTCACATTTGTGGCAAATCCAAATAGAAAACCACCCAGATAAGCCATCCTCAAATTCCCAAATTTCTGTCCCACTGTGTCAGATAATAAATGTTTGTTATTTTAATCTGCTGAATTAGTAATAGATAATTAATATAACCATCAGAAATAGCTATTTAATATTGGGCTTTTTAACTTAACTTTTAACATGGGGCATAATATTGTCAGATGTTTCACCTTCAAAATAAAATTTCCAAAGGGAAATTTCACACTTGAGCGTGAGCTGGACTTAGTGGTTCATTTCCAAGGAATAGAGTATGGAAGGGAGAAAACAATTGATTTCTTTTGACATATCTGACAACATTGATATAAAACTGGGATCAAGTAACTGCAAAATTCTGCTAATTAAATGCATCAACAGTAATTGCTTTTCATATGTGATATAAAACTGTTAGAAAATAATTTTAGAATAATTATCTTAGTGAAAAATCATGCTTCACCATGACATGTAAGTGTACCTTTTGCAGTAGCATGTGATAAATCACTCTTTGAGCACAGTCATCTTTGAATAATTATGAATTTTTGAAGTAGATGAGACTGCTTATTTTGTAAAATTTGCTAAGTACTGGTATCTCCCTGGCTCCTTCCCCTGATATATGGTAAGTGTTTTCTTTCTTTAACGATTTTCCATTGAGTTTAGACAAAATAAAACCAAAACTTAAGAGTTGTTAGAAAAGGTTTGATGTTATGACAGGACACTTACAGTCAATTGCAACATAGGCTCAGGAAGGCTCAAGTATATTTAAAACCTAATTTATGACAAACAGCAAAGAGAAAAATAATGTGTTACTTTGCTGAAGTATTTTTTTGTTTTAATATCAGCCTGTTTTAACTGTTCTGTTGTTCCGTTAGTATGAAATGTGTGTGTAAGTTGATAACTACAAAGCCATTTTGATTGATTGAATATCAGACTTTGGGTAAAATCATAAATTATATGGGCATCAAAATCAATTTCAAATTCATTTTGGCATCATAGCTTTCTTAAGTTAGAAAGAACACTCTATTTAGCATATAATCTGTACATGCATTACCTGCATTGTGGGGGTTTTAAGCATGTCCACATATTCTTTGACATTTCTCTGTCCAAAAAGTGAAGTCATCTACTTCTCTAGCACTTGAGTGTGAGCTGGACTTAGTGGTTCATTTCCAAGGAATAGAGTAGCAAAGGAAGAAAACAATAACTGCATGAAGTACATGTAGACATTTATTTCAAAAAATGACAAAAACCAAAAGAAAACTATAAATTGAAAATTAATGTCACTTATGAATATACAGAACAAGATTATCATAGTTTATTTGTAAATGAAGATTCAAAATTTGAAAATAAAATATTTTAAATCCACAAGTATATTATTAGTAATACTACTGATCATGACCAATTTGGGTTTATGCCAGGATGCAAGGATGGTTCAAAATTATGTAATCCACCATAATAGAGAAGCGGGGGTGGGGAACCACTTGCCATCTTAATATATGTAGGAAAAGCATTTTATAAACTCATCAGCCACTCAGGACTTAAAAATATTAGCAAACAGAAACTTCCTAACCTAATATAGTGGAAGTAGCTAAAAGCTGGGAATATCACATTTAATGATTTAAAATATTCCATTTTAAAGTCAATCAAAAGACAAAGGTAACTGCTAAGAAGTCTTGCCAGCTAAGAAAACAAAATAAGATGTGAAATTCATAGGCACTGTTTTCAAAACTTACTGTCAGGCAGACTATGACAAAGTTCATTTTATGCAGGCACGAGAGAGAGTATGTATTGAGATAAAGGGAAGTTAAACGAAGGGAAGTAATTTCCAATAAATGTAACTACTTAATTATAATCTTGTGACAAACAACTACAAAACCATTTTTAATAATACATCCTTTCCATGACAGAAAATGTAACCTTTTCACTTTGTAAAAGCTGTCCGTTCTATTACTAGGGAAGAATTAGGCTTTGATTACATAGAATTTCTATTTCATTTCTCCCTTTTCTCCAGCAATGGCTACATTCCTAGCAACAGAGTCTCTGGAAGATCTTACCCAAGGAGGAAAGCAGTTTTTTCCAACATTTCTAGCATTATGACTTGGTTGGCTCACCTGCAAGACAGTGTGACATGCTGTTCAGATTTCCTAACACCAAATCTAAAGTTGAGAGAGAGTTTTTTTTTTTGGTTTTTTTTTTTTTGAGAGTCTCACTGTGTCACCAGGCGCCATGCTGGAGTGCAGTGGTGCGATCGCGGTTCACTGCAACCTCCGCCTCCTGGGTTCAAGCAATTCTGCCTCAGCCTCCTGAGTAGCTGGGACTACAGGCACGCACCCCCATGCCTAGCTAATTTTTGTATTTTTAGTAGAGATGAGGTTTCACCATGTTGGCCAGGATGGTCTCGATCTCTTGACCTCGTGATCCGCCCGCCTCAGCCTCCCAAAGTGTTGGGATTACAGGCGTGAGCCACCGCGCCCGGCCGAGAGATAGTTTTTAATTTCTATAAACCTGTCAATAAAGATTGGCTGGTATGTTTAACCCTGGTCTGGGACCCTGCTAGCTAACCTTTCACTTACCGAATTTGCCAGAAGAGTATCTTCAAACTTTATCACCTACATACCTCTAAATAAAATTTAGGAAAGCATGTACACTTTCATGTATTTTTAAGTTGATAACTAACATTCATCATCATAAATTTAAGTAAGTGCAAATAAGATAATTTCCAGTGGTATACTGTAAATACTTATATTTTCAAAAATAAAACTTTTATGTCATTCTTTTAAATTTAATAGAATCTAAGTACCATAGCAATTTGATTCCCACCATTATCAACATAATACATAAACAAGCTCTTCAACAGTCAGACATTAAACATCATTCACGGGATCTTTCTTTACATTTTGCTTTCCTCACAGAATTATAGTATATTTTAGTGCTTAAAATATTTATCTCGTAAGGTACTTCTCTGCAACAAATATGAATAGAAATTAAAACAATTTAATTTCCTATGACTAAAAGGCTGTATTAAAAATAACTTTTTTCTAAATTATTACAATAACTATTAGAACACAGTAGATAATATCACAAATAGGAAAATTTTTATACATAAGTATTAAACATTAAAAATCTTACTGAAAATTCATCTGACAATCAAGACCAATTTGTAGTGGTTTTTTTTTTAGTTCATCTTTCCATGAATATATATTACTTATAACTAGAATATGATATTAGTCAACATAAATTATATTCCCATTTTTCCTATCTATAGATGAAATCACTTTTAATGTAAAACAAATAGATGAGAATGAAGTTTTGTTCTAACTTTTAATTTTCATGGGTACATAGGTGTATATATTTATGGGGTACATGAGATGTTTTGATACAGGCAAGCAATGTATAATCATCACATCATGTAAAATGGGGTATCCATCCCCACAAGCATTTATCGTTTGTGTTACAAACAATCCAATTATATTCCTCTAATTATTTAAACTTGTACAGTGAAATTATTGACATAGTCACTTTGTTGTGCTCTCAAATACTCGGTTTTATTCATTCTATTTTTTTGTACCCATTAATCATCCCCACCTCCAACCCCTACCCCGCCCCCTGTCCCATTACCCTGAGTCTCTGGTAACCATCCTTCTATTCTCTATCTCCATGAGTTCAATTGTTTTGATTTTTAGATCCCACAAATAAGTGAGAACATGCAGTTTGTCTTTCTGTGCCTGGCTTATTTCACTTAGCATAATAACATCCAGTTCCATCCATATTATTGCAAATAACAGAATCCCATTCTTTTTTATGGCTGAATAGTACTCCACTGTGTATAAGTACCACATTTTCTTTATCCAGAGAATGAAGATTTGTAGTAACTCAGTCCTTTGTCACTCAGTGCCACTGCATCCATCAATTTTTTAGTTATATGTCCAAAATGAAATAAATTTTAATGATTTATGGCTGACAACCTGACTAGGCTTTTCTTTAATTTTACTGAAAGCAAATAACTGAAAACCAGTGAGTGGCAAAAAAGGGTTTGTTAGCCATTACTGGAGTCTTTTTTGTAACACATTTCAAATGACCTGTATAGACTCCAAGGAGTTTGTTTTGCTTTTCCCATCTTGACAATTGTGAAACTGAGACAGATGGGTGAAAATTATGCCTTTCTTTTAAAAAAGAAGGACATATGTGAAAGGGGAAGGTGGGAAGAGAGAACCAGTCTAAGACAGGTATATAAATGGGAAGATCAAATTTTGGAAAGAGTACCGAGGAAGTAGAGGAAATGAAAATGGATTAAAATTCTCCTTGCACAAGTACCTCTTGAAAAGTCTGGGTGTGCACTATTGTGCTAACCCCTGTTTAGATATAAGGGTACGTACTATATCTAGGATTTAAGAATGAATGTATATCAATTAGTATTTCTGTTAATGAATTAAGGTGCACTCACTTGTGCATACTGGCTGAAGTTAAACTGATGAACTTATCTGGAGAATGGAGGGGTGTACAATGACGTGAAAGGAAATCATTACTTAGTCAAGAAGCCCTTTTAAAGGGTGTCCTAGTCTTAACAATAAAGACACTGGTGAGGATTTGGCCAAAGAAAAACTTTAGCCCGTGGATTGACTTGTTTATATGTTTTCTTACCTTACAAGAAATGGAATATTATAATGTCTCTTAAGGTGAGTCTCTTTTGTTAATTAAAATTGTCATAAAATCTGCCAACGTATCCAAGTCAAAAAAAAAAAAAATTTAAATTCAAACTAAAGTACACAGTGAGTTTCTGAACCAAGCCAGATGGTATCCTGGTTTGAAGAGATCAGATAAAAAAGGGAATGTGCGACCCACAGCTGACTTCACCAGTGCTTTCACATCCCAGCCTCTGTCCATCTAACCATGAGAGGGCGAATGCATATAACAGCTCATGAAAGGAATATAAATCTTGGGACCCCAAAATCACTATGCTAAAGGGAAAAGTCAAGCTGGGAACTGCTTAGGGCAAACCTGCCTCTCATTCTATTCAAAGTCATCCCTCTGAGGCTTACCTAAGACAAATCCATATCTGATTGCTTCCTCTCTCCTATTGTTTATGTGAAAATGCAGATTCACTGAACCAGACTAAATTGTATATTCAGTAGAAGGCTGATCAAGACTCAAGAATGCAATCTTTTGCCTCTTACCTACTTCTAACGTGGAAGCCCCGACTTTAAGTTGTCCTGACTTACCAGACCGAACTAATGCACATCTTACACATACTGATTGATGCCTGTCTCCCTAAAATGTATAAAAGCAAAATGTACCCCCGACCACCTTGGGCACATGTCTCAGGACTTCCTGAGGCTGTATCATGGGCACATCCTTAACTTTGGCAAAATAAACTTCCTAAATTGACTGAGACTTGTCTCAGATATTTTGTGTTCACAAGCTCTACATGGATTTAAGGCATAGAAGGTAAAGGTTGCCTAAAAGTGCTCAAACAGGGATACCAAAATATTGTATGTGCATATATGATTGCTATAAAGGTTATATTTATTTATAAATGTTATAAATTCTCCATAAAAGCAAAGAGAAAGAACAGAATTGACATTCTAAGACTAATCTAGGTAACTGCTTCTCTCTAGTGGGAGCTTTTGTCATTAAACAAATCGTGGGGACTTCTCTGATTTGGGCTAGAATATACTTTTATCAGGCAAGCTACTTTACTTAAAAATTAGATATACTTACAGGTACAGAAACATAGATGATGATATCTGCTTAAACAAGAGAGCCACCAAGGCAGTAAGAAATTGAAGGGTCAAGACCATGTCCAAAAGGGAAGTGCGAAGGTGAGAATGACATTTAGCACCTAGGCAACTCAAAGGAAAAATTGAGGCAATTCATAAACAGTAGCCTAAGGCTAAGAAGCTAAAAAGTGGGACAAAATGAGCAGAAAACTGAGGCCCAGAAGTTGAAAAAGTGAGCAGAATTTTAGGCTGTCTTACATGTCTGGGAATACAAAAAGAAATTCAGGATCAGAATATAATTGAAGATGGCTGAATAGGAACAGCTCTGGAGTGCAGTTCCCAGCAAGAATGCAGAGGGTGAGTGATCACTGCATTTCCATACAAGTTTTTATTGCCCACAGACCAGGAAATGCCCAGGTGGAAAAGTGCCATGAGTTTCCAGCACGGCTGTTTAAGCTGGCACAGTGGGTCTCCGCACAAAAACTCACACAAATCTAGGCAGCTGTTTCAACTGGCGCCTAAAGAACGCCT
Source organism: Ateles fusciceps (assembly GCA_036589455.1). Lineage (NCBI taxonomy): Eukaryota > Metazoa > Chordata > Mammalia > Primates > Atelidae > Ateles > Ateles fusciceps. Next base: position 11,524,395 of record JAZHEH010000222.1, read on the forward strand.
AAGAGACAGAGTCACCCATTCAACTGAAGAAAGGGGGCTGAAACAGGGAGCCAGGTGATCTGGCTCAATGGATCACACTCCCACAAAGACCAGCAATCTGAAATGCTCTAGACTGAGTTCAACAGCAAGCATAGCTGGACCCGGGACGGCCCAGCTCTGGCAGAGGGAAGGGCATCTGCCATTACCGAGGCAGTCCGCCATTACCGAGGCAGTCCGCCATTACCGAGGCAGTCCGCCATTACCGAGGCAGTCCGCCATTACCGAGGCAGTCCGCCATTACCGAGGCAGTCCACCATTACTGAGGCAGTCAGTCATTACTGAGATAGACTGCCATTTCCGAGGCAGTTCTTCTACAAACAAAACCGCAAGGAAGTTCACACAGCAGCTGGACACAGCTCAGCAATGCCTCTGCTGGTAGACTGTGACTAGGCTACCTCCTCGCTGGGCAGGGCATCTCTGAAAAAAGGCAGCAGCATATCAGGAACTTATAAATAAAGCCCCACCATCCCAGGAAAGTGCATCTGAGAAAAAAGGGGAGGGAGTTATGAGTTCCACTACAGAAGACTTAAACGTACCTGACCAGTAGCTCTGAATGGAATAACAGAGCTCACAGCTCAGCACTTGAGCTCCTGTAAGGGACAGACTGTCTCCTCAAGCAGCTCACTGACCCCCGTATATCCAAAGAGACACCTCATAAAGGAGAGTTCAGGCTGACATCTGGTGGATATCCCTCTGGGACAAAGACAACAGAAGAAGAAACTGGCAACAACCCTTACTGTTTTGCAGCCGCCACAGGCGATCCCCAAGCAAGCACTGTTGGGAGTGGAACTCCAGCAGTCTTACAGCAGAGGGGCCTGACTGTTAGAAGGAAAACTAAAAAACAGAAAGAAATAACTTCATCATCAACAAAAAAGGACATCCACTCAGAGACCCCATCCGAAAGTCACCAACTACAAAGACCACAGGTAGATAAATCCACAAAGATGGGAAGAAACCAATGCAAAAAGGATGAAAACACCCAAAACCAGAACGCCTCTCCTCTAAGGGATCACAACTCCTCACCAGCAAGAGAACAAAGCTGGATCGAGAATGAGTCTGAAGAATTGACAGAAAGAGGCTTCATAAAGTAGGTAATAACTTCTCTGAGCTAAAAGAACATGTTCTAACCCAATGCAAAGAAACTAAGAACCTTGAAAAAAGGTTTATGAAATGCTAACGAGAATAAACAGCTTAAAGAAGAATATAAATGAATTGATGGAGGTGAAAAACACAACACGAGAACTATAGCCGAATCGACCAAGCAGAAGAAAGGATATCAGAGATTGAAGATCAACTCAATGAAAAAATGAGAAGGCAAGATTAGAGAAAAAAGTGTAAAAAGAAATGAACAAAGCTTCCAAGAAATATGGGATTATGTGAAAAGACCTAATCTACGTTTGATAGGTGTACCTGAATGTGACGGAGACAATGAATCCAAGCTGGAAAACACTCTTCAGGATATTATCCAGGAGAACTTCCCCAACCTAGCAAGGTAGGCCAATATTCAAGACCCGGAAATACAGAGAACACCACAAAGATATTCCTTAAGAACAGCAACCCCAAGGCACATAATCGTCAGAATCACCAGGGTTGAAATGAAGGAAAAAATGCTAAGGGCAGCCAGAGAGAAAGGTCAGGTTACCCACAAAGGGAAACCCATCAGACTCGCAGTGGATCTCTCGGCAGAAACCCTACAAGCCAGAAGAGAGTGAGGGCCAACATTCAACATCCTTAAGGAAAAGAACTTTCAACCTAGAATTTCATATCCAGCCAAACTAAGCTTCATAAGTGAAGGAAAAATAAAATCCTTTACAGACAAGCAATTGCTCAGAGATTTTGTCACCACCAGGCCTGCCTTACAAGAGCTCCTGAAAGAAGCACTAAACATAAAAAGGAACAACCAGTACCAGCCACTCCAAAAACGTCCCAAAGGGTAAAGAGCATCGACAAAATGAAGAAACTGTGTCAACAAATGGGCAAAACAACCAGCTAGCATCAAAACAACCAGCTAGCATCAAAATAGCATCAAATTCACACATAGCAATATTAACCTTAAATGTAAATGGGCTAAATGCCCCAATCAAAAGACACAGACTGTCAAATTGGATAAAAAGTCAAAACACATCAGTGTGCTGTATCCAGGAAACCCATCTCATGTGCAAGGACACACATAGGCTCAAAATAAAGGGATGGAAGAAGATTTATCAAGCAAATGGAGAGCAAAAAAAAAAAAAAAAAAAAAAAGCAGGAGTTGTAATCCTAGTCTCTGACAAAATAGACTTTAAACCAACAAAGATCAAAAGAGACAAAGCGCATTACATAATGGTAAAAGGATCAATGCAACAAGAAGAGCTAACTATCCTAAATATATATGAACCCAATACAGGAGCACCCAGATACATAAAGCAAGTTCTTAATGACCTACAAAGAGACTTAGACTCCCACACAATAATAGTGGGAGACTTTAACACTCCACTGTCAATATTAGACAGATCAATGACACAGAAAATTAACACGGATATCCAGGACTTGAACTCAGATCTGGACCAAGCAAACCTAATAGACATTTACAGAACTTTCCACCCCAAATCCATAGAATATACATTCTTCTCAGCACCACATCATGCCTACTCTAAAACTGACCACATAATTGGAAGTAAATCACTCCTCAGCAAATGCAAAAGAACGGAAATCATAAGTCTCTCAGACCACAGTGCGATCAAATTAGAACTAAGAATTCAGAACCTAACTCAGAACCGCACAACTTCATGGAAACTGAACAACTGGCTCTTGAATGTTGACTGGATAAACAATGAAATGAAGGCAGAAATAAAGATGTTCTTTGAAACCAACGATAACAAAGACACAACATACCAGAATCTCTGGGACACATTTAAAGCAGTGTCTAGAGGAAAATTTATAGCAATAAATGCCCACGTGAGAAGCAAGGAAAGATCTAAAATCGACACCCTATCATCAAAATTGAAAGAGCTAGAGGAGCAAGATCAAAAAAACTCAAAAGCTAGCAGTAAGATCAGAGCAGAACTGAAGGAGATAGAGACATAAAAACCCTTCAAAAAAATCAATAATTTCTTTCTCCATTGCAAGCTTCCAAGATGACAAAGAAAAGAAGGAACAACGGTCATGCCGAAATGGGCCACGGCCATGTTCAGCCTATTTGCTGCATGAACTGTGCCCGATGTGTGCCCAAGGACAAAGCCATTAAGAAATTCGTCATTCGAAACAGTGGAGGCCGCAGCAGTCAGGGATGTTTCTGAAGCAAGCGTCTTTGATGCGTATGTACTTCCCAAGCTCTATGTGAAGCTACATTACTGTGTGAGTTGTGGAATTCACAGCAAAGTAGTCAGGAATCGATCTCGTGAAGCCCACAAGGACCGAACACCCTCACCCCGATTTAGACCTGCGGGTGCTGCCCCACGACCCCCACCAAAACCCATGTAAGGAGCTGAGTAAAAGACTGAAGACAACTATTCTCTGGAGAAAAATAAAACGGAAATTGTACTTGAAAAAAAAAAAAATCAATAAATCCAGGAGCTTGTTTTTTGAAAAGATCAACAAAATAGACCGTTAGCCAGATTAATAAAAAAGAAAAGAGAGAAGAATCAAACAGATGCAATAAAAAACAATAAAGGGGATATCACCACCGATTCCACAGAAATACCAACGACCATCAGAGATTACTACAAACAACTACATGCACATAAACCAGTAAGCCTGGAAGAAACGGATAAATTCCTGGACACTTGCACCCTCCCAAGCCTAAACCAGGAAGAAGTTGAAACACTGAATTGACCAATAACAAGGCCTGAAGTTGAGGCAGCAATTAATAGCCTACAACCAAAAAAGCCCAGGTCCAGATGGATTCACAGCCAAATTCTACCAGACATACAAAGAGGAGCTGGTACCACTCCTTCTGAAACTATTCCAAACAATCCAGAAAGAGGGAATCCTTCCCAAATCATTTTATGAGACCAACATCATCCTGATACCAAAACACAGCAGAGACTGAACAAGAAAAGAACACTTCAGGCCAACATCCATGAAGAACACAGATGCAAAAATCTTCAATAAAATACTGGTAAACCGACTGCAACAGCACATCAAAAAGCTTATCCATCACAATCAAGTAGGCTTCATCCCAGGGATGCAAGGCTGGTTCAACATAACGCAAGTCTATAAACATAATTCACCACATAAACAGAACCAAAGATAAGAACCATATGATTATCTCAATAGATGCAGAGAAGGCCTTTGACAAAATTCAACAACAGCTCTTTATGCTTAAAACTCTCAATAAACAAGGTATTGACAGAATGTATCTCAAAATAATAAAAGCTACTTATGACAAACCCACAGCCAATATCATACTGAATGGGCAAAAACTGGAAGCATTCTCTTTGAAATCTGGCACTAGACAAGGATGCCCTCTCTCACCACTCCTATTCAATACAGTATTGGAACTTCTAGCTGGAGCAATCAGGCAAGAAAAAAAAACAAAGCATATTCAATTAGGAAAGGAGGAAGTCAAATTGTCTCTATTTGCAGATTACATGATTGTATATTTAGAAGACCCCATCGTCTCAGCCCAGAATCTCCTGAAACTGATAAGCAACTTCAGCAAAGTCTTAGGATATAAAATCAACGTACAGAAATCACAAGCATTCCTATACACCAATAACAGACTTAAAGAGAGCCAAATCAAGAACGAACTGCCATTCACAATGGCTACAAAGAGAATAAAATACCTAGGAATACAACTAACAAAGGATGTAAAAGACCTCTTCAAGGAGAACTACAAACCACTGCTCAAGAAAATAAGAGAGGACACGAGCAGATGGAAAAACATTCCATGCTCATGGTTTGGAAGAATCAATATTGAGAAAATGGCCATACTGCCCAAAGTAATTTATAGATTCAACGTTATCCCCCATCTAGCTACCTATGACCCTCTTCACAGAACTGGGAAAAACCACCTTAAACTTCATATGGAACCAAAAGAGAACCCGCATAGCCAAGTCAATTCTAAGCAAAAAGAACAAAGCTGGAGGCATCATGCTACCTGACTTCAAACTATACTACGAGGCTACAAAATAGATGGGCAAATTAGAAAATTAATTATAAACTATCTTAGTAATTACATTATATAAATGAACTAAATGTTACAATTAAGAAGAAAAATTGTCACACTGGATAGAAAAGATTGTACATTTTAAAGGCATGCTTTAGAAAACTGTGGTCCTCAATGGAACAGAACAGAAACCTCATAAATAACACCACACATCTATAACCATCTGATCTTCGACAAACAGGGCAAAAGCAATGGAGAAAGGATTCCCTATTTAATAAGTGGTGCTGGGAGACCTGGCTAGCCATATGCAGAAAACTGAAACTGGACCCCTTCCTTACACCTTATAAAAAAATTAACTCAAGATAAATTGAAGACTTAAATGTAAAACGCAAAGGCATGAAAATCCTAGAAGAAAACCTAGGCAGTACCATTCAGGACATAAGCACGGGCAAAGACTTCATGACGAAAATGCCAAAAGCAATGGCACAAAAGTCAAAATTGACAAATGGGATCTAGTTTAACCAAAGAGCTTCTGCACAGCAAAAGAAACTGTCATCAGAGTGAACAGGTAACCTACGAATGGGAGAACAGTTTTGCAAGCTACCCATCTGACAAAGGTCTAATATCCAGAATCTACAAGAGACTTAAATTTACAAGAAAAAACAATCCCATCAAAAAGTGGGCAAAGGATATGAACAGACACCCCTCAAAAGAAGAAATTTATGTGGCCAACAAACATATTAAAAAAAGCTCAACATCACTGAACATTAGAGAAATGCAAATCAAAACCACAATAAGATACCATCTCATGCCAGTCAGAATGGTGATTAAAAAGTCAAGAAACAGCAGATGCTAGCAAAGCTGTGGAGAAATAGGAAAGCTTTTACACTGTTGGTGGGAATGTAAATTAGCTCAGCCACTGTGGAAGACAATGTGGCGATTCCTCAAGGATCTAGAACCAGAAATACCATTTGACCCAGCAATCCCATTACTAGGTACATACCCAAAGGATTATAAACCATTCCACTATAAAGACACATGCTATGTTTATTGCAGTAATATTTACAATAGCAAAGACTTGGAACCAACCCAAATGCCCATCAATGATAGACTGGATAAGGAAAATGTGGCACATATACACCATGGAATATGACACAGCCATAAAAAAGAATGAGTTTATGTTCTTTGCAGGGACATGGATGAAACTGGAAGCCATCATTCTCAGCACATTAACACAAGAACAGAAAACCAGACACCACATTTTCTCAATCATAAGTGGGAGCTGAACAATGAGAACACATGGACACAGGGAGGGGAACATCACACACTGGGACCTGTTTGGGGGTGGAGGACAAGGGGAGGGAGCACGTTAGGACAAATATCTAATGCGTGTGGGACTTAAAACCTAGATGATGGGTTGATAGGTGTAGCAAACCACCATGGCACATGTATACCTGCATGTTCTGCACATGTATCTCAGAACTTAAAGTAAAATTTTAAAAAATTAATTAAGGAACATTAGGCACATTTTGAAATTTAAAAGTTTTAACAAAATATAATGGAATTTTTTAAACCTCAGTTAAATAACAAATTTTAAAATGTAACATAAAAAAGGCTCAATCATAAAAGAAAAATTATCAGATTAAATGTAACTGAAAAATTCTGTGAGATTAAAGATAGTCACAGAAAATGTTAAGCCACATATTAGAAGTCCTATGAGATAAGGCATTATGATCAGTAAGAATACAAGCAATCCAGCAGAAAAATAGGCATAGATTATGGACAAAAACCTGTCAAACGATGACCAATAAATATATGAAATGTAAGTAGGCTTCTTAATGAAATATAAGTTAAAACAAAGAGCTACCATCTCATAGCTTTCAGACTGCAGAATTTTAAAATTCCAATAAGACGAAGTGTTGGTGACAAGATAGGAAAAGCAGAATTCTCTTAAACTGAAGTTGGGAGAGCAAACTTGCATAACACTTCAGAGGGCAATTTGATAACATCTAAAGTGACAGAGTATACACATCCTACTACCTGAAATTCCATTTTTTTAAATTGTGTGTGTATGTGGGTGGGTGTGTGTGTGGGGGTGTGTGTGTGTGTATATATATATATATATATTTTTCTTTTTCAGACAGAGTCTTGCTCTGTCGCGCAAGCTGCAGTGCAGTGACACGATCTGGGCTCACTGCAACCTCTGCCTCCCGGGTTCAAGTAATTCTCCTGCCTCAGCCTCCTTAATATATGGGATTACAGGCATGTACCACCACGCCTGGCTAATTTTTTTGTATTTTTAGTAGAGACAGGATTTCATCATGTTGGCCAGGTTGGTCTCAAATTCCTGACCTCAGATGATCCTACTGCCTCGACCTCCCAAAGTGCTGGGATAACAGCCATGAGCCACCATGCCGGGCTGAAATTCCATTTGTAAACGAATATCCAGCACATCTGCATGAGGTGACATGATCAAGAATGTAGACTTGCAGCACTGTTCAAAATGGCAAAAAATAACAATTTAGACAATTAATTTTTCACTTAATATGTTGTTTAGTGTCATATCATTTATTGTAAGTAAACTGATATGACACTAAACAACATAAGTGAAAAATGAGATTACAAAAGATTACATACAGTAAAACACCATTAATGTAACTTTTGTTAACTATTATATATTGCTTCTAAATAAAAACACATGGTAAAGTATAAAATCTTAAATAGGAAGGAGTCGCACCAACTTCAGAATAGCAGGTTTGCTCTACAGAGAAAAGGAGGAGGATGGCGCCAGGGAGAAGTACAAAAGAGTAACATTTTATTTCTTTAAAAATCAGAAGCAAGTATGGCAAAATAGTATGTGAAGAGTACAAGGGCATTTATATTATTATTTTTCTGTATATTTGAAATTGTTTTAATTAAAAAGAATTTTAATGAGCACATATGGTATAACAATCAAATAACAATTACTTGCACCACAAAAATGTATCAAATAATAACATATTATTTAAGCCACAGAAACTTAGGTACATACATTAGAGCATGTGATAAGAGTCAAAAATAAATTTTAAAATTTGCAATTTACTTTGGGTTTTAAATAATTTTGCTAATGTTGCTAATCTCATGAAATTTTAAAATGTCCTTATGCTAAAAGTTTAAGGGCTGCTATCCTTTTTGTTAGAGTTGTCAAAGCTATACAGATAAAACTTTAATGTGGTATCCTGAATTTCAGTCTCATTTTGGAAAGCTTTTCCTTCAGCATATAAACAATTAACAAGCTTTACAATTATACTTACAAGTCTTAAAGAAATGTATTAAGAGTCCTAAGTATGAAGAGCAGTTATTTAATTATAACTACTTAATTATAGTAGTTCACCAAGAATCTGATGCTCTAATACTAACATGGAAAAACAATGTTCCGTTATTCCATTTTCTTTTCTGCTCGGGGTTTGGGTCAAAAGCCAAGATGTACCAACACTGGAAAGGTTTTAAACAGTCTTATTATAAAACAATTTTTAAAGGAAAAGTATATAACTTTCAGAGGGAAGTAACGCAATCCTTGGAGATTGCTATGTCAGAGAGAGACATAGAAAGACAGAGAATATTTTAAGAAAGGGGTTAACGAGGTAGTAAAATTTTGCTATCTGTACTTCACTTACTGACTCTCAGAGCCTCAGGGCTAGAAGTAATAAATATTTTACAGAAAAATGTAGGAGGCAAACAAAACTAGGCAGGATACTGCATCTATAAATATAACTCAATAGATCTATAACTCACACATAGTACTTCACTCTCAACTATAATCCTCTGATCACATTCATACTATTTCAATAGTCATTTTACCCAGCAGATGGAAAGCACTAATTTTATTTTTCATGAATTGCTTTTTGCCAATTAAACATATGCAACAGAGAAGATTAGCTGATCTCTCAAGTAACCTAGATATTCAATATGCTATTTCCATGTAATGGAAGACTGCAATAAAATTATTCCAAGTTCTAAACTTCCACACTTTTATATTTTGGGCACAATTTTTAAGAGTGTCAAAAGACAGGTTTTCACTTATTCCACTTCAGCCTATTATACTGAATTTTACTTAGTGCTAAAATCCGTAACTTTCATTTTTGAAGGCTGAAAACATTTGCTCCCCAAATCTCTTATTGAGTGTAACTTTGCCTGGTAAGAAAAGCTAAGTTTGCTTACAAAATTGAAAGCCTCCTACAACATTTTTAAATGTTTTGTTTTTTCCACTGATTTTTTTTTCTTTAATTCACTATCCAATAATGGCTATAAAATATTTTCCACTGATTTTTAAGTTTCAGCAATACTCATTTATTTCTCCCCCTCAACAGAAGCATAACTACCATGCTGCTTCATGAATGAAATAATAAATTGCCATTTCTCTCAAATTCTCACCCTCTAGAGACTCACTCAAACTGAGTAATAAATTCACTGACAAGTTTACAATTCAAATTTCACTACTATATAGAAATAATTCTTCCACAAGCAAAAGGTCAGCATCAAGAATTTAATTTTCTGAATTTCACAACCCTTGATAAATGGAGGCACCTTAAAGTTCAGTTTACACTCTTTTATACAGGATTTCAGAGCATGCTTCCAAATAGCTTAAGACAAGCTATATTAATAGCTTAGTGTCATTTTTATCATTAAAATAATCTACAAATATCAGAATACTACTAATTTATTGTCATAACTAATAAATAACTCTTAAAATACCTATAGATGTAAATCAGCTCTCAGTTCATTTTGCTTCACTTGGACTATCTGAAAACACAGATCAACAAACAGAATGGGTTTATCAATAATATAGTTACACAATCTTTTCACAAATTCCAATTCTGTAATTTAGGGGATTTTCTTATTTATTTTTGAATATACAAAGAGATTAAACCATTAATATAAGTATTTTCTCTCAAATATGTAATATTCTTTTGTAAAAGAAAGTTCCCAAACATTTACAAAGCAATCTAAAGTTAAGTAAAAACCTGATTTTAAGATTATTACGCTAACCAAAATACTTTTCCAGAGAAGATTCTATTTAAAAGTAATGCTCACTGGCTTCCCCACATCCACACTTTAAGATGGATCCAAATCCAATGCCTTTGCTTGACATACTTCAGGGATCACCTCCAATGAAAAAAAAATCTCAGAAAAATGTCTCACGACAGAGTGGACAAGTGGATTTGTTGCTAGATGTAAACCATTTGTACTGAAAAAGAAAAGGTTTTAAATATTAAAAGAACTTTTTAAAGTTCTCCTCTTATATATACCAAAAAGTAAATATACATCTAAAGTAACCTTCAAACGATAAAGTAAAAAGGGAAGAACACTAACATTTTTGCTCTTTCTGTTAATCTCCAAAATCAACACAAATGAGTATTATTTCTGAAGGCTACACTAAGTTCTTTCTACTTGGGCTCATGTACACAACCACTAAGATATAAGAAAGATCTCCTGTGAAACAAATGAACAATGGCAACTTCTTTTTCAGTAAGTTTAAAAACAGCACAGGGCTCTGATGCCAGATGGCTTCCAGTACCGATTCCTGTAGTCTCCCTTCATGGTCTAGATCTCATAAGACCTTCTACTTCTTGAGTGGTAAGAGGTCACTGGAAACACCCATTTATTAGAGGGCCTTGATTCTACCAGTCTCAGTAAATTGCAAATTATCTTTTGTAGGTTTTTAAAAATCACTTTTTAATATAGCTCCTATCAGCTACAATTAAGTTTAACATATATTTTCTCTACCAAAGTTAGACATTGTGTGTGTGTGTGCGCGTGCATGTGTGTGTGTATAAAATACATCAAATATAAGTGCATTAATTTCTCTTTAGACTTACCAAGCAGGCCGAATGGAATTTTTTCTTGCATGTTCTACAGGCTTTTTTGGGAAGGGAATAGTTGAAACCATGAATGACTGAGAAACAGATCATGCAATCTTCAACACCCTCAAAACGTTTGTCTACATTATTTTTCCATAAAGCTAAGCCTTCCATAATACTTCCATTCTGTTAACAAGAAGAAAAATAAGCCACTATACATTGATGACCACCAATTTTATTTTTATTCAATTTCACAAATTTTAAAGTTGAATTACAATTCTGAAAGAAGAGAATCTGCTTGGCTATGTTCATATCTCCTTTCATGAATGTTGGTTTTTAAAATAACCTCCCAAGTTTTAGGAAGCAGATGTAATTTTTCTCCATTAAAGACACACTTCAAAGGCTTCCAGGCCAATACTTAAAGTGTTATAGTCTCAGCTCATTGCTTGATAAAACTCTCTCAATAATTAAATCATTTAGGTTAGTTCTTCTAATGTTTAACTGAAAATGAGGAAATTATCTCATCTCAAATGATTTGTTCCAGTTCTACAATATTGATGAGCATATTTGTTTTAAAATAGTTTTTCCTGCCTGGGTGTGGTAGCTCACACCTGTAATCCCAGCACTTTGGGAGGCCAAGGCAGGTGGATCACCTGAGGTCAGGAGTTGGTTGACTACCATGGCCAACATGATGGAACCCCGTCTCGACTAAAAATACAAAAAATTAGCCAGGTGTGGTGGCGGGTGCCTGTAATCCCAGCTACTCGGGAAGCTGAGGCAGGAGAATTGCTTGAACCAGGAGGCAGAGGTTGCAGTGAGCTGAGATTGTGCCATTGCACTTCAGCTTGGGCAACCAAAGCGAAACTCCGTCTCAAAAAAAACCAGTTTTTATTTACTGTAGAATGCCTGAGATACAGTGGGCAAACAGAACTGAGTATTTAAAATGTGTTTAGAGGTCAAAGGTTTTTCAGAGTACTGGGACTTCTCTAACCAAAGAGGAGTTGAAATGTAAGAATAAAAGTTAAAGTAGCTCAGAAGGCATTCATCTCCAATATTTTTCAGAAGATCCTCTCAGTTTCCTTAAATACCATGTATTGTTCTACATCTTCTACAATGTTAACGAAATAAAGTCAATCCCTCTCAAACACCAGAAATTACAGAACCATAAAAATTAAAACAGAAGGGCAGGTTTAATCCATTTAGGGATATGTCTGTGTTTATCTAAGGAAATTCAGTATCTGTTTTTATCTTAAGCAGAAAAGATATATTTTATGTTTAAATGCCCTTTTAAGTTGACCATCTTTTTCGAGTTTGTAAAGCCAAATGTGTAAACAGAAACTTACCTGATGGGTGAGGTAAGTGCTTAACTGCAGCATCCAGTTCCGCCACTGCTGAACAGCCACTCCTACTCTTTTCCCACTTTCTACGGTTATTGAACCCAGTGGATAATTTGAGGGCAGTTGTATTATAAGTTCAATAACTATGTCCTCAATAGTATAAGTAGCCATTACCTCTCGAGTAGTAGCTCGAGCTTTAACCTACAACACAACAAAGGATATTTTGTTTGCTAAATTCCTTTCTTTCATCCAGAAAACATTTTGATAGGTTGACTATTAAAAGCTAAAGGCTTCATTCAAGGACAATGTGGGTAAACACATTCACTTATCTGACATGAGACAATTAAGAAACAGGTTTAAATATCTGCCTGGTATGTTTTAACAGCGATTTCATGATATTCAAAGTTTGTTTTAAAAAGCAATTAACTGCTCATTAAAAAAAGGTTTTATATTAGGTTTGTCACATAATAGCTCAATAATCCTTGAATAGCTAAATGACAGAATGGGTTATTATCCCTTCTCTTCCACACCCAGAGTATCAAATGTCATTTCTATGTCTAACAAGTCTTCCTCTACCATATTATCCTCCTGAGCTTTGGAGCCAACCATCAACTGCCAGAACATTTAGTTATTTGTTTGGTTTTCAAACATTGCAAACTCAACATAAAACACACACATTATCATCCTTTACAAACTTCGTCTTCTGAATTTCCTACTCCCAGGCTAAAAATCATCATAGTAACATTTTAAATTTCTGCTTCTACCTTGTCCTAGATATTAACTAATGGTAAGTTTGGCTAAATCACTAGCACAAAATTTCTCACATCCTTACTCCTTTATATTCCCACTGATACTGCCTCACTCAGGTCCTAGTCCTTGGCTCCTAATGTCTACCCCAAGTCTCCTCTAACCATTCATTTCAATACAAACTATCTGCCAAAGCTCATGCTATAGACAGTGGTCAGAGCAATTTCACAGATTATAACTCTGACCATGCTACTGCCTGAATGAAAAATGTTCAGTGGCTGAATTATACCACTTTTGACTGTTATTTGAGGCCCTTCCCAACATACCTCTAATTCATTGTTAGGTAGTCTATTCACCTTTGGGACTCCTACTCATTATCTGGGTTGGAATACTGCATTATTGATCATTTCTTGGACAATCACTGAAATGACATTCTCATTTCTGTGCTTTTTGCTTTTGCAATAGCATTTCCTCTATAAAGCCTTTCCCTTCATTTTCCCTATAACAAAATCCTGCCCACCTCAAAGTGATTTTCTTCCATAAAATCTCACCTAATCCCCTCAGCCAGATGAATCTGTCCCACTCAGATCATGGAGCATTCTTTCTCTTAATATGCTACTTTCCAATGCAAAAGTCATTATCAGTATTGCTTTTCCCGTTATTAAACTGTATGTCATTACAGGACAAGAATCTGGTCCTACTAAACTTCATTTCCCTGGTGACTGGTACACAGTGCTTGGCATCTGTAAGTATTCCAATACAGATTTTGAATGAACTAATGAATGCTCAAAAACTATTTGGTGGGTGAAATGGTTTGGAGCTGCATCCCCACCTGAATCTCATGTTGAATTGTAATCCCAAATGTTGGAGGCGGGACCTAGTAGGAAGTGATTGGATCATGGGGGTGGATTTCCCATGGTGCTAGTCTGGTAATAGTGAGTCAGTTGTCATGAAATATGGTTGTTTAAAAGTGTGTGACACCTCCCACCTCTCTCTCTCTCCTGCTCTGGCCATGTGATGTGCTGACTCCTGTTTGCCTTCTGCCATGACTGTAAATTTCTGAGTAGCTGGGATTACAGGCACCCGCCACCACGCCTGACTAACTTTTGTATATTTTTAGTAGAGGCAAGGTTTCACCGTGTTGCCCAGGCTGGTTTCAAACTCCTGACCTCAAATGATCCACCCACCTCAGCCTCCCAAAGTGCTGGGATTACAGGCATGAGTCATTGCGCCCGGCCTAAACCTCTTTTCTTTATACATTACCCCATCTCAGGCATTCCTTTATAGCAATGTGAGAATAGACTAATACAGTACGTAATAAAATTATATCACAGTTTCAGTCCATGCATGAAGTAATGTTGAGATCTGATATACAAATTAGAAAATAAAATAGGCTGGTCTTGAACTCCTGGGCTCAAGTGATCTTCCTACCTTGGCCTCCCAAAGTGTTGGGATTACAGGCATGAGCCACCACTCCTGGCCACCAATTTCTACAAATTGAGTCAAGAACTACAGTCTGTTATGATATTCATGACAGACATAACCAATATTAAAACAACTTTTCTAGAGAAAGTCAAGACAATACTAACCGTCATGCCATTGAATAGTTGTGTACTTGTTTGTACAGAAGATATTTCTTGAAAAGAAAGCACATTGCTGACATACTTGCTTGTAAATCTATCCACAATATTGAAAACACGCTTCTCACTGCTATTCCACCACAACCTAACCATAGCAGGCAAGTCTTTTAATGTCATATGATAGACTGAACAAGCCAAGTGTGGAATGTGGTATGGAAGAGCTGCGGTTTCTGAGGAAGAAAGCAAATTCTTGATCAGTAACATATATTTCTTATACGCAGACTAATATTAGTATTTTCCTTAGAAAGTGATCCTTAATTCCTCAACAATAGTGCTATAGATCCTAAAACAAAACCAGAGAAACCAGAACTCTGGAGTATGAGCATCCTTTCACACATTCAAAATTAACCTAAAAATGGCAATACTTTTTTTTAGAAAGTGAAAATCCCAATTAACACTGAAAAATCTACCTAGAAACAGAATTCTATATTTACCATGAAAGACCACAAATAAAATAGAATACACATATTTAAAAAAGAAGGAAATATTAAAGATGCCTGGTATTATAAATTATGAAAAGGAGTTTGGCCTCCTTTACTTTCCCCAGAGTTCGCTGAGCTGCTGTACAGAAGTCTTGGAATACCCAACTCAATACTCACAAGATGCAGTCCATTCTAGGATCTGCAAGGCATTTAAAAAATTCATCTTCTTAGTAAATTGTTTTCAATACTGTAGTACAACCAGATACATGCATATCTATCCTCTCAGCTAAAATATGAGCTCCCAGAATGAAATAAATTTTATTCATCCTAATTTCCCCTTATTTATATGCCTATAAAATGTTATCACATAACAAATATTTGTTTACAGAGTAAAATGTTAATAGTCTCACCACACTAAGCTTCAAAAATGTATTAAAGTCCTCACAGTCTTACAGGTAAAATCTAATTATTTGTCCTATTTAGAACAATATGGAAAATGATGAATTTCAACATTCTCATAGCCAGGACCCACTTTTGGGGTTATTTTCCACATTCTTAGGGAAAAGTTTAATTCAACCTAGTCTGAATCTAGCGCCCAACAAAAAACATAAACACGTATCTTACTGACCTCTAATACTCAGCTGCAGCTCCTCAGTAAAGAATGTTTTAGGGTCCTTATTTGGGACCTCAATTGCTGTCTCTGAATAGGTTGGATTTTCTGGCATAAGCCTGAACAGGTGATAGAGCAATTTATTCAAACTTTTTGTTTTCCGAAGATACATTGAATACAGAGCCCGAAGCTAGTGGAGAGCAATGAATCTGTTAGTAAACCAAATACACCAAGACAATTGGTATAAAGAACAAATCAAAGTATAACAAATTTCCTTTCCTTATAAACTAGCAGACATTCTCTCTATTCTCTCATTACTATAACATATGTTTCTAATACCTTTCTCAAATTGTCTCCCTGTATTACAATACACTCACCTTGGTTTAAAGTATCTTAGACAAGAAAATCTATTCACCATTCCCACAGATGGCTTGCTCACTCTCCTCCCAAGTCTTCCACACATTCCTTCCACACCCTTGTCCTTAACCTTTCAAATTTCTGTTTAAAACTAATCCCATTTTTGTGGCTGACCTTACCCTGTATCAAAAACTCCAATGACCCTTTAAGACAGACAGCACAAACTAGTAGTCCAAAAGGTCTTGGGGGTCTTCTCAGAGTTGTTTTTTCAGTTAGGAAATTTCACATAAAAATATGGATTTCTGGTTTCTTTTAAAAACAGAAAAACGAGCCGCCACTGGGAGCATGACAGGTACCTATGTGAGACGTGTGCTTTACAACTCCTGCTTTTCCCTCAATAGCACAGCTTGTATCTTTCACATTCACTTTGCAGTTCTTTGGTATCTGTATTGGTTTTAAAATGATTTCTTCTACTATATCACATATCTCCTCATGGTACAAAGACACTATTTTCTTTTTTAAAATTTTGTATTTTTAATTTTTGTGGGTACATGGTAGATATTTATGGGGCATATGAGGTATTTTATAGGCATATAATATGTAACAGGGTAAATGGGGTATTCATCACCTCAAGCATTTATCCTTTCTTTGTGTAAAATACACCATTTTCTGAACACTATGAATACTTAAATACAAGGATCAAGTCATAGGATTTGGAACTGATTTTTAAAATATGTTGACCAAAGTACCCTTACCATCAAACTTAACATCACCAATGAAGGATGAACATCCCAAATCTGAAAATCCAAAATCCAAAATGCTCCATAATCTAAAACTTGTTGAGCACCAACATGATGTCAGGTTTTCAGATCTGGGATGCTCTACCAGTACATGTAACAAAAATATTCCAAAATCTGAAAAAATCTGAAATCAGAAACACTACTGTCCCAAGCATTTTGGATAAGGGATACTCAACCTGTAAATAATACAATAACATTATACGGCTCCTGAGATAAGACACTGAGAACACGTAACAACTTGTGCAGTAAGTACTCTTGCTGAAAATTAACCAGAATCTAATGAGGAAACAATCAGACAAATTCAAATTGTATGACAGGCTAAAAGCAGCTGGCCAAAACAATGACAAGAAAGAAAAGAAAGGTATAGGAATTATAGGTTAAAGAAGCTAAAGAAATATGGCAAACAAATACAAACATGATTCTTGACTGGATCTTCAACAGAGAAGAAAATAAAACTATAAAGATTACTGGGACAACTGAAAGTATCTAAATAAAAATCAGTATTATTGCATCAAAATTAAATTTCTTGAGTATAAAAATTATATTATGCTTATGTAGAAACATATCCTTGATCTTAGGATATATATGCTTAAATACTTTTGGTAAAGCATCATAATGTCTGCAACTTACTTTCAAGTAGATAAGCAGAAAAAAAGTAAATACAGAGAAAGTATGTGCAAATGTAGCAATATGATAAAAATGTGTTGATCTAAAAGAGAATGTGACTTTTCACTGAATCATTCTTCCAACTTCATTGTAAGTTTAATTTTTTTCAAAATAAAAGTAGGAGATTTTTAAAAAATTAATCAGCAATATCAATGGACTTTAAGAAATATACGTACATAACCCAACAATTCCACTCTGAGATATACAACACAAGTGAAATGAAAATATATCTCAACACAAAAGCTTATACATGAATGTTCACAGCAGCTTTATTCACAATAGCCAAAAAATGGAAACAAACCTAAATGTCCATTAATAGATAAACAGACAAACAAAATACGGTATATCTATAAAACAGAGTATTATTCAGCCACAAAAGGAAATGCAATACTTATGATACATGCTACAATTTGACAAATATTGAAAACAATATACTAAGTGAAATAAAAGCCAGACACTAAAGACCAGATATGTGAAATGTCCAGAACGGGCAGATGTATAGAGACAGAACACAGTTTAATGGTTTTCAGGAGCTGTGGGGTTTGAAAGGAAATGGGAAGTGATTGCTATCCAGTACAATGAGATGCTGAAAATGCTTTTAAATAAGGTAGTGGTAGTAACTGCACAACTCTGTGAATACAGTCAGCCCTCCATATTCCTGGGTTTCACATCTGAAAATTCAACCAATCGCAGATTGAAAATATTTGAGGGGCAAAAAGGTGATTGTTAAAAACCCAGTACAACAATAAAAATACTACAAATTTTAAAAATACAGTATAACAACCATTTCAATAGCATTTACATTGTATCAGTGATAACTAATCTAAAGATGATTTTAAGTAGTATACAGGAGGATGTACACAGGTTAGATGCAAATACTATGCCATTTTATATAAGGAACTTGGGTATTCACTGGGGTGGGGGGCATGAGAGGGAGCCTGGAAACAATCCCTGCAGATATCAAGGGATGACTGTATACTAAAAACACCAAACTCTACGTGCTAAGTGGGTAAATTTTATGGTATGTGCAGTATCTCAGTAAAGCTTTATAAAACAGACACATAAACATACACATGTATATATACAATTTTTTTTTCAGTTCAATCTGATTTGCTAGGAGTTTTTTTTTTTTGAGAAAAAAAAGTTAACTCATGATTTAGGAACATTTAAAGTTTTCTGAAGAAAAATTCTGTTTATTTCAGGATTCATCTAATTAGTATTATTTAGTGGGTTATTCTGGTTTATCTGCCCACAGCTCAGTTCAAGTTTCAGACTCAATAATCATAAATGCTGCTGTATAATTCTGTACCCTAACCCAATCCCAGCTTAACAGAAAAGGGGAAGCAAGGCCATTTTCCTAACTTCTGAATATAAAATAAGAACAAAACTCTTATACACAAAAGCCTCAATCCCCTGCAATTTTTTAGAGATTAACAATATTTTAATAAACTGATGTAAAAGCCCAGTAAGGAGCTCTTGAAATATATCATCAGCAAATAAAACTAGCTTAAGTCATAAAAATAAGTGACAGTCCTCAACAGAAAACTAATCAATTTAACAACTAGATCTATGCTGCCTCTGTGATTTGATTTTTTGCCTTAGATACACAAATACAAAGATGCAAAAATTGGTATCTTTGTACCAAGGTATAGGTTACAAACAACAACATAAATTATAATTTAAAAATTCTGAAAAAGTCACATTGGAAATGAATGCCATAAATACTTCATCACACTAGGTGATAAACCACATCTCTTTGTACTGACCTATCAAAAAAGGCACATATTTTACTAGGTTGATTCAATGAAAGATTGATGGAGATTTGGATCTTTCTTGTTCTTTTTGAGACAGGGTCTGGCTCTGTCGCCCAGGTTTGAGTGCGGTGGCATAATCTCAGCTCACTGCAACCTCTGCTTCCTGGGCTCAAGCTATCCTCAAGTGGGGATCTTTCTAAAAGAAATAAAAACTAGAGAGACATCTTTCCAGTTTCTTCTTGGACAAGTTCTTACTTCCTAAACTTGAGACAACAGAGACATCTAGTGGCTACTAGAATAATTTGGGCAAAATATTTTAGATATTTTCCCCATTTAGATAACAGTTTGAATTATCACATGGGTTATGTTTCACAGATCTTTCTCCAAACAGTGATTTTCAAGTAAGGTAAATTTCCAACGATGTATTAAGTGAAATCTCTACAAGCGAGTGAAAAATTGACACCCCAAAAAAACAGAAAAAACACAAGATCCAATTCTTTTTAAATCATTACTATGATAGTACAGAATTAAATTACATAAATCTTATTTCCTGGCCAGGCACGGTGGCTCACACCTATAATCCCAGCACTTTGGGAGGCCAAGGTGAGTGGATCACGAGGTCAGGAGATCGAGACCATCCTGGCCAATGTGGTGAAACCCCATCTCTACTAAAAATACAAAAATTAGCTGGGCATGGTGGCACACGCCTGTAGTCCCAGCTACTCAGGAGACTGAGGCAGGAGAATTGCTTGAACCCGGGAGATGGAGGTTGCAGTGAGCTAGTATCACGCCACTGCACTCCAACCTGGTGCCTGGCAACAGAGTAAGACTCTGTCTCAAAAAAAAAAAAAAAAAAAAAATCTTATTTCCTGAAATAAAAGAACCTGGTGACTATTCAGTTAGAAAAAACTGATCTGGCCACATATCAGAGCAAATACTTTTGCTTGTAGGGGTGAGGCATAAGGGACAGGAGTAAACTTATTAAGCAGATTGTCTGAAGGTAGCTGGATAAAATGAGATTAGGTTGGGCGCAGTGACTCCTGCCTGCAGGTCAAGGCAGTTAGATCGCTTGAGCTCAGGAGTTTGAGACCAGTCTGGGCAACATGGTGAAACCCCATCTCTATAAAAAATATAAAAATTAGCCAGGCATGGTGGGTCACACCTGCAGTCCCAGCTACTTAATAAGAAGATCGCTTGAGCACAGGAGGCAGAGGTTGCAGTGAGCCAAGATCGTGCCACTGCACTCCAGCATGGACAACAGAGTGAGACCCTGCCTCAATTAAAAAAAAAAAAAGGTAAGATTAAAACATAAGGCATTTCCCTTTTACTAAGTTGAAGGGAAAGAAGGTATTTAGAACAGTGTCAGAGAAGCATATTAGGACAGAACTATTGAAAGTTGTCACATATTTATTTACCTGTGATGAAGCGGCTTTGAAGAAAGTTAGTATTAATTTCCAAGTGAGAAGGTATCCCAGAACATAACAGAAGTCTTCACTCAGTGGTTTAATAGTAACTATCTGTCCAACGGGAATACAACCCAAAACATTTTCTAATAAATCCTCTTGAGTGCTAAGAAGAGACATCAGTGCTGCTGGTGGTGACCTAAGAATCAATGATTAAACACCACAAGTTTTCTTTATAACTCATTTCTTAACAAACTGACAGTATTTATAGACTTCAAGCATTTTAGAAAAATTTGTCTATTTTCCAAAAACCTTCTACAAATTCCCCTTGATCCAATTTTAACTTCTAATCTCATATAACAGTAAAATCAAAAAGACATACTATAGTACTTGAAGGAAAGACATTTTTAGAAAACATCTATTTCAATTTTCTGTTTTATAAGTGAAAAAAAAATCACACACCCAGAAAAGCCAAATGATTAGTCCAAAGTCCCTCCATTATTCGGGAAACTGTTAGGGATTCTAAATTCTACCAAGCCTTTTATCAACCTTTATAAAAGATAAAGTGAAGATTAAGACTTGGAACTTTGTCACTTCATCCTAGTTTCTATTTTATTGCATATTGTCTACTTATTTAGCACTATTAAGGGATATCAAAATCATATTATTAATCAGAATGATAAACACAGAAAATAATTATGTGCCTATTTAAAAACTCATGATTGCATCTCTTTTTAGGAAAATAAGTTTATCATTCAGATTAATTCACAATGTAAGTTAATTTTCTTCTTACTGAACTACTCTACTCATTTATACTTTCAGGTGTACTTATGAGATTTTCAAAAAGTAAAATACTTAACTCCCTTCTCTATGAAACTCTAGCCTGGTTCTCTCCTTTTACTTCCATGATTGTTCTTCCCTTGTGGCTTCCTTCTCCCAGCCCATAAGCACAGGTCTTCTCCAAACTTCTGCCCTTAGGTCTTTTCCTTCAACACCTCCATCTCACGTATCAAGCCTCTATATTCCATACTGATAGTCACTAGATCTTATAAACCAGCTCCGAAATCTCTCCACTTTTCACATTGCCCTCCATGCATTGTTATTTAACTTCTGGAATCACCTCCACCTCTGCTTGCTTCTTTTTACAATTCATGTTTCACACTGGTGTCAGAATCAGCTGGTGGTGTCCTATTTCCTAACAAATAATGCCCAAATCTCCCCCGGAAAAGTCATTTTTAAGGTCATTCATTATCAGGCCTCTTTAACTACTCTTCCAGCTTTATCTTCCATTATACCCTGCCTACTCTATACTCACTGGTTCATTTATGCTTTCATTCAACATACTACTCATGATATCTGCTATGGGCCAGGAAGCATTCTGTCCTATAGCATTCTGGCCGATTTCTCTATCAGAAATAAGAGACGGAAATTCTTGCCCTCACAGAATTTACATTCCAGTAAAGAAAGATAGTGTCAATAAAAGTATACATTAAGCGGTAACTACTCAGTATTCCCCAAGTACATCCTCACATTCATGACTCAGTGACTTTGTACATAATGTTCTCTTAACTTATATTGTCTTTCCTGTCCTGCAGAAATGCTACCTAACCTTAAAGGTCCAGTTTAAATGCCTCTTCCTCAAAAGAAAGTCTTCCTTTCCTGATGTACATTAATTGTGCCCTCATAACATGCTGTCTTATATAGGCCTAACTGACATGAAAAAAAAAAAAGTTATCCTTTTTTTTTTTTAGCACTTACATATTTTCTATAAAATGATACCATCTGTATAGGATTAATCCCCTAAGAAAAAGAAAGTGCTCACTAAACACTCTATTAATACTATCCACAAAGTAGATGCTCAATAGATATTTGAACTGATACACTCTTTCCACAGCCACTATATGGCCAAAGAAAGTTTTACTAAACACTAGCAAATGGAACATGTGATTTAAGAATAATTAAGAGAGAGAAACAATCTTTTGGGTAAAATCTAGATTTCATTTATATCTTATAAATAACTAAAAAGATCTATTTGTAGAATGAATATAACTCTAATTTACAGCTTTTGTGCTGCTTCAGTCCTCTAAAGACATTATAAGTAAGAAGGATTATAAGAATTTAATAAAACAAATTATTTAAAAAAAAAACCTTGGCAAGTACTAGAGCCAAAAAAAAAAAAAAAAAAAAAAACTTACAGGGCTGGTTCTTCTTCTTCATCTCCATATGACTTTAGATTATCCTGATCATACTGTGGTAATTCAGGCATCAATCTAGAAATTAGAACATTATTTTTAAATATGTGATATTAAACTGTTTACTAAGTCATGTTCAAGAATAGAAAAGTCAATACTTATTTTATAATGAGTAAATGTTTACATGAGTTTTCTCTAAAATAACTACTACAGCCAGGACTATTTAAATATAAATTGTGTATAGAGAACGATAACCTAGAAGATCAAGCAACTTGGGTATCCCTACAAGTGAAACAGTCAGATCTCCCTCTTCTAAAAATTTTACTTTTTAATTAAAAGTAAAACCTAAGCATATATTCTATTTTTTTAGACCACTGTAACATTGATTCAATTGGATGAATTCTTACTTGTATAGCATATGATAAACAGCAATTTGCACAGGCCTAGCTCTGAAGAGAAGTAATGGGGTCAATGTATTTAACAAAGTCTGGAGATACTCTGGTAAGTCTGTCTTTTGGTCCGCAACTAATCTTGTAGGAAGTTTGTGAGTCAGTAGCTGTTCCTTTGAGATATATGTTAATGTTTCACACATGGGTTTCAGCATTGCATTCTGAAAGGATGTTTCAGACATATCTTTGTTTTCTCCTAATGACAAAAAGGAAAGACATGCATGTCCCAGAAAAAAGTTAGTATAACATAACTGATTCACAATCAAATGTCATTTTAGAAAATGAAATAAAAACTAGACATAAACAATAAAGCAGTCTTAACTAGAAACATGAACTGAATATGTATTTCAGTTAATCTCAACTATTTTAATGACTTTTATCTGATTCTTTTCTAAAAAGAAAGCAAATGGTCAATAGTGAGGTTCTATTCACATATTCTATTCATGTTATCTGAATTATTATTATTTTAATTTGCAACAGTCATTGGACATCCTGCCATTTTTTCAACTCTTGTCTGTAAAGTAGAAGCATATATGATGCTTCTGAGAAGCCAAGCTTTCTCTTCTGGCTTTTTCTTTTACTACTTAGTATTATTTGATTTTTGGTTTTGAATTTTTCAGTAAGTCATTTCCAGTGAATCAATCTCATTATTATTCCCCTTTTCACTTGCCTGTAACAGTCACCAAAATAGGTAAAAGCAAACTGTGGATGCCTTGGGAAAAAAATTCTTTCCATTCACTGATCAGATTTACAGGAAGGCTGCCAATGGTATCCAGAGTTGCGGAATCAAAAAAAGCACTGAGGTCACAGGCCAAATCACAGCTGACACAGGCAAACAGTTGCACAAGTGGAACAGAATACAATGCCTGATTCTCACTGGTTGTCTGAAAAGCAATCAAAATGAAATAGGTAAACAGACTTCTACCAGAACACTACAAATAAAGCCAATAAAGAAAGCCCCTCTTTCATTTCTTTGAATTTTAAAATGAAAAGCAGTTGAAGTGTGTAGTCTCAGGAGAAATATAAATATTTTACATCAAAATAATTTTTTTCTTCAAAATTAAATACCATGAATTAGAATCATTAATAAACAATTTATTCTGAAATGCCCTTTTTAATTTCTATACTATGGAAGAAAACACTAAGTCAGATACATTAAATACACATTTCTAATCTTCTCAGTAGCCCTACAAGTTGTGAGTTATTATTTTAAAATAAGAAAATCGGCCATATGCAGCGGCTTATGCCTGTAATCCCCAGCACTTTGGGAGGCTGAGGTGGGTGGATCACATGAGGCCAGGAGTTTGAGACCAGCCTGGCCAACATGGTGAAACCCCATCTCTACTAAAAATATAAAAATTAGTTGGGCATGCTCGTGGGCACCTGTAATCCTACTACTTGGGAAGCTGAGGCACAAGAATTGCTTGAACCCAGGAGGCGGAGGTTTCAGTGAACCAAGATCACACCACTGCACTCCAGCCTAAGTGACAGAGTGAGACTCTGTCTCAAATTAAAAAGAAAAGAAAAGAAAGAAAGAAAACTGAGGCTCAATAGTTCAAGTTTAAAACCCTAAGTCACATAGCTAATAGCACACAAAGCAGAGATTCAGACCAATTCAACCTTGACTGACTTGCTGCCTTGGAGCCCACAAGTAGTATACCTCTGATTGCTCTGGGTCATAAAATTACACTAATTACCTCTGAATTTGCTAATATTTAATGCATTACTCTCGCAATACTCACATAGCACATTTTAGAAATAATCTAATTATAACCAAAAAAGACCAAAACAATTGTCATTAAAAGATAAAACCTGAAAGGGCTGTGCTGCAAATATTATAAGCTAAAGGAGAAGGCATTTTAATAACAGGAGATTTGGTCACTGAATGATGCTAGTAGTCATTAAAAATCTATCATTTTACTAGTCTGTAAAATAGTAGCTGGTTAGGAGAACATCTATAAAGTGTTTTAAATTATGCAAAGGAGCTAATTACAATCATCACTTAAAGAATGAGATCAGTAAATAGTTCTGATGCAAAAGTATGTACAAAGATCCACAAGAGGTGATGACACATCAGGTTAATTTACCTCCAACCAAGCCAACATGGAGCACATGATGAAGTCCCACTCACTCTCTGCCAAAGGGGATGAGCAGTATTTCAGAAATAGGGGAAAGAAACCGGATTATTTCTATATTTACACCCAGTACCTCTGGACTTGCTTCTGATAGATTACTGTGTTAAAGATAAAAACAAATGACAACAAAATTATATTGGCATTCAATTAGAAAATATTCTACTTTAAATGTTATATACTTATAAATAACTGACTCAAATGTCTACCATAATTGCTCTACCAAATTGTGACACAGATATATAATCTTTGCCTGATTTGTATGCTGAAGGAAAAACATAGTATAAAGCATTACCTACCAACTGAAAAGAAAAATATCTTCATGCTCTTTCTTCCAGGATATTATGATTTTTAATATTCCATGTAATAGCTCTCCATCATCTATACTTCTGGTCTGTAGACAAGAATTGAAAATGGCAAGATGTCCAAAACCTCCTAAAATAAAATTCAAAATCAAAATTAAAAATTTTTAAAAACGATATTGCTACTAATAAATAAAGTCCACTTTGAGAAGTAAAAAACTTTCTTGAGAAGTACTCAGGTTAAGAACTCTAAAAATGGCTCTTATGTTAAGAGTCAAAAAATGAGCTTATAAGCTCCAAAGGCCAGAGACCCTGTCTCCATACCTAGCACCTAGCACACAATAGAGAATTTGGGGGGAGGGGAAATTAAGTGAATGATACTGTAATTTAAACTGACTTATGCTGTTTTTTGTTTTGGTTTCTTAAGTGCAGGACATATTCAGTAAACTCATTGTTCAAATAAAAAAAAACTACACCTATAGAGTAGCTGGAAATAGAAAATGGAAAATAGAACTTACTGTTTCATAATTTATACACTCATTCCTCAATAAGCAGCTAGTATATGTGGTAAACTCTGATGAGGACCCACTCATTATAATCTCTACCATTCCTCAAACTCCATCCACTGGTGTATCTTAACACCCTCTGCCCTCAACCTTCCATCTTAAATACAAGCCAAAATGAACAATCGGTACCCTTGTATGTTTTTGTGTACCTGGAATGCTCTTCCCCAGCTGTGTCTATATAGAAAACTACTTATCCTTCAACACCCAGTAAAAACATTTCTCTTTGTGAAAACACCACTGACACCCTCAAAGCAGAATGGAAACTCCTTCCTTTCTACCACTTCTATACATAGTACATCTTGCTACAACAGTTATCACATGATACAACTTTATTCATGTTTGTCTTCTCTACAACGGTAACTATCATGTAGCTCATAAATGTTATTAATTAACAAATGACAGTGCAGTGTTTTAAATACAACAGAAGTTATTCCTGCCTTTATATGTTCAATCTTTGGTTGACTAGGGAGAAATGAGGCACAGCTTTAAAAAGCTATCGACAGACAAAAACTGGTTAGGCAGTGTTTCTGGGTGTAAGTCTTCCCCTAAGGCCAGAGCATTTTTGTACTGCAAAATGGTAGCAGCCACTGTCTAACGACACTCATCCATATAATCTCAGAACAAATCAGCTATAATTCAATTCACCTCTGTTAGATGTGGTCTTATATATTAGAAACAGTTCTTACTCTCAAGCAATAATTAAGTTAATGAAATATTTATTATCAAGCAACTAACCATTAATACTGCAAAGATCTTTCTTAGTCCAGGCAAAAAGAGCAGGTATACATTGAGCACTAAATTCTTTCTTTTCTTCTTTTGACAAAAATGGACAAAGACTTTGAATGGTATGCAAATTGCCTTCAGTTAGTGGAAAAAAACTGTTTAAAGAAAAAAAAAAACCAATTAGATTTCTTCCAAATATACGGTTATTTCATGATATTCCTTTTATTTAGACTATTCAAGAAGATGAATAATTCTATCATATAAAATAATTACATGGAAAAAAGAAACCTATGATAGATTTAACAAGCACTGACTGGATGAAATTTTTTTTTTTTGCCCTTTTTCCTGCATATTTCTAATTTTTAAAATGAACATATATAACTTTTCCCCCATATATGATTTTTAAAAATTACACTAGCCACATGACATTATGTTCTCTTTTTAAAGAGTCAATTGATTCAACTTAAATAGTTGTGTGTCCTTTTTGTTGTTGTTGTTGTTGAGACACAGTTTCGCTCTGTTGCCCAGGCTGGAGTGCAGTGGCACGATCTTAGCTCACTGCAACTTCCACCTCCTAGATACAAGTGATTCTCCTGCCTCAGCCTCCCAAGTAGCTCAGATTACAGGCATGTACCACCACATCCGGCTAATTTTTTTTGTATTTAGTAAAGATGGGGTTTCACTATGTTAGTCAGACTGATCGCAAACTCCTGACCTCAGGTGATCCACCCGCCTCAGCTTCCCAAAGTGCTGGGATTACAGGTATGAGTCACCTCGCCCAGCTTGTCTTGTCCTTTCTTTGAACTGATATTCGTATTTGTGCATATATATAGTCAGGTTTTAGTCACATAAAAGGATGACACTAAACATATTGTTCTATCATTTACCACTTATATATATTTTCTGTCAGAATGTATATTCTGTTTTAAAGCTACATAACAAAAATGAACAAAGTCTACCTAACACTCCATACTATGGATGTATCATTATTTAACTATTTCCCTATCAGTGAAGATTTAGGTTCCCCCCACCAATTTTTGCTCTCATACATAATGCTGCAATAAATATCCTAAAGAAGACATTATTCTGCATATGTATAAACACTTTAGACTAAATTCCTAGAAATGAAATCGTAAGCTCAAAGGATGTGAATGTATTATATGCTGGTAATTTCAAACTGCTTTCTGAAAACGTGTAATCAATTTACACTTTCACCAAAAATGTACAGATATGACTCTTTAGCTACACACAGTGAATCTTTTTGATTCTTGGCCATACAGTGGATAAAACTACTGCTTTTAATTTGTACTTCTGTCATTAGTAAGGCAAATCCTTTCATATTTCACATTTCAGTATTGAACCACCTTTGATCATTTTATGTATGAACTGACCCTTCAAGTCTTTGTTAAATTTTTCAATTTGGTGGGTTTTACTGATTTATAGAAACTATCTACATATTACAGATCTTTTTTGTTGATTTGCAAATGTTTTCTCCCATTGTTATTTGTCCCTGTATTATATTTCACATTTTTGTCGCAAAGAAGTCTTCATCTTTCAAAAATACTATATAAAAAATTGTCATAAAATACACATAAAATTTATGTATTAACCATTTTTAAGTGTAGAGTTCTGCAGTGTTAAGTACCTTCACACTGTTGTGCAACTAATCTCCAGAGCTCTTCATTCTGCAAAACTGAAACTCCACCTACTAAACATGAATGCTCCATTCCTCTCTCACCCTCAGCCCCAGATAACCACCTTCTTTGTACTTTCATCCCTATGAATCTGACTATTCTATTAAAGGAATCATAGAGTATCTGTCTTTTTGTAACTGGCTTATTTTACTCAGCATAATGTCCGCAAGGTTCATACAGACTGTAGCATGTCAGAATTTCTTTCCTTTTTAAGGTTGAATAATATTTCATTATATGGCTATACCACACTTTTATTTATCCATGCATCCACTGATGGGTGCTTAGGTTGCAAGAAGTTTTCATTTTTACAAAATCAAATATATGTATATACCTACATATAATGTAAAGGAGAAGGTCTCAGTACTTTTTTTCCAAACACATGTCCAATTTTCTATCATTATTATTTACTCACTACACCAATTTGAAATGCCAAATCTTAAAAACCAAATTCACATATATGTGTGGATAGGTTTCTGGACTCTATCCACTGATTTGTCTACTCTTCAATTTCATACTGCTTAATTACTATAATTCAATCTATTACTATATTGAATATATTACTATAATTCAATATATTACTATATACAATATATCAATTACTATAATATAGTTTATATTTGGTATGCAGTCTCTTCACTTTTTTCAAAATTTCTTATTTTTGAGCACTTTTGCCTTCAAATGTATACTATGTTCAGAACAGTTTACTAAGTTTTTCAAAAACTGCTGAAATTTTGATTGAGATTGCACTGAAATTATAGATTGACACAACCATTTTTACAATTTATCTTCCCACCTTCTTTTGTGATCTTTATTCAAGTTTTATAAATGCAATTTTTTTGTTAAATTTATTTCTAAGTATTTAGGTTTTGTTGTCATTACAAATAGAATCTCCTTTTTTTCCCATACTATTTTTTATATTACTATGGGTGAATAAGACAGCTATTGATTTTTGTGTGTCAAGTATACATCCATCTCCTTAGTAATTAGTTCCAATAATTCTTTAGCTAATTACATATTTCTTTTATAATCAGAAAAAAATTTTAATTATGTAAACTAAAAAAGCTGATGTCAAAAAGTTACATACTGTATGATTCCATTTATGTAATATTGTTTTTTGTGGTTCTTGTTGTTGTTTTTTAAAACTGGGTCTCACTCTGTCACCCAGGCTGGAATGCAGTGGTGTAATCTCTGCTTACTGCCAGCTCTGCTTCCTAGGCTCAAGCGATCCCCCCCACCTCAGCCTCCTGAGTAGCTGGAACTACAGGTACACACCACCACACCGGGCTAATTTTTGTATTTTTTGCAGACATATTATATATTCTTAATGACATAATTAAATGTTCCTAAATGACATAATTACAAAGATAGAGAACAGATTAGTGGTTGCTAGGGATTAGGACAATGGGAAGGGAGGTGGCTGAAACTACAGATGAATAACCCAAGGGATCCTGAAAATAAAACTGTTCTGTACTTGACTGTGGTGGTGGTCACAGATGTGAGCTACACAGAAGACACACACACTCTTTCTGTCTCTCACACACACAAACATGTGCATGTAAACTAAGCCAATGGACTGTATCAATGCCTTTTCCTTGGTTGTAATATTATGCTAAAGTTATGCAAAACAGTACCACTGGGTAGATGTATGACTTTTATTCTTTATATTACTTCTTATACATTCAGGTGAATCTACAATTACCTTAAAATAAAAAGTTTTTTAAAACTTTCAAGTAAGATAAAAAAATGAGCAAAATTTAATTTAGAATTCTACTATGCCAGAACACATATCTATCATTTCAGAATTCTTGGTAAATCAGTGAATTCAAAATGCCTCTTAGTAAATCTCAGCTAAGTATGAATTTGAATACTGAGCTTCACCAAGCATGCCCAAACCCGTAATCTACTTCTTTGTCTTAAGAACAGAACACATTACATTTCTAGAACATTCTTCAATAGGATGATGTTATTTAAGAGAATTTCCCTATCATTTCCATATAGCAAATAAAGTGATGGAAAAAGAGGGAAACAGCAAAACAAAAGATTTCTATCAGATTGCTGGGGAAAAGAAAAGTTTATGAAATGTTATTAACTTAAAAAAAAAAGTACAGTATAAAATTCTACAACAAAAGGTTATAGAGTTAAAACTACTTACTTAAAAAAAAAAGGTGTGGGCCAGGCATGGTGGCTGACACCTGTAATTCCTTTGGGAAGCTGAGGCAGCAGGACTGCTTGAGCCCAAGAGTTCAAGACCAGCCTGAGCATCATGGTGAGACCCCATTCCTACAAAATTAAAAAATTAGCCAGGTGTGGCAGTGCACACCTGTGGTCCCAGTTACTCAGGATGGTGAGGTAGGAGGATCACTTGACCACAGGAGGTCGAGGCTACAGTGAGCCATGTTTGTACCACTGCACTCCAGCCTGGGCAACAGAGTGAGACCCTGTCTCAAAAAAAAAAGTATGTCCCTCACCTAAAACAATTTAATTTGCCTTGAAGTCTTTAACTCCCTCATTTTCTAAACCTGTTTTCATGATTTGTTAGAGATTATTCATTAATTAGGGATTGCCAAAGTGACCAATTACAGTAAATTACATAGTAGAAACATTTTAAATAAGAATACCCTTCTTTTCTCTTATAATGTGGTTTTACTTCATCAGATGAAATGCTTCGGGAAAGGATCAACTTAGCAATAATAAGAGACCACAATGTGCCATGTTCTCTGGACCTAAAAAAGGAAAAAAATTATATTCCATTTTGAAACTGTACTTAATAAAATTTTTAAACACTGGCTAGCTGAATTCCTTTTACAGAATTAAATAAAGCACTTGTGATGGCATCAATTCACCTAAGACTTTGCACCCAAGCAACTGCCAGTAATTATCCAAATAACTGGGAGTTTAGGCTTTCAACACTCCTTCACAGCTGGTACTAAGCTCTCATCCCTAGGCAACTCCAAAGTCTCTTCAGTCCCAATAGGGTAGATGATCTTAGAGATTAGGCTTGAAGACCAGAGGCTGCAGCTGGGGAAAAAGACATCTCCCAGAGGACACTAGGCTGGCTTAAGTTGAACAATCAAAGAGGTTTTTTGGTTCTGAGGAAAGTTGTGAGTGTCAACTAACTAGAATGGGATTGGAAAGGAAGCCTGGGTCCTCTGATAGAGCTATGCGCAAAATCAAGAAGTGATAAACTCTTAAAGAGAAGGCAGTTCAACACAGCAATTTCAAAAAGCTAAACATCTTACTCCTATAACCTCTACAGGGACCCTGTTTTCATACCTACCTTCCTCATCTAGGGGAGAGATCTCTGTGGTCATAACATTAAGACACACCTATAACATGTAAGATAAAAGGATGAATCTGAGAGTACTGGGAGGTTGGGTAACAGAAAAAACAACTTTTACAAGTTTCTACTTCTTTTTTGTCATCTGACCCCTGAATGTATTTATAGATTTACTAAGACAGGCAGAGTACAAATATCTTCCCCTGAGAAGGTTAAATCAAGTATTTAGAATTCATAAACTGTTTATCATTAAGAATAGGAATTATTAGATCAATCCTCTGATTGAAACATTAGTATGAAGTAGGGCTACATCTTACAGAAGGCAAAGCCATAAAGAAATAGCATAGTCATGGCCGGGCGCGGTGGCTCATGCCTGTAATCCCAGCACTTTGGGAGGCCGAGGCAGATGGGTCATGAGGTCAAGAGATTGAGACCATCCTGGCCAACATGGTGAAACCCCATCTCTACTAAAAATACAAAAATTAGCTGGGCATGGTGGTGCGCGCCTGTAGTCGCAGCTACTCAGGAGGCTGAGGCAGGAGAATTGCTTGAATCCGGCAGGCGGAGGTTGCAGTGAGCCAAAATTGCGCCACTGCACTCCAGCCTGGCGCCTGGAGACTGAGCAAGACTCTGTCTCAAAAAAAAAAAAAAAAAAAAAAAGAAATATTATAGTCATTTAAAAAACAGAAATTGGAAGAGATTCTTACCTGTTAAATAACAGCTGCAAAAGGCCAGAAGTATTACCAAGCACACGTAAATTATCATACGTAATATTCATTTTTTGAAGCATTTCACAAAATCCAGTTAGAAAAACAGGTGGGTTATCTAATTCTTCACACCACTGCAGTGAATAAAGCAGTTCTGCAACTAAAAGAAGAGACCAAATTATCAAAGTACTTTGTGAACAAACCCTTCAATTATTTTCACTTCTCTGCCTCGTTTTCTAACACTGTTGTACCCACTCACCTCAAAACACCTATGAACTAATTTCCAAATCTGCTTTGAGATGTTCAAAGATAATGAAAACTGAGAACATTTGTCTGATACAAAATACCACCCTTTTCCCAAATTTTACTGAGTCCATTTTCTTATTAGTTAAGAATGTGACATGAACCTAAGTTACTAGAGATACTGAAAGAATCTTCTTACCATTTTGGCACAATTGATAAAATGTTGTATACAGGAAAAACAACTAAGGGACCCAAGACCCGAGGTGAGAAGTTCATGCAAAATAGGAGAAATGGGAGACAGTATGATACAGTAAAAGGGCACAGGCCTCAGTTACAGATTGGGGTAGATTCAAACCTGCATCTCTCTCAAACTATATAAATAGTTATCAATTAGGATACTACAAACTACCTCACAGGACTGTTGTGAGAATTAAATGACCAAGTATCTATTATGAAGTCTGGCATATCTTAAGTTTCTAATACACAGTCACAACTCCCTTTTATAAAGCCATGTACAGATTTTGGAGTCAGAAGCGTTGCGGTCTGGTTCAAAACATAATCCTACACTTACCAGTTAAGCAATTCTAATCAAGTCATGGTAACAAAAACAATAATAATATCTGACTGATGAGGTTGATAAGATTAAAGAAATAATATTGCCAGTTTGTAATTAGTAAAAAAAAAAATTATTACTCCTCTTACCAGTTTTGTGTTTGCACAGATTCACTCTGTGATCAATGTCAACAACAGCCTTATTTCCTTGCCCTTAACTCAATGTGAAGCTGGCTGACCAAAGAGGTGTTTCAACTTTCTTCCACAGAGCATATATTCCCCCCATTCTAGTAACTGTGTTACAGCTGAGGACTTACAAACAAGACTGATACTGGGTTTCTGCAAATCCTCTACCTTTAATACCATCTTGTAAAAGTAACACCACTACCTGTAATTCTAAACCATTTGTTCAAATAGGGTAATTTGCCGAGGCCCCAAGTCCTCTTAGGATTCAACATTTGAATGTCCACTTACCAGAAAAAACATTAGAGCCTGATGAAATACAAAAGTATTAAAAACCACTGGAATCAAAACAGCATGGTATTTATATAAAAAAGACACACAGACCAATGGAACAGAACTAAAGAACCCAGAAATAAATCCATATTTGTAGTCAACTGACAAAGTCTTCAACAAAAATGCCAAGAACATATATTGGGGAAAGGACATCCTCTTCAATAAATGGCACCAGGAAAGCTGAATATTCATATATGGAAAAGTGAAAATAGACCTCTATCTCTCACCATCTAAAAAGATCAACCCAAAATGGATTAAAGACTTAAACATAAGAACTAAAACCATATAAAACAACTAGAAAGCATCAAGGAACACTACAGGACATTGGTCTAGGCAAACATTTTTATGGCTAAGACTTAAAAGCAAAAGCAACAAAAATAGGCAAGTAGGACTATATTAAACTAAAAGCCTTCTGCACAGCAAAAGAAACAATCAACAAAGTGAAGAGACAATCTGCAGAACTAGAGAAAATATTTGCAAACTACTCATCCAACAAGGGACTAACATACAGAATATATAAGGAACTCAACTCAAAGGCAAGAAAGGAAAAAAAAATCCCATGTTCAATATTAGTAATCAGGGGAAATGCAAATCAAAACAACAATGAGATATCATCTCACCCCAGTTAGAATGGCTATTGTCAAAAAGGTAAGAAATAAACTGGGCATGGTGGCACTGCCTGTAATCACGGCACTTTGGGAGGCTGAGGCAGGAGGATTGCTTGAGCCCAAGAATTAAAGACCAGTCTGGGCAACACAGTGACATCCTATCTCTTAAAAAATGACAGAAAATAACAAATGCTGGCAAGAATGCAGAGAAACAGAACTCTTACACACTGTTGGTAGGAATGCAAATTAGTACAGCCATTTTGGAAAAGGATGCGGAAGTGTCTCAAAAGACTAAAAATAGAACTATCATACAATCCAGCAGGTATCCAGAAAACCAGACTATCAAAGGTCTATCTGCACCCCCATATTTACTGCAGCACTATTCACAATAGCCAAGAGGTATGAAATCAACCTAAGTGTCCATCAACGAACAAATGGATATGTAAAATGTGGTACATATACACAATGGAATACTATTCAGCCATTAAAAAAAGAATGAAATCCTGTCACTTGCAGCAACATGGATGAAACTGGACATCATGCTAAGTGAAAAAAAAAAAAACATACACGGAAAGACAAACATCACATGTTCTTATTTGTATATAGGAGCTAAAAAAGTGGATCTCATGAAGATACATTAGTCTGGTGGTTACCCTGAGAAGGGTCAGGGAGAGTGGAGGATGAAAAGAGGTGGGTGAATGGGTACCAAAATACAGTCAGAGAGAAAATATAAGACCTAGTATCCAATAACACAGTAGGATGACCATAGTTAACGATAATTTATTATATATTTCAAAATAACTAGAAAGAAGATTTGAACTGTTCTCAACACAGACAAATGATAAATGTTTGAGGTGATGGCTATCCTACTTAACCTGATTTGATCACCATACACTGTATGAATGTTTCAAAATATCACATGTACCCCATAAATATATACAATTATCAGTTATCAATTTTTTTTTAATCAACAGAAAATTCTGAATCCTTGCTAAAACACCAAAGCCTCACCCATTTTCTTTAGGGTATGTGCCACAGGATCTGCTTATATCGATGTCATGACAGCCTGAGTAGCTAACACCAACTTATGATCCACAGTTAACAAGTTATAGCAAGATGCCAATATGCTTCCATCTAATTTGCAATTTAACATTCACCACTTCAAGGTTCTCAACATTAAAATAGGAAAAAGAGAGCTGAAGATTCTTGAATTAAAGATCTAAAATGCAGTGTAATCAAAATTATTTCAAATGTGTATTTATTCATGCATCATGTTATATGTAAATGCTCATATATACTTACTTATTTTCTCAAGCTCATTATTTTCTAAGACTATTTTCTTTCTCAGTGCAATTAAGACCATTTTGCTCAATAATGCTGAAGTACACAAATGGCTGGGAAGTGTCTTTATGTCCTGCTCCTTAAAATCTGTTTTGAAACATTCATAATTCAAACTCAATCTTCCCTCTAAAAGAGGTCTATGTAACCACTGTGAAAAAAAACACGTTATATACAAAATTATTTATTACCTAAGCAATTCAGACTGGACAAAAAATGAAGCTGTGAGAATATTTCATTTATTAGCAAAACCATAGGAACCTAGAAGTTTGGTTTCTATTACAGAAAATTAACGTGTATTTCTTTAAGACTCTTTACAGAACCAGATCTTAAGTCTTTGTACCATGGCCACTGCCACAAATTGTGTCTTGCAAAAACATCCAGTATACGAGCATACAAAAACATAAAAGCAAAGCAAAATATCCATTTTATTTATTTTTTCTCCCCCCAAAATAAAAATATTCAGGCTTGCACGAAATCCAAACTTCAAAATGAAATACACACTCTCCAATTTCAAAAATACCTGCATAGGAAGAGACTGCCTCATCTTTTCCCATTCACTGTTGTTTGGCATTACACTTCCAATATACACACCCAGAAGATGAGAATCTTCACTTTCTAGAAGCGTATTCAGCAAGTCATCAACAGCAGACAAGAGGACTTGGAGACTAAAAATAATGCAAAGAATTTAACTGTTGCAGTTATGCCATGACTAGTTTGAATACCTGAGTACATGTTAAGTACCCTATAGTAGCTTACCTGAACAAAAAGAAATCATGAAAATAAAAAGAGGTAAGTGATGCTCCCCCGACCAACAACACATCAACATAACACAGTCAAACTGGGGAGGTAATACAATATTTATCATTTGAAATCTAGTGTTGCTTCCTATCTATCTCAGAATGAAGGAGACCTGACCTATTTCAGACCAGGTATTTCGGAAATATAGCTACCTTATTTCTGAAATATAGCTACCTTATGAAATTCAGCATCATTTTACCTAATCCCAATATCCTCTAAATGCATTCTCTCCTTTATTCTATGGATTTAAGTATGAGATGTAAAATACACTTGTAATTCAATACCTTAAAACAGTGCCTGCCTGTCCCCCAAAAATAAACCAGAACTATCAGTACATGTGGTGACCATGACAGGCTACAACGCACACCACCCTATGATAAAGGATAATATCACTATCACTTTACTGTCCATAAGTTATGAGTCCAGCAGGTATGGTATAGCAAATTATCCTTCAATTAATTGGCAGTCTAAATGGATGGTCATTGAAACAAAATGGTTTTGGAAAAATTTGTTTGGATCTTTTCTTAGAGTCCTATAGATTTGTTACCTAGCAAGTCATTTTTCATTTTTCCTTTTTTAAAGAGATGGTATCGCACTATGTTGCTCAGCCTGGTCTTGAACTCCTGGAGGCCTCAACTCATCCTCCCACACCCCAGCCTACTGAGAAGCTGGAATTATAGGCATGAGCCCTACAAGTCATTTTTCATAGGCACTCACACTGATGATGGAATCTTATTTAAGGACACTGATCAAGTATAAAAGAGACAATGAAACCAAGTTCAAATGAGGTCACCTGTTGATATCCAAAGATGAGGCCTGAACTTGGTTCTTCAGCCACAGAGCAGACAAATGTAGGAAGGTACTCTCTTTATATGTACTGTCAGTTTGATGAACCAATAAATGTACACCAGAGAGCCAAGTATTTTTCAGTTTACAGATAAGAAAATCTGAAATCAAGATGTCAACAGGAATTTATCATCTCATTGAATTAACTCTAACCAGTATGAAATGTTTGAAACAATTCTGCAGAGCTGAGACTTTTTAAAATACCATTTAAAAAAGAAAAATTTTAAATTCAATTACTATTCAAAATTCAATTGTCAAACAAAGCAACTGTGTCATAAACATGCAATAATACAAGCTAGCTTGTATCATAAAAATGTAAAATGATAAAGATTTTAAAAGTTACATTTTTTCTGCTTGAACTTATTTACAAGACTTTTCCTTTCGGAGGTTAACAAAAAAAAATGTTACACCTTTTTCAAATACAGAAGTTAGTATTAAAGAAAGGGTTGGTAGCCAATGATTGGCAGAAAAAAAAGTGAGAGGAGGAGGAAAGAAAAAGAGAGAACGTAGAGAAGAGCTCTCTACAGATAGCATTTTTTTATATTCCTTTCACAAATAAGTCTGAATTAGCATATAAGACAAGAATATAGTCCTTAAAAAGATAAACTCATAAAGCAGGAATATAGTCCTTAAAATGATAATCTCAATTCTATTTTGATATGCACTAAAGATTGAATGCTTTTACTGTAATAAAGGGATATTATCCCCCCTGTTACAAATGAGGAAACTGAAGCACCAAGAAATTAAGCAACATGCCAGAACTGCTGAGTGGACTACAATTCTAACTAATCAATTATGGCTTATTCTAAATTTCATTGAATATCAAGTGAGAACTTCAGAAATAAAATCTTTAACTTGGTTTCTAAAGCTGAAAGTGTATATGACTGTAGTCCTTTACCCAAAATGCTTTAAACTTTCAAACACATTATGATTCAATTAATAAAGCCTGGGCACTTACACTCACTACGAAGGTCAGAGCCGGAGATTCCCAACAAAACATTTGAGCAGTAGGCTATTACCTGGCATATGTGTTTTTTCTTTGCTCTGAGCACATAACTGAAAGAGAGTTAATAATAAATCTTCAGATGATGGCATTAGCAAGCATCCTTTTGCTGAGCTGAAATAGTTATAGGCCACATCACAGATAAAAGACACTGATGAGTCACTATTTTCAGCTTCTGATAATTTCTTTGTTTTGAATAAAGTTTCATGAAGTTTAACAATAATTCTTTCAACATATACGTCTCCAATCAAGTAATCTAGAGAAAAAAGGTTCAAACAGACAAAAAAATAAAAATATTAACGTGCACCTTTAAATATCTTACTTTGGGTTAATAATCTCATGGGTGTTTCCATGTATTTTAAAATGGTGTTTATGTATTAGACAAAATTTTAACAAATCAACACAGTCTCTCACATATAAAGGCCCTCAGGTAAAAAGGCAGTTTTAAATTAAGTAGAAAACAGAAATGGCCTACACAATTAGGTTGAGCAACTTTGCTACACTCAAACCCTTTAGGTCATGAATCAACTTTATATGAGTTAAAAAAAAAAAAAAACCTTTAGGATATAAAACTAAAAATATTAAATATCTTCCAAGTCATGGTATGAAGATTAATAAACATTTGGGGTACTTACAATATTAAGATATGTAAATGGACCAGGTGCAGCAGCTCATGCCTATAATCACAGTACTTTGGGAGGCTGAGGCGGGCAGATCACCTGAGGTCAGGACCAGTCTGGCCAACACAGCGAAACCCTGACTCTACTAAAAATACAAAAATTAGCCAGGCATGGTGGCATGCAACTGTAGTCCCAACTACTTGAAAAGCTGAGGCACAAGAATCACTTGAACCCAGATGCAATGAGCCAAGATCACACCACTGCACTCCAGCCTGGATGACGAGCGAGACTTGGTCTCAAAAAAAAGATATTTGAATGAATAAGTCTTGTAATTTTCAACCAATAACATGTAAGCTGAGTCCCATGTAATTCCCCACAAGGTGAAATGAATTACTCCCTAATAGAAAAAAAAAGGCATATTTTTCCTACCATTTTTAATATGTTGGGATAATACCAAACTTAGAAGAGTCCATCTTTCTGAGAAGTGAGATTCTGAAGATACTCGAGATTCCAAGTCCTTATTACAAAGACAATCTGCTAAGTCGACCAATTTCTCACCAAGGATATCGCCTTTTAGCCAAGGAGTTACTAAAGCATGTTTATCTGAACTAGAACAAGCCTAAAACCATAAAATTAAAGCAAAGGTTAACAGCAAGATCAAATATTCTATTTGTCCAAAATATTACTTGTACTATATTATTATCCCTTCATTATCATGGCTCCAATTCTATCCCCCCACTCCTCCTCCTCCTCCTCCTGAAGTTCTAGGAATACTGGTATCCTCCGTTTCCCACTAAGCCTGGATGATGTTCACTTCCATGCTTTGCTCATGCTACCTTCCCAGCCATAAATATTTCCCCCGTTGTTTTTCGTTTTACTTAAAATCTCATCCATTCTTTGAAAATCAATACAAATCCCACGTACTTTATGGAGTCTCCCCATCCACTCCAGCCCACAATGATCACTGCTTTTGTCTGAATTTCTAAAGCACTTACTGGATTGTATAATTATTTAACTGTTTCATCTGTGTATATCTTGTCTTTCCAATGAGATTGTAAGTTCCTTGAGAGTAGAGAGTGTCTTAAACTTCTTTGATACCTGCTATCAACACTGTAGATATGTTCAATGAATAATGGATAAACTTTGAAAATAGATTTATAAATGCTCTATAAATAGTAAACTTTTGTTCATTAATTTTGCTAAAATTAAAGAACAATCAATGTATAATAATGGCATATTAATTCAATTATGAACAATGGGATTTATTTCCCCAAATTCTCTGATATAGAGTTACTAGGGCCAGGTATCTGACAGCAACTTGTTTATTTTCATGAGGTGGGGGAAGAAAAAAAAAACTGTAAATCCACCCCCAAAGCATGCTGATCCATGTTCCCAGAGCTTCTTTTGCTTTAAGGGCTGAGAAGAAAGGAATTTGCAACTTGGTTCATTTCAAAGCAATCTGGAAGAAAAAAAAATCCAAGTGCACATTGGGTAGTGCTTGGAAAACTTTATCCTTTTATTTAAAAATTGTAGGTAACCAGATTTTATATTTTAGTGCAAGCTTTAGCACTAAACTAGCCTATGACCTTGGACAAATCTTTTAATCAACATGGGCCTATCTCCTAATTTGAAAATTGGGAAGATTAACTTAGAAAATTTCTAAGATCCTTTTCTGGTTCCAAAACTCAGACCTGTTTTTTAATTGATTGTTTTTTTAAAAGATTATTTTAAGACCAGCCTGACCAAGCAACATGATGAAACCCTATCTCTACTAAAAATACAAAAGCTAGCCAGGCATGGTGGCAGGTGCCTGTAATCCCAGATACGCAGGTGGCTGAGGCGGGAGAATCACTTGAACCCAGGAGGCGGAGTTTGCAGTGAACCGAGATTGTGCAATTGCACTTCAGCCTGGACGACAGAGCAAGACTCCCTCTCAAAAAAAAAAAAAAAGATGATTTTAAGACTGCTCAAAAAAGTAAACTAAGGTTCCATAAAACAAGAAAAGTACTTTAGAATTTAGATGGCAATGATGCCTGCTTTCCCAGTGTAGTTTGCCAAGTAAAACCAATCTATTTTGCAGAATCCTGGTAAACAAAATAAACTTCTGAATACCTCTCCAATTAGCAAGGTTAGAAGTTCAACTTAATGTACAGGCATACCTCATTTTATTGAGCTTCTATTTATTGTGCTTTGCAAATGTTGCAATTTTAAAGATTGAATATTTCTGGCAACACTGCATTGAGCAAGTTTATTGGCACCATTTTACAACAATATTGCTCATTTTGTGTCTCTGTGTCACATTTGGTAATTCCCACAATATTTCAAACTTTTTCATTAATATATCTGTTATGGTGATCTGCAATCAGTGATCTTTGATGCTACGATTGTAATGTCTGGGGGTGCCACAAGCCACTGCCATATAAGAGGGCAAACTTAACAAATACTGTGTGTTCTGACTGCCCCACTGACCAACCATTCCCTAATATTTCTTCTCTGTCCTTGGGCTTTCTTATTCCTTTAGACACATCGATGCTGAAATTGGGCCAATTAATAACACTACAATGGCCTCTAAATGTTCAAGTGGAAGAGAGTCACACATCTCTCACTTTAAATCAAAAGCTAGAAATGATGAAGCTTAGCAAGGAAGGCATGTTGAAAGCCAAGAGAGGTAGAAAGCTGAGGCCTCTTAAGCCAAACAGCCAAGTTGTGAATACAAAGGAAAAGTTCGTGAAGGAAATTAAATGTGCTACTCCTGTGAGTCCAGGAGTAACAGAAAGTGGTACAGACTTACTGCTGATATGGACAAAGTTTTAGTCGTCTAGACGGAAGATCAAACCAGCCACATTCCCTTAAGCCAAAACTTAATTCAGAGCAAGACCCTAATTCTCTTCAATTCTATGAAGGCTGAGAGGTGAGGAAGCTACACGAGAAAAGTCTGATGCTAGCACAGGGTGGTGTTTGAGGTTTAAGAAACCATCTCCACAATGCAAAAGTACAAGGTGAAGTAACAAGTGCTGATGCAGAAGCTGCAGCATGTTATACAGAAGCTCTAGCTAAGATCAAT
Source organism: Ateles fusciceps (assembly GCA_036589455.1). Taxonomy (NCBI): domain Eukaryota; kingdom Metazoa; phylum Chordata; class Mammalia; order Primates; family Atelidae; genus Ateles; species Ateles fusciceps. Next base: position 11,566,732 of record JAZHEH010000222.1, read on the forward strand.
AATGAAGGTGGCTACACTAAACAGATTTTCACTGGAGATAAAACAGTCATATATTAGAAGATGATGCCATCTAAGACTCTCATAGCTAGCAAGAAGTCAATGTCTGGCTTCCAAGTTTCAAAGGACAAGCTGACTCTCATTAGAGGCTAATCACTTTAAGTTGAAGCCAATGCTCATTTCTCATTTAAAAAAATCCTAGGGTTCTTAAGCTTAGCTAAATCTATTTTGCCTGTGCTCTAAGTGCAACAACAAAGACTAAATTACAGCACATGTTTATAGCATGGTTTATTGAATACCTTAAGCCCGCTGTTGAAAAACGAAGGAAAAAAACATTCCTTTTGAAACAGTACTGCTCATTGACAATGCACCTGGGTAATCCGAGACCTCCAATGGAGATCTAGATGGAGATTTATAAGGAAATTAATGTTGTTTTCATGCCTGCTAACACAACATCCATTCTGCAGTCCATGAATCAAAGAGTAATTTCTGCTTTCAAGTCTTATTATTTAAGAAATACATTTCATTAAGCTATAGCAGCCATAGATAGTGATTCCTCTGATGGATCTGGGCAAAGTTCACTGAAAACCTTCCGGGAAGGCCAGGCGCGGTGGCTCACGTCTGTAATCCCAGCACTTTGGGAGGCCAAGGTGGGTGGTTCAAGAGGTCAGGAGATCGAGACCACCCTGGCCAACATGGTGAAACCCCATCTCTACCAAAAAAAAAAAAAAAAAAAAAAAGAAAACTTTCTGGAAAAAACTCACCACCATTAAGACATTCAAGAATCATGGGAAAAGGCTAAAATAGCAACATTAATAGGAGTTGGGAAGAAGTTGATTCCAACCCTCATGGATGATGTTGAGAGGTTCAAGACTTTAGTGTAGAAAGTAACTGCAGATATGGAGGAAAGAGGCAAAGAACTAGAATGAGGCATGAAGCCTAAAGATGTGACTGAAATGCTGCAATCCCATAATAAAATGTAGATGGATGAGGAGTTACTTCTTAAGAAAGTGGTTTCTTGAGATGGAATCTACTCCTGGTGAAATGCTGTGAACACTGCTGACATGATCACAAAGGATTTAGAGAATATTACATAAACTTAGATGATACAGCAGTGGCAGAGTTTGAAAGGATTGACTCCAATTCTGAAAGAGGTTCTTCTGTGGGTAAAATGCTATCAAACAGCACTGCATGCTACAGAGAAATCTATCATGAAAGGAAGAGTCAATCAATGCAGCAAACTGCACTGTTGTCTTATTTGAAGAAATTGCCACAGCCACTCCAGCCTTCAGTAACCACTACGCTGATGAGTCAGCAGCCATGATGGAGGCAAGATTCTCCATCAGCAAAATGATTACAACTCGCTGAAGGCTCAGATGATCATTAGCACTGTTTAGCAATAAAATTTTTAAATATGTACATTGGTTTTGAGATACAATGTTATTGCACATTTAATATAGTATAAATGTAACTTTTATATGCACTGGCAATCCAAAAAAATTGTGTGACTTGCTTTATTGCCATGGTCTGGAACTGAACTTATGGTATCTCTGACGTATGCCTGTATGAACATATCTAATGAAAGAAGCTGCCTAGCTGTAAGGAGATGAGGAGGCTAGTGAGTCATGGAAGCACAGGCAGCAAACACTGGCTAGGAAGTTCCAATCACTGCTCAGGAAGAGGATATTCTTCCACACAGGTGTGAGTATTTGCACTTCATGACAGGTACATTCCTAAGTTGGAAATGGATACATTAGTCCACTCTTATCAAATTATTTACATCCCCTGCTCTGATTCAAGGCTTATCAAGGAGCTTTCTGATAATTTAGCACTTCACGTAACTTGGCTACAGGGAGAGAAGGCACTGGATAAACTAATGTGAACAGTGTGCCTGTGTCATATTCCTCAATGAAAAATAAATATTCTGTATTTATTTTGTAAAAATAAAACTATGGGGAAAATGAGGGGTTACTGTTTAATGGATACAGGGTTTCAGTTTGGCAAGATGAATTAAGTTATGGAAACTGCACTACAATGTAAATATACTTGATACTATTGAACTGCACATTTAGAAATGGTTGAGATGGTAAATTTCATGCTATTTGTTTACTACAATTTTCTTACTAAATAATAGAAAAAACTTGCAAATTCAAGAGTTAGCTAAGAAAACAGAAAAATAATTTGAAAATGCTTTAAAAAGGAGTAAGAATTTTAGGTAGCTAGTCATAACAACATTTCTATAGTTGAAAAAGTGTTAGCTATAACATTTACATCCTCATTAGGAAAGAACACAAGTCGTTTTGAAAACTTGTAAATTGTTTTCATTATTTTATTTCTTTTCATTATTCTTCCCAATACTTTTCTTAGTCAGTGACAATCACAAAAAGACTGGAAGATTTTTATTTACCTACATAGTGTTCCCAAGTAGAGAAAACTTACTTTCCTGATATGTTCTAGCCAAAGCTAGAACCACTAATCCATTTCTACAGCAGAAAAAGTAACTAAGAGCAGAAAGGTGTAGCCTTAATTAAAAGATAATAAAATGTTTTAATCTGCCTTTGTTACCCTCTAGGAAAGAAAGAAATGATTTTCCAGAGCCTGTTCATTTTTCCCTAATATTACTAATCAGAAAAATAATACTACAGGAAAGGAAAAGAACAAATATCTTCCCACATTATAGGAAGAAAGTCACAATAACGAGGAAGTTCTCTAACACAGACCCTGACTATCTGACCATATTTATTGTATGAATAAGACTATGATTTTAATATTTTTATTCCCATAAATATATAAAAAGAAGAAAAAAATCCCTAAGATACCTTTTCAATAATCTTAAGAAGAGAATTCCACTTCAGGTCCACCTGAAAAAAGAAAAAGAGTTAGAAACAATCTGCAAGAAAAACTTTTTGTTTGAGACAAGGTTTTGCTATGTTGCCCAGGCTAGTCTAGAACTCCTGGGCTCAAGTCATCCTCTCACCTCAACTTCCTGAGTAGTTAGGACGACTACATGGCATGCACCAACATGTCCAGCTAAAACTTTTAAAAAGTAAATGAAGGCCAGGCGCAGTGGCTCACGCCTATAATGCCAGCACTTTGGGAAGTCAAGGCGGGCGAATCATGAGGTCAGGAGATAGAGATCATCTGCCAACATGGTGTCTCTACTAAATAAACCCTGTCTCTACTAAAATACAGAAAATTAGCAGGCATAGTATTCCACGTCTATAGTCACAGCTACTTGGGAGGCTGAAGCAGGGGGAAATGCTTGAACCCGGGAGGTAGAGGTTGCAATGAGCTGAGATCATGCCACTGCACTCTAGCCTGGGTGACAGAGTGAGACTTGTATCAAAAAAAAAAAAAAAAAAAAAAAAGTAAATGAAGTACCCATGTAACCAATACAAAACTAAAACATTCTTATCCAACTTTTTAAATGTATGGATTAAAAGAATACACCTTTTAATTACCAAGTATCTATCACCCTGGTATTGCTGAACATCTACCCAGCAGTCTTAGATACTTCTCAAATCATGATCAAGAAAAAAAAAAAAAAAAAGAATATATTGCTTATCACCAAATTGACACTCAGAGTGAAGAAACAACCAGAAAACAATATGCAGGCTCATTCTACTCATCTATTATTGAAATGGCTTAAAAAGATATACAAGAGGAATACCTTGGTTAGATCATCCAAGACTTTTTTTCTTTCCATATCATTGTCACAGCACCCCAGAGCACTGTACAAAATGTCCACCAGGAAACCAGATCCTTCCTTTGATCTTCATTTAGCCAACCTATCAGTTTCTGGTATAAAAACTGCACCGCGGGATTTTTTTGTACAAGCTTGGCTATTTCAGGAGGTTTGGCTTGGCCAATACTCTGTTTTTCATCACCAAGTAGCATTTTAAATACTTGGCTTGAAGAAAAGGAGTCAAGCAGAGTAGAAAGAAACCTCAGATGTTGCTCTGATTTTTGTTCATTGACATATTTAATGCTCATCTCTGCCAGTTTACAGACTAAGACTTCCAAAGGTTTTTTCCTTAGAGGAGATAGAAAGTCTGAAGAATTATGAGTGAGAGAAGGTTCAGTTGATAATTCCCAGCCTTCAGTGTTCTCTCCTTCTGAAGCTACACATTTTTCACTCTCTTTATTACTTTCAGGTGTCTCATCAGCAAATCTAACCTTACCATTTTTTTTCTTATTTGACTTCAATGAGCTCTTTGGCTTCTGAAGCACCTGTAATAGGTTAGATACACCCAAAACGGACTCAGCATTAGCTTCTGGCTCATTGATTTTCGCGATACAGATCTCTGACAGTCTTTCCCAGAAACGTATCAGTACATTCTCCAAGTTGTGAGCTGTTTTTTCATCTTTTTCCGTGTCTGCTTTGGCTTCCCAGGAACTTAAAGTTTCTGCTAAATGGTTAAATAGCTGCCCATGTTGCAATCCTGGGTCTTTGAGAACTGCATCAATAAAAGGGATCAACTGAAAGAAAAGGTATAATATCATAAAATATACATTTGGTCTTCAACCCCCATCTCCTGGCACACAACTCTAAAATCCCTGGAATCTCCAAAGTGATATCATTTTGTAAGCTAATGGGTTGATTGGTGGCTGGCAGCACCTATACAGCAGGATGGGGGCCTGTCATCAGAAAGATCAAGGCAGGATTAAAGGGCTAGAACTTTCAATACCACCCCAACCTCCAGGGATACAGAGGCAGCTGAAGGTTAAGCTGATCACCAGTGGCAATTACTTAATCATTTATGCCTAGTAATGAAGCCTCCACAAAAATGCAAAAAAAGACAGCATTCAGGGAGCTTCCAGATAACTGAACATGTGTAGGTTCCTGGAGGGTAGCACACCCACAGAGGGCATGGAAGTTCTTCACCCCTTCCCATATCTCACCCTATGCATTTCTTCATCTGTATCCTTTGTAATATCATTTATAATAAACTGGTAAATTGTTTTTCTGAGTTCTGTGAGCCACTCTAGCAAATTAAGCAAACCCCAGGAGGGGGCTATGGGATCCCTGATTCATAGCTGGTTGGTTAGAAGCCCAGGTAAAACAGCCTGGGGCTTCAGATTGGCATCAGAAGTGAGGACCAGTCTTGTGGGACCTGTGAGATCCTAAACCAGTGAGATCTGCCACCATCTCCAGGTAGATAGTCAGAACTGAATTAGAGGACACATAGCTGGTATCTGCTACAGAACTGACTGCTTGCTTGGTGGGGAAAAATCCCCCACATACTTGCTCACAGAAGTCTTCTGTGTTGATTACTATAATGTCAAAGTAAAGGAAAAACTTTTTTCCATTCACAGAAGGTAAAAAATATAAAAGTTCAATTTTCTTTCAAGGGAAATAAAATTTAAACAAAGTATTTGTAAAACACTATAAAATTTCATATTTAACAACTGAAAAACATAAATTTTCCCCTAGAACTATGAAAAAAATTACCTTGAAGATCCCTTTCATATCATACAAGAGCTTAACGATTTCACCTGAATTATTCCTTTTTCATGATATAACTGACTGGGATTCTTGGTCATTAACAATCTAGTTTTCTTTGCATCTTCTGGACTCAAGTGTTTTGCTTTTCTGCCTTAATTATAGGCAAACCTAAGATATGAGACTACAAGCCAATATGAAAGATACCTAGGACCCACAAGAGTGCAGAATCCTATTTCCTAAATTACAAAAATAAGGGAAGTTAACTGAGACATCCTACGATGTGGGCTTCTATAATCTCACTAAGTTCCTACCGTAAAGAACCATATTCCATAACCTTCTCTTATCTGTGGTTCTAAAAGCCAAGCCAAACTTTCACAAAGCATAATTTGAGTATTTTAGAATTAACAGATGATTATTTCATGATTTAATCATGCTACAAAAGATTACAAATAGCATCTTCAAAATTCTGTTTTGCATTACATCTTTCTAAAACAGGGTTTTACAGGCCGGGTGCAGTGGCTCACGCCTGTAATCCCAGCACTTTGGGAGGTCGAAGCAGGTGGATCACCTGAGGTCAGGAGTTCACAACTAGCCTGATCGACATGGTGAAACCCTGTCTCTACTAAAAATACAAAAATTAGCTGGGCATGGTGGTGGGCACCTGTAATCCCAGCTACTTGGGAGGCTGAGGCAGGAGAATCACTTGAACCCAGGAGGCAGAGGTTGCAGTGAGCCAAGATCGCACCACTGCACTCCAGCCTGGACAACAAGGAGTGAAACTCTGTCTCGGCCGGGCGTGGTGGCTCACGCCTGTAATCCAAGCACTTTGGAGGCCAAGGCGGGCGGATCACCTGAGGTCAGGAGTTCAAGACCAGCCTGACTAACATGGTGAAACCCCGTCTTTAAAAAAAATAAAATAAAAATAAAAAAATAAAAAAATTAAAAAAAAAACTCTGTCTCAAAAAACAAAAACAGGGTTTATACATCCAGACACTGATTAGTTTCTTAGGTATCATACCATGCTACCAACTGACAGCAGAAATACACATTACTCAACTGGCAAATTATAAAAATAAAATTTTTACAAGGAAGGCTTATTACTGAAAATGGAAACAAGACACAATAAGCTTGATCCTATATAATCAGTATGCAGAGACACTGACGACTTTTACATTATAGATACCTGATCATTGACGAGCATCTGTTCAATCTCTTCCTCACCTAAGTTTTGCTGCATTATAAAACGTAAGCATTCAAAAAAAGCAGATATTACTGCCGAGGACTCTGAAGAGCTGGTTTTAGTTTTCTCTGTTGATAGCCTAAGAAATAATTAATAACTGGATTACTCTTTCATGAAGAAGAAAATAAGAACTCAGAATTATCTAAATAAAGACCTCAAATAGGTATCAGAAGAAAAATTTTTTAAGCAGTTTCTTAAACTACAAATTAAATATCAACAAAAATACATATAGCCCAATGAGAATATGAACTTAAAAAACTTTGAAAAAATATTTCAAAAAACATATCAGCAAAAAGTAAAAGAATATTTCCTTTAGCTTCTTCTTTTTTAGAGATAGGGTCTGCTATCTTGACCAGGCTGGTCTTGAATTCCTGACCTCAAACAATTCTCCCACCTCAGTCTTGGCCTGTGCTAGGATTACAGCTGTGAGCCACCATGCCCAGCTGAGATATTAATTTTCTATTCATGGACCAATCCACCTGCAATTTCAAGATAACATTAACCAAACAAAGATAATGGTGTAGTAAGAAAAAATCTGTAATCATTAATAAAACGGTGTATATTCTAAGTCCATCAATAGTTTTTTAGAGTGTGAATTTAAACACCTATAGTAGTTAAATTTGTGGACATTTAAAAAATTTCACTGGCTAAGTTACTGCATTTAGGCATTTGTATTTATCAACATGAAAAATAAAACAGTTACGTGTCTCTGTGACACAACTGGTTAGCGCATTCTGCTGTTAAAAAATGGCTAATTTGAAAAATAGTCTAGGTGACCTATTTCCAGCTGGGAGCTTTACCTTATTTATCTAACTTTCTGCTGTGTTCTACCACTGAAGCCTTGAATATACTCAAGAAACAAATACCAATTGTAATTCTCTTTTGAAAAAAATACCAAATGTAATTCACTAAGTAACTAAAAGTACTTAATGAATAGTAAAACAAGCTGGAGAAATTTAAGAAATAAAATAATGAGTATAAAAACAAGAAAACCTGTTTTGCTTTAAAAATCAAAAATTTAAATTTCTTACCCAGCAACTAGAGATGTGAGGAAATTTTTGAAGAAATCCAACTTTGGATCTGTGATGGACTGAGGGAGCTTGCTGATGAATGGCAGAAGGTAAGGATATATGACAGTAGCTAGACCCTGACCACCTTCACGAATAACAGTTGACAGCTTGGGAAACACACTCTTTTTTGCATTTACATGAAGCCAACAGTCCTAACCAAAGAAAAGATTATAGTAGTAATTAGAGATCATAAACACACTTTTCTCAATTAAAGAGAAAACATATAGGCTCTCAAAAAGAAAAACAGTATTTTACCTAAAAAAAAAAGCTAAAATCTTAAGGTGAAGATTTAAAAAAAACAAAAGCTAAAATCTCTCACCATCGTTAAAAACTAAAACTGAAATTATAAATGTAGTTACACATAATGATCATATATTTGACATGCTTACAGGACATTACTGATTAGAAATAATTATTTAACTTCTATTTCTATAAAAGCTGCTTTCTAAAAGGGACAATTATATTTCAATCTTAATTATATTTCATCTTAAATATAAAATTCAGATATGGTGACTCCACTAGGCCACATAAGGTTTAAAGAATAATACTGGCTAAACAAAATAAAATTTACTCTATGCCATTTTAGTCAGTTGAAGATTTATGCCAAGTTTATTTTATTTCCAAGAAAGCATTTATCCAATAAGTTTTAGATATTCTTATCTCACAGGCTGTCACATGATACCTAAGGGTTCTAAAATACAATTACAAGACAAGTATTCCTCAGTGCACTAAATGTGCCTTTCTTACATACCTCAATAGTTGTAAGTGTATAGAGTACAGCTTCCCAGAGAGCTGGGCAGACAACTGGGTCACTGTCATCAATTCTAAGTAGAACTGATGGGCTCACTTTGGATGCTTCTTCTTTCATCAACTGTGGAATGCGTTGGCACAATGCAGAAACTAACTCAAAATAAGCTGAGCGAATCTAAAAGAATGCAGAGCTGAATTAAATTAAAACCTAGTAAAACTTGGTAAGATTTTTAATGTATGGTAATAGATTATTCACACTAACCCTCCCACTAAGAAAACTAAAATAGCTAGAAAAAATAATTTTTAAAGTCTTAAAAGAGTAAGAAATGGCTGAAAAGGCATAAGGAATTACCAAGGCAAAAGTGAAGGCTGAAAGAATTAATTCAACTTTCTTTTTCTTTGACTGAAGCAAACACAAATCCTCTTTAGTAGCAGAAGCCTTCATTTGGGGCCTCCAGTATAGCCAAACAAACAGAAAATAAGACACCATGAGCCACAATCAGTAGAAATAAAAGATCTGAGACTTTAAATCTTAGAATGATCAGTCACGAATTCTATAATACAAGGCTTATTATATTTAAAGGAAAAAAAGTTTTTTAAAACTTGTAGGAAAAAGGATCCTGGAAAAAGCAGAGTAGATCTGAAAAGATCAAGCACAATTACTAAACTAAGAATAATTAAAATTTAAAGCTCAACTCATAGCTTAAGAACAGTGCAATGGTCTGAATGTCTCCCTCCAAAATTAATATGTTGAAACTTAATCACCAGTGTGATAGCATTAAGAAGTGAGAACTTTAGGAGATGATTAGGTCTTGAGGGCACGACTCTCAAGAATGGGATTAGAGTGCCCTTATAAAAGGGTGTGAGAGACCACATTTACTCCTTCTGCCACATGGGGACACAGCAAAAAGGAGCCATCTTTGAAACAGAGAAAGCAACCCTCACCAGACACTTAATCTGCTGGCACCTTGATCTTGGAATTTCCAGCCTATAGAACCATGAGAAATAAGTTTTTATTGTTTACAAATTACTCAGTCTAAGGTATAGTTCAACCCTTGATACCTGCAGGGAATTGGTTCCAGGACACCCCACCCTCCTACCTCCACACATGTACTAACTGCCCATGAATTACATAAAATGTTCATTACATAAAATGGCATAACACAGTCGGCCCTCCATAGCCACAGGTTCCTCATCTACAGTTGATTGAATCTACACATGTAGAACCTGCAGATACGGAGCGCTGACTGTATTTTGTTAAAGTAGCCTGAATGGACTAAGACAGCAGATTACATACAAATAAGAGAATCAGTGAACTAGAAGACTGAGCAAAAGAAATTATCCACAAAGCAGCATGGAGAGACAAAAAGACAAAAACAACAAAGGAAAACATAACCAACATAGAGGACACAGTAAAAAGGTTCAATATCTATTTCATCAGAATCCCAAAACAAGAGAAGAATGATGCAAAGGAAACACCTAGAAATAATAGCTGAGAATTTTGCAGAGCCAATGAAATACATCAAGTCAAAGATTCAAAAGCCCAACAAATCCCAAGCAGGATACATAAAGGAAATCCACACCAAGACACATTATGGTGCAACTGGAAAAATACATAGAGAAAATCTTAAAAGTAGCCCAAGGAGAAAGATAAACTACCCTCAAAAGAAGGATAATAAGACTGATAGTTGACTTTGACAGCAATAATTTAAATCAGAAGACATGGAACAGTAATTCCAACACAAAAATAAATACCAACATACAATTCCGTACTCAGCAAATATGTCTTTCAAGAATGAGGGTGGGAAAAAAAATTATGAGAATGAAATAAAAACACCTGTGACACAAAGCAACAAATACATAGGCAAATCTAAACAAAGATTGAGAGTATAAGATAATATTTTGTGAGATTTAAAAATACACACATATTTAACACCACAAAATATGTATATTTTATATAAGTATTTTAAAAGACATGACATTTAAAAAGACAGCAAATTCTAGCTATGCTGAAAAACTCTGATCATATATACATCAGAAAAATCAAAAAAATTTTGATTTGCTTTGACATCAAGCATTCATTCATGATAGAAACAAAAACCATGAAGACTGAGGAGATTATAAAACATTATTTTAGGATGCAAAAGACCTAGGATAACCAAAAGAATTTTGAAGAAGAACAAAGTTGGAAGTTTTCAACACAGTATAAAACATTAATAATCAAGAGTATGGTATTGGGTGTAAGGATACACATACAGATCAATGGAGCTGAATAGAGTCTAAAATTAAAGTTGTACACATACAGTCAAGTGACTTCTGACAAAGTTGTCAGAATAAGGATGGGATAGTCTTTCAGAAACTAAATACAACATAACCAAAAAATCAATTTTGACTCTCACCTTCAATTTATATGCAAAAATAAACTCTACATGCACTACATGGAGCTAAAGTATAAACTTCTAAAATAAAATATAGAAAATCTTTGCAAACTTAGGCAAAGATTTCTTAGATAAGACATCAATCTAGTAACTGGCCAATGAAATAATAAAAATAAAAAATAGCACATCAAAAGCACAACCATAAAAGAAAAATGACCAATTAGACTTTATCAAAATATCTACTCTTCAAAAACACTAATGAAATGAAAAGACATGCCACATACTGGAAGAAACCATTCACATACTTTTATCTGATAAAATACTTCTACTCAAGATAAATACAGCATACTTGCAACTCAAAAATAACCAAACTGCAATTTTTAAAACCAAAAAACACTGATGAGTGAGAGCCCAATATATCAATCCTCCTAAAAGATCAGGTATAGGCTCTGTGGATAAAACACAAAAAAACAACTACCTGAGGGCTCTGGAGACTGAAATATACATGCATTTTAGAGGAGAATCAAACTGGAAGCGATCCATGTAGATTGAGATCTCAATTTCTGCAGCTTTGCCCAAACATGGCTGTGATTATCATCACAAAGGCACAGGACCAGCTACAACTTCAGTAGGAAGACTGACTTCTTCTGGCCAGAGGAACTAGAAGAACCAGGAAAGAAGGCCAGGATCACACGGGATGATGCAGGAGAGTGAGAGGGGGACTCTAGGAAGGAGAGGGCCACCGAAGGAAAACCCTATATTCTGTATTTGAATAGCCTAAATCTACAACCCATCTCTGAATCATGCATGTGCACTCCACCATGCCCAGCTACTTTTTAAAAATTTTTTAGAGATGCTGGGCACAATGGCTCACGCCTGTAATCCCAGCGCTTTGGGAGGCTGAGGCAAGTGGATCACCTGAGGTCAGGAGTTTGAGACCAGCTTGACCAATATGATGAAACCCCGTCTTTTTAAAAAACTAAAATTTCTTAGAGATATGAGTCTAACTATGTTGTGCAGACTGGTCTTGAACTCTTGGCCTCAAGTAAAGTAGGAGCAGCTTAAAGCTAAAACAAGAAATGAACTGAGAACTAAGGCATTTCCCACCACAGGCATAATGGTTTGGTATGGGTCTAATCAAGTTAACTGCCAGCTAACAAAAATAATACCTTTTGGATAAAGATAAAATAATCCAGTCTCCAAAACATAACATTCACAATGTCAACTATATAATCTTAAATTACTCAACATACAATAGCCAGAAAAATGTGGTCCCATCTCAAGGGATAAGACAGTTAACTGATGTCAACTCCAAGATGACCCAGATGTTATCAGACATGGATTTTAAAAACCTATTAAAACTATACTCAGTAAGGTAAAGGAAAATATGATGAGGATGAAAAAACCAGACAATTTCATCAAAGAAATAGAAAATATAAAAAACCAAGCAGAAGTTCTAGGAATAAAAAATATATGAAATAAAAAATAAGCAAAAGATTAGAACAGACACCTTCAAAAAGAAGATATACAAATGGCCCACAAACACATGAAAAGATGTTCCACATCATTAGTCATCAGGGAGAATGTAAATTAACATCACAATGAGAAATCTCTATTCCAGAGGTCAGTAAACATATTCTATAAAGGAACAGAGAGTAAATATACTAAGTTCTGCAGGACAAGCAGTCTTTGTTGCAACCACTTAGCTCTGATTTGTAGCAGTAAAGGCAGTAAAGTAGCTACAGATAATACATAAAACTATTTACAAAAATAGATGTTTCCCTCGTGCCCATGGGGATGGAAAAAAAAACAGATGTGCCAGATTTGACACGTGGGCTATTGCAATCCCTGATCTCATACCCAGAAGAATGACCTAAATTAAAACTGCTGACAATATGATACATGAGGATATGGAGCAACTAAAAATCTCACACATTGCTGGTAAGAGTACTACAACTTTAGAAAACATCTTGGTAGCTTCCTATGAAGATATACTTACCGTATAACACATCAATTCCTCTCCTTAAGAAAGACAAAAACATATGTTCACACAAAAACTGTATGAAACAATAAAATGAACTACTGTCACGTGCAACAACACGAATAAATCTTAAAACATTACACTAAGCAGAAGAAGCTAGATACAAAGTAATGTCTAGCTCCATTTACATGAAAGCACAGAAAAGACAAATCTAATCTGTAGTGATGGAAGGCAAATCAATGACTGCCTGGGGTAAAGGTGGATGATGACTTGGAAGAACAAAAGGAAAATATTTTGGGTAAAAAAAAAAGTTCATTTCTTTATTGTAGTGGTTATATGGATACATACATCTGTCAAAACTTAAACTGTAAAAATGGCTGCATTTTACAGGACTGTGTGCAAATTATACTTCAATAAAGTTGATTTTTTAGAATTACTGTAGAATATTTTAAAGTACCCAAATTAATTGAGAGAGGGCAGGCATGGTGGCTCACACCTGTATTCCTAGCACTTTGAGAGGCCAAGGCAGGTGGATCATTTGAGGTCAGGAGTTTGAGACCAGCTTGGCCAACATGGTGAGAAATTGTCTTTACTAAAAATATAAAAATTAGCTGGGCATGGTAGCACATGTAATTCCAGCTACTCAGGAGGATGAAGCGGGAGAATCACTTGAACCCAGGAGGCAGAGGTTGCAGTGAGCTGAGATCACACCACAACACTCCACCATGGGTGACAGAGTAAGATTCCATCTCAAAAAAAAAAAAAAAAATTGAGAGATGAGAACTCCATGGATAGAAGACTCAATAACATAAAGAAAGAAAGTCTCTCCATATTGGTCTATAAATTGAGTACAACCCCAATTAAAATTCTACTTAGGGTTTGAGAAATTCAATAAATGTACTGGAATTTTTTTTTTTTGAGACAGGGTCTCACTCTATTGCCTAGGCTGGAGTGCAGTGGCAGTGCAATCACAGCTCACTGCAGCCTCAATCTCCCAGGCTCAAATGATCCTCCAAGCACAACTTCCCAAGTACCTACGACTACTAGCACTCCCCACTGTGTCCAGCTAATTTTTTAATATTTTTCAGATGAGGTCTAACTATGTTGTGCAGGCTGGTCTCAAACTCCTGGCCTCAAATAATCCTCCCGCCTTGGCCTCCCAAAGGTCTGGAATTACAGGTGTGAGCCACCACACCCAGCCCAAATTTACTGAAATTTTTATGAAAAGAATAAAGTTCTGGCCAGGGAACAGCGGCTTACGCCTGTAATCCCAGCACTTTGAGAGGCCAAGGCAGGCAGATCACCTATGGTCAGGAGTTCGAGATCAGCCTGGCCAACATGGTTAAGCTCTGTTTCTACTAAAAATACATAAATTATCTGGGCATGGAGGCAGGTGCCTGTAATCCCAGCTATTTGGGAGGATGAAGTAGGAGAATGGCTTGAACCCAGGACACAGAGGTTGCAGTGAGTCGAGACTGTGCCACTACACTCCAGCCTGAGTGACAGAGCAAATCTCCGTCTCAAAAAAACAGCCTGGCCAACATGATGAAACCCCATCTCTACTCAAAATACAAAAATTAGCTGGGTGTGGTGGCGGGCACCTGCAATCCCAGCTCCTCAGGAATCTGAGGCAGGTGAATCGCTTGAATGCGGGAGGCAGACGTTGTAGTGAACTGAGATCATGCCACGGCACTCCAGCCTTGGGGACAGAGTGAGACTGCCTCAAAAAAATAAAAATAAAAAAATATATCATAATGTCATACTGACAATGGCACTGGTATTAGAAGAAACAGAGACCAATGCATCAGAACATAGTTTAGAGGCAAATTTGTGATTGTATGATTATTTTTTTTTTTTTTTTACGATAGGGTCCCACCCCCAGGCTGGAGTGCAGTGGCACAATCACGGCTTGCTGCAGCCTCGACTTCCTGGGATCAAGCAATCCTCCTGCCTCAGCCTCCAAGTAGCTGGGACAATAGGGGTATGCCACTACACCCGGCTAATTTTTTTATTTTTATTCTTTGTAGAGACAGGGTCTTGCCATGTTACCCAGGCTGATTTGGAACTCCTGTGCTCAAGTGACCCACCTGCCTTGGCCTCCCAAAGTTCTGGAATTACTGGCATGAGCCACTGTGCCCCACAATATATAAGAATTTAATGTCTTGTAATGACAAGACCACAGATCAGTTTACTAGGTAATGTTAGGAAAATTGACTCACCATGTATGTAGAAAAATGTAACTAGATCCATATTTAACACCAAATGAAAAGGTAGATTATTAATGAATTAAAGATTTTATATGAAAGTTAAAACTGTATATAAAACCTACAACTATAAAGCTAAAAAATTTAAAAATACAAGAATATCTTTATGACTCAAAGGTAAGAATGGCCTTCATAAGGCAGAAATCAGTGACTCTGATCACATCAAAATTAAGATTTCTTTCTGACATAAGACACATGGGAGAGATGACAGAATGGGAGCTTTTTTGCATTGCCTAAAATGACAAAAGATACTCTGTCATGAGACTAGAATTTTTTAAAAAGACAAAAAGGCTAATATTTAGATTACAGAAGGAACTCTTACATAAAAAGAGAGAACTCTAATAGAAAAAAAAAAAGGAAAAATTAACAAGAAGAAACACAAAAATGAATAGATGCTAAAAATGCTTGAAGAGATGCTATGAAGAGTTGCTAAAAAATCACCAGTAAGGAAGGTAATTCAAATTAAAGAGAGATATCACCTGAATTCCTATTAGGCTGATGAAAAATTAAGCAGCGAATGCTGCATAGTGATGGCTAGAATATAAGGTTATGCAGTATAGGAGTCATCATGTATTAATGGTTGAGTCTACAGTAATGCAGCCATTCAGGAGAGCAATCTGGTACTATTTCAGGAAATTAGGTATGCACACCCTCTACTGACTCAGCAATTCAGATAATTTCACATGAATGAAGATGTTCATTGCTGCATTACTTGTGAAGGCAAGGAGTTGGAGGCAATCAGGATCTATCACTGGAGGAATAGGCAGGTTAAATGGATAGGTACGTGCAAAATTCTGAATACTACAAGGCAGGCAGAAGTCATAGATCAGATGTACATATAGGAAAATGAGACATCTTTTTTAAAGCAATAAATAAAAATAAATGCAATAAAATATAACACAGTACCACTTATGTGAATTAAAAACTGAAGCACACACAAAAGCCCATTTTTCAAAAATACAGACAATCCTCACCAATCCCATATTTGCTAATTCACCTACTTGCTAAAATTTATTTGTAACCCCAAAATCAAAACTTGCAGCATCTTAGGGTAGGCAGGGTGGCTCATGCCTGTAATCCCAGGACTTTGGTAGGCTGAGGTGGGTGGATCACCTGAGGTCAGGAGTTTGAGACCAGCCTGGCCAACATGGTGAAACCCCATCTCTATTAAAAATACAAAAAAATTAGCCGGGTATGGTGGCAGGCATCTGTAATCCAAGCTACTTGGGAGGCTGAGGCAGGAGAATCACTTGAACCCAGGAGGTGGAGGTTGCAGTGACCTAGATTGCACCATTGCACTCCAGCCTGGGTGACAAGAGCAAAACTCTGTCTGGATTAAAAAAAAAAAAAAAAACTTGCAGTGTCTTGCAGCCATTTGTGGACATGCATAGAATGGCGAAAAATCTAAGTCACCCCCATGCACATTCCCAGCTGAGACCGAACAAGGCAACAGACACTCCCTTATTTCAACTCTCATACTGTAAACAATTGTCCTTTTCACAGTATTTTTTCAAATTTTTGTGCTTTTGATTGGTGATTTCATGTTTTAAATGGCCTCCAAGCAGCATGCTGCCTATTGTGTCTAAGCACAAGAATGCTGTGATGTGCATTACAAAGAAAATATGTGGTAGATACATTTTATCCAGGCATGAGTTTTAGTGCTGTTGGCCATGAATTCAATGCTAATGAATCAACAATAGCTATGAAATAAGGTGTATTTAAGCAGAAACACACATAAAACAAGGTTAGGTAATTTTGTCAGTTATTAACTGACAAAAATGCTGTGAATAGAGGCTCACAAGAACCTAAGCCTGTATTTCCCGTAAGAGCAATCCCTCAGTCTTCACTAAGTCAGTATTCAAGATGAGTTTATAGAATGTAATCACTATGAATGATGAGAATCAACTGTACAAACAAAAGGACATATATTAAACATAGTAGACCAGTCAGCCAGTGGAAGTAGAGAATGGACAAAAGGGAAAAAATACATTAAATGAGAAGAGCCTTGCCCATACCAATTTTAAGGTGCTATGAACAAAGAAGTATGGTAATTCATACTGATAATTCTGAATCTGAGGCCAAAACTAAATAAAAAAGTAAAAATAGAGTAACGTTATAGTAAGAGAGGTAATTCAATAAATGAATGGCCTACCACAGAGATGTGCTTGCAGAGTTCTAAATATAAACAATAAACATAAAACATAAACTAAGATGATGGGGTTAAGGAATCAGAGAAATGTCTTAAGGTAAAAAAGATTAATATACCTGAGGTACACTGTGTTTTCCATACTTCCAAAACTTATTCTGTGATAAAAGAGACTTAAATTTCTCCTCCAGAGAATCAAGCTCATTATCAGGTAAGAGGCAAAGCAATTTCTTTAATGCCAATAAGGAACAAGTTACAACCCGGTAGAATTTAGCTTCTCTTTCTTCCTCTGGAACAGTTCTTAATATAAAACAAAATAATATATTAAAAAATTTAGAATAAGCCAAACTATATATCTGGTACTTCTATTTTAAAAGTTTTTATCATTAAATATCCACCAAAGTTGCTTTATTTCTATCTTCTATTTCCCCTATGCCAATGGCCCTCAAAGTATAAACATACAAAGAAGTTTAATCACACTTTACTCCTAATACTAGGTGAAAGAAGATGAAAGGCCAAGGCTTGAAATAAGTGAGCAAGTATAGTGCTATCAGTAACATGTACAAGGGTGATCCCAGGGAATGGATATCAAGCCATGTAAGACTATTTTCCCTCAAGGACTCTTAAAACTTTAAATAGAATTTAAAAGTAAACAAGGCCGGGCACAGTGGCTCACACCTGTAATTCCAGCACTTTGGGATGACGAGACAGGCAGATCATCTGAGGTCAGGAGTTTGAGACCAGCTTGACCAACATGGTGAAACCCCATCTCTACTGAAAATACAAAAAAATTAGCCGGGTGTGGTGGCAGGTGCCTGTCATCCCAGCTACTCAGGAGGCTGAGGCAGAACTGCTTGAACCCAGGAGGCAGAGGTTGCAACAAGCTGAGATCACGCCACTGTACTCCAGCCTGGGCAAAAAGAGTTCAACTCAAAAAAAAAAAAAGTCACATTGATATCATCTGATTACTTATGAGTGAAACAAATCCTTAACATGAGTTACAAAGAACCAATACAACTTACTGCGGGTCACTGAGTGTATCAGGTGTTTCTTTTATAAGATGATCCTGCAGCACCTACAAAGGGAGGAAAATACCAAAGCCTTTGGTTTTACTGAACTGTCAATGGTGAACAGACAGAGCCCAGTTTAGTAAAATCCATTTTTAAAAATCCCCATAAACCTCATCTTACCTAAGAGCAGAATCAAATAGCAAAACTAAAAGGTTTGAATTTTATCAATTTTTCTTTTCCTGTCAATCCCCAACATTAACTACTGTTGGAATAAGAAGGACAGATACTTTTTCCCTATGCACCTACAAATACTCCTGACCACTTGTTTCTCCATTTCTCTTGCACACAGCAATGAAATGAATTTGTGAATCTGGGAGATAAATTGGGCTCTGCTTTCCCCTCTTTTGTAAGCCTGCTTGCCTACAAAGAACGCCACACATTGTGCTCTGCTCCATCACAGAGGAAGGTATGAGGTTTTCAAATGTGGGGAAGTCTGCTTCCTTCTGGGGTGTAGTGCAAGGGAGTCCATCCATTGTTCCAGTAACTACTTTATCAGCAATAAAAATAACATTAATTGAGCTTTTATATGTGCCAGGTATTGCTTTGAACACATTTTAGGCATTAACTAAATTAATCCTTACAACAACTTCATGAAGTGCAAGTTAATTCCTGCTTTATAGATTACAAAATGAAGGCACAGAAACTTGCCCAGGGTCACACACCTGGTTGATACCTGATGGCAGAGTGGGACTAGAATTAATGGTGTGACCCAGAGCACATGTCTTACAGACAGTATGATATACTGTCTATAATGTTGACATTTTTGATTTTCATTTGCCTACCTCCTCTCTAATACATGGGTTTGGAATTTGAGACAGTTCAATGCCAATAGCTGAAATGAACTGTAGCATAGCCAACTAAAGGGAAAATAAAATGGAAGAATGAACATATGGATAACAGAACACATATGTTCATTCTGCTATCCATCCATGACAAAGCCAAGAACAAATTTATTTTTTTTAAAAGCCTATGAAAAGCCAAATTAGTTGTCTCAAAATCCATTTCCTAAAGCTCTTAGTGTCCAAACTCATGACACTTGACTCTCATAACATTTATCAGTTGGCATTTTAAATCAACCAAAAATTCTCAAGTTACAGATGGGCTAGAGAACTCCATTTGAGCATATAATTAAAGCTACAAACCTTCTCCCTAGAAAAACAAGCTTGGTACACCTGAGAAATGAAGAATGGAAGAACCTAAATGGGGGAACTAGAATCAAGTAATGTGTTGTGAGGTGTTGGGTGAAGAGATTAGACAGGTAAGCAGGGACCAGATCATGCAGAAATTTGAACTTACAGTGTAATATAAGACAAGAAATTTCTTATCTTACATTACACTGTAAGTTCAAATTTCTTATAGGAAATTTGTCTTATATTACACTATAAGACAAATGTATGTCAAGACAAGAAATTTGAATTTATAGTGTAATGGAGAGCCACAGGAAGGATGGCTAATTGAGAGGAGAAAGGAAAGCAGGGAGGGAGGGTCAGACAGAAATGTTTAAGTAGGGTTATATGCAGGGTGTTGTGGAAACATAGGAGTACTAAATAAGGGAATAAATGCAAGCATAGATTTTTTTTTTAATTATCAAGTCCCTCCTCACTCCTACTTCATCTACTTTTATTTCTCCAAATAATTCTAACAACTCTGTTGTCTCGTTTTTCAAGTCCATATATTGGGAATAGCAAATAAAGGGAGAAGAAATAAGACACTACTAGAAACAGACACACTGAAAGTCACAAACAGGTATGGCCGATAACTTTTTATGAAAAAGTTATGGCAAAAGTGTTGGCCCAGTGTGGAGAAACTTTATCTGATAATGGGAGTATAAATTTGTTTGGCCTTCTGAAGGGCCATTTATCATTATCTATAAAAATGTTTAATGTTCTTATCCTTTGGCCCAACAAATGCTTACTACAAGTTCTAGTATGTATCACTCCCACAAGGGTATGAAGAGTTCTACTCAAGAATGTTTACTGAAGTAGCATTTGTTATGATAAAAAATTGGAAAGAAAATCCAAATGTATATTAACATAAATAGTTAAACTATAGTACATTCATGTAAAGTTACACCAGAAAGCCAATAAAAAGACACTAAGGTCGATCTGTATATATGTATTGAAATGGAAATATGAGAGAAAATAATTTATTCTTACATATATTCTTTGTTTAGATTACACATAATAAAACATATCTACTTTTTAAAAATATAATAAAGACTTCAAAATTAAAATGAAAAATGGAAATACTATAGAAAGATCCAATCCAAAATGTTCATTTTGTTACAGATCCAAATTGGTCAACTTTACTAAACAGAATCTTAAAAAGGCAATCTTCAGTTGGAAATATTATACTTACTCATTCCCCTGCAATCCTAAGTAAAAGAGCTGTCATTATGGTATGCTTATAACCCTGAAACACTTCAAAAAAAAAAAAAGATTCAGAATGATTCCAGAACTTACACTTGTAATTTCATCTTTACAAAATGCTATGGCTTCAGGTTGCTTGCTTGGAGGAAAAGCCGCTTCAAATGCATCTTTTGCTGCAAACGCAGCTGGTGTGTAAGTATCACACTGAGCCATTAGCCAATATCCCATTAAACTTTTTAAGTAGGGAGCCAACTGTTTCTTTACTTTCAGGATAAGTTTTTCAAAAGCTTGCTGTGTGGCTTCTCGGACCCCGACGGTCATGATCCTGTTAAAAATATAAATGTGATTTAAAATAGCTCTAGTCCACAAAAACAATCACAGACAATTCCGAATATGCTATAATGACCCATTACCAAGAATTCACCTATATATTGAGCTAAACTGAAATCATTTTTTTCATCAATAATTTGGAGGTTTTTAAATCAGAAATTATGTAAAATAATTGGTTAATTTTTCTTTCTCCCCCTGTTCCCAATGAGATAAGACTATATTCAAAACAGATTCAAAGTTGAGCCTTCAGGCTGAGCATGGTGGCTCACACCTATAATCCCAGCACTTTGGGAGGCCGAAGTGGGCAGATCATTTGCAGTCAGGAGTTCGAGACCAGCCTGGCCAACATGGTGAAACCCCATCTCTAATAAAAAATACAAAAAATTAGCGGGGCATGGTGGCACACACCTGTAATCCCAGCTACTCAGGAGGCTGAAGCAGGAGAATCACTTGAACCCTGGAGACAGAGGTTACAGTAAGCAGAGACTGCACCACTGCATTCCAGCCTGGGTGACAGAGTGAGACTCCGTCTCAATTTAAAAAAAAAAAAGCTGGGACTTGAATAATTAAGCAACTCACTCTCATTCTTCTGCAGCAAATTTACAGGAAATAAAATGATTGTCAAAATTTATTAAAACTGGAAAGCACCTGGGTAATTCTCTAGCAACAACCTAATTTCTGAAAACAGGCTTCCTCAATATTCTTCATAACCCAACACAATCCAGTAATTTTCCTTTTAAAGACGTTGTCTCTCTCTGTCATCCAGGCTGGAGTGCGCTGATGAGATCTTGACTCATTGCAACCTCCGCCTCCTGGGTTCAAGGGATTCTCCTGCCTCAGCCTCCCAAGTAGCTGGGATTACAGACATCCGCCACCACACCTGGCTAATTTTTAGTAGAGACAGGGTTTCACCATGTTAGCCAGGCTGGTCTCAAATTCCTGATCTAAAGTGATCTGCCCAACTCGGCCTCCCAAAGTGCTGGGATTACACGCATGAGCCACCATACCAGGCCCCAGTCTTTTTTATTTCCACACTCTTCTCAAGTGTTAACAATTCAATTTGCATAACAAGGCTGACCTAACATTTAATAACCCTCACCAAAAATCAACCTTACAAATTTGAGAGTCTCCATGACTCTAACCAAAAACATGCAACAGAAATAAACTAGCAAAGTTTGAATACTTACAAGTGAAATTTTGCAAAAAATTCTTGGCCAATATGGAAGAACTCCTTTCACAGTTTCTGTGTCTCTCTCTGTACACATGGTCCCAAATTCCTGCATAGCCTAAAAGTAAGTTATTAACATCATTAAGAATTAACAACTATAATACTGGTATTATTACTCTGTTCTGGAAGTTTTGTCTATTTTATGTAGCAGGAGAGTACACTATTTCTGTCTACACCATATGAGACTAGTTTGAAGAGCTCCTTCACAGGCTACTATGGGAGAAACTCTTCAGTTGTTTTTTAAAAAATAAAACATCTACAAACAAAAAAACCTCAATTTAAAGTTACACGGTCAAAGTTACATTTCCTAATGGGAAAAACTGTACAGCCAAAATTCGAAAGCAGTTCAAAAAAGTTTAGTGTAACAAACTAATTTACAACTTAGAAAATAAATATCAACTAAGTTTAAGACTACGTATCAGAAAAAAGTACAATTGTAGGCTGGGCGCGGTGGCTCACACCTGTAATCCCAGCACTTTGGGAGGCCGAGGCGGGAGGATCACAAGGTCAAGAGATCGAGACCATCCTGGCCAACATGGTAAAATCCCATCTCTACTAAAAAAAAAAAAAAAATACAAAAATTAGCTGGGCGTGGTGGTGCGCACCTGTAGCCCCAGCTACTCAGAAGGCTGAGGCAGGAGAATTGCTTGAACCCAGGAGGCGGAGGTTGCAGTGAGGCGAGATCACGCCACTGCACTCCAGCCTGGCGCCTGGCAACAAAGCAAGACTCTGTCTCAAAAAAAAAAAACAAAAAAGAAAGAAAGAAAGAAAAAAGTACAATTGTAAAAGAACTTAGCAATAAATTATTGTTCATTTTTCTTTACATAAGATACGCTAATGGCATTTCCTTTTAACAAAGGGATTTTCTTGATAATATTTTATGAAAACAAGAAAACTTGCTTTTAATTTTGTGGTGACATCTTTCTTTGAAAGTTTCCGCAGCACCATTCGGAAATCAGAATCTACAAGACTGTCAATTTCTTCAGCTCCTTGAATAGCAGGAACGTAACCCAGGTCACTGTGAGATGTTCCAAAACCAATAAATCCAGGCACTGTTCCCTGTTCTTTGGCAAGGAGCTCTGCAGCTCGGCCACTGTTTGAAGGCTGATAAGAAAATTATGGAGAAAAAAAAGTGAGAGTCCAGAAAGGGTTCAAAACTTTACTTTATAATTCCTTGGCTATTCCCATGGTCAGAATGAGCTTTTACTCTACTATATTTTCTTTTTTCCTACGCCTAAAATTTCATTCATTGCAAAGTTCCCCAAAGACTAATGGTTTTGTCGCCAAGAATCCATCAATACTGATCCTAGAAATTATTCAAATTCCTAAATATTAGAATGTTTTGTAAACCATGGATAACAATCCATAATATCAATATAATGAACCATGACAGAATTTTAAAGAAATTGATAATTTTTAAAATCACAATGTATCACATGTGGTAAAATTTTCGTAAATGCTGTTTTATGAATTTTATTTCTGACTGTCATATAAATAGTATGTACACACTCTCGTATACTGTGTAATGATGTAAAATTAACTCATAAATAGAACCCATATTTTCATTCATTCATAAATTGAACAAGTATTTATTAAGCAATCACAATGGCCCAGGTCTAATGATAGCTGCTGCTAGACTGAGAGTTCCTTGAGGGTGGATACACTCATTTCCACATACTCAAAGCTTAGCCTAACCTCCTTGGGCTAAAATTACATTATTATGGCCACAAAAATCAATACAGTGGTCAATCTATAAGACAGACTCCTTTGTTTTGAATCATACGCAATATAGTAGTCTTCAACTAAAAGTTAGGAGGTTGATACAAAGAAATATTTGAACTGCTGAAAGAAATAAACTTATTGTCATCTAAAGAGAAAATGTTTCAGACATCACAATCCATCTAAACTCATCTACTTCTTATTTCTCTATAAGGATGTTTGCCAATAGTTATCCAAATGTGTGATTCAAATTGCTCATACCAGCGGAGCAGCGTGGCTTATGCCTGTAATCCCAACACTTTGAGAGGCCAAGGCGGGTAGATCACTTGTGCCCTAGAGTTCAAGACCAGCCTGGGCAACATGGCAAAACCCCATCTCTACAAAAAAAACACAAAAATTAGCCAGGTGTGGTGGCGGGCGCCTGTAATCCCAGCTACTCAGGAGGCTGAGGTACGAGAATCACTTGAACCTGGGAGGCTGAGGTTGCCGTGAGCCAAGATCGTGCCACTGCATTCCCTCCGGGGCAACAGAACGAGACTCAGTCTCAAAAAAAAAAAAAAAATTGCTAATACCTAGCAAAAGTGTGTTTGGAAAATTCATTTGACAAGGAATAATCTGGCCTACTTTCTATACTTAATTAAGTGACCACAAAAGAAAATGATGGCCTGCATTACATTTTTTCCTTCAATCTGTAGCATTTAAGACTAATTCCAAAAAAAGGTTCTCTATTTTTTTTTTAAGTGAAAGCAAGTCTATTAAGAAAATAGGTCAGGCACAGTGGTTCATGCATGTAATCCCAGCACTTTGGGAGGCCAAGGAGAGTAGATCACCCAAAGTCAGGAGTTCAAGACCACCTTGGCTAACATGGTAAAATCCCATATCTACTAAAAACACAAAAATCAGCCGGGCTTGGTGGAGCATGCCTTTAATCCCAGCTACTTGGGAGGCTGAGGCAGGAGAACTGCTTGAACCCAGGAGGCAGAGGTTGCAGTGTGTCGAGATAGCGCCATTGCACTCCAGCCTGGGCAAAAGAGTAAAACTCCATTTCCAAAAAAAAAGAGAAAAGAATAAAAGAATGGCTACTCCATAGGCAAAGCAGTGGTTCTCTATTTTTTAAGTTTACTAAAATGAATTAACATTGGTAATTCAATTCACCTTTCTCAATACTGGTACATGAATAAAGAGCTACAAAGGAAGTAGTGAATCATAATTCTAAAAACTAAATATGATGACTTTAGGATATCATGAAAACAACCCAAGTTACTTTTAAATGCACTAATTATCTTTCTTTCAATGTCTACTTTGAATTTAAAATACAGTTAATTCTTCCTTCCTTTCGGCCGGAGCCGCCATCTTCCAGTAATTCGCCAAAATGACAAACACAAAGGGAAAGAGGAGAGGCACTCCATGTATGTTCTCTAGGCCTTTTAGAAAACATGGAGTTGTTCCTTTGGCCACGTATATGCGAATCTATAAGAAAGGTGATATTGTAGACATCAAGGCAACGCGTACTGTTCAAAAAGGAATGCCCCACAAATGTTATCATGGCAAAACTGGAAGAGTCTACAATGTTACCCAGCATGCTGTTGGCATTGTTGTAAACAAACAAGTTAAGGGCAAGATTCTTGCCAAGAGAATTAATGTGCGTATTGAGCACATCAAGCACTCTAAGAGCCGAGATAGCTTCCTAAAACGTGTGAAGCAAAATGATCAGAAAAAGAAAGAAGCCAAAGAGAAAGGTACCTGGGTTCAACTGAAGCGCCAGCCTGCTCCACCCAGAGAAGCACACTTTGTGAGAACCAATGGGAAGGAGCCTGAGCTGCTGGAACCTACTCCCTATGAATTCATGGCATAATAGGTGTTAAAAAAAAAAATAAAAGACCTCTGGACTGTAAAAAAAATAAAAATAAAAAATACAGTTATTCTTATGACCTTTGTATATTAAGTGCTATACCCATAGTTTAATAAAAATTAAAAAACAATTCTATTTATGGCCTTTATTTTTTCTTATACTATGACTACTTCTGTCTACATTCTTTCGTGCCTAGCTTCTAGAGGTATTTGAGGTGGCAATCCTGAGTCTACAGTTTATAGACCAAACCAAGGAAGACTTACAAGATCTTTTACCATCTAAACTCAACTTTTCCCAGTCTTACCTCCTACCACTCTTTCCTTCCCTTGCCCCACCTCCTTCTCTAATTACGCTGCCATCATTCCTGCTCTAGTACCAAACTGAATTCAACGTTCTCTGAGGCAGGGCATGGTGGCTCATGTCTGTAATCCTCGCATTTTGGAAGGCTGAGATGGGCAGATCACTTCAGGCTAGGAGTTTGAGACCAACCTGGCCAACATGGTGAAATCCCATCTCTACTAAAAGTACAAAAAATTAGCCGGGTGTGGTGGTGCAGGCCTGTAATCCCAGCTACTCAAGAGGCTGAGGCAAGAGAATTGCTTGAACCAGGGAGGTGGAGGTTGCAGTGAGCCGAGACACTGTCTCAAAAAAAAAAAAAAAAAAAAAAAAAGGTTATCTATGTGATGCCCTTTCACAATTTGATATTTATACACTCTTTTCTCTCTACCTGAAAATGCTTCCTTTCTTTTCACTTCCTGACAAACTCCTACTCATCTTTCAAACTCACATTTGCAACACTTGCCTTCCCCTCTTTCTTTTTTATTCTCTCACATTCTTTCTTCTAATACCTGCATCATAATGCTTTAATATAATATTTGCTTACATATGTGTCTGTATCATCAAACTAACAGTTCAAGAACAGCAGACATCTGTCCATTATCTCTGAATATCTGACATCCAATATCGAAGTCTTCTATTGAAGACTTTGCCACATTAAAGTTAAAATCCCAACTCCACAACTTCCTGGCTACATGAGCTCATGCAAGCTAATTTCTCTAAACCTCAGTTTCATCACATTTAAAATGATATATGAGTAATTCATTCATCGCTTGGGTTGTTTTCATGATTAAACATAAGTTTTCAAATCACCATAGTAATAACTGATTCCAGCAAGAATCAAAGGGTACTCAAAACATTAGGTGAAAGTTTGTGGAAGGATAGGACATTCACAGTCTCAAACTAACATATTATTTGTCACTGACAAATGGAAAAAGATAACTTTATAATGGACAACACCTTAACCAAGTGATTAAACAAATACCACTAATAAGGGGACAAAGAGGTGCAAAGTGCCCCTGGTGTGATGCACAGAGAAAGATTTATCATCTATGAAAGATTCCTTCTAAAAATTGTTTAGCCTGAATCTAATCATAAGGAAACAACTAGATCAATCTGAATTAATTAAACAAATGGCCCAGACTCTTCCAAATTTTGTTTAAAAGGACACTCCTCTCCCTGCTTAAACAGCACTGAGAAACTCTGGATCAAAGAAACGCAAATGGTAACTAAATGGAATGAGTGATCCTTGACTGGATCTCAAATGTTAAAATCATTTATCTTAAAAAAAAAAAAAAAAAGGCCCAAACTGGGCAACATGGCAAAATTCTGTCTCTATAAAAAAAATACAAAAATTAGCTGGCCATGATGGCCTGTGCCTGTAGTCCCAGCTACTGGAAAAGCTGAGGTGAGAGGACCACTTGAATCCGAGAGGCGGAGGTTGCAGTGAGCCGAGATCATGCCTCAGCATTCCAGCCTGGGTAACAGAGAGAGACCCTGTCCCGAAAAAAATACATATATTAGCCAGGAGTCCTAGCTACTGAGGAGGCTGAGGTGGAAGGACCACTTGAGACCAAGAAATCAACACTGCAATGGGCGTGATCATAGCACTGCACTCCAGGCTGGGAGACAGAGTGAACCTGTTTTAGCAAAAAAAAAAAAAATAGTCTGTAGAGAACATTATTGGGATAACTACGTAAGTCTAAATACAAGGCTGTATACTGGATTACAGTATTACACAAAAGTCAGAGTTTCTGCATGCTATACTCATTACTGTAATTGCTACAGGCTAGAAGAATGGCATTGTCTTTAGAAGATACATGCTGATGTATTTAGAGGTTAAGAGTCCCGACTTCTGCAACTAAGTCTCATACATACAGTTCAGCAAAATACATAAAGTAAGAGAAAGAAAGCAAAAGCAACCAAGTATTAACAATTGGTGAATCTAGGTAAAGAGCATATGGGATGTCACTCTAATATTCTTGCAACTTTTTCTCATAAGAACTTTTCAAATATAAAACATTGAGAAAATTTCTAAAATAAAAAACAATAAATGAGGATACAAGTGCTTAGCACAGTAACACAATAGGTTGCTAGAATTGCTAATACTGTTATCTTCCAAAACAGATTAAGTGACTGATTTGAGAAAATGTGAAGTTGAAATCACTAGAATTAACTATATCAGAAACAGGGAAAAAGTATTCATAAAATTGGACTGTACTATAACAAATCTAACGACACTAAAAAAATGCCATTATAACACCGCTCGTTGCATAGTTTTACACGAATCCACTTTAAAGTCTTCTTTAAACAAGTATTAGCGCCTGTTAGGTGCTAGTCTCTGTTTTATGCGAGAATAAAAACATTGGCTTTCAAAATACTTACATCCTAGTGAAGCAAGACACTAAATGCCGTATTATGTTAGAAGTCATAAATACAAAGGAGTAAAATAAAGCAGGAAGAACAGGGAGTGGGGGAAGGGCTACAAGAGGGTGATCATGGGAAAGTTTGGAGCCACCTAACTGAAGAGCGTTGGGAGCGGGCCAGGTTAAGGTCAAGGCACAGTGAAGAGATGAGTATGGCTGGAGGAAGTAAGCCAAGAGGAGGGGAGTTGAAGATGGGGCTGCAGATGGAAAGGGGTAACAAGCAGACCAGAAACCAAATATACCATCCTAAGAGCTATGGCTTAGGAGGAGCCACTGTAGGTAGCAAAGGAGAGGCACGATCAGCGGTAACCTCCACAGTGGGTTCACTTTAACATCGTCCCAACTCTCCTCCTTCCTAGCGCCGCCCTCCCCCAACCAAACCACTACCTCCGCCAGATAACCTTCCAGTGAAGCTGACACAGAATCATTTCTTCATGAATACTGTGGGTGTGTGCTCGGACGGGGACAGGTCTGGCATGGAACATCTCTTCTCTCACAATTCCCAGTCTGCTCAGAGATAACCCAAACCGCCCTCAGGGACGCACACACAACGGAGAGGTCACACTCGACACTCAAACACACGCCTCCCCACAGCCGCGCTCCACACACCCTCCAGCCACGCACTGGGCAGTATCAGCCGCCTCGAAGCGAGGCTCCCTGGTCTGCCGAGCCACCCCCGACTCACCCTCAGGTTCCCTTTAGTTCGTTGCTTATTCTTCCCACCCATGGTCGCGGTTGCAGCTGTACTCTGAGCCCTCAGACCCGGGTTGACACGTCCTGGAGACAACTTCCGGCCTCTGGTGCCGGAAGAGGACTCCCTGTAATAACTTCCCCCCGGACCCCGTTTTCTGCCACCCACCCCGTTCTTCTGCTGCCCCACTTCCGCTCCCGCCTCCCGCCTCCCGCTGTGTCACTGACCATCCGCCGCCGTAGACGTCACAGTTAAAGCCACGCCTGTCTGAGTGACGTCATTCCTGGCCAATAGGAAGCCAAGCATTGGATCCGTGGCGCCAAATCCTGTCTTCAGCGCTTTCAGAAGCAATATTTGTTCCTTGCTTAACGGGTAGGAAACAGGCAGGAATCACAAGAGGGGCAGTTTCACATGAGGGTAGCAATAGGATGTTATGGTAGAGGCTCTGGGAAAATGGGAATGGGTTAGACTTCCAAAGGGATGCAATCATCAGTATCACCTGGGCGTTTGTTAGAATGGCCAATTCTGGCCCCTCGGAACTCCTGAATCAGATTCTGCATTTTGCCAGTATTCCCAAGTCTTCTTAAAATGTGATTACTAGGCCGGGCGCGGTGGCTCACGCCTGTAATCCCAGCACTTTGGGAGGCCGAGGCGGGCGGATCACGAGGTCAAGAGATCGAGACCGTCCTGGTCAACATGGTGAAACCCCGTCTCTACTAAAAATACAAAAAAATTAGCTGGGCGTGGTGGCGCGCGCCTGTAGTCCCGCTACTCGGGAGGCTGAGGCAGGAGAATGCTTGAACCCGGGCGGCGGAGGTTGCAGTGAGCCAAGGTCGCGCCACTGCACTCCAGCCTGGCGCCTGGTGACTGAGTGAGACTCTGTCTCAAAAAAAAAAAAAAAAAAAAAAAAAAAAAAAAAAAAAATGTGATTACTGCTGTAGGCAATATTCTCTCTGAATCTCTCCCCCGTCCCCTTTTACCCATATTGAAAGTGTTATTTGAAGTTTAGAAAAGGAGTTTAACGGCCAGGCGTGGTGGCTCACGCCTGTAATCCAAGCACTTTGGAGGCAAATGTGGGCGGATCACCTGAGGTCGGAAGTTCAAGACCAGCCTGACCAACAAAAAAAAAAAGACGAAGAAGAAAAGGAGTTTAACGTGGGAGTCTCTATTAAAATTTGAAATGCAAAAATCCTGTAACTTAGTGATTTTGCGACTCAGAATCACACTAGAGAAACAAGTAAATGTGTGGTGGTTATTGTTTCTCGTTCACACAGTCACCCTTTTATACTCAACTCCATGTTACTGGGGCGCTCCTGCTAGATTCCACCAACAGGGCAACAAAGACAAGAGGAAGAAGGGACTTGCTCCATTCTCTGAGTATCATCCCAGCAGCAGCTGCCTTTTACCGTGGCAGGAGCAATTGCTTTAGCCAGCAGGTGGTTTTAATCTCCATCCTTTCTCCAACAATCACAGAATCAGCCTTATTGCACCCCTCAGAGATAACAGCAGCAATCAGTGCTCTCCTCAGAGATCTGAATTCCAGCTTCATGGGGCCTTTCCCCTGAGCTCCTGAGACAGCCAATATTTGAGCCCCAACACCATGGGATCCCTTCTTTTAGCTCCAGAGGTCCAGCAACAGCCAGCCATCACCCTCTCTTCATTCTTCAAAGGCCTGAACTAAGGTGTATTTTATACAAGGACAACATCTTCATCTCCATCTCAAAAATAATAATGTTTAACTTTTTCAAAATGTAAATGTTTATGTCAAGAAATGTCAGCCGAGTGCAGTAGTTCATGCCTGTAATCCCAGCACTTTGGGAGGTCAAGGTGGGAGGATCACCTGAGGTCAGGAGTTTGACACCAGCCTGGCCAACATGGTGAAACCCCATCTCTATTAAAAATACAAAAATTAGCCAGGCATTTTGGCACATGCCTATAATCCCAGCTAATTGGGAGGCTGAGACAGGAGAATCACTTGAATCCATGAGGCAGAGGTTGCCTTGAGCTGAAATCACACCACTGTACTCCAGCCTGGGCAACAGAGCAAGACTCCGTCTCAAAAAACAAAAGAAGTAGAAAGAAATGTTTCAATACTTTTAAGACTTCAGAAATCAGGTTGGGAGTTAAAAAAAAAAAAAAAAAAAAAAACAAGATTTGAAACTCTTCACTCATAATTATTAATATTAGAAATTCTTGTTTTCACAGATTGAGTTTTACATCAGAATTATAGCCTTTTTTCCCTAAGTAAATATTGAGCATGTCTTACAGAAATCTGATGTTAAAAAAATCTTACCCATCCAGACAACTTTGTGAGGAGGAAAATCCGATATCAAGTACTTAAAAATGTATTTCCACAGGCTGGGCACAGTGGCTCACACCTGTAATCCCAGCACTTTGGTATCCACACCAGCAGCTGTCCCTCGATCCCCTTCATGGAGATGATATACAGGTTTTCGGCTCCTGTGTTGTCAGCACAGTTGATCACAGCTCCTACTGGGAGACGCAAGGAAATCCGAACTTTCGCACCAGAGGACCCACCACATCCTGGCTTCCACATCTTGAACGCCAGAAAGAAGGAAAAAAGTATTTTTTTATTTTTTTAAACAAACTTCTTATTTAAATAGCAGCAACACTACATAAGTAGTATATGCCAGGAGAACATTTGTTTGTCAACGGGGATCCCTAGAGAGTCAACTGAACAAATAATATCTAATAGTTTGCTAACATTACAAAATAAATGTACAATAAGAATAATTTCAGTATATATCAACTATAATTTATCACAATTCAACATGAGATTTGAGCAGAGACAAACATCCAAACTATATCAGAGGGATTTAAAAGAAAATAACCATAATAGTAATAGAGGAATATAAAGGTGAACTTCCAGTTCAAAATAGCATCTGTTAGCAGCCTCTCCCAAATTCGCACACACACAAAAAAAATTTTGATGAAAACATTGAGGAAGACAAAAATAGCATAACTAAAACTAAAACTGATGAAAAACACATTTCCAGAATCTAGAAGGAAACTCTCTAATATTGAGTCTGGACTCATGAAGTCAAGAAGGCAGGAAGGAGATACAGATACATGCATATATATTTCCCTACCACATAAAACTATGTCCTTTCATGCTGGTCTAAATCCTACTCCCATCTGCCCTACAAAGCCCTTCCTTCCCACATACTTTTTGGAATTGCAGCTCCATGTTTAACCAATATTCACCCTCAACACTTGTTCCCAGTTTGGCTAACGACAGTGCTTCCTCAGCAGCCTCTCATGAGTGATGTTTATTATCTAAAATCCCACCTACCTCAGGGGTCTGCAGATGAGAACAGGATCCTCTTTGCTTCCACTTTCCTTAAAACAATAAATTAATATGCATTCTGACATCTGTCCTCTTACCAGCCTCCTGGTCAATCCTTTTAGTCTCTAAAGACTTTAGCACTTGGCTCTCCAACCTCATTCCAAACATCATCCTGGATGTTCTTTTTAAAGTCCTAATTAGGTCCATGTGGAATATCTGTCCACTGCTTGGCCTCTCAGAACATTTGTTTGTCAACTGGGATCCTTAGAAAGTCAACTGAACAAATAAGATGTAATAGTTCGATAACATCACAAAATAAACGTATATAAGGATAATGTCAGTATATATCAGCTACAACTCATCACAATTCAACATGAGATTTGATCTTCATCTCGTATCATTTTCCTCCATTCCACTTCATCTACCATACCACAGTCATATCCTGATATTACTGTTGTACCAGAGTGAGTAACGAAATCAAAACCAAGACAAAAGTATGCCAAATTGCAGGGTCTTTATTGCCGATGGCGACGGAGGACTCACGTCTCTCCAACCCGTGGCCCCGAGCTCAGGGGGAGCAAGGTATTTAAGCTGTAAAACCATATCCTTGTTTCGGGGGGCTCAGGGTTGTGTAAGGCAAGCTGTTTGTACAGAAGCTAAAGTCAGCAGTTTGTTGCAAGGGAAGGGGGTTAGCAGTAGAAATTTTTAACCTTAGAAAATAACGCTTCTGAGAATTGCAATACAATAACAGTTCTGAGAACTACAACTCTGCTCAGGGCCCCGGTGGTTTTTCTATAAGATGGCAGTGCTTAAGCTTTCTGTTTTAGCCCCTATCTCATTACTACTTACATTTTCCCAATTTCACCCCACTCTTGGGTCACAATCCCCTCTTGCCAGATTCCTCATTTAACTGTTTCCACCTAGACATTCTTCCAGGAAATCTTGACCTTGCATTGTCCCTTATACTTTTTCCCTAACTCTAAGGACTCTTCTCTCTTTACTCCCTTCATTGTTCACTTTAGATTTCATGATCTTTTGTATCAATCACTCTCTTGCCAATAACAATAAGTCTCTTGTTCATCTACTCTTTCAGCCTATTCATCCAGAGAAACCAAACACTACACAAAGCCAGTTATTTGTTTTCAGCTTTTTTTTTCTTACCAGAGAAATGTTGAACACTACCTGGAAAATAAACAATTTAGTCAACAGAAGGTTTAGACCACTAAGCATTAATGATTCCAAGCCTTAGTTTTGTCTTCATTACAGCCCAAAAAATGTACCATACTTCTGTAATTTTCTAGGACTCCCTGCAATTAATTATTTGAACAGTTCTTCAAAACTCTGACCATTTTACCTTCCTCCTTGACTTCAACAGATGACTTTTCCTCCCATTTCACAGGACAAGAAGATGATCAGATCATATTCCTTATCTTTCCAACAGCAAACATGTAAATTGGGCTGTTAATAATTTTTTTTTTTTTCTTAGATGGAGTCTCGCACTGTCCCCAGGCTGTAGTGCAGTGGCGCAATCTTGGCTCACTACAATCTCTGCCTCTGGGATTCAAGCAATTCTCCTGCCTCAGCATCCCAAGTAGCTGGGACTGCAGGCGTGCACCACCACACCCAGCTAATTTTTTTGTATTTTTAGTAGAAACAGGGTTTCACCATGTTGGCCAGGATGGTCTCAATCTCCCGACCTCATGATCTACCCGCCTCGGCCTCCCAAAGTGCTGGGATTACAGGCGTCAACCACTAAGCCCAGCCGGCTGATGATTATTTTACACTGTTTAACTGAATGGTTGTTAAAATAGTAAAATTCTCCTATACTCTCCGAAATGTTCTTTCATTGCCCTTGCCATTTTCCTAGGACTTCTCTGACCTCCCCCTTGATTCCTGACCAAAGTGTTAACTGGTGATTTATGAGGAGGCTTCTAAAATCCCATTCCAGCCCTAGACGTGTGACTATTCCAATGGATGGTGACCGCGTCATATTGGTTGTTAAGTATGTTGAGTATCATCCCTTCCCACAAACCTTTCTTCCATCTTCAACTATAGTCCCTCCATAATTCTGTTTAAAAAGAAGTGTCAAAGATGGGGAAAAAAAAATAAATGCACAAGGCTAGTCATTTCTGCACCACTTCAAAGTCAAAATGAAGGACTAGAACAACATAAATATCCATCAACTGGATGCCAGTTGAAAAAATACGGTACAACTACATAATGTAATACTACATAGCTATTAAAGGAAATGAGAAATATGTCTATATACTGCTCTGGAGTGAGCCTCACAGTCTTTTTGGTTATTTGGTTTGCTTGTTTTTCTGTTTATGGAGACAGAGTCTCACTCTGTTGCCCAGGTTGGAGTGCAGTGGTGCCATCACAGCTCACTGCAGCCTTGACTCGGGCTCAAGTGATCCTCCCGCCTTAGCCTCTCAAGTGGCTGGGATCAAAGGCATGCATCACCACTCCTGGCCAATTTTTTTTCTTTATTTGTAAAGATGAGGTCTCGCCATCTTGCCCAGCCTGGTCTCAACTACCTGGGCTCAAGTTATTCTCTCCTCAGCTTCCCAAATGCTGGGATTACAGGTGTGAGCCACTGCACCAGCCTCATCCCACCAAGCTTTAAAAATGTGAGGTATTGCCATAGCAATCTGAAGTGTTGGTTAGGAATAAACAGTATGTGGATTGACATTCAATACCAAGTACTGTCAGGGGCATGGAGCAACTGGAAGTCTCATACTGGTGGGAATGCAATATAGTACAGCCACTGTGGAAAACAGGTTGGCAGTTTCTAGTAAAGTTAGTACTATATTTTTTTAAAAAAGAAAGCAATTTAAATACCTACTTCACACCACACTCTAAAACAAATTGCTGATGACTGAATGTTAAAAATGAAGCCATAGTATACCACACAGGGATGTACATGTCATAAAAGTATAAATACATTTATGGGAATGATAAATGCTTTCAGGGCGGGGCTTAAGACTGCCAAGCAGCCAGGCAAGGTGGCTCACACCTGTAATTTCAGCATTTGGGAGGCTGAGGCGGGCGGATCACTTGAGGCCAGGAGTTCAAGACCAGCTTGGCCAACATGGGGAAACCCCGTCTCTACTAACAAGACAAAAATTAGCCAGGCGTGGTGGTGCATGCCTGTAATCCCAGCTTCTTGGGAGACCGAGGCAGGAGAATCGCTTGAACCTGGGAGAAGGAGGTTGCGGTGAGCCGAGATCGCACCATTGCACTCCAGCCTGGGCAACAAGAGGGAAACTCTGTGTCAAATAATAATAATAAAAATAAATGCTCACATAGATTTGTTGATAAAAAACAAAACAAACCCAAATTAAAAAGCTATACGACTTCATGACCAAATAGTGAATTGTTTTTCTGAAATTAATTCCAATGCACTCAGACAACAGAATGTTTTTAAAAATGTTTAAAATTTTTATGAAAATCTTTACAATCTATTGTTTAATGAAAGAAGGCAGATACAAAGCAGCATGTACACTACGTTTTTTTTAAAGAAAACCCCACATATACACACATGAAAAAATAAGATACTAGAAAATAAAAAGTAAAACCAAGATTTAATATTGGAAGAGTATAAATGACTGGATTTAATATAGAAAGAGGAGAATATTTAATATAGGAAGAGTAGAAAGTCCAAAAACACAGGATTGTGGGTGACTTTAAAATCCAGTTATTTCCACTCTTCCTATAATGGTATATGTGTAATCCATATATATAATACATACATGTATTACAACATGCATATAATACATATATGTAATACGTTATACATCACATTTAAATAATATATATAATTTGTAAGTGGGAGGAACATGAGAGAGCAGGTTTACAAAATCCGAAAAGCCAAATGCCTCAGTCTGGGGGAAAAGCCTCGATTTCGGTAATTCCCTGGTTAAAATCAAGAAACACCCTGAACTTCGAAGGCACCACCCGGGTCCCAGGATGCACAATTCCTCTAATCCCCTAGTTGCAGCAACATGGGGGGATTAGAGGAAAGTCCCCGAGAATAAGGATCGATGCCTCTTTATCCAAAAGATAATCAGCGTCGACAACAAAAAATAAACAAAAAGTCCAACTCGGCACCAAAGTAGCATCCGGCTAGCCTGCGAGCTGCCCACTCGGGAGCGGAGTCCGCCGCTTAGAACTCAAGCCTGGGTTTGGGAGCCTTTGCCAAGATCCGACTGCAGTCACGCGACCTGCCCGTAGGTCCCAGCGCTCACAGCTTCCCGGCAACCCACGAGCTAGTGCTTCCGGGTCACGTCGGCCCAGGAAGGCGCACGCGCGAAGCATCGCGCGCCAATGCGCGCTCTTAGGCTGCATGTGGGGTCTGCGGGTGCCCGGGAGCTGCCCGGGTCGCAAGAGAAGGCCTAGCTGTCAGTGACAGCCTCAGAGCGCCTGGGAGCCTTGCGATACCCAGGTGTCTGTAGGCAGCCAGCAGACACCTCCACGCTGAGCTGAATCGTCCCTCGCGGGGATGGCAAAGGACATTAGGACCTACATTCCTTCCCCAGCCTGATGGCTTCGGATTGGCAGATTGTGCCTAAGGAAGGCTTGTGGTGCTCCTTTGCTCAATTTTTATGGACTCAGTTTTCTTAAGTAGTTCTAATAATTACCGGGAGTTGCGGGGGCGGGAACGTAATTTCTGCGTCTGCCCTTAAATACCATTAACCCTTGGCTGCGTTGCTGCTTTTACGGAATTTCATCAATGATCTGTTATTTTTTAGTTTCCCTGATATGCATCTTTCTAAAAAAAGATAGCTGGGTAACAGTTTTCATTTAGGTGCTGAAAAGCAATCAGTTCTGCACAATAGCAGATACATTTTTTAAATGCAGTTCGATTTACCAAATTAATGTGCAGATGACAAGACTGGCTTTGACTTTGTTCTTCAAAGCAAACTAATTTGAATTTGTGGGGATTAAATTTAGATATTTCCGGGGTTTCTTTGGTAAGCATACTATTGTTTGTATAGCAAACACTTGTACAAATAAAAGTGGGTATGTGGCCAATATTTCCTGCCCATACTTGTTTTCTTTATAAAATGTAACTTTTAAACATAATTTGACTTGAAAGTGTTTCTTTTCAGGATTTATCATTTTTTATAGGTGATTCCAGTTCAAAATATTTATTACGTTAATATATTGACAAATTGTCATTGTTGAACAAATTTTTAATGTGCAATCATATGGAACATTTTATATTTAAGGATGTTTATATATCAAGTATATATATAATCATTGGTAGAAACTGGGCTGGGTGAGGTGGCTCACACCTGTAATTCCAGCACTTTAAGAGGCTGAGGTGGGCGGATCACCTGAGGTCAGGACTAGCCTGGCCAACAGTGAATCCTTCTACTAAAAATACAAAAATTAGCGAGCATGGTGGCGCCCACCTGTAATCTCAGCAACTAGGCCGAGGTGGGAGAATGGCTTGAACCCAGGTGGCGCAGGTTGCAGTGAGCCAAGATAATGCCACTGCACTGTAGCCTGGATGACAGAGCCAAACTGTCTCCAAACAAACAAACAACAACAACAAAAAAAAACAAACCTAAGAAAGCTATATTGCTTAAACTCTCACATTTATCCATTCTCAAAAGAACTTGCTAATCACAAGATTGGAAAATCTGTACTTCCCTGGCTTACTATGACTTAATCATAAATGTCTAAACTTGACTGGTGTCCCAGGAGAGAAAACTTACAAAACTATTCCGTTGCATTTTGTGTTTATGTGACATTTGAGATCTGCATGTTATACATAGTAATGGTTTTTAATATAATGTACAGAGACTGAAAAAATTTTGGCAGTTTAGCTGCTACGTTAGCTGCTACTTTAGCTGCTTATCGTAATATATGCATCATCTGCCCACTTTAGTGGTACAGGTGTTAGATTCCATTCTCTGTGGGTTATTTCATACAAATCTGCTAGTCGCTGGAGGAATCAGAAACTAGACACATGGCTAGTCCATCTGGCTGTCTGGTGGCAGCAGAGGAAGAACTGGATTTCCAGGGCAACTGACAGGGTGATAGGACTGGGCAGCAGGGAGGAAATCTAGGGAGGTACATAAGATTTAGGTCCAATACAAGCACTGTGCTTTAAATACCATTCTGATTCTCATTTGTGTTTAATCACCTTTATATTTAAGATCTATCCATATTGCCGTCTTCCATTTTATTCCTCTAGATTTCTACATTGTATTACCTAATATATGCTATCTTTTACTTACTGATTCATTTTATGATCATAGTCCAATTCTTTTACTAACTTAATGCATCATCTCTCACCCCAACGCCATTCCTCAACTAAGTCTGAGTGGTCAAGAACTATCCAGGCCAGGCGTGGTGGCTCACGCCTGTAATCCCAGCATTTTGGGAGGCCAAGGCGGGTGGATCATGAGGTCAGGCGTTCAAGACCAGCCTGGCCAAGATGGAGAAACCCTGTTTCTACTAAAAATACAAAAAAAGTTAGATGGAGAAACCCTGTTTCTACTAAAAATACAAAAATCATTAGCTGGGCATGGTGGTGGGCACCTGTAAGCCCAGCTACTCTGGCTGAGGCAGAGAATTGCTTGAACCTGGGAAGCAGAGGCGGTTGTAGTGAGCCGAGATAGCACCACTGCACTCCAGCCTGGGCGGAGAGCAAGACTCCATCTCAAAAAAAAAAAAAAAAAAAAGAATTATCCAACACCTGGTGCCAACCTGAGTGCTAGTATTATTAGTAAATAACGAATGCTATTTATTATGCTAAGTGCTATTTATTAGTAAATAATCAATGCTTTTGGAACTGATTTATAGAGGGCCTCAAAAACCAGGTAGTGTGTTTATTTAATGCTAGGTCAATTTGGCAAAAATAAACGCACAGAAAGCCATTTCCAAAACGAAAAAATGTCAGAATACAATTTGCCAAACAAATTTTCTAAATTACTAATTTGATGAATTGTTGAGACTTTTTAAAAAAGTTCGGGTCCTGCTCATGCCTCAGCCTTGTGTGAGGGGGAGCCCAGGAGCGAGGCAGAGCATGAATACACAAAAATAGAGATGAACTGCAAACTCCACTTCACCTATTTGTGTATCAAAAGGCTGGGGTAAATGCAAAACTAAATCTCTGAAAAGCTCTGTTTGACAAACTAGTTTTCAACTGCTAGTAAAAAGCCTAGGAATTAAACAAAACTGGTTTTATTTCATAAGACGTCTAGAGATAGGCAGCAGCTGGTGCTGGGTCAGCAGCTCAACAATGTGGCAACAGGCATGTTCATGGTTCTCTTCGCCCTTCCTTCTGTTGTGGTTCAAAGAACTCCAGCTCCAGCCATCACTTCAGTGTTTATGGAATCAAGAAGGGGAGGTGGAGGCCTAGCTGCATATGTATCTTTAATCAGGAAGCAAAAGTTTTCCCAGAAATCCCAAAGCCAAAGCTGTTTCCTGAGGCCACTGATAGTTGTTAGTTGCAACAGAGGCTGAAAGGGGGCAATTAGCTTTTCTGGGTTCTTCAGTGGAGGCAGGGAAGGGAAGAGGGGGGTTGGGAATGGCTGGCAAATTAGAGCACTAACATTACCTTTGTGGATAATAAATTTCGTTTTCAAAATGGGCAACTGATACGTGAAGAAATATCTAACAACAATTTTAAGGTTAGAATCTGAAACTTAGTTCTGCTTTCAACCATGACATTTTTAACAGATGCATTTCAGCTATACTACATTTTCCTTGTCCCCCACTCCCCAACATTCTAGAATGGAACTAAAATAAAATTACTTAATATTTCAAGAAAAAGTGGGGGAAAAAAGCAGCAAAAGGTCAACAGTGACAAGATAGTTTCAACTACGCTTTTGCTGTCATTGTCCTTCTACACCAAAGAACATCTGGAAAACATCCCCACATGCTTTGGCATTTAAGAACTGATACAGCTGACCGAAGTCCATGTGGTTTCCCCTGGCTCCATTAACACTGAACACTTTTTCTTCAAACATGGAAAATTTCCTTTGTCTTTCCATTTCATCACTTGTACCATCAAAAGGAATGTCTTCTCGATGGCGAACTAAAATTCTCTTCCAGTTTAATTTTCTGAGTCTGAAAAGAAATTTCCAAAGTAAACATTTTCAAAATGTATATTCTAGGGCACTTTAAACAGAAGTTATAAAACAGACTTATCAATGCCTTTTCTTAGAAGTAGTCTACTTTTTCCTTTTTTTTTTATAACTTTATTTAGTAGAGACAGGTCTTGCTGTGCTGCCTACGCTGGTTTCAAACTCCTGGCTGCCAGTGATACTCCCGCCTCAGCCACCAAAAACGCTGGGATAACAGGTGTGAGTCATCACACCCTGCCAAGAAGGCTACTTTCGTCTCACAAGGATTTATTTTAATCATATGTGATTCTGGTCATAATCCTATCCCCAAACTCATTTGTTGCCATTACTATGGACTTGTATCAGTATTTTAGAAATACAGGAAATACGGAATCCCAAACTACTGATGGACCTTCTCAGAAATTCATTTAGGATATCAGTAAAGAAATGAGAAGATGAGTGGCAATTCGAATGCTTCTAGAAAGCCCCTTACTTCATAGGGTATCCAGTTTGCAGCATCACTAGATGAAGGAAGAAGCAGATCCATGGAAGTGGATGGGGTCATAGTGTCTTGGGCAGGGGCTCAATTCATTCAGTGTACAATTACAGAATGTCTCCTACATGCACTTGTCAGGTGAGGGGGAAAATGCTGACTACATGTGATTTCTGCCGTATCCACCAACTTGAGAATGAATCCCATACTTATATCCACATCTTTTATACAGTCATGTGTTGCTGAACACCAGGGAGACATTCTGAGAAATGCATCTGCAGGCTATTTCGTTGTTGTACCACCACGATAGAGTGTACTCACACAAACCTAGATGGTACTTTTTTTTAATGTATATTTTTTCATGTAGAAAACCAAATGTCCCAGCACCATTACTGAATATGACTCTGATATTCAATAGTGGGAAGATCAAGTGCCATATATCAGGTTTCTATATGTGCTCCATTATAATCTTATGGTACCACTGTTTTATGTGCGGTCCACTGTTGACCAAAACGTCACTAGGCAGCACATGACTGTATCTTGTTTAGTATTAAAATTATTAACATGACTTTACATGCATATATGAAAGCAAACCTTGACCAGAATTCGTCACAGGCACTTTGTGGGCCCTCCACACAAACAACACCAGGTTTTCCAGGCATGCTAAACCCAGACAGGGAAAGCTCCTTTGCCCACTCTAGAATATTCTTTCTTTTGCATTTGTTATAGATATGATGGCTGTAGATCCAGAGTCTCGTGAAGATGAGGTCGATTGACTGGACTGTACTTCCTGTGGTGGGTGAAGATGAAGAATCTCTGCTGACATAGCCAGCGGCGTGCTCTCTAATCCACTCTGTGGCATTCAGTATAC
Organism: Ateles fusciceps; assembly: GCA_036589455.1. Lineage (NCBI taxonomy): Eukaryota > Metazoa > Chordata > Mammalia > Primates > Atelidae > Ateles > Ateles fusciceps. Next base: position 11,608,777 of record JAZHEH010000222.1, read on the forward strand.
AAACATCTCCATGACAATGTTTTTGCAAGAATGCAGTCAGATCTGTGTTCAGCTGAGTCTGCTGGGATCTACTCAATAATACTGATCTAACAAAAAAGATATAAGAAAAAAATTATCTTGGAACAGAAAACAAACTCAAGAATCGCTTTTATTCTCAGATTAATTTTGACCTCTAAAGTTGGCCAGAACTTCTGTAACGTACCTGACAGTAATTTCAGGCAGAACTGCTGGGTATTTAAAGGGAAGAATACAGGCCAGAGAAAACATCGCCTGATTAAAGAGAAGAAGAAATAGTGCACTAACCAATGTTTTAAGTCTCAACATGTTTCAATCCTTTCAAAAGCAAAATTGAATTACCATTGTTTCCTCAGATACATCCAGGTTCATATTAATAGTAAAGAAAACTTTCGAAGATCGCCCCTCCATTGTCTTCTTTTCAATACAATCTTTCAGTTCTGCTACAGCCAGCTGGTCATTCACTATGAGCTCATTCTCACCAGGGAACATACTGGCTAGCAGGTCTAACTCAGCAAGCTGGGCCTCCGCCTGCTCTATCTCAATCATTTTTGGACATCTGTAAGTTTCTAAGGAGGTAAAGATAACAGAGACAATTTAAATATGCAGTCTTGGAAGAATTCAATAGATCAACATAGGTACTAAAATTATATTTGATTGCTTCATAAATTGTACAATTTAATTAGTCTCTTTCCCCTTTACTTTCAGATATAATATGCTAAGTCCTATGCTAAGACCAGCCTGGGCAACATATTGAGACCATCTCTATAAATAAACAAAAACAAAAAACCTCTTAATAGTAAGTAGACACCACATTCCTCTGTGTCTAGATAGTTGAGAGGACATTTAGAGCTACCATAATGGGCAATTTCATCAAAGTAAACCAATTATGTAGTCAAAAAGCTGTATCAAAAATGAAGCGAGAAGAGAGGATATGACTGGTTATACTGGAAAATATGGTCAATTTCTTTTTAAGTATATATTAATGTTTATTAGTTTTTTGTTTTTTTTTTTTTTGAGACAGGGTCTAGCTCTGTCACCCCAGCTGGAGTGCAGTGGCATGATCCCAGCTCACTGCAGCCTTAACTTCCCACACTCAAGCAATCCTTCCACCTCAGACTTTTGAGTAGCTGGGACCACAGGTATGCACTGCCAGCTACATTTTTTGTTTGTAGAAACAAGGTCTTGCTATGTTGCCCTGGCTGGTCTTGACCTCCTTGACTCAAGCAATTCTTCCACCTCATCCTCCCAAAGTGCTAGCATTACAGGCGTCAGCCACAGTGCCTGGCATTTATTCATTCTTAAGAAGCAGAAGAACATAAAGAGAAAATAAAGGCTAATTGTCCCGTAGCTTAAGTAACCCCCTGTTAACATTAAAACATTTTAGGCATTATACATATACATATATGGGAAATGCTGGTATAATGTATAAATATATACAATGTAAGATATATTACAGTATATATATTTAAAATGTATCCGAAGGGGATATGATGTACTTTTTCTTCCTATTTCCCATCTCCCTCTCCACCAAATATATTTGTAGATCTATTCACTGTCAACATACAGTCATCTACCTCATTCTTTGTAACTGTTGCCTGTTATACTGAATCATGTAGATATGCCATAACTTATTTCTTTACCTATTGATGGGCATTTCAGTTGTTTCCATATTTTTACTAATATGAACAATTCCATAATGCAAGTTCTTTTTAGATATACAGATGGTAAACTGAATACTGTGTATTCAAGAATAAACTTATAGAGGTGGATTGTTGGAGCAACAGGTACATTTTTAATTTTGACAGGTATTGCCAAGTTGCTTTCCAGAAAGTTGCCATACAGAAGTCTAAAATTGTACCCAGTCTCCTGCTTTTCTTTAAAAATTCTTAATACATAGCTCCTTTGGCCTAGCACAATGGCTCATACCTGTAATCTCAGCATTTTGGGAGGCCGAGGAGGGCGGATAGCCTTGAATCCAGTTCAAAACCAGCCTGGGCAACATAGCAAAACCCTGTCTCTACTAAAAAATACAAAAAAAATTACCTGGGTGTGGTGGTACATTCCTGTAGTCCCAGCTACTTGAGAGGCTGAGGTGAGAGGATTGCTTGAGCCTGGGAGGTGGAAGTTGCAGTGAGCCGAAATCGCATCACTGCACCCCAGCCTGGGTGACAGAGCAAGACTCTGTCTTAAAAAACAAACAAACGCAAAAGACCCTAAACCACAGTTCCTTTTATCAATCTCTTCTTTTACAGATTTCAAGCTGTATATCTTTTTTTTTTTTGAGACAGAGTCTTGCTTTGTCGCCCAGTCTGGAGTGCAGTGGTGCGATCTCAGCTCACTGCAACCTCTGCCTTCCAGACTCAAAACAATTCTCCTGCCTCAGCTTCCCAAGTATCTGCGATTATAGGCACAGGCCACCATGCCCAGCTAATTTTTTGTATTTTTAGTAGAGAGCAGAGGCAGGATATCATCATGTTGGCCAGGCTGGTCTTAAACTCCTGACCTCAGGTGATCCACCCACCTTGGCCTCCCAAAGTGCTAGGATTACAGGTGTGAGCCACTGTGCCGGGCCGAAACTGCTTTAGTATTTATCCTAGACAAAAGCAATCCTAATTGGGTGACAGATTATATGGGCACAATTCTTTTTTTTTTTGAGACGGAGTCTGATTCTGTCACCCAGGCTGGAGTGCAGTGGCGTGATCTCAGCTCACTGCAACCTCTGCCTCCTGGGTTCAAGCGATTCTCTGCCTCAGCCTCCCAAGTACCTGAGATTACAGATGGGGTTTCACCATCTTGGCCAAAGCTGGTCCTGAACTCCTGATCTCATGATCCACCTGCCTTGGCCTCCCAAAGTACTGAGATTACAGGAGTGAGCCACTGTGCCTGGCCTTGGCGCAATTCTTATTCGTGACTTCTCAGAGTCTTGTTAGATCCCAATATGCACTGTGAATTTCCAAGAGGGGGTGTTCAGTATGTCTGACTCCTGAACATGATTTTCCAGGCCAAATTACATTAGCCCTCCTCTCCAAAGAACAAAGCAGAATCCCTTCCTTTGCCATGTAGTCACCTGAATTTAAGTAGTTTAAATATAAGCATCTTCATAGAAGATGGTGGGTAGTTTTGGTAATATTTATACATATATTAATATATATTTACTAATATGTCTATTAATGTTTAATTTGAAGTTTTCCTTCTCTAATAACTATGAGAACTGCAACATTCCTTCCTTCTTTAATCACAATGTTTTTTCTTATTTTTGAGACAGAGTTTTGCTCTTGTTGCCCAGGCTGGAGTGAAATGGTGTAATTTTGGATCACTGCAACCTCTGCCTCCCAGGTTTAAGCGATTCTCCTGCCTCAGCCTTCCAAGTAGCTAGGCTTACAGGCATGGGCCACCATACCCGGCTAATTTTTTGTGTTTAGTACAGATGGGGTTTCACTATGTTAGTCAGGCTGGTCTTGAACTCCTGCCTCAGGTGATCCACCCACCCCAGCCTCCCAGAGTACTGGGATTACGGGCATGAGCCACCACGCCCGGCCTAATCACAATTTACTTTATATAATTTTATATCCCACTTTTGTAACTTGGTATCATAACAAACACTTGGTAGTTTTTTTTTTTTAAACAAAATCCTCATACATATTTAAAATCATGGACTTACTGGAATTCCATGTACATATTTGCTATTCTGTTTTGGAGTTGAGAAACATAGGAAACAACTCCTTAGGTGGTTATTGGAGAAGTGCATTTACTTTGTTTTTTATTGGAGTGGCTCTGTTACCAGTGTTTGGATTCTATTACCAGATTGCCAAGGTGTAACTCCTGGCTCTGCCACTTATCAACTGTGTGACCTTAGGCAAGTGGCTTAAGTCATCTGTGCTGCAGTCTCCGCAACTCCATAACTGGGATGACAGAGTTGCTGTGAGGATTAGACGAGAATCTGTGGAAAGTGCCTGGCAACAAAGTGCTTTTTATATGTGTGCTTGCTATTTGCTAGAGTAAATTTTAAATGAGTGCTTGCTACTATTATAATTATTAATTAAAAAAATTTTTTTTTTCTGAGACAGGGTCTAGCCAGAGTGCAATGGCACGATCTCGGCTCACTACAACCTCCGCTTCCTGGGTTCAACCGATTCTCCCACCTCAGCCTCCCGAGTAGCTGGGATTACAGGTGTGCGCCACCATGCCAAGCTAATTTTTGTATTTTTAGTAGAGACAGGGTTTCACTATGTTGGCCAGGCTGGTCTCGAACTCCTGACCTCAGGTGATCCACCTGCCTCGGCCTCCCAAAGTGCTGGGATTACAGGCGTGAGCCACTGTGTTGGGCTGCTTGTTACTATTATTATTATTGATCATCATTTCCAAAAATGTTTCTCAAGCACTTCTTATGTTCAAGCATTGGCACTAAGATAACAATGAATGAAAGTAACAAAACAGCACTACCTGTGGGAGGATACCATGACATCAAAAAAACATAATTTATATGCCCAGTCCAGGTGCTGTGGCTCATGCCTGTAATCCCAGCACTTTGGGAGGACGACGTGAGCAGATCACCTGAAGTCAGGAGTTTGAGACCAGCCTGGCCAACATTGTGAAACGTTGTCTCTGCTAAAAATACAAGAATTTTCCAAGTGCGGTGACGCATGCCTGTAGTCCCAGCTACTCAGGAGGCTGAGGCAGGAGAATCACTTGAACTGGGGAGGTGGAGGCTGCAGTGAGCTAAGATCGCACCACTGAACTTCAGCCTGAGCAACAGACTGATATTGTCTCAAAAACAAAACAAAACAAAACAAAACAAAACAAAATGAATTTATATGCCCAGTGAATAACCGTTATGAAGAAGTCTGAAGAAGAAAACCAAGATAAAGGGAAACAATGGGGCAGCAGAAGGTGAGACTGCACATGGGGTTGTCAGGAAAGGCCCTTCTCCTAAGGTGATTGTAGTGAAGACTTTAAGGAACTGAAAAAGGAGGCCCTGTGTTTTTCTTGATCAAGAGTGTTCGAGGGAAAGGGAACAGCATGTTCAAAGGCCTTGAGGGAGGAGGGTGCTAGAGCAGCTGGCCAGGGCAGAGTGAGCTGGGGACAGGGGGATAGAAGAGTTTAGTAAGGAAATGTGGAGCAGTTTAAGTTGAGACTAGTACAGCATGGCCAGAATTCTGAATTTTATCCTGACTGACACCTAAGAGCCACTTGAGAGGTCTGACTTAAACACACTTGCTGCTATGGAGAATAGTGAAGGGAAAAGTGGGGTGACCAGATAGACGCCGCAATAACTACAGAGAGAGGATGGTGGCTTGGATAGGATTACAGTGGTCAAGACAGTAAACTTCAGCATCTGGATACATGGAAAGAGCAGAGGCAACAGGATTTACTGATAAATTATATGAGACATGTAAGAATGACTCCTGGGTTTAAGCTACTGGAAGTATGGCTCTGCCATTTATTTAGACAGTGATGCTCATGGGGATCTGAAGCTTGGTTTTAGACGGAAGTAATGAAGTGCCTACTAAGAAACCTGTTAAATAGAGATGTCTCGCAGGCAGTTAGATACACAATTTTGGAGTCTATGAGACTCAGCTGGAGATATAATTTTGGGAGTCAACACTTATTTAGAGCTATGTATTTGTTTAAAAGTCTCCCAGAGAGTGAGTAAAGTTGGGAGAGGGTCCTATTGAATTTGCGGAATCGAAGATGGAATTAGCAAAGTAGTACGGGACGGAGGGGGCACTTGGACGGACAAGTAGGGGAGTGATGTCACAAGTCATTTATCTGCCAAATTATTTTCGCTTAAGAGATTTCAGTCCTTCCAAAAAACCCTCAAGATAATTTTATGACTCAAGATTTCAGCGAATACCGTAAGAAAATAGACTGTGGCCGGGCGCGGTGGCTCACGCCCCATAATACCAGCACTTTGGGAGGCAGAGGAAGAGGGATCGTTTGAGCCCATGCGTTCAAGACCAACCTGGGTAACATAGGGAGACTCGCCTCTACTATTTTTTTTTTAATAAAATATATTTAAGTGAACGTAGACTGAAACTTGAGATTTCTGCGCGGAAAATTTCTTTTCCTTGCAGATTTGTTTTGAAGAACAGAATACGGTGCTCCGCAACCCAAGCCGCTACGCTCTCAGGAAGAATACCTAGCACGCAGCCGCCCCCGCACTGATTGTGCCTGGGACAAGGTCCCCTGCTGGAGCGGGGGAGCCAACGCCATAAGCCGAGCCCACCGATAGGCGCGTGCGCATTGAGGGGAGGCGGGGCCGCCCCGTCAGACACGTTCCTAAAGAGTTGTACCCGGCGCAGCAGTGTGGGAAACCCCTGTGGCGCTCACCACTGGCGCTAGCTAAGGCTAGACTCACCTTGAGCCGTGGACACTTCACTGCTGTACCCAGCGTTCCTTGGCTGCACGGACAGCTCAATTTTTATCAAGAGGGAGCCTCAAGCATACTGTGACCCAAAACTCACAAACAGCCTCAGTGGACGACCCACTGGAAGAAGAGGGCGCGCCCCCCGGCTGGCGCATGCGCGCGCAAGGCCGCGGGCCGGAAGCTGCAGCTGGCTTGTCTGGCGCCGTGTCCGCCAGTGTTTGTCTCCGGAATTGGAAGAACGGAGGGAATGCTTTGTCCCTGCTAGGTACCTCTCAGTTGCAGTTTTCCTCTTCTTTTTTTTTTTTTGAGACAGACTCGCTCTGTCGTGCAGTCTGGAGTGCAGTGGCGCGATCTCGGCTCACTGTAGCCTCCACCTCCCGGGTTCAAGCGATTCTCCTCCCTCAGCCTCCTGAGTAGCTGGGATAACAGGCGCGCACCACCATGCCCGGATAATTTTTGTATTTTTTAGTAGAGACGGAGTTTCACCATGTTGGTCAGGCTGGTCTCGAACTCCTCACCTCAGGTGATCCGTCCGCCTCGGCCTCGCAAAGTGCTGGGATTACAGGCCTGAGCCATCACGCCCGGCCAGAGGTTTTCTTAATACCTCTACATGCCAACCCCGTTTTCATTTCACAGCGGTTGCCACTGTCGTATAGCGGGCACTTTTCAGGGACAAGAGATTGGTCCGTTAATGCTTTTCAAACTCGAAGGTGCCTAGGAATAGTTTGGGGATTCTGTTGAAACGCAGATCAGGATTCCGTAGATAGCGATGGGGTTCCAAATTCTGCATGTCTAATATCTTCCCACACCATGGTGATCCTCCTTCTCCCTGAACCATGGAGGAGGAGGACAATTAGGGAGATGTGAGCCCGGATGCAGGTGGCCTTGGCTATCTTAGGTGTTCTTGCCCAGTAACCAAGCTGGGGGGGACCGTGTGAATGCTTATTTATTTATCCCTGTTAATAAAAGGATAGTTTGAAGGAAGATGCTAACAGGAGAGTAATTGGAAATGTTTTTCTTCCCAATCCAACTATATGCAATACGTTTCTTTGTAATATTCATTTTAGAAATGTCATAGATAAGATTTGCAAACATTGATATTTAGCAATACTAGATATCACTGCTAGCTCTTCCCCACCCATTTTTTTTAAACAAAAAGATGACAGATGTAGGTCTTCATAAACTACATCTTCTGCATGGTGTTTCATAAGCGTTTTTCAATGTCATAATTTATTTTTTCCTCCAACATTTATTATGAAAAAATTCAAGTGTAAAGCAAAGTCGAGAGAATTTTACCGTGGAGCAGATCTCAAGAGAAGGGAAGGAAGGATTTAGCAGTGTCTGAAGACATTTTGGGTAGTCACAACTGGAAGGATGCTATTGGCATGAGGTAGGTAGACCCCAGGGATGCTGCTCAACTTCCTACAATGAACAGGACATCCAACAACGAATTTGCTGGTCCAAACTGTTGATAGTGCTGAGACTGAAAAACACTGACCTACAAATCTACCAGCTTTGTCACATATCTCATCAATCCATCTGTTTTCTTTTCTTCTTTTTTTTTTTTTCAATGGGTCTTGCCTCTTTATTTGCCAGTCTGTGTCCTGTTTTCTTTTTTTTTTTTGAGTGGGAGTCTCACTCTTTTGCCAGGCTGGAGTGCAATGGCGCGATCTCAGCTCACTGCGACCTCCTCTTCCCAGGTTCAAGCGATTCTCCTGCCTCAGCCTCCCGAGTAGCTGGGAATACAGGCGCATGCCACCACGCCCAGCTAATTTTTATATTTTTAGTAGAGACAGGGTTTCACCATGTTGGCCAGGATGGTCTCAATCTCTTGACCTCATGATCCGCCCGCTTCAGCCTCCCAAAGTGCTAGGATTACAGGCATGAGCCACTGCGCCTGTCCAATCCATCTGTTTTCATACATTTCAAAGTAAACTGCAGACAATACACTTCTAAGTACCTCTAATGCACATCACTGGAGTTCGAATTAGGTATTTTTTTAGTGTTTTTTTCTTTTTTTCAAATTAGGTATTTTTAAGGTAAAAATGAAATGCATACCTTAAAGACACATGTGAGTTTTTAACAAATGCATATACCTATGGAACTCAAACCATATTAACGTATAGAAAATTACCATCACCCCAGAAAGTTCTTTCATGCCCTTACTCAGTCCCCACCCAGTTCTCCCAAAAGGTAACCACTGTTCTGATTTTTTTCTCCACCATACTTATTTTTCCTGTTGTAGAACTTCATATGGTTGTAGTCATGCAATAGGTATTTTTGTGTAAGGCTTCTTTCACTCAAGGTAATATTTTAAAGATTCATCTGTTACGTGTATCAGTTTCTTCTGATTTCTTGTTAGTATTCCATCATGAATATACCAATTCCATTCTTGTTTTGATAGAAACTTGGGTTGTTTTCAGTTTTTTGGCTATTATAAATAAAGCTGCTATGAACATTCTTATACAGCATTTTATTTCTCATGACTGTATCTTTTCAATAAATATTTATTTGATCACTTACTATATTCCAGGTACTTGCAGGTACTAATTATAGGCATGAACAAGACAAAGATGTCCCATCTCTCAAAGAGCTTACATTTGCACATTTCTGTGTATGTATGCAGAGGGATAAACATAAAGGTAAAAATAAAAAAATTATGGCTGGGCGTGGTAGCTCATGCCTGTAATCCCAGCACTTTGGGACGCAAAGGAGGATTGCTTGAGCCCAGGGTTTGAGACCAGCTTGGGCAGCATAGAGACCCCTGTCTTTACAAAAAATACAAAAATTAGCCAGGTGAGGGGGCGTGTGCCTGTAGGCCTATACTCCTAGCTACTCAGGAGGGTGAGGTGGGAGGATGGCTTGAACTTGGGAGGTTAAGGCTGCAGTGAGCTGTAACTGTGCCACTGTACTCCAGCCTGGGCGACAGAGTGAGTCTCTGTGTCAAAAAAAAAAAAAAAAAAAAATTACCAGATAGTGGATAATTGCTGGGCAGAGAAGTAAAGTAAGGGGATGTGAGTGATCAGATGACTGCGTTACTTAGGTTGCCCTGAAACTGCAAGGAAGTGACTTTAAAGGCATGTTAGAGGCTGGATGTGGTGACTCACACCTGGAATCCTAGTGCTTTGGGAGGCTGAGGCTGGAGTATGGCTTGATGTCAGGAGTTTGAGACCAGCTTTTGTAGAGACACGGTTACTTCAAAAAATAAAAAAGCCAAATGGGGTGGTACCCACCTGCAGTACCAGCTATGGGAGGCTGAGGCGTGAGGATCACTTGAGCACAGGAATTCAAGGTTACATTTAACTGTGATTGTACTTCAGCCTGGGCTACAAAGCCAGACCCTGTCTCTAAAATAAGTAAATACAAATAAGGTGTGAACAGAATAACAGTAAGATACCAACCCCGGAAGATCAAAGGGAAGAGCCTTTCAGACAGGAAGCAGGTGGTACAATGACCCCAAAGCTCTATTTTAAAATGGGTGGGGCAAAAAGCCTGCACTTATGGAGCTTGGAGAAGAGAACTTTTAAAAAATTACCTCATCCCACTCCTGTTCTTTCTTGCTTGAGAGCTGGAGCCTTTGCCCTACCACATCGCTGGATACGCCCAGGATTTGACTTGGGCTTTCAAACTCTACACAGTAGCTGCTACTAACGTTTTGAGATATACATTCCTGGGGGCTCAGTCCTGCCTCATCTAAATCACCAGAAACCAAACAAGGACCAGCCCAATATCTCTTGGACCTTAATGTCATAATGTTGTCAGAATAAAGAGAAAGATGAAACTAGGCCAGGCGTGGTGGCTTATACTCCTGTAATTCCTGCACTTTGGGAGGCCGAGGCAGGTGGATCATGTGAGGCTAGGAGTTTGAGACCAGCCTGGGCAACATGCTGAAACCTCATCTCTATCAAAAATTACAAAAGTTAGCCAGGTGTGGTGGCGTGTGCCTATAATCCCAGCCACTCAGGAGGCTCAGGCAGGAGAATTGCTTGAACCTGGGAGGTGAAGGTTGCAGTGAGCCGAGATCATGCCACTGCACTCCAGCCTGGCCACTGCACTCCAGCCTAGGCAACAGAGTGAGACCATGTCTCAAAAAGAAAAATTTTGTTTTAAAATTATCTCAGCAGTAAAATGCAAGTGAGCTAATTTTCCCCCAAATTAAACCAAAAGTTACTCTGATAATTAGTATGCCACCATCTTAACTCCTTTTATCTGACTAGTAAGGATGGACATTTATTTTGTGACCAATTGTTCTTTTGTGGTGAATTACCTATTTACATTCTTTGACTATTTTTCTAAAGACATCTGCATCCCCCCCCACTCCCGCCCCCTTTATAGCGATTACTATCTTCTCTACTAAACTAAGACTTCAGGGCAGAGAGGCCTGTTTAATTCATTTGAGGGAAGGCTTGGCACAAAATGTGCACTTACATATTTTCTTTTCTTTTTGAGATGGAGTTTCGCTCTTGTCCAGGCAGGACTGCAGTGGCGTGATCTCTGTTCACTGCCACCTCCGCCTCCAGGGTTCAAGCGATTCTCCTGCCTCAGCCTCCCAAGTAGCTGGGATTACAGATGCCCGCCACCACACCCGACTAATTTTTTGTATTTTTTTTTTTCCAGACGTTGTCTCACTCTGTCGCCTGGTGGCACAATCTGCAGCCTCCACCTCCCGGGTTCAAGTGATTCTCCTGCCTCAGCCTCCCGAGTAGCTGCGACTATAGGCTTGCACCACCACGCCCGGCTAATTTTTGTATTTAGTAGAAATGAGGTTTCACCAAATTGGACAGGCTGATCTCGAACTCCTGACCTCGTGATCTGCCTGCCTCGGCCTCCTAAAGTGTTGGGATTACAAGCGTGAGCCACCGTGCCCGGCCAATTTTTTTTTTGTATTTTTAGTAGAGAAGGGATTTCACCATCTTGGCCAGGCTGGTCTCGAACTCCTGACCTCAGGTGATTCACCCACCTCAGCCTCCAAAGTGTTGGGATTAGAGACGTGAGCCACCGCGCCCGGCCTCGCACTTACATAGTTTCCACGAATCAACAGCAAATATTTGAAAACTACCCTCCTCTCTCGCAATTTCTCTTTAACACTGTCTTTCAGTTCTGCTTTAAAACTCACTCTCGCTGCGTTTTTTTATTCTGACATGATGCAGGAAGGTAAATTCAAGACAACTTAGGTACCTAATTTTAGAAGTTGACAGGAAAGAATTAGGGAAACAGAAATTCAAGCGTTCCCCCTCTTAGCCTCCAAATGTAATGTGTTCCAGAAAGGTAACCACCTAGGAGACTCCAAGGCTCAGACCACCACCAGATGCCTACACTTCAGAAGCATTTATATAACTCCATGGTTACGACAGAGACCAGAACCCATTGACAACCAAACCCTATGTCCGAACTTACCGCACGAGTCGCACGCAGGCGCAGATTTCCCAGCGCCAGAGCCGACGGTCGGAGGCGTAGGGGAAGGAAGGGGAGCGCCTAGCCACTTCCCATAATGCCGCGTTCCGGAAGTTGTTGCTTTCCAGGGGTCACTCTGGCTTCGGCTCCGTCGCTCTCAATTCGCCACCAGAAGGAAGACAGAGCTGGCTGCCCAGCCCAAAGGCCCATGAGGGGGATGCAGTTATGGGCTCTGTCGCCGTGGGTGAGTTCTGGGCCCGCTGCCTCGCAGTGGTCGCTCGCCTGACTTCCTGCCCTCAGAGAGCCCCTATTTTCCGCCCCAACCTCGTTCTCTTCTTGAAGGCCCCTCTCCTTAAGCGTGTAACCGGGCTACTTTTCGGTACTGGGATCTCATTGGCTGCATGTCCTGTCAGTTCCAGGAGCTGGCAAATGAGATGCCGCTGCTGGCGCTTCTGGACCCCGTGGACTCCGAGCTTCCCCCCGTGGGGATCGGAGCTGTTAGAAGAGGAGGAGAGGGGGAGGTGTGGCAGGCGTCGAGCAAGTGGGTGGGTGGCAGGGACTGCCCTATGGGTTGGGGCTGGGTTTGCAGCCGCGTTCATACGGTTAGTAGGAAAAGCAGGATCTGTAACCTAGCCAATTGAATACACCTAAGAGAGGACTGATCTACGCAAAACTTGAAAGCCACGTTAAGACCTGCTTACAAAGTTTTCCACACGCTTACATTTTTAATGGAACCCAGTAGGCGGGGAAGAATGGGAGGGCAGAGAGAGAAGAGACTTGGAATGAGAGCCGGCAAGACTAGATTTGATTTAAATTTTGTGTGGAGTCATGCAAAGAGTCATTTCAATAAGACGCTAATGCTCATCCGCTGACACTACTTGAAAAGTGTAGTGAGTTTATTCATGTTTTATGGCTGATGTTTTACGGCAGTCACAGTACTCTCTCCTCATGACACATGAGTTGCCTTTATAGTTGTCAGAAATTTACTGGGGCTCTTTCCGCAGCACTGGAGTGACCCCTCTATGTCCTCTGCCTGCAGCAATTAACAATTCGTCTTTAAAGTTTTCCTACGGAGTCTGAGCTGCTGCAATCCTTAAAACAGATTTACTAGTGCTGTCTGTCTTCACTACTGCAGATTTCTGACTTTTTATTTTTCGCCCTTTTCTTTTTCACCAGAACTTGTTTGCCTCATTCTTATGTACCTACCTTTGCACCTTGTAACCATCCTTTATGCCTCAGGTACTATTCTATTTTTCTATTTCAAGTATTTCTTCAGGACCTTCTATGTACTAACATTATGCTAGATATTATTGGCAGTTCCAAAGCTTTGCCTGAATATTTATTTTTCTGAGAACTTACAAATTCTGCTTAGAGAAATAACATAAACCCAGATTAAAGATTTAGGAAATACACTGAATGTCTAATAAGGGGACAAGATGATTAGAGCACACCATAAATACTGAGGAAGTTCAGTGGAGAGGTTAATTTAGAGTAGAATGATTGTCTAAGGCTTCCTTGAAAGGAAGAACCAAAGTGTTTTGGTGTGGAGTATAAGAGACATACTTGGCCAGGTGCCGTGGCTCATGCCTGTAATCCCAGCACTTTGGGAGGCCGAGGCAGGTGGTTCACCTGAGGTCAGGAGTTCAGACCAGCCTGGCCAAGATGGTGAAACCCCATCTCTATTAAAAATACAAAAATTAGCCGGGCATGGTGGCAGGCGCCTGTAATCCCAGCTACTCGGGAGGCTGAGGCAGGAGAATTACTTGAACCTGGGCGGCAGAGGTTGCAGTGAGCCACTGCACTCAAGCCTGGGCAACAAAGCAAGACAGTCTCAAAAAAAAAAAAAAAAAAAAAAAAAAAAAAAGGAGAGAGACTTGATTGGCAGGTAAAAAGTGGTGGTCTTGAAATGCAAACATCTGCATTTTACTTTTTTTTGTAGAGATAAGAGTGTTGCTTTGTTGCCCAGGCTAATCTTGAACTTCTGGCCTCAAACAGTCCTCCCATCTCAACCTCCCAAAGTGTTGGGATTACAGGCCAGACAGCATCTGCCTTTTAGCTCATCCCTGTTACCCTGTGTGATCTTTCACCATTTTTTTTTCTGAATTTTTAGTGAAATGTCTCTATTTAAAGTGTTGCTATGAAAGTCCAGTGTGATAATGTTTATGAAAGGGCTTTGAAGAGCAAAAGCACTATATAATTATAACTTTAGTCAGTTTTTGTTGTTGTTGAGGGATAATAGAGAGTCAGGATTAGCAGAACATTGGGGCTAAATTTATAAAGGCCTGTGAGTGCAGAGTTTAGGGAGTATGGTTTGGAAAGCTGTTAAATGCTTTCAATCAAGAGAGTGATGTGATAAAAATGGCATAACTGGAAGATGAGTCTGGTACTGAAGTACCACGCCGATTAGAACTAGTTGGATTGGAGGCAAGAACTTGGGTGCTACTTTTTGTATTTGTTTCTAAAATCTATACTTCTAGATAGTTAGGTAGACCTGTATGTACGTTGAGCACTTTCCATGTTTTCTAAATTTGAATTGTTGACTAAAAAGGTGAATATTTTATGTGCAGCTAGATTTGTCATAGCCTTCCAAAATGGTTTTGGTAATAATATAATAATGTAAGTAGTTGAGAATGCAGTTGTAATCAATTTCCATTTAGCTAATGCCCTTAGGAAATCCTGGCGTGGAAAATGCACAACAATGTATCACTTTTTGTATTTGGCTTTGAAGTTATTTTGCAAATTTTCTAACTCCCTTCAGTAGGTTGTTGTTAGAATTATTTTTAATTTTTATTAGAGAAATTATCAATTTAATTTGCATAGACTGCAGAGCTAAGAAAGGTAGCTTAGAAGGAAAGACAATCAGTTTTCTGTTTAAGAGTGCCACCATTATTTCACATGTATGTAATGAGGAGTCAGCTTCCTACGAGTGTTAAGTTCTGAGACTGTTCAAGATCTGTGTAAAAAGACCAGGGTTCTCTCCTGACCTTTACATGTATTGAAAACCTCTTAAGCTTGCTAAGAATCAGTTTCCTATGCTATGAAAAACAGGGGAGATAACTATTCTAAATACTTGAGTTCCTATTGAAAATTAGTTGGTTATATCTGACTGGTCTTTGTAAATAACAAAGTGTGATAGACATGTATAATATATGTGACTTAGTTATATTACTGCCTCCTAGAGAAATACTTTTTTCTTTGGTCAAGCTAACTTTATCTTGTTTTCTAGGTTGTTCTTTTGTGTCAGTAAGTAATCCATAAAGTGCCAACATGGGAAAGAAACGGACAAAGGGAAAAACTGTTCCAGTCGATGATTCCTCTGAAGCTTTAGGTATATTTCATTGATTGAATCTTTAATGTTCATATCTCTACATGGATATATGTTTTAAAATATGAAAATGATATAAAAGTGCATATTATTGTTATATTATCTGCATTTTAATGTGAAGTTTATATGTCATTTAATAGTCTTCTACTTTCTGTTTTTTTTTGAGACTGTCTCTCTCTCTGACACCCAGATTGGAGTGCAGTGGTGCAATCTCAGCTCACTGCAACCTCTGCCTCCCAGGTTTAAATGATTTTCTCCTGCCTCAGCCTCTGAGTACCTGGGATTGCAGACATATCCTACCACAGCCACCTATTTTTTTTTTTTTTTAATAGAGACAGGGTTTCCCTATGTTGTCCAGGCTGGTCTTGCTCCTGGCTTCAAGTGATCTGCCTGCCTCAGTTTCCCAAAGTGCTGGAATTACATGTGAGAGCCACTGCACTCGACCTTCTACAACTTTTTTTTTTTTTTTTTTTTTTTTTTAAATTCTGAGATGGAGTCTGGCTCTGTCACCAGGCTGGAGTGCAATAGTGTGATCTCAGCTCTCTGCAGCCTCCACCTAGTGGGTTTAAGTGATTCTCCTGCCTCAGCCTCCTGAGTAGCTGAGATTACAGGTGTGTGCCACCATGCCCAGCTAATTTTTGTATTTTTAGTAGAGATGGGGTTTCACCATGTTGGCCAGGCTGGTCTTGAATTCCTGACCTCAAGTGATCCGCCTGCCTTGGCCTCCCAAAGTGCTGGGATTACAGGCGTGAGCCACCATGCCCGGCCTTCAACATTTTTAATGGCATATTATTGCACTGACCAAAGACCATGAATGCGTATTTCATGATTTATATAGATAATTTTCTACTGTTACAGATTTAGGTAATCTTTAACTTTTTAGTATTATGAATGGATCAGTAATAAACAATAGCTAAATCTCTGTGTACATCCAAATATTTTTCTAATACACATCCTAGAAATATAATTTTTGAATCGGAGGGTGTAAAGACTCTTGATTTCATTGCTAAATTGCCATTCAGAAATGTTTTACTAATTTACAGGCCCCCTTGCAGCATAATAAAGTGTCCATTTCCCTGAACCTTCATCAGCACTGGTTAGTATCATCTGTAAAAATCTGTGCTGATTTGATAGTTGAAAAGGATACCTTCTTTTTCTAGTTTGTATTTCTTTGACTACTGAGATTTGGTAGTTTTTCCACATGATCCCCTTTGCATTTATATTTCTTTTCTTGGTGCAAGATCATTGGACATAAAACTAATTATGCCACTTGAGTAGTTTCTAAACCTCCAATGTTCCTGAAACAACTCAGGCACTGTGGTTTGCAAAGCTCTTTACTTATCTTGGCCGCAACAGAGTTTTCAGCCTCAGGTTCAACTGCTAATTTTTACACATTGTGTAACTCTGTCATCTGGGAGACAACATGTACTTTTGTATGTCTTTGTTCATGGCTGTGGCATTTTCAGATTGCCCTTCGCTCTCTGAGGTTATAGTTTAAAGTGTGAGCTATGAAGTCAGAAAGACTTGAGTCTAAATTCTGGCATAGATACTCAGTAGTTATGTGGGCACTAAATCTTAGTTTTCTCATTTGTCATTGGGACTAATAGTGTCTTCTAGGATGATAATAAGGATTAAATGAGATAATGTATGCAAAATATTTAACAAAGTTTATAGAAAGTATTAATATCAGCAATTTTTATTACTATTATTATCTTCTAGGATTGCACAGATGTTACCTCCCCCTGTGAAACTTTTGGTGACTTCAGCCTTCTCTTCTTGTGCTGCTACACCATGTTTTGGAGATACTTATAAATTAATTTATTTAGCTGCCTTTCCTTCCAGAATGTGAGCTACTCAAAGAGAAGAGCTGTGGCTTGGTCTATTTTGGGCTCCTGAGCATTTAGCACAGTGCTTTCCCTATAGTAGGTGTATTACTGACTGAATGAAGGACGTTTTCTACAAATCTTTAGAGATAGAAGGAATCATAAATGTGATAAAGATCCTTAATTTAAAGGGAATAGCCAAATAAATATAAATGAATTTGTAGTGGGGGGGCAGTGGTGTTTACATTTAGGACTTCAAGAAAGCAAAACTTCAGAAATGTGTGTCTTATCTCTTTATTACATATTTATCCCATATTCTTCAAATGTCAAACAATTTTAAGTTCAGAATATCTAACAGTTTCTTTATAGAGTAAATTTCATTTTTGAAATGTGAATCGGGTAAGTTTTAAGATTAACTGAAGAAAGCCATTTTTGACGTTATATGTTCCTTTTCTGTTTGTTTTAATAGAACCTTTGTGCAGACACATTAGAAAAGGACTGGAACAAGGTAACTTGAAAAAGGCTTTGGTGAATGTGGAATGGAATATTTGCCAAGACTGTAAGACAGATAATAAAGTAAAAGATAAATCTGAAGAAGAAACAGAAGAAAAACCTTCAGTTTGGCTATGTCTTAAATGTGGCCATCAGGTATGCTTACATTTTAAGATCAATTTGGGATTTTAGAAAACTCTTTGAATTTATTTCAGAAGGTATTACCTGAAAGTACAGTTGCCTGTGCATTTGTAAGTTTTAACAAAATACAGATTCTAATGTTTTCTTTGCAAGACTGGTAAGAATGGCAGAATTTCATGAACCACTTCCTTGTTTATGACAGATTGTGAATTCTCCCCTCTTGGTGAATTTTTATGGCTGCGAGGTTTATGATTATAGTTTTTTTTAGGGCTGTGGCAGAAATTCTCAGGAGCAGCATGCCTTGAAGCACTATATGACGCCACGATCTGAACCTCACTGTCTGGTTCTTAGCTTGGACAACTGGAGTGTATGGTGAGTTTCAGTTCCTCTGCCTGTTGGGTGGAAATTATTTGAAATATTGGAGATTGGAAATGTTTGTGTATGTTTAAGAAGAAAGCAATTTAAAATTTTTGTAGTATTTTTAAAAATACCATCACTTTCAGAAAGCTAAAGAATATGGTGTTATGAGAAGCTTTTACTTGGACATTTGCACAAACACAAAAATTGTAACGTAGAAGACTTAAGAATCTTTACCCCTTTGTTTTTCTTGCTTGTGATATTATCAGGCATATAGTGGAGATAAGGACACTAAGAACAAATTTCAGATAAATAAGAGTGTAATAAAATTTTGGCTATGAATTTGCATGAAAATAAATGTCAGGCTGTTATGTTACAGATGCTGCATTGTAATATCATTAAAACAGATTTTTATGTCTTAAAAATTATTTTCACAGTAGTCTTCCCTGAATGACATCTTTCAATTGTAAAGGTTGTTACTTTTGTTGGTGTAGTTCTGTATTTTGAAATACATGTAGAAAAATCTTTTCACTTCAATGTTGTAATCAGTACAGTAAAATGTTTGGAGTATTTCATCGTACCACTTGCATGTAGCCATAATTCTGGCTAATCTTATTAATAATAAACCAGGGTTAATATGCATAGTCTTCAGGAAAACAGAATTTTTACTTTCAGTTTCTCTAATAGAATAAGTTGGTGGTTACACACTTTGGATTCCAGGAATTATTATTTATCTCCCTTTTTTAGTTGTCAGTTCATCATTTTTCTTCTCTGTGATTTTTTGGGACACAGGTGTTACATATGTGATAATGAGGTCCAGTATTGTAGTTCAAACCAACTGGGTCAAGTGGTTGATTATGTTAGAAAACAAGCCGGTATTACAACTCCAAAGCCAGGTAAAATAATTTGTTTCTTTAATATACACTAAATGTTGGTTTGTATATCTGCTGATACTCAGGTTTGTTATATTACTTAGCATTATATGCAGCTGAGTAACATTAGTTACGGTTGATTTCAAACTATGAAACTATTTTTGGTTTAACTATAAGGTATTAGAAGGGAGGTGAAAAATGATCTAGTAGATGTGGTGAAGGCCACAGACTAAGGTAATAGGCGATAGGCCTGTTCCCATAACCCTGGCAAGGCTTACTATAGACCTGCCTTATACTCTTCTTACTGTAGTACATTTTGCAATAACAGGATTTCAGTTTGTCTGCTGGGATAATATAAAAGTAAAGCATTTGTGATTCCTTCTAATGGTCAGATATTTCTTAGGTTCTTTCCATGAATAACTAAATTAATTGGTTGACATACAGCATTTGCTTTAAGCATATTCTTTAGGTTTTTATCGTCACAAAAGTCTTTGTCAGAGCCAGAATTATTTGTTTTTACTTTGGATTGATTTTTGGCCCACAGAATTCATTAAAAAATTTATTTCATGTTCACGTTCTTTACTTGATTGTTTTATATTCTCAATTTCACATGGTATGTTCATTTGTAAAGAATTTTTTTGCAGTAAAAAAGGAGACTTATACCAAAGCATATACTGTTTGGTTTTATTTGTCAGACTAATGCTTACTTTAGGTCTGAGTATTTTTCATTGGTTCTTTTTTTTTTTTTTTTTGGATGGCAATTGTATTTATTTAAAATCAAATAGGTGGAAAATAATGACTTTAGTAAAAACTCACAAACTCTAGTACTGTTTCCCAAGTATACTTTTGCATTCAATATATGACTGTATTTCACATTTTGCTAAATCTTTTCTTCTTCTTTTTTAAAGCAGAGAAAGATAATGGAAATATTGAGCTTGAAAATAAAAAATTAGAAAAAGAGAGTAAAAATGAACAAGAGAGAGAAAAGAAGGAAAACATGGCTAAAGAAAATCCTTCTGTGAATTCTCCTTCCCAGTTAACCGTGAAAGGACTCAGTAATTTGGGAAACACATGTTTCTTCAATGCAGTTATGCAGGTACATTGTCATTTTTTTCCCTTTTAAAAAAGCTATCATTTTCCTCATAGAATCTGCTACTTGAGTTTTTTCCCCCCTAAGTAATTTATTTCTATGTATTCAAAGAAAACTTTTTTTTTTGAGACAAGGTCTCACTCTGTCACTTAGGTTGGAGTACAGTGGCACCATCTGGGCTCACAGCAACCTCTGCCTCTTGGGCTCAAGTAATCCTCCTACCTTAGCCTCCAGAGTACCTGGGACTACAGGTGTGCAACACCACTCCTGGCTAGTTTTTGTATTTTTTGTAGAAACAGGGTTTCACATGTTGCCTCGGCTAGTGTTGAATTCCTGGTCTCAAGCAATCCACCCACATTGGCCACCCAAAGTGTTTGGATTACAGGCGTGAGCCACCATGCATGGCCAAGAAAAACTTAAGGAAAGTTTTACTGCATGACAGTAACATAGTTAGTGGGCACTGGGGTGCAGTGGGTTTGAAATAAATATTGCTGCTTCCCTCATGGAGCTTGCAGTTGGGTGGCGGAAACACAGGTTAACCTCACACAGAAGCATATATGTAGCTACAAGTGGTGGTAAGTGGTTGTGAGAAAATCATGGTGGCGGACAGGGGATAGCTACTTCTGATTGGGTGGTGGGAGAATGCCCCACGCAGGTGATGAATAAGCCCAGAACTGAAGTAGTTATGACTCAATTAGAGTAGGGGAGAGAAGCATCTGTAATTTTTCATATCCCAAGTATAGATACAATAGTGATTTCAGTGTTGCTCATGGTTTTCTGTTTTGATAAAATAGACACTTACGAAGTATTTGAGTTGATTTGCCTTTAAATAATTTTTCTCTCTTTTTTTTCATCCTACATTCTAGAACTTGTCACAAACACCAGTACTGAGAGAACTACTAAAAGAAGTGAAAATGTCTGGAACAATTGTAAAAATTGAACCACCTGATTTGGCATTAACAGTATGTTCTTTAAACTTTTTCTCATCTGTAACTTTCCTCTCTGAATGTCTGCTTTCTAAATTATTTTAAATAACACTTGTTTCCACCATTTTTGTTTGTTTTGTTTTATTTTAGGCTACTAAGTTAAACAGTTTCAGGCAAATAGAAGTTATAAGGAGCCTTTACATTTGTTTGCTCTGTGTATGCTTTGTTTTTCTATGCTCAAATGTTAAGCCTCCTTCTTGGGAATGTGTATGTGTTTGTGAAACCTTAGGCTTAACATTATTATTTTTAACATCTTAAGGTGACTTAAGAGCTGTGTAACCAAATAAATACTACCTTATCCATTTTGATTATTTACATTTTGGTTTGGCTTTTTCAGTTCTTAGGTAGTAAGTTTTCCGGATAATCTAAAACTAAAATAGTAGAGCTGAGTTCTGCATTAGACAGTCTATAACCAACAGTTTCTATATTTTTTGCTATACATTTTAAACTTTTAAATGGGGCAATTCTGTCAGGAGCATTGGCAGTATATGTTAACTAATTACATTTTAGTAAAGTCAATGATTCCAAATTTGACTGAAGAAAGTAATTTCTTTTCCCATATTCAGGAACCGTTAGAAATAAACCTTGAGCCCCCAGGCCCTCTTACTTTAGCCATGAGCCAGTTTCTTAATGAGATGCAAGAGACCAAAAAGGGGATTGTGACACCTAAAGAACTCTTTTCTCAGGTCTGTAAAAAGTGAGTATCCACTTTGATTGTGCTTTCAGAGCCTCAGTGAGATGCTGAGAAATAATATAAAAATGTTAATAGCATTAAAGTCAACCCTATATATGCAATAAGGCATAGTTTTTTTCATTTGGATTTTAAAATACATTTTATGATAGTTAAATCTCCCAAGGGTGTTAATGGACTAAACGGAAATTTGGAGAAACTAGAACTCTCTGAGATTTGGGATGTGATCCTAAGATTGTTCTAAAAATAGCTTCATATCTTAGTAGACTGATCATTGCTTTTCTGTCTTTTTGTTTTTCTCTAGAGCAGTGCGGTTTAAAGGCTATCAGCAGCAAGACAGCCAGGAGCTGCTTCGCTATTTATTGGATGGGATGAGAGCAGAAGAACACCAAGTTAGCATGTTATGACCATTGTATTTTATAATCCTATCTTCATAAGCTTTCTGTCTCATTTGATATCTTACAAGTTATTAAAACAGTGAAAGCTAGTTATTAAGGCCATCATACTTTTAAGTTTTTTCTTACACCAGCTTTTTCAACTAGTATGTTTTCACCATTAGAATGAGTCCAGAGAATTAGCAATGATTCTCTTTCTCATCATGGCTTAAGTTTAGTTGATGTTTACAGCTCTAATGTTCTTTAAAGATTCTGTTTACTAACCTCTACGAGGAGAGCTGCCAAATACTGGAAAATGTTTCTCCCAAAATAGTTCCCAGGTGCAGCACACCCTTACTCTTACTCCAAGTCTGATTTAACACTGTTTTTTGAAAGTAGGAAGTATTTTCTCTTTGTAAGAGTCAGGGAACATTCGTTGCATTTTAAAATTTTTGTTAATTGCCAGGATATAAAATAATGAATTGGTATGAATTAGTGAGTACTAATAATAGTGATAATAACTAATAACTAATATTTATTTTGCATTTATTTTATGCCAATCGCTGTTTTCAGTGTTTTATATTAATTCTCTTCCTTCGTTTCCACTGTTTCTGCGAGGTGAATACTGTGATTTTTCTTACTCCATAGATTGAGAATCTAGGCTGTAGAGAAAAGTTCAGTACCTAGTGTAAGGTTCCCCAGAAATAATGGAGCTGGGCTGTTGTAAGCACTGGAGTCAGTCCCTGTGGCTCTCACGTAAACATTCTGCTTGTAGGACAAGCTATTTCAGTTTCTTTTCAAAGGAGGTGGGCATGTTCTGAAAAGCTTTGGTTTGAAAAGGTTTAAGATCTTGAAATGATAAGGTAATATCTTCATTCAATGGTTAGTGATTGCTTTGCAGGCATAATTCCTTTTTAGCTCCTTGCATTAATTTTGAAAATGTGATTTTGGAATTATTTAGTAAATATGGGGAGCTATAGCTTGATCACTTTCTTGACTTGATTACATATTTTCTAAGGAAAATAAAATTTAAAATTTAATAGTATATATATATCCATTTTATTACTTTTAGAGAGTGAGTAAAGGAATACTTAAAGCATTTGGTAATTCTACTGAAAAATTGGATGAAGAACTAAAAAATAAAGTTAAAGGTAATGTCTCACTTTTTGAACTAAAACAATGTAGTTGAATTCCTCTGTACCTTAGGACAAGATTGCTGGTACATGTATTTCCCAAGTCCACAATTATTAATGTATAATTTCTCTTTATCAACATTGATTAGTAAAAATTATTCAGTACTTCAAAGGTGAACAGCTTTAACCTATGGTGTATTCTTTTTATGTGTTAAAGATAAAGCTAAGATGAATTACAATTTTACTTTTCAAAAGCTTAAAATTATAATTAGCAGTAATACATTAATTATGTTTGTTAGTGTGAGTTCTCAGTAGTTGGTTTATTAATCACGGAGCCAACTTAGTTCTTATTGTGTGGCATGTAAAGATTAGGACTGATCTGCCCAATAGAACTTCCTATGTTGATGGAACTCTTCTATATCTTTGCTGTTCCATATAGAAGCAACCAGGCACGTGTGGAGCCTGAAATGTGACTGGTGAAACTGAGGAACTGCATTTTAATTTTTATTTAATTGTAATTAAATTTAAATAGCCACAAGTGACTAAGGGCTATTGTATTATAAAGCACAGATTTGAGTCAACTCATAGCAACTCTTTGCTTCCTTGGTGCCCTTTAGAGCCTGGCCAGTAATGGAGAGAATTATGCCTGCTGGCGTTTTCTGTCATAAAAGTGTGTTTCTGCATAAATTATCACTTGAATAATGCTTATAGGTTTCACATATTTGGAAAACTGGCTGACCAAGTAGTAAAAAGATTATTTCTGGAAACATAGGGAAATAAAAGGAAGATTTTGTTTGAAACATTTTCCTGAGGTTTTTCTTTTGTTTCTAAAATATGAAAGGAGTTCACTCTTAGAGTTCACCAAACAAGTTACATGCATTTTCCCTCCCAGTTTGCTACTGTGGTATCTTTTATCAGTTTTGAATGTTAGAATGTTAGAGCTAGAACTAAGGAGCTAGACTGTCATTCAGCCTAGTCAGAGCTTTTCATTTTACACCAGTGGAGAGAGAGAGACATAGAAGTCTCGCTGACTTGCACAGTTTACTTCCCACTGACTAGATTTTGGATAAGGACTTCTTTGTCTTATTCGTAAAAGGCGATTATGTTCAAGTGTGTTATGCTCAGAGGTGGAATATGTAGTACTGACTTCTGTTGCATAAAAATCAAATAATGGTGATTATGAATAGAGGAAGAAGTCTGTGGGACAGGAAATTTAAAATAAAATTTTAGAGTTAGGTAAGTAGTGTTAGCTTTTCTTGTTTAATTAATTATATAAAGGTAATTGGTAATTGATACACTTTTTTTCTCTTTAGATTATGAGAAGAAAAAATCAATACCAAGTTTTGTTGACCGCATCTTTGGTGGTGAACTAACTAGTACGATCATGTGTGATCAATGCAGAACTGTAAGTAGATGCCATGTGTACTGGTTTTATTCACTAATATTCATAGAGTAGTTTATCAGTTGTTTATTTCAAAAACAGAAACGTCTACCGTCATAGGATAGTATTCAAACGCATGTGGTTCTTTGTGGGAAATGTCAGCATTCCTTAAATCTTGAAGAAGTTAGTTTAACATTTTATTTTCCCCCAACCCAAAGTCCTCAATGTTGTGTAATTTTTTATTTAAAATTTTCTTAAGCCTTTGTTTATTTTAAAATCTACCCCTACCCCCCCACTCCACAGGGCAGGGAGGATCTTACTGTGTAATATTTAGCGTATTTGCATTTTTACATTTTCTTTTTTGATTGGTTAAGGTCTCCTTGGTTCATGAATCTTTCCTTGATTTGTCCCTCCCAGTTTTAGATGATCAGGTAAGACTATTGAATTTATTTTATTCAAGTAGATTTTTTTCCCTGTAAGATTTTATGGGGAAGCCTTGTAACCATTTTTAAGTTTGTGTATTACTAGCCCACGCAGAAATTTTTCTTAATTTGAGTTAGAATAATTTTTAGGATTTGAATAAAGAACAGGGTAACTACTTTTAAAAACGAGGATGAAAAAAAAGATGATGTATTCAGAATTCTGTACAAGTAATTAGTTTGATTGGTTTGCATGCAGGGAAGTACTTTCCTTATATTAAAATTACTACTTGTTTTTGTTATTTAAGACTAACCATGAATCCCTTGCACACCTAAGTTCATAAATGTTAAATAAAGAGTATTGTTTCATTTTAGAGCCACGTTAATTTGGTTCCTTTTAAGTAGTAGTAGAAAAAAAGAAGAGATGTTATGAGTATTAGATAAATCATTATTCAACTTCATATGAATTTTGAGTCCCTTGGCTTATTGCTTGGTAGTTGAAGTCTCACCAGACTTTATTTTCTCTTTCTCTGAAACTGTCATATGCATGCAAAGAAAGAAAAGAATAAAAAGAATACACTGTGGTGACATGTATAAATCACTTAGAAAACACATTTGGAAATGGACATATTTACAGTGTGACACAGCATGTATCTAATAAAATTCACTGTATTTCTATTACGTTTGCATGTGAGGTTTTGCATGTGCCTTTTTGCTGTTTTGTTGGTTTGCTTGTTTTCTCACTATGTGAGGATTGCTTTCTAGTATATGAGATAAATGGATTTTGTCTCATCTATTTTCAAATATTGTGGAAAATAAAGCTCGTATGTAATAGAAGTAGAAAAATACTTAAGATAGTACTGATTTTTTTTTTAATGGTAGTTGTAAAGGTTTGTTTTTGACCCGTGTCATCTATATTTTAAGAGTGGTAAGAAAAGTGTAAATGATAAAAATCTCAAAAAGACAATGGAGGATGAAGATAAAGATAGCGAGGAAGAAAAAGATAACGACAGTTACGTAAAAGAGAGAAGTGATATTCCTTCTGGAACAAGTAAGCACTTACAGAAAAAAGCAAAGAAACAAGCCAAAAAGCAAGCCAAGGTGGGTATTAAGGAGGAAAATCATACATTTCTAATTTGATATTTTGAACTATTGAGTTTGTAGTCTGAATGACATTGGTTAGACATGTCTGTTATTTTATATGCAGCACTTTCATTTGGCAGTTATGGGCTTTAGCTGATTTTGTATTCTCTGCAGAGAAATTGCTTTGAATATATGTGAAGAAAAGATTGCACTTCTTTTTTTTTTTTTTTTAAGTCCTGCATTGCTTGTAAGAAGTATTTGTAGTACATTTAGTTAATTAACTTAATTTTTTGAGTTAATATGTTGACACTCACAAATTTAAAAATATATAAAGGTAACAATAAGTCCTCCTCCCACCCCCCCTTTTTTTTTTTAATCTGAGAGTCTCACTCTGTCACCCAGGCTGGAGTACAGTGGCGCAATCTCTGCTCACTGCAATCTCCATCTCTAGGTTCAAGCGATTCTCATGCCTTTGCCTCCTGAGCAGTCAGGACTACAGGCGCATGCCAACAAGCCTAGCTGATTTTTATATTTTTAGTAGAGACGGGGTTTCACCATGTTGGCCAGGCTGGTCTCAAGCTCCTGACCTCAACTGATCCACCCGCCTTGGCCTCCCAAAGTGCTGGGATTACAGGTGTGAACCATCGTGCCCATTTGGCCACCACTTTATGACAAAGGTAAACATTTTTGTTTTTTCTTAACGTATCCTTCTGGAGTTTCTTTTAGAAAATATGAGCAAATACAAGTATGTATTCTTGGTTTTTTTCTCCCCCTTCTTACCATACACACTACTCTGGATTGTGTTGTTTGTTTATACTTATATATTTGGAGTCCTTTCCATTTTAGTATATAAAACTTCTTCATTCTTTTTTTTTTCTTCTTTCTTTTATTTGAGACAGAGTCTTGCTCTGTCGCCCAGGTTGGAGTGCAAATGGTGAGATCTCAGCACAACCTCTGCCTCCCAGGTTCAAGTGATTCTCCTGCCTCAGCCTCCTGAGTAGCTGAGATTATAGGCATGAGCCACCACACCTGGCTAATTTTTGTATTTTTAGTAAAGACAGGTTTTGCCATGTTGGTCAGGCTGGTCTTGAATTCCAGACCTCCGGTAATCTGCCCACCTCATCCTCCCAGAGTGCTGGGATTACAGGTGTGAGCCACTGTACCTGGCCCACCCTCCTGCTCCCCTCCCTCCCTCCCTCCTCCCTTCCTCCCTTCCTCCCTTCCCTTCCTTCCCTTCCTTCCCCTTCCTTCCCTTCCTTCCCTTCCTTCCCTTCCTTCCCTTCCTTCCCTTCCTTCCCTTCCCTCCCTTCCTCCCCTTCCTCCCCTTCCTCCCTTCCTCCCCTTCCTCCCCTTCCTCCCTTCCTCCCCTCCTCCCTTCCTCCCTTCCTCCCTTCCCTTCCTCCCCTTCCTCCCCTTCCTCCCCTTCCTCCCCTTCCTCCCTTCCTCCCTCCCCTTCCTCCCCTTCCTCCCCTTCCTCCCCTTCCTCCCCTTCCTCCCCTTCCCTTCCTCCCCTTCCTCCCCTTCCTCCCCTTCCTCCCCTTCCCTTCCTCCCCTTCCTCCCCTTCCTCCCCTTCCTCCCCTTCCTCCCCTTCCTCCCCTTCCTTCCTTCCCTCCTTCCCTTCCTCCCCCTCCTTCCTTCCCTTCCTCCCCTTCCTCCCCTTCCTCCCTTCCCTTCCTTCCCTTCCTTCCCTTCCTTTCCTTCCCTTCCTTCCCTTCCTTCCCTTCCTCCTTCCTTCCTCTCCCTTCCCTCCCTTCCCTCCCTCCCTTCCTTCCCTTCCTCCCCTCCCTTCCTCCCTTCCTCCCTTCCCTTCCTTCCCTTCCTTCCCTTCCTTCCCTTCCTTCCCTTCCTTCCCTTCCTCCCTCCCTCTCCCTCCCTCTCTCCCTCCTTCCCTCCTTCCCTGATGTACCATAATTCATTTAACCATTTCTCTATTGGTTTAGGTTGTTTCTAGTCTTTTGTTATAATGGTCAGTGCTCTAGTGAATAACCCTATACATATGTCATCTGTAGAGTAAATTTTGAGGAGGATTGCATTTGTAGTTTCGGTTGATACTACCTAATTGCCCTTCACAAAGGTTTTTCCTGATCCTTGACAGCTGTGTGTTAATCAAACTTCCAGATTTTGATTGGTGTGTTAGATGGAAAATATTATCTCAGTGCAGTTTTATTTTGTATTTATTTTAATATAAATGAGATTAAGCATATTTTTATGTTTCAGAGCCATTTGTGTTTCATTTTCTTTGAAGTTTTTGCTTATATTTTCTCATTTTTTATTCATGTGTTTCTCTGTTTTCTGTGGAAACACATCAGAAAATATTTGAGTCCCATCCTCTATGCTGCCCTTCTGGTATTAAAACGTAGCCTCACAGGGGCTCTTCTTCAGTTACAACCACCAGAAATGCTAACCCCTTTGGGTTTTTAGGCGTTTCAGTAACAGGAATCTTGATTAAATGCCTTCCTTTCCTCTCTATTTACAAG
The DNA here is from genome assembly GCA_036589455.1 of Ateles fusciceps. Taxonomy (NCBI): domain Eukaryota; kingdom Metazoa; phylum Chordata; class Mammalia; order Primates; family Atelidae; genus Ateles; species Ateles fusciceps. The sequence continues at coordinate 11,637,201 of JAZHEH010000222.1, forward strand.
TAGGTTGCAAGTGGTAAGAGTGATTTTAAAGGGTAAAAAGTTCTTTACTTTCTCCTGTATATGCAGGTGGCTACCTTGCTTCTTTGCTAACTTCAGGCCATTATTTTCCCGAATACTTTTGTGTGTTCCTCTGATGAAAGCAGTCCTGTACTATTGCATCCTTGAGTTTTCTTTCAGTTTGTTTTTTTTATCTCAGTGAAACCTTGACCCAATAATTATAACTCCTGTGGATACATTTCTTTCTGTTACGTGTGTAGTCAGACCCACCATATGCTTTAACATTTGGCTGCCTGGGTTTAAGAATCTTAATACTCTGCCTGGATATATTTTCATTTCTGCAATAGGATGATTTTTTGATGATTGGTGATGGTTTGTTCCTGATTTCATTTAAAGAACTTTTTCTTTTCTTTCTTTCTTTTTTTGGAACAGAGTCACTCTGTTGCCCAGGCTGGAGGGCAGTGGTGTGGACTCGGCCCACTGCAATTTCCACCTCCCATGTTCAAGAGATTCTCCTGCCTCAGCCGCCCAAGTAGCTGGGACTACAGGTGTGCACCACCCACGCGCGCCTTACAGGCATGCCTGGCTAATTTTTTGTATTTTTAGTAGAGATGGGGGTTTCACCATGTTGGCCAGGCTGGTCTGAAACTCCTGACTCAAGTGAGACACCTGCCTCACCCTCCCAAAGAGCTGGGATTATAAGTGTGAGACACCACACCTGGCCTAAATAACTTTTCTTCATTATTTATATATTTATTTTTTGAGACAGAGTCTTGCTCTGCTACCCAGGCTGGAGTATAGTGTGCATGATCATAGCTCATGGTAACCTTGGACTCCTGGGCTCAAGTGATCCTCCTGCCTCAGCCTCCTGAGTAGCTGGCACTACAGGTGCACACCAACGTGCCCAGCTAGTTTTTATTTTTTTTAGAGATGGGCTTCGGTATGTTGCCTTGTCTCAGATTCCTCAAGTGATCTTCTTGCTTTGGCCTTCCATAGTTCTGGGATTACAGGTGTGAGCCACCATGCCCAACCAGTTTCTTCATAATTTATTTGATCCTTGATAGTAAAGGAACTTTTAGGATCAGATTGTGAGAGTGAACTCTTCCTTAGGAAATTATTTTTGATTAACAAGCAACAAAACTGGATATAGCACGTGTATGTTTTCTCTTTCTTCCTCTGTCTCTCTTCCTCCTTTTCTCCCTCCCTTTCTTTTTTTTTCTTTCGTAATGTCTTATACTTTTTACCCAGAACCAACGAAGACAACAAAAAATTCAAGGAAAAGTTCTTCATTTAAGTGATATTTGTACTATTGACCATCCTGAAGATAATGAATATGAAGCTGAGATGTCACTTCAAGGAGAAGTAGATATTAAATCCAGCCATATTTCACAAGAGGATGTTATGCATAAAGAATATTGTGTCAACCAGAAAGATTTGAATGGCCAAGAAAAAATGATAGAAAGTGTAACTGACAATCAGAAATCCACAGAGGAAGTTGATATGAAAAATATCAACATGGATAATGATCTGGAGGTTTTGACATCTTCTCCCACTGAATGTACTAGAAATTTAAATGGTGCCTACCTGAAGGAAGGGACCAACGGAGAAATGGACATTTCCAGTGGTTTCAAAAACCTGAATTTGAATGCTGCTCTTCATCCAGATGAAATAAATATAGAGATTCTGAATGATAGTCATACTTCTGGAACAAAGGTGTATGAGGTTATAAATGAAGATCCAGAAACTGCGTTCTGTACTCTTGCAAACAGGGAAGTTTTCAGTGCTGATGAGTGTTCAATTCAGCATTGTTTATATCAGTTCACTCGTAATGAGAAACTTCGAGATGCGAATAAACTTCTTTGTGAAGTGTGTACGCGGAGACAGTGTAATGGACCAAAGGCAAATATAAAAGGTATTTTAATTCTCTCACTGTAAGTAAAATTAATATTCAGGGGCACATTTTGCACTGCATAGGCAGAGTACTCCTATTGTAATTTTATCTGGATTTGGATGGCATGAATAAGTGACCTCTTCTGTGTAAATATTTTAATAGAAGGTTGGAAGAAGTAGGACTTTATTGAAGTGGCTAGTACTCTGTGACATCCCAGCAGCAGTTAAATGGGACAGTGTTCTCCTTGACACCTCTCCCTGTGGATAAATTATCCCCTTAGAATGGAATCACCACAGCATCCTGACACATAGTGGCTATTTTTTCCCACCGTTTTCTCCTTTGTACCCAGGATGCCAGATGACTTTATCAATGTACTAATGTGACACACCCAGTGCAAGGCATGGGGATGACAGTGTTTTCTTACAGCCTTCCTCAGATGGGAAACAGGAAGACACAGTTTCTCCCATCTCCCCCACTGCCTTTTTTTTTTTTCAGTTTGGGTAAATAGGATGTGGAGGGCAGTGGATTCCTAAGGATTTTTACTAAAATTGTTGAAATGTTTTAAAATTCTAAGTAAAATTTTATTTATTTACATGTAGAGACAAAAAGTAAGCCTGTTTTCGTGTGTGTGTGTGTGTGTGTGTGTGTGTGTGTGTGTGTATCAGCTCAGAGACCATACAAAAACAGGCTTACTTTTTGTCTATATGTATATATATATATATAGACAAATATATATGTACTATATCTTATGCATAAATATATGTTACTTATATATGATATATATATATCTGCTCAGAGACCATACAAAAACACTTACTTTTTGTGTGTGTGTGTGTGTGTGTGTGTGTGTATATATATATATATGTATCAGCTCAGAGACCACACACACACACACACACACACATATTTTTGAGACAGAGTTGTGCCCTGTCTCCCAGGCTAAGGTGCAGTGGCCAATCTCAGCTCACTGAAATCTCCCGGGTTCAAGTGATTCTCCTGCTTAAGCTACCCAAGTAGCTAGGATGAGAGGCGCCCACCACCATGCCTGGCTAATTTTAGTATTTTTAGTAGAGATGGGGTTTTGCCATGTTGGCCAGCCTGATCTTGAACTCCTAACCTCAAGTGATTCACCTGCCTAGGCCTCCCAAAGTGTTGGGATTACAGGCGTGAGCCATCATGCCCAGCCTAAAAAATATTTTTTATAGATGAACATTTGCAAATGATTTGATGATGGAATATACTAACCTTTGAACCTCATTAACCAAAATAATGTCTCTCCACAGTAATTCCATTTTTCTCTTTAATAGATTATAATCACTTTCAGTTATTACAGTATTTTGATTTCATCACTAAGAATTTATGGAAATTTTTATCTCATACGTAAGTACCTGTAAAATATCTTTGATTTTGCCTCCTAGTCCACAGATTCTACAATATTCGTTATCTGGTCCTTCATAGAGAAAGTTTACTGATCCTTGCTTTAGATGTTTGAAGTGATTTTATAGCAAATCTGAATGTTGCAGGGGTCTGAAATGATTTTCACACTGCTAAAAATTTCTTCCTTTCTTTAGGTGAAAGGAAGCATGTTTACACCAATGCTAAAAAGCAGATGCTAATTTCTCTTGCTCCTCCTGTTCTTACTCTTCATTTAAAGAGATTTCAGCAGGTAATCCTTGTTACCCAAAATTTGTTTTAAATATGTAACACCTACTTCATGATTACCTACTTTATTCATTACTGTCTCAACATATTACTATGTTTCTTTGGTTTTCTGTTGTTTCTTAAGTCTAATGTCAATGAAGTAGGAAAGGGAAAAAAATGTGTGCTAGGCAGAGGTGCATGTGAAAGTGGAGGCACAATCTCCTCAGATTTCCTAGAACTCATGTGCATGTTCCTTTTTTTAACCTGAAATAAAGTAAGGCATCTTTTATTTCAGGGTTAAAAAAGAAAAGACTGATGTATTACATATATCTCATGCTTTGGAATATTGGTGATTTTTTCCTGTTTTGTGTCTGTTTTATTTTTACTGACCGTTGATAAGACATTGCTGCATTGGATTGTCATCATTTTAGTGGAAATGATGGAAAGTTTTCCATTTTTTCTGGAAATCTTTTGCTATAAGCAGTATAACTTCCAAACTGTGTTCCAAATTCCAAAAGTACCTTGAGTATCTTCAGAACGTTTTTTCCTCTTGTGGTTGGTATGGGCTTGACTAATTGGCCTTTATTAACAATTCACTAAGCTTGGTTCCAGCATGAGGCTGAGAGTGTGTGTTTCACAGAAAAGTATTATGCTGTTGCTGAGTTTTAATCACTCGGAACCTCTGGTCTAATCTGGCATTTCTGGATGGCTGAAGCAGAAACTTTGAGAATTTTCTCATGAGAACAGCTTTTTTCTTCTTCTTTTTGAGACAGTCTTGTTCTGCCACCCAGGCTGGTGTGCAATGACATGATCATGCCTCACTGAAGCTTTGACCTCCTCTCTCAAGCGATCCTCCCACCTCAGTCAGCCTCAGTAGTAGCTGGGACTGTACATGGCTACCACCGTGCCCAGCTACTTTTTTAACTTTTTTGTAGGGACAGAGTCTCACTGTGTTGCCCAGGCTGGTCTCAAACTCCTGGGCTCGAGTGATCCCCTCTGCGTCAGCTTCCCAAAGGGCTGGGATTATAGGCATATGCCATTGTGCCCAGCTGGGAATAAGCTTTCTTAATGTGTTGGTGTGTGTTCTTTGTGGTGATACATGTGTACTTAGCAAATACAGACCAACTTGGAATCAGTTGGTGGTTAGGAAGAATTGAGTCTCCAAAGAAAATTGAACTAGGGCTTAATATTGATACTTTTTTGGACATCAGAGGGGGACTTCAGTTTACTTAACCTGTATTGCTTTTCCAGGAAAAGAACTCAATCTGTTATGCTTCTCTTTTAGGCTGGTTTTAACCTACGCAAAGTTAACAAACACATAAAGTTTCCTGAAATCTTAGATTTGGCCCCTTTTTGCACCCTTAAATGTAAGGTAAGTGAAAGTGGTCTTTTTCAGGAAAGTCCTTTAAAGTCAGATCATAGTTTACTTACCTAATGCTTCAGTAGCATCTCACTTAAGTATGAAGTTGGTAACAGTCACTGGGTAGAGTGGGTCTTTGATCATTGTAGCTTTATAATTTAAAGATCAGTGATGACTCATTTTAAAGATTGGGTTGTTATTTCATTTCAGTGTTTAGAATCCCCTTTATTATGGCACACATTGTCTTGTGAGCTGAGGGCATAAAACTAAAAGTAGCAGATCTATGAATGAATAATCTGTTTAATATGGTTGAATGTTAAGGCTGGTGAACATAGATCAGGGGTGGTATACCCTTAACGCAGCATGTTGGTGGTTCAGGAATGGCTCTGCAAAGTAAACCATGCTTCAGGTATATTTAAAGAAGGAGTAAAAGTATGATGAATCAAGATGAAATGAGTTTTGCAGGCAGAAAGAACAGCAGGAGTAAAGGCAGCAGCGTAAAACAGGATGTTGAGTGCCAGAGACTGGTAATGTATGTAGTTCTAGAACTTACAATACAAAGTATAGCAGAGTTGAGAAATGAAGCCAGAGAAGTGAGATAGGAATGAAGTTTTGGAGGGTTCTCATGGTGAGGAATTTGGACTTCATTAGGTATACAGTGGGGGAGCCCTGAAGAGTTTAAAGCATTGGGGTGGCATGGTCAGATCTGCGTATGACATAGGCTACTTGTTGAAGTATGGAGGCTGGATTTTAGGAGGGAAAGACTAGAGGCAGGGAAATTAGTTAAGAGGCTGTTGCATTAATTCAGCCAGTAGTTGATGAGGGCTTAAAGTTGGGCAGAAGATGGGGGAGATAGAAGGAGTATTTCAAGAGGTAGAATTAACCAGACTTAATGGTTGATTGGCACTGGAAGGTGAGGCAGAGGACTTTATAAGTGGATGGTGAGGGTGGCAGAGAAGGGGTTGAAGATGACTCCTGAGGCCTGGCTTGACAGATGGGAGTACTATAAATTGAGGTAGGAAGTAATAGGGAGAAAAACAAGTAGAGAAAGGATAATGACTTCAGTTTTAGATACATTTGAATGTCAGATATCTTTGAGACAGTCTTAGATACATTTGCGTGTCCGATATCCTTCAGAAAATGTGCTTAGTCTAGAAAACATTTGTATATACGTACCTGAGACCTATGGCAGAGAGGTTAGGATTGGCCCAGGGCAGAGGTTTAGAAATCAGTACATATGTGGTGGTTTAAATTATGAGAAGATGGGATCCCTTATATGTAGAGTCCGAAGAGAGAGAGAAGAGATGGCCAACTACAGGACCCTCCCAAGTATCTGAGTGGAAGAGGCAGGGGTAGAAAGTGAGGATACCACAGAGGATCTCAAGGAATCTCCATGTTAAAGAAGATTTTGGGGCCAGGCGTGGTGGCACACGCTTGTAATGCTAGCACTTTGGGAGGCTGAGACGGGTGGATCACTTGAGGTTAGGAGTTCGAGACCAGCCTGGCTAACATGGGGTGAAACCCTGTCTCTACTAAAAATACAAAAATTACCTGGGTGTGGTATCACATGCCTGTAGTCCTAGCTACTCAGGAGGCTGAGGCAGGAGAATTGCTTGAACCTGGGAGGTGGAGGTTGCAGTGAGCTGAGATCACACCACTGTACTCCAACCTGAGCAACAGAGCAAGAAACTGCCTCAAAAAAAAAAAAAAAAAAAAAAAGGAAGTATGAGGCAGTTGCTGTGAAGGGTATAATGGAAGAGGCAGCTAAGGACAATGTATAAGATTATAGATAGATTGAGGACTGTGACAAGGTACATGATCATATATTTTGTTTCTTGGCAGTAGCAGCTGTCTGGGTTTGGGGCACAGCGGGTACCTTATAGGATTCAGGGTGAGGTTTTGTGATGAATTGGATATAGTGGCAAAGTTGGTGGTGAGTACTGAGAGGAGATTATGTAAGTGATACATGTGGTTGAAGTTCTCAAACTTTAATGTGTATATGTGAATCAGACCTACAAATTTTGATTCTGTAGGTCTGGCATGGGATTGAAAATTCTGCATCTTTAATGTAAACTCTCAGGTGATGCTGATGCTGGCTGTTCACGGACCACATTTTGAATAGCGATGGTCTAGGCTGCATATGGGAATTGTATTAGTCCGTTTCCATGCTGCTAATCAAGATATACCCAAGACTGGGCAATTTACAAAACAAAGAGGTTTATTGGACTTAGAGTTCCATGTGGCTGGAGAGGCCTTACAATCAGGGCAGAAGGCAAGGAGGAGCAAGTCACATCTTATATGGATGGCAGCAGGCAAAGCAAGAGCATGTGCAGGGACACTCCCCCTTATGAAACCGTCACATCTTGTGAGGCTTATTCACTATCATGAGAGCAGCATGGGAAACACCCGCCCCCATGATTCAGTTACCTCCCAGTGGGTCCCCTCCCACAACACGTGGGAGTTGTGGGAGCTACAATTCAAGATGAGATTTGGGTGGGGACACAGCCAAACTGTATCAGGAATGAAGCGAAAAGTCTTCATAGGCCAGGAGAATGAGCATCGGATATCCTTTCTAGGTTAAAGAGTACAGAACAGGTGAGATGAGAGTTGAATAAATAGAAGACTTGTGGACTAAGATGAAAAATAAGATTTATGTCCCTTGAGCTCAGGAGTTTGAGACCAGCCTGGGCAACATAGTGAAACCCTGTCTCTACAAAAAATTAAAATTAGTGGTGGTGCTGTGTGCCTGTAGTCTCAGCTATTCCAGAGGCTGAGGCGGAGGTTGCGGTGAGCCAAGATCACGCCACTGCACTCCAGCAGTGAGAGACAAGAGTGAGACCCTGTCTCAAAAAAAATTGTATGAAGTTGAACAGTTCTGAGTGATGACAACCGCAGAATCTAGTCCTGATTGTGGCTGGCTAAAATGGAATGGCATTTAAAATCCTGTGAGGATCATAGATGGACAGAGAAGTACTAAGTTTTTCAGTGAATATTGAGACATACATTGGGAAGCTGAGGCTAGAGACAGTACTACTGAAGGGCAGTAATGCCTGTTAAGGACTTTTTACATGTGAACATAAATAGTTGTCTGCAAAATGGCTCCTGGCTCAAGAGAATGCCTGTTTCTGTTGCCAGCCCTGGAGTCCTAAAGAATAAGCAGCTTCCACTTTCTGGTGGGGAAAGGGAACACTTGAGAGGTGTAGTGTGCTTCTCACCGACTCCCTTGGGGGACATTTAAAAATATAAGGGGCAGTTTTTGGCACAACCTAAAATACTGTCTGTTTAGGGTTTAAATTTTCAACAGGGTATTCAGGGTTGTTAATAGCTAGGGTTGTTAAGATATTCTGGAATTATCCTCAGGCTCCTAAAGAAACTGGCAAGTTGAATTCCGTTATTTGGTACCTGAGCCAGGTAAGTGATTGCATCAAGTGGCCTATGGCTTTTCTAACAGGGAAACAATGGTAACTGTATAGTAAAAATAGAAGTGTCTCAAGCTGAGAAGTAGGGAGAAAATAGTAGACTCATGAATGATTTCTGCACTCTCAAAGTAATGGTTAAAGACCCTTTGCGTAGTATAAACTTGTCTTGCCAATGACATCTGCGTAAATGGAACTAGAACTAACTTTTGGATTCTACTCATTTTTAAAGAATGTTGCAGAAGAAAATACAAGGGTACTATATTCCTTATATGGAGTTGTGGAACACAGTGGTACTATGAGGTCGGGGCATTACACTGCCTATGCCAAGGCAAGAACTGCAAATTGTCATCTCTCTAACCTTGTTCTTCACGGTGATATTCCACAAGGTAAGATGTCTTGGAAAATTCAGGCACTCAGCAGATTATGGTATAACCAAAAAGTAATCAATTTGAATCTTTCCATTTATGTTTATTTTTTTCCTTTTGACAGATTTTGAAATGGAATCAAAAGGGCAGTGGTTTCACATCAGCGACACACACGTGCAAGCTGTGCCTACAAGTAAAGTACTGAACTCACAAGCATACCTCCTGTTTTATGAGAGAATATTCTAATATCAAAGTGCTTTCTCTGGAAACACGTTTATGGCTTTTATAATGGCTGAAATAACAATAAAGTATAAAGACTAAAATCATGTTGACCTAACATTAAATACATGCCAGAAGAAATCATGTTTATTTAAATACTGAAGGGAAAAATACCTAAAAACTTACAATGGTTTTATATTGTTATGGCGGTTTTTATTCCTACTTGGTTTCTGGAAAAGAAATCCTAATTACTTGTCTTCTGTTTAATGTCTGGGCGATAGATCACATCAATAAACTGACTTACCCCAAACTTTATTACTGAGAAGATTTCAGCTTTTATTGACTTACCCTACTAGGTAACACTTTAAAAAATGTTTCATCAGACTGGCTAATGAAGCTTCATTACAAGTGTGTTAATTTTACAAGCATAGATGTTGGCAGCAGAATGGGAGAAATGTTTGTTTATAATCCTTAAGCCATAGTGTGCAAAAGCTGGGGTATATAAGGCCTTACTTTGTATTTGCTCTGTTCCAGTGGTCAACTGACCTAGGACAGATACAAGACAAACCAGTCTCACTCCTAGTAGTATAACTGGTTACCCTTCCCCTTTAATACCAGCATACCAGAGAAAGCCTGTGAACTGTCCCAAGTCAGTCAGCCAGTGTTTGAGTTACATGCAACCCAAAGAGTTTAAGGACACACCAAGCCTCTCTGAACTTCTAAGGTTATTAGGATGACTTTGATACACAATGAACACTTATAACTTACTGTGGCAGTAGTGAGAGTTTTATCATTCCTAACATCTGTTGTGTTTATGTAAGACCCAGTCAGCCATATAACTTCTAAAATCTCTTGGAAAGAACTAAAAACAGGCTGGTACAGTGGCTTATGCTTGTAATCCCAGCACTCTGGGAGGTGAAGGCAGTAGGATACCTTGAGCCCAGGAGTTTGAGACCAGCCTTGGTAACACAGTGAGACTCTATCTCTACAAAAGCTTAAAAACTAGCCAAGTGTGGTGGTGTGTGCCTGTGTCCCCAGCTTTTCGGGGGGCTGAGGTGGGTGGATTGCCTGAGCCCAGGAGTGGTGGAGGTTGCAGTGAACTGAGATCTCACCACTGCACTCCAGCCTGCATGACAGAGCGACACCGTCTCAAGGAAAAATATACAAACACAATTTCAAACAGTATTAAGGACCTTATATAACCAACACATAGGGTAGCACATGTCCTATGCAATTCAGTATAATTTAACTATAATGTTCTTTGCTTTTTCAACACTCCGTAGTAATTTTAACAAAATAGGATCTGCTTTATGAAAACTAACTTGCTTAATTTTGTACATGTCAGATCTATTTTCAGTTATAAGCATCTTTTTTGTACGTAGTTACTAAGAAGAATGTCAACAAATTATTACTATTGAAACAAGTCACCTTGAGTCAGCAATTCCAGAGCTGTGACAAAAACACTCTGGAAATTAGTTCAGGTGTTGGCAGATCTTTCCTGTAGAGGGCCAGATAGATAGATAGTAAATATTTTAGGCTTTGTAGGTGCATTTGGTCGAAAATACTTGAACGCTGCCACTCCCTTGTTAGAAAGCAACTGCAGGCAATATGTAATGGTATGAGCCTGTGTTCCAATAACATTTATTTACACAAACAGCCAGTAGGCCAGATATACATGGGAGGCAGGCCTCTACTTACCGAAGTGATTTAAGTCCCACAGCTAATGTGATTAACAAGGTTGAGAGGAGGAACAAGTCATTTAGAGCCAATAACAGTGGTCATTAGACAACAAGGCCTTGACAGTAACAACATGTTTATTATAACATCCAACCAAGAATACAAACACAAAACACCTCTTAATTTAAGGAGAATAAGAAAACATCAGGCGATGCCTAGAGTACTACTACAAATACAGCTTTCACCTACAGTAAAAATTAAGCCAATTTCAATCATTTTGGTCATCATCCCAGTCTTTCTTCCCACTTGGAGGCTTGGGCCCACCAGCTGGTTTTGCCATGATGATCTGCATAAAAAGAATCACACAAGAGTGTGCTTATAAATTCAACCTTTAGAATGAAAAGAATCCTTCTATTAGCCTGATTCAAGGTTAAGCAATCTTAATATAATTATGTACTGCATATAAAACACTATAGCAGAGTTTGCTAGCTCCCTTGTTAGAAATTAAATTGTAAACTTCCAGCAGCATGAGAAAGTTTACTGCTTTTGTGGATAATAGCAACAAAATTCACACAGATTAGTCACATTCTGAGACATGAACTCCAGTAACTCAATAAGCTGAAAGTGAAAATAGGTGCATGCATCACTGGTATAAGTCAAGTCAGTTTGGCACCTGATTTGCTATTTATATATGAGATTCGTCTTGCCAACCATCTTTGTCCCAATTTCCTTGTGGTATAGGAGCTTTAGGTCCACCTGCCAGCTTTGCCATTATAATCTAAAGTAGTTGATACATAAATATATACAAAGTTTAACACTGAAATTTTCTAAAATCCGTAAATGAGAACCATTCAAGTAGCAGAAGTTTTCAAAAACAAAAATCTAAGCACTTAGTTCCCTGGTAACTTAAAAAAAAATGCTCCAAACCTCACCTTACTTTATCTAAAATGGGTTTTAGCTTGTGTTTCAAGCATCAGAAACTGCAAAACTTTTTTTTCTTTGAGACGGAGTCTTGCTCTGTTGCCAGGCTGAATGAAGTGCAGTGGCATGATCTCGGCTCACTGCAGCATCTGCCTCCAGGTTTCAAGCAATTCTCCTGCCTCAGCCTCCCCAGTAGCTGGGACTACAGGCACACACCACCACGCCCAGCTAACTTATTTATTTTTTTTGTATTTTTAGTAGAGACAGGGTTTCACCATATCGTCCAGGATAGTCGTTATCTCCTGACCTCTTGATCTGCCTGCCTCCCAAAGTGTTCGGCTTACAGGTGTGAGCCACCATGCCTGGCTTTACTTATTTATTTATTTGAGATAGGAGTCTTGCTCTGTTCCCCAAGCTAGAGTGCAGTGGCGTGATCTCGGCCCACTGCAACCTCTGCCTCCTAGGTTCACGTTTGATTCTCTTGCCTCAGCCTCCCGAGTAGCTGGGATTACAGACACCCACCATGACACCTGGATAATTTTTGTATTTTTAGTAGAGACAGGGTTTCACCACGTTGGCCAGGCTGGTCTCGAACTCCTGACCTCAAGCACGATCTCCCTGTCTTGCCCTCCCAAAGTGCTCGGATTACAGGCGTGAGCCACCGTGCCTGGCTGGAAAACATCTTAATTACCAAAAGCAAACCTGAGCTGGGCACAGTGGCTCACACCTGTAATCCTAGCACTGTGGGAGGCCAAGGCCTGAGGCCAGGAGTTTGAGACCAGCCTGGGTAACACAATGAGACCTAGTCTACAAAAACTGAAAGAAAGTATCAGCCAGCCATGGCAGCACCTGCCTACAGTCCCAACTATTCGGGAGGCTAAGACAGGAGAATCACTGGACCTCAGGATTTTAAGGCTGTGGTGAGCTATGATTGTGCCACTGTACTCCAGCCTGGGTGATAGAGTAAGACCTTAGTTTAAAAAAAAAAAAAAAAAGATACCTAAACCTGAAATTCTCAGAATAACATGTTACTGATTGAGGGTAATTTCAGATTGAATTAAAGGCATTAAGTGTATTTTAGAACCTAAGTGCACCTTGATTTTAAAAAGTAACTAAAACAAGTAGTTCCCAAACTTCAGTGTGTACCATAATCAGAGTCCTCATTAAAACAGACTGCTAGGCCTCTTTCAGTGTTTCAGTGGGTCTGAAGTGACATCCAAGAATCTGTATTTCTTATTTTTAGTTTTTTTGGGATGGAGTGTCACTATGTCAACCAGGCTGGAGTGCCATGATGTGATCACAGCTCACTGCAGCCTTCAACTCCTGGGCTCAAGTGATCCTCCCACCTCAGCCTCCTGAGTAGCTGGGACTACAGGTGTGAGTCACCATATCTGCCCGAGAATCTATCATTATCTAACAAGTTGTCAGGTGATGTTGCAGCTGTCGATTTTTGGACCATACTTTCTGAGAACTAGTGAAATAGACATTCGAACAAAGATTAAGCCAGCCTGTACTACACTATCAATGCGTAAAGCCTGATTTGCAATTCCTTTTCCAGAATATATACTATACAAATTTAGGTTCATTATACTACACACCATATACACAAACTGGTTAATATAGTTGGATGGGTTCTTTAGCTACATACTTTTATATAGAGTGCAAAGACTGGGGGCACACATCAACCAACAACTTCCCCTACCATAAGACAAAGCAGAGTTCCTAGTTTAAAGCCAAAATTCAACGTGCCTTTGTGATCAAGGTGGTTGTTGTCTTGCTTGGATGACATTCAAAGTTTCTAACTAACACTGTCAGAATTTCTGCTTACCTTATGTTGCAGTCTACTTAGCTTCTCCCATCCCTATTTTTGGTTCCCCCTTTTATTCTTAGCCACATTCTAATTTCTAGAATAAATAGTTCCTTAGATTTCTATTATCTTTATTTAAAAACTCAAAAAACCATATTCTTCCATTGAAAACCACCTAGTAAGCTGATAGAGAAACTCCTATTAATCTGGTACACAAACATCTAGTTTCTGCTTTTTTCCAATGACTTGAAACTAAATACCCAGTTCCATTTGTTGGTCATCTCTAACTATCATAGTTCTTCCTAATATAAAGAATAAATTTTTTATGATTACCACCAACTGGTCCTTACTGTGCTTAGAAATTGAATTGTCTTTCCACTGATTTCTACCAAGGACTTACTCCAACTTTACTATGACATGACTTTTACCTAATGGATTTATACTATACCATTAGCAAATTAAAATTTTCTATTAAGTACTTACAAATAGTCATTGATTATTAATTACTTCTAGAATTTTGTGGAGAAATTGATTTAATCAAGTCTACAAGAAAATGCCTTTTGGAAAAATAATTCTATATATAGAACAGTCTACCACATTCTTAAAAAAAAAGGCAGAAATATGATTTTAAACACCTTTAACATCTTTTAGCACCTTAAGCTATAATTTGTCATAGCAGAAAAGAATTTTAAATACCCAGTCCTCTTATCTGCACAGCTAGAGACTTCATTTTCTTTCAAGTTGGTAGTCTCCAATATCTGCCTGAGGGCTTTACGGTCCTTCCACATTTCATCTTAGTATTAGATATTAAATTTACTCTCTAAATTATTTGTACAAAGGAGTTCTAAGGTTAAAAGGTTTGAAAATTATAAATTTAAATTACATTTGTTCCATCGATTCCTACTTAAAATGGCAAAGGATTCTTTCAGTGGAAAGATCTCCATTTTAAATTAGTTGTGATATATTCAAAACAATTTACAATAGAAGAAAAAACTCGGAGTGGGGGCACTTTAGTGTATCTAATATGTGAGGACTAAGAATCCTTTGAATTAGAACTATGTTCAAAAAAAAAAAAAACTATGCTATGGTTCTGGGAAAATACACTGTTGAACCATATGCAAATGAGTATTTTTAAAGATCAAAATTTCACTTTACTCACCTGATCCACTCTAAGTACAGTGACTGCAGCATTAGTGGCGAGTTTGATAGCCCAGTATTTTCCCAGGTAAGTATCTAGAATACCAGCTTCCAACATGTCCTTTACAGCAGGTACTTCAGCCTGTCAAACACAATTTTCATCCTTCATTTAAAATCCTTTTATGTGAAAATGTTTATACTCAACAAAAAGCCCCACGTAGCACCTTAAATAGTACTAGAAAGTAACCAAGCACAGTACTGCCTTACAGAGTCATCCTTTAGTATGTGAGGATTGGTTCTAGGACCCCCAAGGATGCCAAAATCTGTGGATGCTCAAGTCCCTTATATAAAATGACATGTCTAGATATAATCTATGCATATCCTCTAATACACTTTAAATCATTTCCAGATTATAGTATCTAACATAGTATAAATAGTTGTTATACTGTATTTTTAAATGTCTTTAGTTTTTCCAAATATTTTCCATCTGTGGTTGGTTGAATCAATGGGTAAAGAACTGGGCTGACTACACACTATAGAACAAAAGGCTATCAATAAAACAGTAGGAAAAGGAAACTTTCCTCCATCAGACAATCTATGTAAAAACTAATTAAGAAAATAATCTGCTCCCAAATCAGAACACTGTTTCTCATTGATTTTTCCTTTAAATTCACACTATTTTTAGGTTGTGCATTCCCAAATTAAAGCAATTTAAGTTCAGTGTTTTTTTTAAATACCTCAATATCTAATCCAACATTTTTATTTCCTTCTTGATGTACTGCATAAAGTTTAGAGATTACTTCATTGGCCTTAACTCCAGAGTTTTCTGCCAGTGCCCGGGGAATAGCTTCAAATGCCTCAGCAAACTTCTTAATAGCATACTGTTCAAGTCCAGGACATGTCTAAAACAAAAAATGTGTCAATTACTGCATTTTATTCAAGCAATGGAAAGTCAATTTATACAGAAAAAGCTGTACCTCTCCATATGATGTAATCTGTTTGGCTAACTCAATTTCTGTTGCTCCACCTCCGGGTACAAGACGCTTATCCTGTATGTAGTCCCCCACAAAAAAAAAAAAAAAGCAAAAAAAATAAATAATGTCACTAAAAAGCAGTTTACATTTTTCTAATCTTTTCATATTCCAGTACCCCACCGAACAGGAGTTTTTAATCAGGCATTGTTACTCAAATACAAATGATAAATTTGGTATATAATGAGTGGGTGGGGCAAATTTTCTTAGTACACAGTCTGGTATATGAAAAGGACTGAATGGGCACAGCACCATATCTTTTTCTGCATATCCAGATACAGCACTAAGAACTGCTTTACCATCTAAAAGTACATTACAATGGAAAATAACCATACACAATTTTCTTTTAAACTTCTGCTTTGCTATTAACTCTTCTGTACAATCTTTTTTAGAAACTATCATTTTAATAGCAGTGGACACTTAAGTCTCAGGTAAAAACCAAAACAGGTGCTTCACTTCACATAAACCACTCATTCTGAAGTTCTCATGATGTTCATGAGTCTGTCAGCCATACTTTTAAGACCATACAATGTACTCAGACCTTACAAAGTACTAAGATTATTGCTAATACTGACCCTTGTGAGAACTTTGAAAGTATTAACACCATCATCTACTGCCCTTTCTATATCATCCATCAGATTGTCTGTAGAGCCTCGAAGTACTATGGTAGAAATGGCGCCATCTTCCTTTTCTATTAAAAAATTAAATATATTTAGTGATTAAACTAAAAACCCCCTACTTATATAAACATGTTTTACCGTTCTTACATACCATGCTTAAAAACCACCACCTGAGTATCTCCAACTTCTGAGAGGTAAACACTGTCACAGTGTCCCATTTCTTCAAGGACAGGAGGTGTCTATAAGAAAATGAGTTTTGTAATAAAAAATTCAACCACGTTCAACTATCTTTTAGTGCTTTCTAAAATACATACCAATCTAGGAAGAGCTGTAGCACCAACTGTTTTACATAGTCTTCGGAGATCCCATTTTGAGTTTAGCCTTTAAAAAACACAAAGACCTTAATAAAAGTTTTAATCCATTTGATTTTAATTTCAGATAGCATACAATATGAATTAAAGAGGAACCTGTACACCAGCCCCCAAGTCACATTCTTCTGACAATGGATTTAAACTCAGAACACATCTGGACTGCAATGAACACTGAGGCCAAGCAGCTCATTCCTGACCCTGCGAATGAGTCTGGCTGGCCAATAATACCACATCTTAAGTCTGTGTTGTATAGCACTGTTCTAGAATTGGGAGAACTGAAGTCACTTAAGGTTGCCAGTGGCTTTTAGTTCTAAAACATCAGGAAAACCTTTACAAAACTAAACAGCATATAGAAAATGTTTTGTTTTCTCTGTGCAATCAATGTTCTGTGAAGAAAAGCACAGTGATTTATTTTGCACATTTTATTGGGTACTAGGGATGATGGTAGGTAGAAATGGGTAAGCTGTCTAGTGCACACATTAAATGTATTCATGTATTAGAAGGAATCCTCCTTACTCCACACTCTGATAGGCAATGCGCCAAGCCTGTGTCTAGTCTCTTGGACAAGTTGTTCCTTTTGCCTGGAATGCTTTTTCCTCTTCCTTTTCAAATATCTGGTAATTTGTCCTTTAAGCTCTCTGCTTAAATTTATGTTTACTCAGAGGTGTTTCCTGACCCCTCCCCCAACTAACCCATTTGCTATTTGACCTAATACCTATATACTTTCCCTTTACCAACAGTCTTCGTGGTCTATTTTGTTTAGTGTTTTCATCACCAAAAAAACATTTATAATACAGGTAAAAAGAATTCGGCTTTCTCTTACCTCACTAACATGATATTGTATTTGTTTGCATAATGAAGAGCCATGTCTGCCACTTTACCACCTGTTACTACGACATTCGCACCAGTATCAGCAATAGCTTTGACTTGTGCATCCATGAGATTTTCTTCTCCCTTACTGAAATTCATCAGTTCTTCAGCAGTCTTTATCAATACTGTTCCCTGGCAAAACAAGCAAATATTCCCTTTATTTCACATTAAAAAAAAAATCATTTCACTACATTGGTGTTCAAAGTCATAAGATAATTAGCTTACTGAAGAAATAATTTAAAGGTTTGGCAAAAAAAATGAAGATAAATGTGCATGTATTATGAAGCAGCAGTATACAAAATCTGTATGAAATTGACAAACTCAGATTACTTCTAAAACCCCCTCTCAAAACAGATGCATCTACTTTTGAAGTACTTTGGTGGAAAAGCTGGAGAGGTACTTTTATTTTAAGTATGTCAGGCAGGTGTCCTGGTGTTTGTCTTTTGACAAAGGTTAACTAGCGTTACCAAAACAACGTTGTGGTTTCCAAACCTTTTCTAAAATGTGGACTAGCCGGGTGAAATCCTAGCACTCTGGGAGGCCGAGGCGGGTGGATCAGTTGAGGTCAGGAGTTCGAGACCAGCCTGGCCAACACGTCGCTACTAAAAATACAAAAATTAGCCGGAAATCGCTTGAACCCAGGAGGTGGAAGTTGCAGTGAGTCAAGATTGCACCACTGCAATCCAGCCTGGGTGACAGAGCAAGACTCTCTCAAACAAACAAATTAATTAATTAATTAAATAAGTGGACCAAATGACCAGACCCACCTCTCTTAAAACTGTCAACAATTTGGATTTCACGAACTCTAGAAACGAAGTCAGCCACTTCTGACTATAAACACAAACTTCAAACTTTCTAACGTATATTTTCAGAAACATACCTATCATTTTCAAATTAAATTAGTGTATCATTCCAGGATGCGACAGAATGTCAACTTTTTTTATTTTCGTGAAGAGCACACAAAGTAGTCACATTCTCATATTCTTTCACTTGTTGAATGTATAAGCTCTACTAGAAGTTAAAGGCTGTACGTCAGAATATAAATAAATGGCCATCATCTTTATATTTCAAGTTTTATGTTCAGTAGTTGAATTAGATATTCAAAGAATATAAATGTGGCATAAAAAACAGGTAAGATCCTGCAGTGTTGAGTAACTAAGAAGTACTGACTGATTTAAGAGCTAACTCAAACAATCTGAAAGTGTAACCCAAATTTTTACTTTTAAGGTTTGAAGTCTACATACCTTTGTTTCTGTTATCATGCCATCGAAAGGACAAGAGTACACTGCTATTTTTGCATCTTTGACAGATGTTACATCACCTTCAGTTTCCTTCTTAAAAACCATGCCATGCAACACTGAAGAGGAACTGATACCAGAGCCCTAAGGAATTGAATACCAAAACCATCAGCAATCTCATGAAAATAACATTACGGTTAAACTGTTGATTCTAAATGTACCAAAAATATCCCTTTCTAAAATAAAATCATAAACCAAGGCAGTGACTTCTGGGATAAGGGGTGGGGTAGTGGACAAAGCACACCATTCTGCTCGAGGCAGAAATCACTGAGGGAATGAGCTACTGTTATGGAGGGGGAGGTCCTTGAGCGTACTGGGAAGAACCAAAGGCAGAGAACTGCTCCTAGCCATTCAGTCACCTAGCGCTTGGTGCCAGTATAGCAGGCACAGCCGTCAGTACCACAAATACAACACACAACAAGGCAAAAATTCTGTTCTCACAAGCTTAACAGTTTAATGGGAAAAGCTGGGAGTACGTGGAGGGAAACAGTAAACATGGAACACATAGAGTATCTTCAGAGAGAGGGCATGTAGCACACTTATAAGTTAAATTCATATTAACAATCAGAATGCCAATGTGCAAAACCAAAACCACTCCAATGATAGGTTTACTCTATCAAGCACATTTTATTAAAAATATACTTTAATATTTCAATATTAACATTAAGATGTGAATTCTATTATTGAAGAGGAATAGGACAACTTCCACCCCACTCAAAATTGTCTTCGAAGCTTATTATAATTCTGAATAATATGAAGAACACAAAAAAATTAGTATTTTGGGCCAGGTGCGGTGGCTCATGCCTGTAATCCCAGCCCTTTAAAAGGCCGAAGTGGGCAGATCACGAGGTCAGAAGTTCGAAACCAGCCTGACCAACATGGTGAAAAATTAGCTGAGTGTGGTGGCACGTGCCTGTAATCCCTGCTACTGAGGAGGCAGAGGCAGGAGAATTGCTTGAACCTGGGAGGAGGAGGTTGCAGTGAGCCTAGATCATGCCACTGCATTCCAGCTGGGTGACAGAGAGAGAGACTGTCTCAAAAAAAATTTTCGTGTTTATACATTATTCTCAAACTCACATCACAGAAAATGACTTTATAAGGAGATAATATGTCAATATTCTTTTAAATTTAAATAAGTAGTAGTATTATTACAACTTAATATCAAAATGTTATAAAATAATGCCTGGAAAAAGTCCTAAGTGCCCAAATCATAAAGTAACATTTAGGTTTAGATTAACACAAATTTTTTTTTTGCACAACAAACAGCAACAACAACAACAAAACACAAAAAACTGACCTAGCATTAATGCATTTTCTACTCACCAGAATTTTACAAACTCTGATGTTATCAACATTAAAATGGCCGGAATCAGGAAAAATAGATACTGTTAAGAAAATGAGACATATCAAAAGATTATTTTAGGACAACAGAAAAAATATCTAGTCATGTTAAAGATATTTTTATTTTGGATCTTTTCATTTACTAACATTTACTTACCGCATGCCTGAGCAATAAGCTTGGCCAGAAACACTTCATTACCATATTGTTTACTCATTATGGAGGTACGAAGTAGAGATGAGACTTCATCAACATCTCGAAGGTTTTTTGCAGAACAGCATACCAAATTAGGAAGAATCTCATGGGCTTTTCTGCAGGCTATTTCATAACCTTCTATGACCTAAAACATAAACGACATTTCTTATTCTGACATGACTTACAGTAGCTTATTTTGGTAATCCAATGCTTATGGATATTTATTTTTTATATAAAATGACAAAGAATATACTTCGGAATAATACATATGGAAGACTCTACCAGTCTTGAACGGAGGCCAAGATGACAGCCCAAATTTGAATCTTAACTCTACCTAACTCACTAGCTATGAAATCTTGGGCAAGATTTTTTAAATTTCAGTCTGTTTTCTCATCTAAAATAAAGTGGGAAAAAAATGGGAATAGGTAAAATGGGATTATAGGCCTTATTAACAGAGTTTTTGTGAGACTAAGATGATACTGCATGTGAAGCATATGTACTATACTGGCTGGTACAGAGCAAACTGGTCAGTAGATGTTAGCTACTACTATAATAATGATTTTAGTTTATGTTTTAAGCAGGTGTATATATATGCAAAAATTAAGTAGGAGTACATTATAAAATGAACACTTGCCTCTGAAACTGACAGGCCAATCCTCAGAAGTTCTTCAGCTAATTCCAAAAGAGCTCCAGCAAATACCAGAACAAAGTTTGTGCCATCTCCAACTTCTTGCTCTTGCATATGAGAGGCCATTACAATCATTTTTGCTGCAGGATGCTGTACCTAGTATAAAACATAGTATCAAGTCAAACATCTGATCCTTAAAGCAACATAAAACTGTTTAGTTCCATTTCTTAAATAGACTCGAATTTTCCTGTAGATTGGGTAACTCCATTTGATCACCTGCTATTATACTACTTATGGCATGGTCACAAGAAAAATCCAAGTCCCTTTATGCCAATCGGCACAAATGTATCACTATAAATAAGAATTTCAAAGTGCATCCTCTTTTGATGACCTGTACTTACAGTGCCACTTCAGCATATGTATTTCACTAAATTAAAAAACAAAGTAATTACAACCACAAAACCTAGACATTTTTTAAAAAGCCTTCAGGAGAACTAAAATAGATACCACTGAACTTGGTCTTAAGTCTCAGTATCTATTTTACTATACATTCTTGTTGTAAGAACTATCATTTGTTGTTTAAAGAAAGGGGGGAGTATACAATTTTTCTTAAAATATAACACAATTTTATGTGGATTTTATTCTTAGGATTTAATTTTAGATACCATTACAGAAACAGGCCAAGGAGTAACAACTGAGAACAGCGAGAAAACTATAAAAAGTCAGCCCTGTGATTTTATTACTTTGACACTATCACCACTGTACTTTACTAATTCCTGAGAGATCCGTGTACAAAATTAACATTCATAATGACAAATCCTTGCACAAATGTTTTGTGGAGTTAAAATTTAACTTTTAACTTAAATTCTTTAAGAATATATTGGGTTTTTTTTTAGATGGAGTCTCGCTCTGTCACCCAGGCTGGAGTGTGGTGGCACAATCTCGGCTCACTGCAACCTCTGCCTCCCAGGTTCAAGCAATTCTCCTGCCCCAGCCTCCTAAGTAGCTGGAATTACAGGGGTGCACCACCCTGTAATTCCACCATGCTCAGTTAATTTT
Organism: Ateles fusciceps; assembly: GCA_036589455.1. Taxonomy (NCBI): domain Eukaryota; kingdom Metazoa; phylum Chordata; class Mammalia; order Primates; family Atelidae; genus Ateles; species Ateles fusciceps. Next base: position 11,659,046 of record JAZHEH010000222.1, read on the forward strand.
TTTTTTCTATATTTATTAAAGATGAGGTTTCACCATGTTGGCCAGGATAGTCTCAAACCCCTGATCTTGGGTGATCCACCCACCTCGGCCTCCCAAAGTGCTGGAATTACAGGTGTGAGCCACCGCACCTAGCCAAGAATATATTGTTATTTAAGAGGACAGAGAGACGTTGATTCTTCTATAGTTTCATTTAAAACAAAAGATTAAGTTCTAGTGCTTTCAAGGGCTAAGTTTCAGGAAAATTCCCTGAGGCTGAATATGTTATCCTTTAATTACAAGGCAGGAAGGAGGAATGGCTCTCTCTACCTGTTCAGGTGCCAGACCTTCCTTATAACCCCGCTAACAGTAATTAATTTATGGACTCTAACAGCAAAACTAGAACTGAACAAAGTAAAATGGCATAAACTGATTGTTTTTATTTTCATAAAACCAAATGGTTTGATCTTTTTAAAAACCACTGTTTTATGTATACATTTCTGCATTGTACAGTAATTCACTTCAGAGTCACTCTATAGAATGAAGACAATGGTAATCAATTTCATATCATAATTAGCAAATGTATCACAATCAATCCTTCCATAAATTAATAATGAGATTTTTAAGATTTCAGTGGCTAAAATGTTCAATCTAAAGAGGCCTCTCTATAATTAGAACAATCTATACAATAAATTTTCAAGTTGGAAAAATAGTCCCTTATCCAATCTGAAATAAGAGATTTCTTCTAGTTAAAATCCACTGAATTTTGATATCACCGAAACATTTCTTGACTCTTTTTAAAGAAACAACTTACTTCTAGTTCTCTTAAAATAGTCGCTGCATCATTTGTCACAAACAACTTCTCCAAGTGGTTGATAACCATTTTGTTCATTCCTCAAAAGTAAAAGTTAAAAAAAGAAAAAGAAAGGCATTATTAATCGCATCCTTCCCCAAATACCCAGGAAAATCTAGTAAAAAAAAAAAAAAATATATATATATATATATATATAAATGTGTATATTTAAAAAAATAGCTTCGTAAGAACACATGTACCATTTTTCCAGTTTACCTTATAGTCCCATGGGCAATCCTCGACTGCAGATCCATATTCTTTCTTTCCTTTCTAACATCCTACAATATCTACTACTACGTAAAGATGCCAAATCTCACATTTTTGCCAATTTCTATCTTCTCTTTGCAACATGATTGTCATGCAGCCAGTGCTCAACAGAAATTAACATATAAAAAGGCCAAAATAATCCACTTACTATATTTAGTTGTATGTTTATTCCATGAACCTGTATCAATTAAATTTAATTGGTGGTAGAAGACAAGGGGAAGGAGAGAATTTTCTTCCTTAAACTATGTCACTTTTATATTCAGTGTTTGTCACAATGAACATTAGGTACTATCTCACTCATCAAAGCGTTATAATTTTTCTATTCTCTCAACAGGATAAAAAGTAATATATTGATCCCTATTTTCCTAAAGAGGTGTGAGTTGATGAAAAATTAAGAAATAAAAATTTGAAATGAACTATTCATTGAGCTATCAAATTAACTTCCAAAGCCATACTATAAATATAACATCCTCGGAACGAGTTTGAAGGAAGAGCTAGTACACAAAATTCTACTACTGTATCTTCACAAATATTAATTTAGAAATTACCATTTGGTCCATATGCTGTACGAGTAGTTTGGGCAAGCTCCTTGCAAGCTTGTATGTTTCTATACACAGCCTCTTCTAATCCTGAAAAGTGCTGTTAAAAAAACAAAAACAAAAAACTCCGCCAATTAGACAGGACAGTGAAAGAATAATTTTCAAATACAAGATATCTTTGCTTATATCTTGCTTCTTTCTAATAAACAGGGAGGACAGCCGGGGTATTTGGCACAAGAGGTCTAGTTACAAATCTTTGATTTCTGGCTATTTTTAAATTGGGGCAATTTTCTTAATATTTCTTCGTTAGTAAAATGAGGTAATTATAATAGTGCCTACCTCAGAGGACAAACAAGATTTATTTAAGTAAAACAAGGCATCTGATATTCATAAATTATGCATAAATTTCCCCTCTAGTTGAATGAATAAAGCATAACATTTTGGGGGACCACAGGTACCTACTTGCATATCAAATCATAAGACCTATAACTTTTTTATTAAAGGTAGTGAAAAGTACAGGAAAGCATGCTAAGACTAATTAGAGAATGGGTATGAGGTACTTCAGGTAGTGAATTCCTTTCTAGAGTTTGTCAGTATTTTCTAACTGTTGAAATGTGGAATATTTTTCTTACTGTGTTAGAATCTTTTGTAAAGCGAGAAGTATTTAGGGGCAAAGTATACAGAATGTTGAATACTTTTTTGAATTGCAATACAATCCCAATGCGTACATACTGAAAAAGTGAATTGCTCACCGTACTAAAAATTCTTACAAATTCTACACTGGACTTGAGTTGGGATTTACTTGAGTCCTCAGATATGTTTCATGAATCTACATTTCTCTAGAGCTGTGCTGCCCAATACAGTAGCCACTAGCTAAATGGGGCTAGTGAAAGCAATTAAAATAAATTTTTTCTTGGTAGAGAGGATTTTTGCCATGTTGGCCAGGAACTCCTGGCCTTAAGTGATCCACTCACCTCGGCCTCCCCAAAATGCTGGGATTACAGGTGCGAGCCACCAACTCCTGCCAATAGCTACTACTTTAAAAGCATCTTCAGCAAGAAGGGTGGTATTCCAGCAATACCACTTAAGTCCGAACTCCTGGCTTACACTCTTGCTTCTTCCCCCTCACTCCCCATTCTGTGAGAAACTAGCATCTGATCAGATCCCATCATTCCCATACTTAAGACCACTGGTTTCCAATCCCTCTTCAGGGAAACAAGGCCCTACCTGTCCTGGCCCTGGTACAGCTCCTCCTCTGAAATCTACCATTCTTCTTTTCTTTGGTAAGCTTCAGCCCCATAACCTGTTTTTTGTTTTTTAAAGAACAGATGCAAATCATTCCATCCTGAGGGTCTTTGTATTAGTCCCTAAGCCTGGAATTTCCCCCTAAAATAAGGGGGAGGAAAACAGTCCAGGCTCAGGGACTTCTCTCACTAAGCACCGAACTAAGAGTTCTTCCCTAAACATCTAAGTGTTCTGTTTATTCCTGATCCTTCTTTTAGAGACATTTTTACCTCTTGTCATCCTCTACTACAGTACAATTTCTTTCATCATTATTTGGAACTCTCCTTTTACTTAATCATTATTTCTGCCCTGGAAGGATATAAACTCTACCAGAGCTGGGAGTTCTTTCACTGCAGTTCCTTCAGTACCTATTTACTGAATGAAATAGCTTAGTGTTCTGTAAAAAAACCACTAGCACTGGAATGAGAAATAATGCTTTGTGATACACAAGTTTTCCAAACCTGTATTAGTGAAAAAAATCCAAATTGGAAGCTATGATCTCAGCCTGATTTAAGGGAATCAGCCCGTATCATTTTCAAAAGATTATTCCACCAACATTTACATTAAACCCTGACATTTACTTAGTATACCGACATTATTTGAAAACTTCAGCCTACCAACATGAACCTAGTCCCATTAAACTGTTAATGCTCCCTCTACCTCGCATAAAATCTTAAATTCAACCACACTGATCTATTTCTTGAATTAACAAAGTCTGGAGGACGCATAGAGGAATACAATTCGAACAGCACAAGACACAAATTTATCAACAGTGCAGTAAGGTATTTTTTTAAAACTATACTGATACAACGTTGAAGACAAGGCCATTACACAAAATGATGTTATGTGCACCAAGGTATCACTTATCCTGCAGATTGCACAGTCAGAACTCAGAGACACCACCTCTTGGTCTAATCTCCACAATTTAAAGATGAAAGCAAAATCCAAGAGAGTTACGTTTTAGATTAAGCCAGCGAACTTAAGTTGGGACCGGAGCTTATTTGTCTACAACGCATAGCTTCGGTCAACTAAGCTGGGAGCCCTGTTTCTCACTGGGAAGGAAGCAACTGAGACCCGGCCCTTGTTCCCACCATCTACTCTCTGGATCGCCTACTTCTGGTTCCTTCTCATCCTAAAACTCGCGAGCTGTGTGTAAACTGCCGTCGCAGTTCCCAAGACAATTTCATTTGTGTTACTCAACTTCACCCTCACAACCTCTTTTAAGGGTAACGGGCCTTGGCCCCATTTACGGATGGAGGCAAAACGCACGAGCGGCTTCACGTCCGTCCACCTTCAAAGTGTATAATTGTGCCACCTTGTACCCACCCATCGCCGCCGCCCCCTCGGCCTTCCCCTGGTTGCGGAAGGAGGCAAGTGCTCGCAGGCCCCGGGGGCCGAGCCCTTCCGAGATCACCTCCCTTTCTGGAATCTTCTCTTCCCCCGGCCGCCGTGCCAGGGCAGCACGCTCGGTCCGTTAGTAGGCCCTCCTACTTCGAAGCGGCCGCCGCAGCCCTATGCTGACTCTCCCACCTCAGTCCTTTCCTCCAGCTCTTACTTTCGCTCCCTCCTTGAGCATCTGGGCAAAGCCCGGAGCCTTAGGAACGTGAAGCGCCATGTCTAGGCTGCAGGAAGCCGTTCACGCGACTGCTCGGAAGACCACGGAGGAAGTGAGGAGCGCGCACAGCCTTCTGGGAAAGCAGCGTGCAGCTGCCTCACGCTCCTCCTCGCTATCCAGTTAGTCCGTCTTTCCCCGCCGGGAGGTCTGAAGCATCGCGAGAAGAAGACCAACTTCTGTGGCCAGAACCAAACTGACGATTCCCGATCGGGTCGATCGATGGGGCGCGCGCAGGGAGCGCCTGGGGTTTCTAGGCGACGCACGCGCAAACGGCCCAGGCCATAGGGGCTTGCTCCAGTCTGTCCTCTCTGACCGCACTCAGTAGTCGGGACGTTAGATTTTTTGTCGTTTCTGACCTGGAAGCCACACATCCTTAGCTTAATTTCCACGTAATCTTCCCGAGCCAGCCACCAACATCAGGGCAGGTGTGCCTTTTCTTCCTGAGGTAGATCCCCTGCCCCATCCCCCAAAACTGTCTTTGGGCGTCCGCTCTGTGTTGGGCATCATAGGAAGCGTTGGGAGGTACATGATAATTCAGGTCGTCGCTAAGGGTAGCTACACATCGAGTGCTCGCGTGTGCCAGGTTCTGTGTGATCTGCTTTACATGCAGTATCTCTTAATGGTCAATCTTAAAAATTAATGGTATTGTCGATTAAAATACCGTTTAGTTTTCTTCTATAAAATGGAGGTAATACCATTAAAAATTAAATGGTATTGTGTCCATTTTGTAGAAGGGAAACAAGTTCACAAACTGTAAATAATTTGCCCCAGATCACAGAGCTAGTAAATGTTAAAGCTGGAATTCCTACTCAGATCAACTGATTGCAAAATGCCGGTTCTTAACCACTATCTTCCTCTTTTCTCCTTCTTCCTGGGAATATAAATCCCTTTTACTCCTTTAAGATCAGATATAAATATACATATTTATTTATCTGATTTATATATATCTAATGTATGCATTTTATAGAAATAGATCTGATTTATATATAAATTTATACATATAGATTCCTTTTACTCCTTTAAGATGAGAATCTTAAAACCTGATTTCTGTCTTCTCACATCAACACATGGCTGATTTCAAAAAAGAATAATTTTCTCACTGTGAAAGTAATCCACTCTCCTTATAGAAAATACAGGAAATATGAAGCAGACTGTTTTGGTGGAACAATTGACTTGAACATATATGAATTTTTTTTTCAGACATACATATTTCTTTATTATCAATTCCAGTTGAATGTCCTCATTGTTCGGAAACCCAACATTTCTTGAGTTTCTGTCACTAGCATGCCCATTCTAAGGTGGACATCATCCTTTGGCGTTGTTTTTGTTTTATTTTGTTTTGGTTGACTTTGTATATATATGTATACATTTTATTGCACTTTCCGTTCTGGGGTACATGTGCAGAACATGCAGGATTTTTGTATAGGTACCTAAATGGCAATGTGGTTTGCTGCCTCCATCCCCCCGTCACCTATATCTGGCATTTCTCCCCATGTTATCCCTCCCCAACCTCCCTACCCCCCGACTGTCCCTCCCCTATTCCCCTGCAGCAGACCCCAGTGTGTGATGCTCCCCTCCCCTGTGTCCATGTGTTCTCGTTTTTCAACACCCACCTAGGAGTGAGAACATGTGCTGTTTGATTTTCTGTTGTTGTGTCAGTTTGCTGAGAGTGATGGTTTCCAGATTCAACCATGTCTCTACAAAGGACACAAACTCATCATTTTTTATGGCTGCATAGTATTCCATGTATTCCAAGGAATATATGTGCCACATTTTCCTTGTCCAGTCTATCATCAATGGGCATTTGGGTTGGTTCCAGGTCTTTGCTATTGTAAACAGTGTCGCAATGAACATACATGTGCATGTGTCTTTATAATAGAACAATTTATAATCCTTTGGATATATACTCAATAATAGGATTGCTGGGTCAAATGGAATTTGATACCTTGAGGAATCTCCACACTGTCTTCCACAATGGTTGAATTAATTTACATTCCCACCAACAGTGTAAAAGTGTTCCTGTTTCTCCACATCCTCTCTAGCATCTGTTGTCTCCAGAGTTTTTGATGATTGCCATTCTAACTGGCCTGAGATGGTATCTCAATGTGGTTTTGATTTGCATTTCTCTAATGACCAGTGATGATGAGCATTTTTTCATGATTGTTGGCCTCATAAATGTCTTCTTTCGAAGAGTGTCTGTTCATATCCTTCACCCACTTTTGAATGAATTTGTTTGTTTTTTTCTTGTAAATCTGTTTTAGTTCTTTGTAGATTCTGGATATTGGCCCTTTGTCATATGGGCAGATTGCAAAAATTTTTTCCCATTCTGTTGGTTGCCAGTTCACTCTAATGGATTGTTTCTTTTGCTATACAGAAGCTTTGGAACTTAATCAGATCCCATTTGTCTATTTTGGCTATTGTTGCTAATGCTTTTGCTGTTTTAGTCATGAAGTCCTTGCCTATGCCTATGTCCTGAACGGTTTTGCCTGGGTTTTCTTCTAGGGTTTTTATGGTGTTAGGTCTTATGTTTAAATCTTTAATCCATCTGGAGTTAATTTAGTGTAAGGTGTCAGGAAGGGGTCCAGTTTCTGCTTTCGGAACATGACTAGCCAGTTTTCCCAACACCATTTATTAAACAGGGAATCCTTTCCCCATTGCTTGTTTTTGTGAGGTTTGTCAAAGATCAGATGGTTGTAGATATGTGGTGTTGCCTCTGAGGCCTCTGTTCTGTTCCATTGGTCTATGTCTCTGTTTTGGTAACAGTACCATGCTGTTTTGATTGCTGTAGCCTTGTAGTAGTATAGTTTGAAGTCAGGTGCTGTGATGCCTCCAGCTTTGTTCATTTTGCTTAGAATTGTCTTGGCTATGCAGGCTCTCTTTTGGTTCCATATGAAGTTTAAGGTGTTTTTTTCCAGTTCTGTGAAGAAGGTCATAGGTGGCTTGATGGGGATAGCATTGAATCTATACATTACTTTGGGCTGTATGGCCATTTTCACAATATTGATTCTTCCTAACCATGAGTATGGAATATTTTTCCATCTGTTTGTGTCCTCTCTTATTTCCTTGAGCAGTGGTTTGTAGTTCTCCTTGAAGAGGTCCTTTACATCCTTTGTTAGTTGTATTCCTAGGTATTTTATTCTCTTTGTAGCAATTGTGAATGGGAGTTTGTTCTTGATTTGGCTCTCTTTAAGTCTGTTATTAGTGTATAGGAAAGCTTGTGATTTCTGCACATTGATTTTGTATCCTGAGACTTTGCTGAAGTTGCTTATCAGTTTAAGGAGATTTTGGGCTAAGACAATGGGGTCTTCTAAATATACAATCATGTCATCTGCAAATAGAGATAATTTGACTTTCTCCTTTCCTAACTGAATACCCTTTGTTTCTTTTTCTTGCCTGATTGCTCTGGCTAGAAATTCCAATACTGTATTGAATAGGAGTGGTGACAGAGGGCATCCTTGTCTAGTGCCAGATTTCAAAGGGAATGTTTTCCGTTTTTGCCCATTTAGTATGATATTGACTATGGGTTTGTCATAAATAGCTTTTATTATTTTGAGATACGTTCTATCAATACCTAGTTTATTGAGAATTTTTAGCATAAAGGGCTGTTGAATTTTGTTGAAGGCCTTCTCTGCATGTATTGAGATAATCATGTGGTTTTTGTCTTTGGTTCTGTTTATATGGTGGATTACATTTATAGACTTGTGTATGTTGAACGAGCCTTGCATCCCCGGATGAAGCCTATTTTATCATGGTGGATAAGCTTTTAGATGTGCTGTTGCAATCGGTTTGCCAGTATTTTGTTGAAGATTTTTGCATCTATGTTCATCATGGATATTGGCCTGAAGTTTTATTTTTTTGTTGAGTCTCTGCTGGGTTTTGGTATCAGGATGATGTTGGTCTCATAAAATGATTTGGGAAGGATTCCCTCTTTTAGGATTGTTTGGAATCGTTTCAGAAGGAGTGGTACCAGCTGCCCTTTGTATGTCTGGTAGAATTTGGCTGTGAATCCATCTGGACCTGGGCTTTTTTTGGTTGGTAGGCTATTAATTGCTGCCTCAACTTCAGCCCTTGTTATTGGCCTATTCAGGGTTTCGACTTCTTCCTGGTTTAGGCTTGGGAGGGTGCAAGTGTCCAGGAATTTATCCATTTCTTCCAGGTTTACTAGTTTATGTGCATAGAGTTGTTTGTAGTAATCTCTGATGGTAGTTTGTATTTCTGTGGAATTGGTGGTGATATCCCCTTTATGATTTTTTATTGCATCTATTTGATTCTTCTCTCTTTCTTTTTTATTAATCTGGCTGGCAGTCTATTTTGTTGATCTTTTCAAAAAACCAGCTCCTGGATTTATTAAATTTTTGAAGGGTTTTTTGTGTCTCTGTCTCTTTCAGTTCTGCTCCTATTAGTTATTTCTTGTCTTCTGCTAGCTTTTGAGTTTTTTTTCATCTTGTTCCTCTAGGTCTTTCCATTTTGATGATAGGATGTCGATTTTAGATCTTTCCTTGCTTCTCATCTGGGCATTTATTGCTATAAATTTCCCTCTAGACACTGCTTTAAATGTGTCCCAGAGATTCTGGTATGTTGTGTCTTCATTCTTGTTGGTTTCAAAGAACATCTTTATTTCTGCCTTCATTTCAGTGTTTATCAAGTCACCATTCAAGAGCCAGTTGTTCAGTTTCCATGAAGTTGTGCAGTTCTGAGTTAGTTTCTTAATCATGAGTTCTAATTTGATTGCACTGTGGTCTGAGAGACTGTTTGTTATGATTTCCGTTCTTTTGCATTTGCTGAGGAGTGATTTACTTCCAATTATGTGGTCAGTTTTAGAGTAGGTGTGATGTGTTGCTGAGAAGAATGTCTGTCTGTGGATTTGGAGTGGAGAGTTCTGTAGATGTCTATTAGGTTTGCTTGGTCCAGATCTGAGTTCAAGTCCTGGATATCCGTGTTAACTTTCTGTCTCATTGATCTGTCTAATATTGACAGTGGAGTGTTAAAGTCTCCCACTATTATTGTGTTGGAGTCTAAGTCTCTTTGTAGGTCGTTAAGAAATTGCTTTATGTATCTGGGTGCTCCTGTATTGGGTGCATATATATTTAGGATTGTTAGCTCTTCTTGTTGTATTGATCCTTTTACCATCATGTAATGCCCTTCTTTGTCTCTTTTGATCTTGATTAGTTTAAAGTCTATTTTATCAGAGACTAGGATTGCAACTCCTGCTCTTTTTTGCTCTCCATTTGCTTGATAAGTCTTCCTCCATCCCTTTATTTTGAGTCTATGTATGTCTTTGCATGTGAGTTGGGTTTCCTGGATACAGCACACCAATGGGTTTTGCCTTTTTATCCAATTTGCCAATCTGTGTCTTTTGATTGGGGCATTTAGCTTATTTACATTTAAGGTTAATATTGTTATATGTGAATTTGATCCTGCCATTTTGATGCTATCTGGTTGTTTTGCCCGTACATTGACACAGTTTCTGCATTGTGTTGATGCTCTTTACCCTTTGGGATGTTTTTGGAGTGGTTGGTACTGGTTGTTCCTTTCTATGTTTAGTGCTTCCTTCAGGAGCTCTTGTAAGGCAGACTGGTAAAGACACAAGCATTCTTTTTTAGAATCAGACAGTTTATTAGTTATACAGATGATGAAAGAAAGACTAGCCAAATATGCCAGCTTCTCGAGGTTATTGTTCTGCTCATCAAAAAGAATGATACTGAAACCAAAGGGACTTGGAGATTGCAAATACAAGCTGTGTAATGCAACTTAGTGGTTTTAAATTCTTCCACTCTATTAATACGGGGTGAGGCAGGATGACCTATATCTCATCAGAACACTGGAGGTGAGGAGAAACTGCTTCATGACAGCTTCCCAGGGGAGAGTGGGAGGTGAGAGGAAGATGGCCTTGGAGAAGCTTTTTGCAGACCTCCACCTTTTTGTGTTCCAGGGGGATCACAAGGCATTTGGCCAAGACTCAGATTAGTTTGGGGGAAGCCTTTGCCTTTGTGGATACACCAGGGCAGAGCCACTTCCCTCCTGTCTCTTGGCACTGCTGCGTCTATGGCTCTCCTCAGAGGGCTCACCCCCGTGAAGATTCTTGTCTTCAGTGAGGCTCATCTTGTCCTTCCACCATTTGGGTGCTTACTCTTCCTGCCCACCCTTCTGAAGGGACACATCTCTAGCTCCCTCCTACAAGACATCTTTTACCCTCTAGTTACCTATAATTATTTCCTGATTCCTACAGAATACTGGCTCCCCAAAATGTTACTGGGACAATATGTTGATGAGACAAATCTGAGTTTATTCATACTGCAGTCATAGAAAACACTACCTTAACAGAGTCTTAGTGGCAACTCAGTTGGGAACAAAATTAGGATATTCAGGAGTTTTTAAAGTCTGGTTAAAGCAGGTCCTTCAATGCAGGGGTTTGGGTAGGTTTGAGTAAGGATCATGATATGGGCACAGCAAGGTAAAGATTTTGAGGCAAAGATTCAAAAAGTCTTGTGTAAACCATCACTTGATGCTTTTTATTAAGAGCTGATGGATTTTTCAGGAAGTTTTTGGAATGAACAATAAAGTTACTTGCAGTTTTTATCTTTCTAGGCCATTGTTTCTGGGAATAAAGTTATGTTGATGAGGACATTGGAATAGTAAAGTCATGGCAATGTGGACCTCAAGCTTTGTGGGTGTAGATGGTTTCAGTTGTCACTCTGACACTTTTCTGGTGACAGTCAAGGGGGATCTTCTCTACATGACTGAATCTGCTGTGAGCTCAGTATCAGGGCTGGGACCTTGGTCCAGATAGTCTGTACATTTCCCTTGCTCCAAATTCTCATGTGGAGGGGGCTGTCTGGATTCAGATGAGAGCGCTAGATGGATGCTGCAGTCACAGAGACAGTTGCGACAGTTGCTGATATCAGTCTCTATGCTATGATCAATATATCTATTCTGTATTAATAATTTCTGGTTGTTAAGATAAAGGTTGTTTTCCTTCCAATGAACAAGATTCCTCTACTAGAATGTGGCATAGTTGGGACCCTAAGATAAGGTTCCTAAACTACTTTATTTTAAAAACTCCAAGCAAAGTTACAATATCTATTTTGGATACATGAATATTTTGACTGCAGGTGTCTATAAATGCCAGATTTTAGGTTCTTCTTTTCCTAGTAATAGAGGAAAAAAATCTTTCACAGAGATAAAAATATGCTAGTTGTGCTCATTTTTTTTCTCCAAGCTTGTGGTGGGGGAAGGGGATGATGGCTACCAAGCTCTTTGTCTTAGTCAGCTCAGGCTGCCATTACATAATACTATAGGCTGGGTGGCTTAAACAACAGACATTTATTTTCTCCTAGTTTTGGAGGCTAGAAAGTCTAAGATCAAGGTGCTGGTCCCGGGCCTCTTTTCTTAGCTTGTAGGCAGACATTATCTCACTGTGTGCTCATATGACTTCATTGAGTGTACAAGATGGGAGACAGAGCAAGCTCTTTGATGTCTCTTCTTATGAGGACGCTAAACTTATGGTATTAGGACCACACCCTTATGAACTTGTTTAGCCTTAATTACTTCCTTGTATGCCCTATCTCCAAATGTAGTCAAGTTAGGGGGTTAGGGCTTCAATATATGAATTTATTTTATTTTATTTTTTGAGACAGAGTCTCTCTTATCACCCAAGCTGGAGTGCAGTGGCAGGATCTTGGCTCACTGCAATCTCTGCCTCGGTGCCTCAGCCTCCCAAGTAGCTAGGATTATAGGCACACACCACCACACCTAGCTAATTTTAGTAATTTTAATAGTGATGAGGTTTCGCCACGTTACCTAGGCTGGCCTGAAACGCCTGGCCTTAAGCGGTCCACCTGCCTTGGCCTTCCAAAGTGCTGGGATTATAGGCCTGCGCTGCTGCACCTGGCCCAATATATGAATTTTGGGTGACAAAATTCAGTCTATAACATTCTGTATTCTTATGAAAAATTTTTTTCCTTCCATTAATTTATCTGATAAATCAGATGAGATTTGCCTCAGTTCATATATTTCTCTATCAGACCACCCACGCTCTGCTTAGGTGTTAGGCCACAATTCTGTCATCTTTGGACTCTCAACTATTCTATTAATCTCGATAGTAGGATAAACCATTTACATTTCCAGCTTGGTAAAGAACCAATGAATATCTGCCTGAAACCATTGAGAAAAAGATTCCCATGAACCACTTCTATGAGCATCACAGGGAAGTGTTGAATGGGAAATTCCCCACCAACCTCATTTGCGTACATAGTCTTCTCAATCTGAATGAGTTACATATGAAATAAACTCGGACATAATTTTTCTCTGTTCTGTAAGCTTTAGTGTGTAGGTTAGGCTCTTTGAGGTTGGAAAGAAAGGAAATCTACATGCTGAGACTACTAGAGGGTTTGGTTTATTAAGGATTACAGAAAAGTAAGAAAGACAAAACTGTCCTAGAAGCCGGATGACTTTTCATGTGTATCACCATAGGGTGAATGTCTCTGACTTACCATTCTAATACGTTATCTGTTCCTATGGTGTTTACCAAGGTGGCTTCTGCATCTCTTTACCTATATCAATTGCAGACCTCTTTTTTTTCCTATTTCTTAGCTTTGGCTTGCTTCCTTTTCTCAGTGGGTTTCTCAGCTTCCCCATACTGTCTCTCCATTCCCCCAGGAAGGGCTCTACATGTTTCATATTCAAACATTCCAAGAGGGAGTATCTGATTGGTTCAGTTTATTACTCTGCCACAAAACGCCCCCAGGTTCTGCTAAATTCTCAAGTCAAGCAACTTCAGAAGATTCAAGTCTTCATGGCTGCTTTGGCTTAAGCAAGAATTGGTGGTGCACTCAATAGCAAATGGGGACCAGGGTCATCTGTAACCTCGGTGTGAGAATGCTCTGTGGCTGTTTTGTTCCAAAGTGGGCTCTGTGTGTGGCCCACATTCAGAGTTTCAAGAATAGTCCAGTCAATCTATTTGAGGCTGTACTGTAGTGAGTAGCTCCCTTAAGTCTTGCCAGGTTAGGGCGAAGTCACAAGAAATGAAATGTATTATAGTTAATCACTCCCTGTTTATTAAGAGGGAAGATCTTGAACTGATGAAAATAATTGTTTTCTTAGTTTAAATATTGGTTTAGCTGTCCTGGTGTCTTTTGTGCCTAGGTGTGATTGAGCTGGTTAGAGTAGTGGGAATGAGAAGGGTGAAATGGAGTGAGATGCATTTAAATCCTATTGGTAATACCTTAGATATCTAGAGATGAAATCTTTATTGCAGGTGACTTGAGAGAGAAGGTTCTCTTGAGCTTTCATGAATCGACTATTGATGAACTAAAACTGTGTTTATCAGTCTCTCAGCAAAGATAGAAGTTACTGTCATAACTCCCCTGACAGATGTGCTGGATTGGCACACATGAGGTCTTGTACTGCAAGGCTGGGAAGCAGAAACTGTGTTTCTTGGATTCTGTTGTAGTTATGGCTCTGGATACAAATAAGCCTCCACCAGTTAGATACCTTCATGTGAGGATTGGAAGGTGATAGGAAAACAAAGTCTATTTCATGCTGCTTTGGCATTTCTGCCATAAGCCTCCACAGCTGCCGTGGTTTCAACAAGAATTCCTGGTGCACTCATGGGTGACCAGGGGCCAGGGTCTTTTGTGAACCTTAGTGTAAGGAATGTGATGAGATGATGCATTTTTGCCACCTCTTTGCCAAAAATACACCTTGCTATCCAGGCTTACAGATGTATAAGGGCAGCCGTGGGGCTGGCGACAGCTTTGTAATCCTGGCTTCCTGCTTTCTGAGTCACAGCCGTGGTGGTGTGTTCTTGATCTCAGTCCATCCAGTGGTGTTGTTTGATTCCTCCTACCTTGCTGATCATTCTCAGTGTAGCTCCCAAGGTGAGTTGTTTTCTTACATCTGGGATTTACTCCCGGAAGCCCATTTTAGAGCTTGCTTCTCCAGCCCATCAAGATTTTTTGAAGGATCAGATTCCTGTATTAAACCCCTTCTGCTTGAGTGGTTTCTGTTTCCTACATGGGATGCTGTATGACTTAATTCCTGTGTTTATGATTGTTACAAAGCTAAAAACAGTCATGGCCAGGCTTGAGAGCTCACATCTGAAATGAAAGTCAGAAGTGATTCAGAATCTTACCAAATCCAATTGTTACTCTTGATTTAAAAATATTTTACTTTTTAAAATTAATTCTTGTGGCTCATCCAGACTTGGCAGGTAGAATTGAGAATCAGGAAAGGTTTTAAGACGAACCTGATGAGGAAGGTTGAAGTAGACACAATATCAAGAAATACAAGAGGACCTCTTTTCTCAGGCTTATACTTTGAGATAAATCTCCTCTCCTTAGCACATGCAGGGAACATTTTATTTCATCATTTTGCTGATCGGAAAGGCCAGATTATATAAATTACCTGGAGGAGGTTTTCTACTATTAAAATTATTTATGGTCTGTTGGTATCTGGCCTTTCCAACTTGGTTCTGACGGACCAAAATATAGTATATTTCCCATCTCTCCTTTTGTAAAGAAAGGTTAATTTACTCTTTCTTATATTATGAATTCATCAGTTTACTGGTTATTCTTTTTTATATTTTAGCCGATTTCCCACCACAGATTGCAAGTTTGGGTTTCTCAGACCATTGTTCTATGCAAGCAGCAGGCTTTTGGCAAGGTTCTTCCACATCAAATTACTTTTCTTTTCTGTATATTTTATGCAAAAATCTTTCCGTAACAAGATAAGATTGCATCTTTTATTGATCTTTACTCAATATTTGATTCTGTGCACAGGAACCAATTGCAGGCAACCCCCGCATAAGTACAATATTGAACCCAGTCCTGATTCCTATATAGAATTTGCATCTTTTTTTTTTGTTTGTTTTTTTGAGATGGAGTCTCACTCTGTTGCCAGGCTGAAGTACAGTGGTGTCATCTCTGCTCACTGCAACCTCCGCCTCTTGGGTTCAAGTGATTCTCCTGCCTCAGCCTCCCAAGTAGCTGGGATTACATGCTTGTGCCACCACATCTGGCTAATTTTTTTGTATTTTTAGTAGAGACGGGGTTTTAACATGTTAGCTAGGATGGTCTCGATCTCCTGACCTCATGATCTGCCAGCCTTGGTTTCCCAAATTGCTGGGATTACAGGCATGAGCCACCGCGCCTGGACTATAATTTGCATCTTAACACCAGTACAAAGATCTGGGTTTGGAAGAACAGTCTCCTGATAAGTTAAATGATTATTTCAAAATGAATAAAACAGAGATGTTTTGACTACCTTGTTTCTTTTTGTTTCACAATATTTAATATTACTTTTGGCTGCGCTAACTGAATCTGTCCCTCTTCCCATTGAAAGTAAAAGTAATAAGTATTATCTGCTAATATTATTAAGTTCCATAGATAACTCTAGCAGCTCTTGGTTCTATTTCCTAATATTACATAAATAAATGGCTTAAGTTGGCCAGGTGCAGTGGCTCACGCCTGTAATCCCAGCACTTTGGGAGGCCGAGGCAGGTGGATCATGAGGTCAAGAGTTCGAGAGCATCCTGGCCAGCATGGTGAAAACTTGTCTCTACTGAAAATACAAAAGTAGCTGGGCATGGTAGTGTGCCCCCTGTAGTTCCAGCTACTTGGGAGGCTGAGTCAGGAGACTAGTTTGAACTCGGGAGGCGGAGGTTGCAGTGAGCCGAGATCACACCATTGCATTCCAGCCTGGTGACAGAGCAAGACTCCATCTCAAAAAAAAAGAAAAAAAAAAGAAAAAAAGAAATGGCTTAAGTTCAGGCACTGCATTAGTCAGCAACTGTGTAACAAACCACTCCAAAACTCAGTGGCTTAACACAACGGCTACTTATTATTTCTCACATGCCTAGCACTGGTTGGGCGGTTCGGCTGATCTGACCAAGCTTTACTGTATTAGGCAGGGATTGTTTAGGTATCTGCAGTCAGCTGGTAGGTGGGCTTGGGGTTGGGGGAGCAATGTTGGCAGGCTTGGAGGTCTCAGCTGGAGCAATTCAGCTGTGCATCACATGGTCTCATCCTCTAGTAGATTACCTGGGCTTGCTCTTATGAAAATAGAGGGTGCGAAGGGAGCAAGCAGAAATGTGTAAGTACCTTGTCAAATGTGTTACTAGCCCATTGGCTGAAGTAGGTCACATGGCCACACCCAGGATCAGTGTGGCATGGTAGTATCAAAGACTGTAGATACACGGAGACATGTAAATTGAGGACAATAGTGCAGTCAGCCTACCACAGCCACTCTAAAACCCCAGTCCCTGTTTTTGGCAAGAGTTCGCCAACATTCATTTACATTGTGTTCAACAACTTCATTCAACAAGTTATCTTAAGAAAATGTTGGGATCAATTTACCTTGCAGGATAAATTGATCCATTATCCATTATCCATAAGATAAACTGACTCACTAGAAAGCAATATTACTTAAATTAAGGTGTCATTCTGATGTTTTACTGAGCTTTTTTTTTCTTGAGCCACGATAGCAGGTGACTATTAATATCTGTATTGAAAAAACTCCAGCTAAACATTAGTGTCATCATTCTTTGTGTTGTAGAGCATCGGTGTCTTACTTTCCCATTTAATTATAGTTTGAAATGAATTCAGAAATGTTTGGAGGGCATGATATTGGTCCTTTCTAAAGGTACTGGGGTGTTTGCCTTGGGCATTTCCTCAATTTTCTTTGTCTTACTCTATTATACAGAAATATGCACCCTGGATTCTAGTTTGAGAAGATAATTTCTAACTATTCTTTATCCAATCCTTATCAAATGCCTAATTTCAAAAATTTATGTTTGAGCAAAATTCCCTGAATGCCGTGCAGTACATTCTCATTTAGATAATTAATTTTGCCCTCGGATGAAGCCATACCATTAAAGTTTTAGTCCTTTGGAGATTTGAGTTTGACAAATTGCATTTTGGTATCATGCCATTGTCTTATAATAAGGCAAATTAAAAGGAACAGCCAACTATCATAGGCTGTTGTCACTACTCGGTGCCTGTTTTTATGGATGCCAATCATTTCATTACATGGTATCATTTTTATATGACCTGTGGGAAAAATTTGTCTCGGCATTCAACCATGGTTTTTATTTTATGGCCTCTATGAATCTCCCCCATGCTTTTGTTTTTCTCTTTAACTGCGGAAGCTTAGAGCCAAATGTGTAGCCCATCTCTACCAACTCTACAGGGCTCTGGTGCACCATTTCTGTCTACTGCTCTTAACCACTTGGTTTTACTATTTTCCTGATTGTTCTTTCTTTTTTGCTCAGACTATCTCAACTTAAAAAAATCCTTAGTGATTTTATTTTTTTATAAACCACATCAAGTTCTTTATGGAATCAACTGGGATGTGTGTATGTATATATATATGTGTGTGTGTATGTGTATGTTATATATAATATTACATCTGTATATGTAATATATATCTGTTTTATTCATTCTGAGATAATCATTTAATATTATAATATATATTATATATAATATATCTATATATGTATAATATGTATATATTTTATGATATATAATATATGCAATATAAGATTAAATGTAATATTATAATATATAATATATGTGTATATGTATATATTTTTTGAACATTGCTAGTTTATGAATTCACAGATGGTTTGAGGATGATTAAAGGGATTAGCAGTTTCACTTTAGAATGATTTTGTTTTTTACTTGGAAGAATTTATAATTTGTGGCTTAAACTAGAAACACAACGAAATCATAAGTAGCACAACATTGAAGCATAAAAAGCAAGATTGAGACCTTCTTACATTCTATATATAGATTCCATTAAAAATAATAATGGGAACGAGGGGGTCATTGTAGAATATTTTTTCTTAAGGTCTACACACTACTGGATTCATGTGAGATGGTCCCTGGTTTCTTTTAGGTACTTAGCCCATGAGCCAGTACTTATTTTGGTAGTTGGATTTGTAAGGATGCTTGATTCAAATGCTTATCAGCCATCATCATTCTCACTTGCCCTGTTCTTAATGTTTTGGCTATTTTTATTACAATGATTTCCTCTGGGATTTTCATTAGGGTCAGTCATTAGTCTCAGGGGAATAAAAGCAAGGAAGGATCTATGTGTCTATTTATGTAGCAGTCTGCTAAAGCAATTACATTTTCTCATTGCTATTTGATTAGGCTATTTTCTGTTTCTTACCAGATATTCACTCTTCTGACTCTATGCCAAATTGCACCACTGAGGTGAAAGTTAAATCACATCAGGAATCTCAATGAAGAAGGAGGGTAATGGTTGCCAAAAATCCCTTCCAAAAGATCGTTTCATTCCCTGACATCATCTCACAGCGATTTTTGACAACTTAGGCAAATATAGTCTAACAGCAATTAGAAATTAACTTTCTGAGATGAGTAAGAAAGTTTATTTAGGAAATGGAAATGAGAAATGAGAAATAGAAGATAATATGTTTAGAAAATGTAATAATGCACAGTGACTTAGCTCAAGATGATTCTCAAACTTTGCCAAAAATTCACAAAGGAAAGAAAATGCCTGTCTCTGAGCCCATATTTTCTCTTATTTGAGATATGGAATCTTACCCGGGGCCTTCTGGACTGAGAATTGGTGTGAAGTAATACTGTTCAAGTGTGTAAGTTTTATAATCTTGTTTCTCACACAGAGTAAATGAGAATGGGGTGGGAATGCTCAAGCCAAGAGCAGTCAACCCCTGCTAATAGTAGCAAAAGCGACTGCTAGACTGACAGGGGCGTGACGTGCTTCAAAGAGACTTGTTCACCACAACTTAAGAAACATAATTGAAATTTTTGGGCAAAGCCATTGCATTGCATGTAGCTGTGTATTATGCTTAAAGTGATCATTGGCTGTGAATAAGCAAAATAAAGATTCCCTGCACCTTATTTAAATGGTCATTGGACATGAAAAATGCATTTAAATTCTATCAAAAATAATTCAAAATTTACAAATATCTTTTGGTTCTTGTTGGGGTGAGCTTTACTTATCTGCAAAATTCATTTATGTAGAAAACCTCATTCTCCCCAATATTATATGTGAATGAAATGTTACTGTATTGAACATTAATTGAATGTCAGTGGCATGGTTAGTATGTTGTTTGAAGGAATGTTGTGATGGCTTTGATGCAGAATCATAACCCCCATGTGAGAGACAACTTGAATGGTTAAATTACTATCATGCAAAGTGACTAGATGGTTCAGCTGCTTGCACCTTTAGAAGTTATGTAGGACAAGGCAGCCAATCTTATGGTATGTCCGTCCACCTTCCCGCAACCCCTTCCTGTAAGACTGTCGACTATAATCCTGTTTTCAGTGAAAACGGCGAAAAAATATAGGAAAGAAGCAGAGAGAAATGAACCTTGGAAATCTCAGCTAACCATTGCTGTTGGCAATCTCTGGGCAATCTGTGGGGAGGTGAGCAGCCTATTTGTTAAGGTGCTGATTGAAACTCTGGGACATCGGTTCTTTCCTTTAATACAAAACCAATTTTGAGCCAAGTCATTTAAGACCTTTTGAAAACAGACTCTAAAATAGCGTGTGATATCCTGCGGAAAAAATAAACCATGATTTAGTAAACTAAATGATCCATGGAGTAAGAACTGCTTTATATGGTGTTCTTAGAGAAAGAGCAGGCACAGATGATAAAATGTGGCCAGGAAAAAATCCTTGGCATATCTATGTGAGTTCCAGCTTGAAATGAACCTCTTGAGGTTCACAGCCCAGCAAGTGTTTGCTGCCCACCAGCTCTGGAAAATGGGTGAAAGGATTCCCACCCAGCTTGGAAAACAGAAAGTCCACTTACCTGATGCTGCTCTGGGGGAAATTAAGGAATGTTGGTGTCATTTCATAGTGACCCCAGCATTGAGTATTGCTCCTTCAGGTTCATTTTGCCATAGGCTGCTCAACATTTCACTTAAGTGCTGAACAGTGCTGGCCTAAGATTTTACTTCAATTTCCTTGATAATAAATCTGATGGTGAAAATGATAATGATGACAAGAAATATAGTAAATAGTGAGAATTTGGTCAGGTGGTAATTGGCAATCGACTCCCATCCTCTGCTCAGGCCCTGTTCTTTCTTCATTAATCTTCTGAGTTTTAAAAGAATAAATATTTTGAACTTCACATATTGTGTTTTAGGTTTTTATCATATATCAACAATGACTATGATGACGTCCCCCTTTCCTGAGTGTTCACTCTGCACATTGTGCTGAGGGCTTATGCATGTTATCTCAGTCTTCACAACCATCCTGATGAAAGTCCTCTAATGCCTTTGAATTGTACTTAAAAACCAAACTCTATAACATGTCCTCTAAGGCGTGCATGATCTAGCCCCTGCCTACTTCGTGCCCTGCTGCTTTCCCACTCTCTCTGCCGCAGCCACACTACCTTCCTTTTGTTCTTGTAACATGCCACACTCATTCTCTGTTGAACTTTTTCACCATCTTTTCCTTCTGCCTGGACTCTCTTCTCCCAAACCTTAGTGTAGATGACTCCTCCTTGTCATTCAGGTCCCTGACGACATCTCATCTCCCCAGAGAGGGTCTCCTTGACAACTCTGTTCAAGGAACTTTCTAATATTCCTTTCATATTACCCTGTTTTATTTTTATCCTAAAAGCTAATACTCCCTAAATAGTTTCACATTAATTAATTTTAAAAACTCTATCTCTGCCAATTTAGATATAATCTTCCTAAGAATTTGGACCGAGTATGTCCTTTATTATTATGTTCCCGATTCTCAGAACAGTGCTTGGCACATGGTAAGTATTCAATAAATGAGTAAACCCCAGTTTTTGTATGAAGAAGCTAAAGCACAGAGAGGTTAAGTATGTCTTACGTCATACATCTCCTGAGTGGTTTATGCAAGATTTAACTGTAAAGTTTAAATCTAACGCTCATTTTTTTTGATGATCATGCTATACAACTCTGAGATTTCTGTACATCACACCTGCAATCACATAAAGATTATAGCTGAAAACTAAACTTAGCTTCCCAAACAGGAAATTCTGATTGTATTTTAATCTACTCACTAAGTTAAATGAGTAAGAGCTTCTTCATTGAACCACTGTGCATTAGATAGGGACCATATTTCTCAAAAGCTCTGAATTTTATGTCTGTGCACTCAAGAGAGAGGAGAGCTGTAAAAGCATTTCACCTGTGTTCTCATAACTCTGATCAAGATAGATGCTTTTATTTTTTTTCAGCATTTTAACTATGAGAAGTGAAGCTTTAATAGGCACACAATTTAGGCTGCTGTAAATATTCTGGATTAAAAAGTTTAAATGTAAGTATAAGAAAAAGCAAACAATAAATGCTATCACCTTGTGTTGTATTTTCCTGCAAGTGTTTATTTTAAAATATATAATCTTTATTTGACAAAAACACAAGTTTACAGATTGTATTACTTTTTTTTTACTGTTTTGAATTATGTGTAAGCAATAAATACAATTTCTGGGTTATTCCAAATTCCCTTTCATA
Organism: Ateles fusciceps; assembly: GCA_036589455.1. Classification (NCBI taxonomy): domain Eukaryota; kingdom Metazoa; phylum Chordata; class Mammalia; order Primates; family Atelidae; genus Ateles; species Ateles fusciceps. The sequence goes on from JAZHEH010000222.1 coordinate 11,681,053, forward strand.
AGTTCTCTTTATTTCACACACTGCAAAGTTTAATTTAACCATGCTAGTCTTGTTTAATTGGTTAAAAGGAATTAAATTGGTCTTAAAATAAATTATGCTGTGAATAATAAAAATGCTAATAGGAAATATATTCCATAACCCTAGTGCTGCATTTCATAAGGCTGTCGAAGCCTGGTTATCATTATAGGCAGTCTTAACCTACAGATGACTAATCTATGAAATGAGTGTTGGTGACACAGGAAAGTGTGTGTGTGTGTGTGTGTGTGTGTGTGTGTGTGTGTGTGCTGAAGAAAGCAAGAGAGTTCACCTTTTGGAGTGTTGCTTTCTCTGATCCTATGATGATACGAATTTTTCTCTTTCTCCAGTTCAGAAATCTTGGGGTGTAACTGTACCAGGGAGTTGGCTTCCTTGTTTTGCACAAAAGAATTCTAACAAGATACTGGTGCGGGGGGGTGTCTGGCATGGCTCTCCCACAGGTAATCCTCATCTCTAAATCAAGAAGCTGGCGGAGAGACTGCTCATATCACCTGAAGAAAGAATAACAATCTCCTGAGAGCCCAAGGTGGGCCTTACATTTGTCTTTTTCCATAAAAATGCTGTTATATATTACTGTTTGATAAAGTAAAAATAATGCTGATATTATTATCTGTCTCAGATACATTATAGGTTAATATATATTTGTGCCCTTGTGAACTGGCCCAGGAAAAATGAGAAAAAGATTTCTCATTCCAAACAACCAAAATATAAACTGACTTTGGGATGGTAACCCTTTCCAAAGTTAGGGGCTGCTTATAATCACATATTTGACACCATTAAGTTTGCGGCTGGTGATGTTTGTGGCTTTGTTGTTTCTTTACTTTGCCAGATTGGATTTAGAAATGTGAATGAAGTATTGACCTCTTAAAGACACTGTACAGAAAGAAACAGCATAAATCTCTAGGCTGAGTTTGGCCTTTTGCCTTCCTTCTTTATATAGGATTTCAAAAATAGGAGTGTCTAAGCTGTTCAAAGAGTGAAAGCAGGAAAAAGAGGAAGAAAGGAAGGAAGGAAAGAAGGAAGGAAGGAGGGGAGGGGAAGGAAGAAGAAAGGAGGAAAGGATGAGAAGGAGAGAGGAAGGGAAAAAGAAAGGGAGGGAGTAAGAATAAAGAGAAGAAAGGCAGGAAGGAGGGGAAAGGAGGCAGGAGGGGGAGGAAAAAGAAAGGGTTAAGATAACCTAAGAATAATTTTTATACTATCCAACCCATTTCCTTGCCTTTATTTTCATCATTATTGAATCAATGATGACAGCAGTAGATGCAGTAATATGAAATGTAACTCATCCATTCATTTATTCATTCTCCTTTTTTTTTTTAACAGAACTTCGCTGTTCAATATTGCTATGTTACCAAGTAGCCTGCAGAGGGTGCACTTTCCTTATTTTTATGTCTTTCCACCCACTTACGACCAAAGAGGACACAATGTTTTATAAGATTAAAAGAGATTATCCAATGAAAGAGGTGAGGAAGGCACAACTTCTCTTTTCTTTCTTCTACCAAATGTTACAAAATGAAATATGTAAAAGGCATAGGAAATGCAATCTCTGTTAGTTTCTTTGTTAATAGGAAAATCAATTTTGGTGACTTTCTTTGCATGGAGCTAGGATCATCAAGCCTGTGGCCTTCCTCATGAACTCTTTTTTTTTTTTTTTTTTTAAACTTTCTACATCACTGGGACTTCCTTTCTTCTCTTGCTCTTTGCCTATGTGTGTTCTTATTTTTCCTCTCTATACTGCGTTGTTCAACAGAAACATACTGCAAGCCATATATGTAATTTAAAATTGCTTAATAATCACATTAAAAAACTAAAAAGCAGGTAAATTTATTTTCAAATATTTTATTTACTCCAATGTATCCAATTTTATCATTTTAACATATATTAATATAAACATATTATTGAATATTTTACTCTTTTTGGTACCAAATCTTTGAAATCTGCTGTGAGTTTTGTACTTATAGCACATCTCAACTTGAGGCCACATTTTAAGCTGTGAATAGCCACATGGCCCCAGTGGCTACTGTACTGGACAACACATCTATATACCTTCCTCTTTCATTCACAATTTTCCCATCTCTAACCAAACTAGCAGAAAAAAGTGCATTACAAAATGGTGCTGTGTACTCAGGAAATCTTTATGACTAATTATCCACCAATTTGAATCATGCAGGAAACACGAGAAATGGCCTGTGTTCCTTCTAAGAGGCTGTTTACCAGTTTTGAGATTTTAAAAAATAGAATGTTTTTTTTTTTTTTTTTTTTTATTACATTTTAGGTTTGGGGGTACATGTGAAGAACATGGAAGATTGTTGCATAGGTACACACATGGCATTGTGATTTGCTGCCTTCCTCCCCATCACCTATATCTGGCATTTCTCCCCATGCTATCCCTCCCCAACTCCCCACCCCCCACTATCCCTCCCCTTTTTCCCCCGACAGACCCCACTGTGTGATACTCCCCCTCCCTGTGTCCACGTGTTCCCATTGTTCAACACCCGCCTATGAGTGAGAACATGCGGTGTTTGATTTTCTGTTCTTGTGTCAGTTTGCTGAGAATGATGGTTTCCAGGTTCATCCATGTCCCTACAAAGGACACGAACTCATCGTTTTTGATGGCTGCATAATATTCCATGGTGTATATGTGCCACATTTTCCCTGTCCAGTCTATCATCGATGGGCATTTGGGTTGGTTCCAGGTCTTTGCTATTGTAAACTGTGCTGCAATGAACATTCGTGTGCATGTGTCCTTATAGTAGAACGATTTATAGTCTTTTGGATATATACCCAGTAATGGGATTGCTGGATCAAATGGAATTTCTATTTCTAGGTCCTTGAGGAATCGCCACACCGTCTTCCACAATGGTTGAACTAATTTACACTCCCACCAACAGTGTAAAAGCGTTCCTATTTCTCCACATCCTCTCCAGCATCTGTTGTCTCCAGATTTTTTAATGATCGCCATTCTAACTGGCGTGAGATGGTATCTCAATGTAGTTTTGATTTGCATTTCTCTAATGACCAGTGATGATGAGCATTTTTTCATATGTTTGTTGGCTTCATGTATGTCTTCTTTTGTAAAGTGTCTGTTCATATCCTTCGCCCACTTTTGAATGGGCTTGTTTGTTTTTTTCTTGTAAATGTGTTTCAGTTCTTTGTAGATTCTGGTTATCAGCCCTTTGTCAGATGGGTAGACTGCAAAAATTTTTTCCCATTCTGTTGGTTGCCGATTCACTCTAATGACTGTTTCTTTTGCTGTGCAGAAGCTATGGAGTTTGATTAGGTCCCATTTGTCTATTTTGGCTTTTGTTGCCACTGCTTTTGGTGTTTTGGTCATGAAGTCCTTGCCTACACCTATATCCTGAATGGTTTTGCCTAGATTTTCTTCTAGGGTTTTTATGGTGTTAGGTCTTATGTTTAAGTCTTTAATCCATCTGGAGTTAATTTTAGTGTAAGGTGTCAGGAAGGGGTCCAGCTTCTGCTTTCTGCACATGACTAGCCAGTTTTCCCAACACCATTTATTAAACAGGGACTCGCTTCCACATTGTTTGTTTTTGTCAGGTTTGTCAAAGATCAGGTGGTTGTAGATGTGTTGTGTTGCGTCGGAGGTCTCTGTCCTATTCCATTGGTCTATATCGCTGTTTTGGTACCAGTACCATGCTGTTTTGATTACTGTAGCTTTGTAGTATAATTTGAAGTCCGGGAGTGTGATGCCTCCAGCTTTGTTCTTTTTGCTTAGAATTGACTTGGCTATGCGGGCTCTCTTTTGGTTCCATATGAAGTTTAAGGTGGTTTTTTCCAGTTCTTCAAAGAAGGTCATTGGTAGCTTGATAGGGATAGCATTGAATCTGTAAATTACTTTGGGCAGTATGGCCATTTTGACAATATTGATTCTTCCTAGCCATGAACATGGAATATTTCTCCATCTGTTTGTGTCCTCTCTTATTTCATTGAGCAGTGGTTTGTAGTTCTCCTTGAAGAGGTCCTTTACGTTCCTTGTTAGTTGTATTCCTAGGTATTTTATTCTCTTTGTAGCAATTGTGAATGGCAGTTGGTTCTTGATTTGGCTGTCTTTAAGTCTGTTATTGGTGTATAGGAATGCTTGTGATTTTTGCACATTGATTTTATATCCTGAGACTTTACTGAAGTTGCTTATCAGTTTCAGGAGATTTTGGGCTGAGACGATGGGGTCTTCTAGATATACAATCATATCATCTGCAAATAGAGACAATTTGACTTCCTCCTTTCCTATTTGAATACCCTTTATTTCTTTTTCTTGCCTGATTGCTCTGGCTAGAACTTCCAGTACTATATTGAATAGGAGTGGTGAGAGAGGACAACCTTGTCTAGTGCCAGATTTCAAAGGGAATGCTTCTAATTTTTGCCCATTCAGTATGATATTGGCTGTTGGTTTGTCGTAAATAGCTTTTATCATTTTGAGATACGTTCCATCAATACCTAGTTTATTGAGAGTTTTTAGCATAAAGGGCTGTTGAATTTTGTCAAAGGCCTTCTCTGCATCAATTGAGATTATCATGTGGTTTTTGTCTTTGGTTCTGTTTATGTGGTGGATTATGTTTATAGATTTGCGTATGTTGAACCAACCTTGCATCCCCGGGATGAAGCCCACTTGATCATGGTGGATAAGCTTTTTGATGTGCTGTTGCAATCGGTTTGCCAGTATTTTATTGAAGATTTTTGCATCTATGTTCATCATGGATATTGGCCTGAAGTTTTCTTTTCTTGCTGAGTCTCTGCCAGGTTTTGGTATCAGGATGATGTTGGTCTCATAAAATGATTTAGGAAGGATTCCCTCTCTTTGGATTGTTTGGAATAGTTTCAAAAGGAATGGTACCAGCTCCTCTTTGTATGTCTGGTAGAATTCGGCTGTGAACCCATCTGGACCTGGGCTTTTTTGGGTGGTAGGCTCTTAATTGCTGCCTCAACTTCAGACCTTGTTATTGGTCTATTCAGGGTTTCGACTTCTTCCTGGTTTAGGCTTGGGAGGATGCATGTGTCCAGGAATTTATCCATTTCTTCCAGGTTTACTAGTTTATGTGCATAGAGTTGTTTGTAATAATCTCTGATGATGGTTTGAATTTCTGTGGAATCTGTGGTGATATCCCCCTTTATCGTTTCTTATTGCATTTATTTGATTATTTTCTCTTTTCTTTTTTATTAATCTGGCTAGTGGTCTGTCTATTTTGTTGACCTTCTCAAAAAACCAGCTCCTGGATTTGTTGATTTTTTGAAGAGTTTTTCGTGTCTCTATCTCCTTCAGTTCTGCTCTGATCTTAGTTATTTCTTGTCTTCTGCTAGGTTTTGAGTTTTTTTGATCTTGCTCCTCTAGCTCTTTCAATTTTGATGATAGGTTGTCAATTTTAGATCTCTCCTTGCTTCTCATGTGGGCATTTATTGCTATATACTTTCCTCTAGAGACTGCTTTAAATGTGTCCCAGAGATTCTGGTATGTTGTGTCTTCATTCTCGTTGGTTTCAAAGAACATCTTCATTTCTGCCTTCATTTCATTGTTTATCCAGTCAATATTCAAGAGCCAGTTGTTCAGTTTCCATGAAGCTGTGTGGTTCTGAGTCAATTTCTGAATTCTGAGTTCTAACTTGATTGCACTGTGGTCTGAGAGACTGTTTGTTATGATTTCTGTTCTTTTGCATTTGCTGAGGAGTGATTTACTTCCAATTATGTGGTCAATTTTAGAGTAGGTGTGATGTGGTGCTGAGAAGAATGTATATTCTGTGGATTTGGGGTGGAGAGTTCTGTAAATGTCTATTAGGTTTGCTTGATCCAGGTGTGAGTTCAAGTCCTGGATATCCTTGTTAATTTTCTGTCTTGTTGATCTGTCTAACATTGACAACGGGGTGTTCAAGTCTCCCACTATTATTGTGTGGGAATCTAAGTCTCTTTGTAAGTCATTGAGAACTTGCCTTATGTATCTGGGTGCTCCTGTATTGGGTGCGTATATATTTAGGATCGTTAGCTCTTCTTGTTGCATTGATCCTTTTACCATTATGTAATGTCCTTCTTTGTCTCTTTTGATCTTTGTTGGTTTAAAGTCTATTTTATCAGAGATGAGAATTGCAACTCCTGCTTTTTTTTGCTCTCCATTTGCTTGGTAAATCTTCCTCCATCCCTTTATTTTGAGCCTTTGTGTATCTCTGCATGTGAGATGGGTTTCCTGGATACAGCACACAGACGGGTTTTGGCTTTTTATCCAGTTTGCCAGTCTATGTCTTTTAATTGGGGCATTTAGTCCATTTACATTTAGGGTTAATATTGTTATGTGTGAATTTGATCCTGCCATTTTGATGCTAGGTGGCTGTTTTGCCTGTTAGTTGATGCAGTTTCTTCATTGTGTTGATGGTCTTTACTGTTTGGTATGTTTTTGGAGTGGCTGGTACTGGTTGTTCCTTTCTATGTTTAGTGCCTCTTTCAGGAGCTCTTGTAAAGCAGGCCTGGTGGTGATGAAATCTCTGAGTACTTGCTTGTTCGCAAAGGATTTTATTTTTCCTTCACTTATGAAGCTCAGTTTGGCTGGATATGAAATTCTGGGTTGAAAGTTCTTTTCTTTAAGGATGTTGAATATTGGCCCCCACTCTCTTCTGGCTTGTAGGGTTTCTGCTGAGAGATCTGCTGTGAGTCTGATGGGCTTCCCTTTGTGGGTAACCCGACCTTTCTCTCTGGCTGCCCTTAGCATTTTCTTCTTCATTTCAACCCTGGTGAATCTGACGATTATGTGCCTTGGGGTTGCTCTTCTTGAGGAATATCTTTGTGGTGTTCTCTGTATTTCCTGGACTTGAATATTGGCCTGCTTTCCTATGTTGGGGGAAGTTCTCCTGGATAATATCCTGAAGAGTATTTTCCAGCTTGGATTCATCCTCTCCTTCACATTCAGGTACACCTATCAAACGTAGATTAGGTCTTTTCACATAGTCCCATATTTCTTGGAGACTTTGTTCATTCCTTTTTACCCTTTTTTCTCTACTCTTTCCTTCTCGTTTTATTTCATTGAGTTGATCTTCGACCTCTGATATCCTTTCTTCTGCTTGGTCAATTCGGCTGTTGAAACTTGTGTATGCTTCGCAAAGTTCCTGTGTTGTGTTTTTCAGCTCCATCAATTCACTTACATTCCTCTCTAAGTTGGTTATTCTCATTAGCATTTCGTCAAATCTTTTTCAAGGTTGTTAGTTTGTTTGCATTGGGTTAGAACATGTTCTTTTAGCTCACAGAAGTTTCTTACTACCCACCTTCTGAAGCTTGATTCAGTCATTTCATCACACTCATTGTCCATCCAGCCTTGTTCCCTTGCTGGTGAGGAGTTGTGATCCCTTGTAGGAGGAGAGGTGTTCTGGTTTCGGGTGTTTACCTCCTTTTTGCGCTGGTTTCTTCCCATCTTTGTGGATTTATCTATGTGTGGTCTTTGTGGTTGGTGATTTTCAGATGGGGTCTCTCAGTGGACGTCCCGTTTGTTGATGATGAAGTTATTTATTTCTCTTTCTTGGTTTTCCTTCTAACAGTCTGGCCCCTCTGCTGTAGGACTGCTGGGGTCCTCTCCCGGCCCTGCTTGCCTGGGGGATCACCTGCAGCAGCTGCAGAACAGTAACGGTTGCTGCCAGTCTCTTCTTCTGCTGTCTTTGTCCCAAAAGGATACCCGCCAGACGTCCATCTGAGCACTCCTTTGTGAGGTGACTCGTTGGATATGTGGGGGATCAGGGAGCTGCTTGAGGAGACAGAGTTTCCTTTATAGGAGCTCAAGTGCTGAGCTGTGAGCTCCGTTGTTCATTCAGAGTTGCTGGGCAGGTACGTTTAAGTCTGCTGCAGCAGAACTCATAAACCCCTTTTTCCCCAGGTGCTCTGTCCCGGGGGAGTTAGGGCTTTATTTATGAGTTTCCCTGGTGCTGCTGCCTTTTTCTCAGGGCTGCCTTGCCCAGCGATGAGGCAGCCTAGTCACTGTTTGCCTACAGAGGCTTTGCTGAGCTGCTGTGGGCTCCGCCCAGCTGCCGTATGAACTTCCCTGCAGTCCTGTTTATACCGGTGTAGTGGAGAACTGCCTCGGCAATGGCAAACTCCCTCTGTAGCGGCAGACTGCCTCAGTAATGGCGGACGCCCCTCCCCCCACAGAGCTGGGCCGTCCCGGGCTCAGCTGTGCTTGCTGTGAAACTCTCGATCCAGAGCGTTTCCGATGGCTGTTTTTTGTGGTGGTGGGACCAGCCGAGCCTGATCACCTGGCTCCCTGCCTCAAGTCTCCCAGGTGTTCCAGCCGCCTGTTGAAAAGGCGCCGGGATCTGTGTGATTTCCCGTGCGGCGACCCACTGCACCGGCTGAAACCGCGGGCGCGGAGATTCGTGGCTTTTTTTGCCCGGGAAATCTCCTGGCCTGGCTGCCTGTTTCAGTCCCCTTTTTTAATCAGATGAATGGGCGGCTCTGCCTTCCCGGAGCTCCAATTGCCAGCTAAAACGGCACCCGGACCCACGTATTTTGTATGGGGGACCGCTGCGCCGGGACGCCGCCCAAAACAGCAGCGCCGGCGAAAACAGTCGTGCCAGCAAAAACTGCTGCGCCGGCCAAACCAGCCGCGCTGGCGACCCGTGGGGCTTCTCCCCCTGGGAATCTCCTGGTCTGTGGGCAATAAAAATCTGTCTGGCAATGCGGCGTCCACTCACCCTCCGCGCTTTCACTGGGAGCTGCAATCCTCAGCTGCTCCTAATCGGCCATCTTGGATCCCCCTCCAAAAATAGAATGTTTTTAGCCAGTTGATTTTTAAGTCACTCTAGCTCCTTCTATCACAAAATGAGGTATAGATTTTAATAAAAATCCTTCAATTTTCTTTTCCTGAGTGTACATTTTCTTTTCTCCCTTTCCCTTTCCCTTTCCTTCTTTGTCTCACTCTGTCGCCAGGCTGGAGTGCAGTGGCGTGATCTCAGCTCACTGCAAACTCCCACTCCCTGGTTCAAGTGATTCTCCTGCCTCAGCCTCCCAAATAGCTGGGATTACAGGCATGCGCCACCACACCAAGCTAATTTTTCTATTTTTAGTAGAGACAGGGTTACACCATGTTGGCCAGGATGGTCTTGATCTCCTGAACTCATGATCCACCCACCTTGGCCTTCCAAAATGCTGGGATTACAGGTGTAAGCCATTGCGCCCGGCCCTTTTTTAAATTTTTTCAAGACAGCCCTTGCGCTGTCACCCAGACTGGAGTGCAGTGGTGCAATCATGACTCACTGCAGCCTTGACCTCCTGGGCCCAGGCAGTTGTCCTACCTCAGCCTCTTAAGTAGCTGGGATCACAAACATGTACTACCATGTCCGGCTAAGTTTTTTTTTTTTTTTCATAGAGATAGAATCTCGCTATTTTGCCCAGGTTGATCTCGAATACCTGGCCTTAAGCAACCCTCCGATCTCAAATACCTGGCCTCAAGCAACCCTCCTGCCTTGGCTTCCTGAAGTGCTTGGATTACAGGTATGAGCCACTGCACCTGGCCTGTCCATTTTCAAATACCTAATAGTAACTCCCATCTACTGAGTGCTTCCTATGTACCAGGGGCTATGTATTAATTATTTATACATATAATTCCATTTAATATTCACAAAAGTCCTTTTGAGTTAGATACTGTTGTTATCACCTCTGTTTTAAAGATGAAGAAACTGAGCACGGGGAGGGCTAGAGGAGTTGTCTAACATGATCCAGCTAGAATACTGCAGAGCTGGGATTGTGAGCTGAGCCTAAATGACTCCAAATCCTGCCTCCTGTAACTTTATATATGGTGTCTCCCAGGTGGGGGAGTATATTAAATGCAAATTTAAGATGTTGCTAAAGGGTGGAATTCTAGAAGTGGCAGAAATCCTGGAGTTCTTATAATCAACTCTCTTTGTTTTTATGAGAAAAACCTGAGGCAGAGGGAGGCTGAGCGGTTTCTCTGTTGAACATCCAGGACTAAAACCCAGGATTCTGAGTCCAAGCTCAGTGCTCTTTCCCTTGATGAGAAATGTTTCCAGATTTAAACTCCAGTTTATAGGACCATTAACAACCCTCTCTAAAGAGGAGGCAAGAGGTTTCAAGTTCTTCTCAGGGAAAAAAAGAACTGACATCAAAAGGTCTGTGTGGGGTCATTTGTCTCATCATGACTTTGATTTGGCCTTCATCTTTATTTAGCATTTCAGTTTTATGCTCTGCAACAAGTTTGGCCATGTTGGAGGACCATCCAAAGGTCACCAAGTTGGCTACTGGTGATTGGATGCTCACTCTGAAGCCAAAGTCTATTACTGTGCCCTGGAAATCCCCAGCTCACCTCTGAGTGAGTATTCTGTCCACTTTCTGGAAGTCTCAGGCACTGCACCATGGAAGCCTAAGGCTGGTTAGGCAGCATCTCATTCTGCAGGGATCTGGTCAGAGCAGAACAACGGCTCTACAATGTGCTGGGTGGCTTTCCCTCTATCTCCTTTAGCCAATGTCGTAGGATTCTCATTTCACTTTCTTACCAGGCAGAGGCTGAAGTTTACAGAAGAAAGACTATTCCTGAATTTGTTTAATTGTGCTGTTTTTTACTTCTCTTGTTTGATTACAAATCTCCCCAACATCTCTGACTCAGGCTCACTATGACTTTGACTTTTTTTTTTTTTTTTTTTTTTTTTGGAGATGGAGTCTCGCTCTGTCACCCAGGCTGGAGTGCTGTGGCACGACCTCAGCTCACTGCAACCTCCACCTCCTGGCTTCAAGCGATCCTCCTGCCTCAGCCTTCTAAGTAGCTGGGATTACAGGCATGCACCACCACACCCAGCTAATTTTTGTATTTTTAGTAGAAACGGGGTTTCACCATGTTGGCCAGGCTGGTCTCAAACTCTTGACTTCAAGTGCTCCACCCACCTTGTCCTCCCAAAGTGCTGGAATTACAGGTGTGAGCCCCTATGCCTGGCTGACTATCATAAGACTTCTATTTCCAAATAATAGCTCATATAATCATTTGTGTGAATATCTAAAAATAGACTTTCCTGATTTTGGAGGCACAATCCATTTTTTCATATTGAATAATCATCTGTTAAAGTATCCCTACAACTATTATTTCTCAGCTAATACTGAATTTTTTCCAAGATCCATAATATTGTTAAAGGCTAGAAATAACCCCTTCATAACTCATTTAATAAGGTAATTCTCTTTATTTATGAAGAAGAAAGACCTAGCTTTAAGTTCCATCTCTGCCATTTAGCAGGCAGTGACCTTGGTCATACTGAGTAATTTGTATGACTCTCAGTTTCCTTACCACTAACATGAGAATGATGATAATTACCCTCCTTCTAGGATTACTGTGGGGAATAAATTATATGTGAAAGTGCTTTGTAAACTATTTAACGGTTAGTTTATGTCACATCGTCATGTGTCTGTGAATACTTAAGTGCATATATGTTATCATTTTTGTATGTTCATATGTTATGCTTTAGGCTTGGACCAATCTAGGCCATAGTTATTACTTTGGGGCAGTGGTTCTCAACTTGCGGCAAGTTTGTCCCCCAGGGAATATTTGTCAATGGCTGGAGATACTTTATAGTGTCACAACAAGGGATATGGTAGTAGGCTTGTCTAACATCCCACAATCCACAGAACAGCTCCCTTCAACAACAGTTATCTGGTCCCAAATGCCCATAGTGCTGAATTTGAGAAAACTGCTGCAGAGCAGGGGTTCTCAAATGTTAGCATGTGTCAGAATCACCCGGGGGACATGGAAACACAGATGGCTGGATTCCATCCCCCACATCTTCTGATTCAGAAAGTCTAGGGTGGGACCCAAGAATTTGAATTTTTAGGAAGTTCCCAGGTGATGCTAATGCTGCTGGTCCAGACATTGCTCTTTGAGAACCATTTCTGGAGAGAAATCCTTCAATATGCATTGGTTGCTTTGATAGACTACTTGCTTAGCCAGCTGAGCAAAGTAGTATCTTCTTAAATGGTGCATATTTGTATCAACTAGTTGAGAAGTTTGACTCTAGGCCAAAATCTTTTGTGTGATCTATGTGTGATTGAGACAATGACAAGGTTTTGCCTGGCAAACTCCCTGGAAGAAGAAGCTGCCCTTCCCACGCCAGACTCGGTGCACAGCCAGTGCCTTACAGTTTCCTTGAGGGAGTTGCATCCAAGGATTCAGGCGGGTATCTTTCTTCTCACACCTGTAATCCCAGCACTTTGGGAGGCTGAGGCAGGAGCACTGCTTGAGCCCAGGAGTTCAAGATCAGCCTGGGCAACATGGCAAAACCCCATCTCTACCACAAATAGAAAAAAATTAGCCAGGCATGGTGGCACTCGCCTGTAGTCCCAGCTACTTGGGAGGCTGACGTGGGAGGATGGTTTGAGCCTGGAAGGTGGAGGTTGCAGTGAGCTGAGATTATGCCACTGCACTCCAGCCTGGGGGATAGAGCCAGATCCTGCCTCAAAAATGAAATGGAAGGGAAGGGGGAGGGGAAGGGGAGGGGAGGGGAACAGATGGGAAGATTAGGTTCATTCATTAAATAAAAAAGGATTCTGTTTCACCATCCCACCCCCCACACCCCTGCACCTGTTCATGTGCATATGCATGGCTGTATGCCTAGCCCAGATGTCTCTATGCAGAGGCTGTCTGTTGGGGTGCCTTGACTGAGGCACTTTCTTCTACTTTGACTCCACACCTTTCTACTCCTAGCCCTTCCCCCTTTCCCAGCCTGTGGGCCTATAAAAAGGCAGGAGACTTTTGTGTGGGGCAGGGACTCATTCTTCTTGTCTGTGCTCCACATCATCTGATCCTCACCTAGAGCTGTTCCATGGGGATAAGGGGAACGTGGGGGAGCTGGAGCCGCCCTCTATTGCCTCTTGCTCGCACTGTTGTAGCAGTGAATAATGGTCTGATTGTTACTCTCAGTTTGGCACATTGAATTAATTGACCACTTCAACATCTGATTCCTTAAAAGCTGGTATTATTTTCCTTCACCTGCAGTCTCCCAACCTGTGTGCTGTGAATACAAATGTTATGGCACAAAAACATCTGTTACCAACTACTCCAGTGCAGTGTTGAGAACTGTACATGGTATTATCTGGGGATCTTGTTAAAATGTTTCTAATTCTATGGGTTCTGGGATGGGGCTTGAGATTCTGCATGTCTGAAAAACTCCCGGAGGGATATTGATTTTGCTGGTCCAGGGACCACACTTTGAATAGCAAGACTAAAGTTTCAAGGAATTAACAATTTCGTTAAGAGAATTAGAATTAATACACAGAGACACACAAAACAATTACGGCAATGCCACTTGATAGTATCAGTTTTCTCTAAGAGGAAAAATAAGGTGATTTTGGAACAGTGGATCTTAACCCTGGCTGCAACTGAGAAGTTTATTATTTATTTTTTGTATGAAAAAATATTTTTAGAAGTAGGTGTTTATAGTGAGAAATAGGCTGGATTAGGAGTTGAAAGTCACATTTCCGGCCTGGTAACTGGCCTTCTGAGCTGTGGGATCTTAGAAAATTTAGTGTCTACCAGCTTAGTTCTGCTAAGAAGTCGGGTTGAAAATGTACACTAAGTTTTGAAAATATATTGACAATACACATAGGTCTGTTGTCAGTTTCAAATGACAAAGCACAACAGAAAACACCACTCATTTATTTGTTCATTCAAAATATTCCTTAGGTGCATACTCTGGGCTAAGCACTATTCTAGGTGCTGGGGAATACGTCAGTGATAACAAAGATGCGGTTCCCTGATCTCACAAAGCTCAGAGTCTAGTGGTGAAGAGAAACATCGAAGAGGCAATACTAATAATAATAAGTAGGGTGAGGTTGACGATAGGGAAAGCACAGAGTGCACAAAGAGTTTATAGCAGGTGAATGACCTACATCTAAGAGTCAGGCAGGACCTCCTTAAGACAGTGATGTTTAAGCTGAGATCTGAAGGCAATGGCTCCAGGCAGAGGGATGATATATTCAAAGGCCCAGTGATGAAAGAACACAGTGATAAGAGAGTTTTGGCTGAGCATGGAGGGTGAGGGGGAAGCTTGGCTGTGAGTTTGGAGAGGCACTATATTCAACAGGACACATTTGGTTACAGATGCCAGAAGCTAACTCATAGAGGCTTATGTATAAAAGGGAAATTGTTGGTTTACTGAACTGGGCAGTCCATTGGGTGGAGCTGGCCTCAGGCAGAGAAATGAAATCACTGGATCTGTCTCTTCTCTCTTCCTCTCTTCTGCTTCCCTCCATGTGCTGCTCTGATTCTTCCCCCATTTCAGGAGAGCTTCCTTCATGTGGTTGGGAAATGACAGAGTGTGATTACAGACAGCTCAAGGTTTACAGCATTCCAGTTTAGCAACTGAAAAGATAAAGGAGGTCACCTTTCTTTCAGAATGTGTATAAAATCTCAGATAAGAACTCTGATGGGAACTGGAAGAGTACCATGTTTAATCCCAGGCTAATGATTGTGGCTGGGGGATGAGAGGAGTATTGTGATTGGCTGTCTCACCAAAATCACAACTAGGGGTAAGGGATGCTACCTTAGGGGGAAAGGAATTGCAGTTGTGAGGAAAAGGGGGACACATGGGCAGACAGAACCAAAAAATATTGACTCAGAGTATCTAGTAGGAATTTGGAGGGAGTATGCATACTATCGTAAGCACGGTTTTTTCCTAACTGCAGCACAGAGGGTAAGTTTAGTGTTGAAGACATTGTTGAAGTATCTATAAACTATATGGTAGCAGATAGATATTAGAACTTATTATCCAAAGGAAAATAAGAAGAGAGAGGAAAAAAAGGAAAAGGGCTTTTATAAATTAAAAGTATTACTAATGTGCATAAAACATAAGGAGGTAGAACAAAATTAAAATTTATCTTAGATTTTATTATTGCCACTGCAATTCCCCTCACATCGACCTTGATATGCCTTCCAAATATCTACGGTGTAATGACTACTTCAGTTCTTAGGCTGATAGAGAGTCAGATTTACTACATATTCTTCCTTATACTTTTTTTTTTTAATTAGTCATTTCTTCTATAGACATTATGGTCAAATAACACAGTATGTAGTTACCATAGCAATTGATTTCACACAAATTAGGCCAAGGAGCAACATAATTAAAACATGCAAAGATATAATTTATATAATGTTTTCATTGGTCAAATGGCTTACTGATTAATGTTATAATAGTGGGATTTATGGAAGTAGAAATAATGTTGATTTCTCCCCCCCCCCCAGATTTTAGCTCAATTAACATGAACTGGTTGAACAGTTACGGTTGGACAGCATCATAAAAATGTTTGTGGCAAACTGTACATTCTCTAAATTGTTGTGTCTGTCAAATTTGAAGGAATTACAGGGGAAAAAAATTTAGGTTGTATGTTACCTAGATTTGCATTGTCTAATATGATAGCTATATAACTTTGAATTAATTACAATTAAATAAAATAAAAAATTCAGTTTCTTGGTCATACTATCCATACTTCAAGTGCCAAGAGACACATGAGGTTCATGTCTACCAAACTGGACAACGGCTATCTAGGACATTTCCATTATCACAAAAAGTTCTATTGGAGAAGACCAATCTACACAGCACCAGTGAGTCAGTCCCCTTTCTTTGGAATGAAATAAGCTAAATAAAATTTTTAAGAGGGATTTTTTTTCCTCCATGTGCGCCACAGCAAGCACTGTCAACTCTATCTTTAAGATACATCCCAAATCTACCCACTTCTCTTTTTTGCTACTTTTACTCTCTGAGCCTGAGCCATTTTTATCTCCCATCTGGACAACTTCAATAGTCTCCTGACTCACCTCTCTATTTCCATTCTTTCAATTTATATGTGGTCTCCATGGAGCAGCTGGAATGATTTTTTTAAAACATATGCTGGTTTTAAATTTCTTGAGAAAAAAAGGAATGTGAAAGAAGGACACAATACTTTCTGAATTTCCATTATTTGCACCACTGTGCACCATTCTTTCAAAGAAGTGATCTTCTTAATCTTTACAATAATAAGGAAAAGGGAGGTATTATAATTCCTTTATACAAAGGTGGAAATTAAGACTCAGAGAGGGCAAATAACTTGCTTGTGTTCACCTGGCTAGTAAGTGGCAAACCCTTTGAAGAAATGAATGAATGATTAAACAGCCAAGTCCTAAGCTTTCAACTAGACTACCTCGCCAAACATTATTAAGCACTGAAGGAGATTCATTATTGGGTGTCTTTCTTTTGAGGAAGAGAGAAATTCTTTGTATCTTTCTCTACCTCACCTGCTCATTTATCTGGACTTCGCATCTTCAGTTATGAGTATAGCAGTCCCCTCAGGGTGAAGTTGAAGGTCTCTGTTCTCAAAGATGCCAAAGTGGCAGGTAGAGTTTTGAGCCCACATGGAAAGGGTCTCCTCCTTACCAAGTTGGGCTTGGTATCCGTAATTTAGGGCAGTGATTCACTCATTTTTAGGTCTGAGGCACCGTTTAAAATGCTTCTTTTCTTCTTTCTTCCTCCCTCCCTGCTTCCCTTCCTCCCTCTCTCTCTCTTTCTTTCTTTTCTTTCTGTTTCTTTCTTTCTTTCTTTCTCTTTCTCTCTTTCTCTCCTTCCTTTCTTTTCTTTCTTTCTCTTCTCTCTCTTTCTCTCTCTCTCCTTCCTTTCTTTCTTTTCTTTCTTTCTTTCTTTCTTTCTTTCCTTCTCTATCTCTTTCTCTCTTTCGTTCTTTCTTTTTTCTTTCTCTCTTTCTTTCTTGACAGGGTCTCACTCTTTCACCCAGGCTGGAGTACAGTAGTGTAATCACGGCTCACTGTGGTCTCAGCTTTCTGGGCTCAAGCAGCCCTCCCACCTCAGCTTCCCAAGTAGCTAGGACTACGTGTGTGCACCACTGTACCCAGCTCATTCACAAAAAATTTTTAGGTCTGGCGCTGTGGCTCATGCCTGTAATCCCAGCACTTTGGGAAGCTGAGGCGGGCAGATCACCTGAGGTCGAGAGTTTGAGACCAGCCTGACCAACATGGCAAAACCTCATCTCTACTAAAAATACATAATTAGCTGGGTGTGGTGGTGCATGCCTGTAATCTCAGCTAATGGGGAGGCTGAGGCAGGAGAATCACTCGAACCCAGGAGGCGGAGGTTGTGGTGAGGCAAGATCACAGCATTGCACTCCAGCCTGTGCAACAAGAGTGAAACTTCGTCATCTTGCCATGTTGCCCAAGCTGGTCCTGAACATCTGGGTGCAAGCCATTTTCCTACCTTTGTCTCCCAAAGTGCTGATATTACAAGCATGAGCCACTGTGCTCAACTAAAATACTAGCTTTTGAAGGCATTTAAAGGAGTTAAGAGATTCAAAACAGCTCACACACAAAAAGCCAGTAATAATAATAACAAATTATAATAAAATAAAACATCCGAATATATATGAGTACAGCCACAGTTATCATGCTTGTTATTACACCCTTTCCCTGCTTTGCTCCAGGGTTCCATCTGCCTGGCCTCACTGTATTTCAGAGTCTGTGTACTGAATTGCAGCCAAAGTAAGTTTTATTGCTTTCATTACATTTATTGCAGCTGGAAGGATCTCTGTGAAGATATTGCAACATAATAGTTGGTCAGAGTAGATTAGAAGCCTTTTCTTCCTTTTCTTTTAAGAAACAAATCTCCATCTTCCTGTGACAGACTAATTAAACAAAAAGAAAGAAATGGATCTCCTCCTCCCACCTTTATGCTCTGAGTGGCATCCCCAAGATGAATAGGAAGCTGCCAGCATCAGCCATATAGCACTGGAGAGTCACAAGCCTCAGTGATTTTCCTCATGGCTGCGTTTCTTCAGCTCGACTGAGTAATCTTCAAATCCTTGTTCCCCCCCTCCATATTTCTTAGTATAAATATCATTTCAGTTTGCTTCTTGGGCTGTGGATAAAGCAAAGGAGGGGTATGAAATTTTAGAAAAATAGAGATGTATGCTTTCAGTCCCTAATTTTAGAAAAATAGAGATGAATACTTTGTTTCAGTCCCTAATTTTACTGATGAGGAAACTGACTACTAAAAGGTTACAGTAACTTGCCCAAGGTCATACAGCTAGTTAGAGTGTGGACTTCAGAGCCACACTGGATTTAACTTCCAGTGCTGTCATTTACTAGCTGTTTTGAATTTGGGAAAGTCATTTAAATACTCTGAGTTTCTGTTTTATCTGTAAAATGAAGTTGATAATAATTAGATCACAGAGTTGTTGGTTATTGCAATCTATTATGCATCACCTAGAAGAGTGTAGTAGTCATCTATTATGGAGATAACCCCAAAATTAGCAGCTTAAAACAGCAAGCATTTTTTATCTCATGATTTCTGTGGGTCATGAATCTGGGTGTGGCTTAGCTGGATACCTCAGGCTCAGGATCTACTACAAAGCTACATGCAAAATGCCATTTACATGGGCGTGAAAAACAGGAGGCGGAATCATTGGGGACCATTTTCCAGGTTGCCTAGCGCAGAGTATCTGCTCCATAATGATTGATTTGGTATTAGATGCTGGGTCAAGTGGTAATGTCACCCACACAGATTACTGGATCAATGTTCACCTGGTCTCATTTATTAACATTTTTATCAGTGACTTAGTTGATGATATAAAACAATAGTCTCTCATTGTTCTTGATTATGTGTCAGTAAAAACTTCTAAGTGTTCACTTCAAATATATATATGTTAACACATATGCCGGTGTTAATCTATTAACTAATAGCGAGGCTTACTTTCATTCATGCTTTCTATTTAAACAGTTACAAATAGAAGTTCCATTATTTTTTAATCTGAATACTAAAGGATTACTATATACTCTCTGGGTGTGCAAAACCCACCAACAGAGAAGGTGACTGACAGATGGAGAATGTGGTGGATGTCACAGTCAGGATCTAAAGAATAAAGCAAGACTGGGGCTAAGTCATGTAAACAATCAACACCCCAGGGGCATTGCTGGCACATGAATCACATTGTGGGGGATCCTTGCAGAGGTGCCCTCTCTGGGCAGAAGAAAGACAAAAATTATCTCCTTCTTTTGGGAACGAAGTGTGGTGAACCAAGTGCAGGCTGAATTTCAGCCACTTCTCTCCTCATCTGTGCTTCTTCTTGTACAGGGCACAAAAAATACAATACATGGCAGACCTGTGACTTCCCATTAATAAGAGGCTGTTTTTGGAATTTCAAGTCAATTGACTTAACTGAGGCTCAAGAAGAAGAAAATTAAGTATATGGTGAAAACAAGCCTCAAAAATAAGGCTAAATTTTGTGGGGTTTTTTTAATTTTTATTTTAATTTTTTTTATTGCATTTTAGGTTTTGGGGTACATGTGAAGAACATGCAAGATTGTTGCATAGGTACACACATTGCAGTGTGATTTGCTCCCTTCCTCCCCATCACCTATATCTGGCATTTCTTCCCATGCTAACTCTCCCCAACTCCCCACCCCCCGCTGTCCCTCCCCTGTTTCCCCCGACAGACCCCAGTGTGTGATGCTCCCCCTCCCTGTGTCCATGTGTTCTCATTGTTCAACACCCGCCTATGAGTGAGAACATGCGGTGTTTGATTTTCTGTTCTTGTGTCAGTTTGCTGAGAATGATGGTTTCCAGGTTCATCCATGTCCCCACAAAGGACATGAGCTCATTGTTTTTGATCTTGGTTTTTTAAGAAATGGAAATACACATTTGGCCAAGACAACAAGGTTGACTTGATTCTCTCTCTCTTTTTTTTTAAGAGACAGGTTTTCGCTATGTTGCCCAGGCTGATCTGGAACTCCTAGTTCAAGAGATCTCCTGTCCTCGGCCTCTCGAAAGTGCTGGGATGACAGGCATGAGCCACCGCACCTGGCTGAAACTGACTTGATTCTATTACCTTCTTGTTTTCATCTTTTTACCCCCCAAAGGGGGAAACCTAGTCCCCTTTTTAAAAGTATGGACTGGATAAATGACTCAACTCTAAAGAATAGAATATGGCAGAATATGTATGAGTAGGTTATAAAATGTCTCATGGCTTCTTTCTTATTCTCTCTTGGATTATGTACTCTTGGGGAAGCTGCCATGTGGTGAGGTCACTCAAGCAGCCCTGTGGAGGGGTCCATGTAATGAGGAACCGAGGTCTCTTGCCAAG
This sequence comes from Ateles fusciceps, assembly GCA_036589455.1. Taxonomy (NCBI): domain Eukaryota; kingdom Metazoa; phylum Chordata; class Mammalia; order Primates; family Atelidae; genus Ateles; species Ateles fusciceps. The sequence continues at coordinate 11,701,183 of JAZHEH010000222.1, forward strand.
AGCCATATAAGTGAGTCATCTTGGGAGCAGGTCCTCCAGCCTTGATCAAGCCTTCAGACGACTGCTGCCCCAGCTAGCAGATTGATTGCAACTGCAGGACAGACTCTGAGCCTGAACCACCTAGCTAAGCTGCTCCCAGATTCTTGACCCACAGAAACTGTGAGAGGTAATAGGTATTTGTTATTTTAAGCAGGGGTTGGCAAAGTACTGCTCCAAGGCCAAATCCAGACTGCACCCTATCTTTGTAAATAACATTTTATTAGAACAAAGCCATATCTGCTGGTTTATATATTGTCTATGGTTCCTTTCCCATTACAACAACACAGCTGAGTAATTGTGATAGCAGCTACATGACCCACAAAGCTGAAGATGTTTACTATTTGGCCGTATGTTACAGAAGGAAAGTTCGTGACTAGGCATGGTGGCTCATGTCTGTAATCCCAGCACTTTGGGAGGCTGAAGCAGGTGAATCACTGGAGCCCAGAGTTCCAGACCAGCCTGGGCAACATGATAAGACCCATCTCTACAAAAAAAATTAAAAATTACGGTCAGGTGCAGTGGCTCATGCCTGTAATCCCAGCACTCTGGGAAGCTGAAGCCAGTGACTCACTTGAGGTCAGGAGTTTGAGACCAGCCTGGCCAACGTGGTGAAATCCTTCATTTCTACTAAAAGTACAAAAAAATTAGCCAGGTGTGGTGGCATGCACCTGTAGTCCCAGCTAGTTGGGAGGCTGAAGCAGGAGAATTGCTTGAACATGGGAGGTGGAGGTTGCAGTGAGCCGGGATCACGCCACTGCACTCCAGCCTGGGCAACAGAGTGAGACTTTGTCTCAAAAAAAAAAAAAAAAAAAAAAATTAAAAATTAGCCAGGGATGGAGGTATGTGCCTGTAGTACCAGCTACTCAGGGAGGCTGAGGTGGGAGGATCACTTGAGCCCAGTGATTGGTTGAGGCTGCAGTGAGCCGAGCTGCGATTGCTTCACTGCACTCCAGCCTGGGTGACAGAGTGAGACCCTGTCTCAAAAGTAAACTAAACTAAGACAAAAGTTTGGCAATCCCTGTTTTAAGCTTTTGGAGTAATTTTTCTTTTCTTGTACAGCAGTAGATATCTCATGGAGAAACCTGACAATGGTTTAATTTGTGTTGAGAGCACCCATCAACACAAACTCTTGCCAGGATGTTGTTTACATTTTTCCCCTTCTTGGTGCATATTTGTTTTGTTGTTGTTTGTGTGTTTTTTGTTTGTTTATTTTTTTGCCGAATAGTCTCAGGCCTTGTGTCCTCTGAGCCCCTGCTGCTCAAAGGGTTGTCCTTGGACCCAACAGCATCAGCACCAGCACAGACAACCCTTTAAAAACAACAGATGACCAGGCACAGTGGTTCACACCTGTAATCCCAGCACTTTGGGATGCCGAGGCTGGCAGATCACAAGGTCAGGAATTCGAGACCAGCCTGACCAACATGGCGAAACCCCATCTCTACTAAAAATATAAAAAAATTAGCCAGGCATAGTGGTGGGTACCTGTAATCCCAGCTACTCAGGAAGCTGAGGCAGGAGAATCACTTGAACCCAGGAGGCCGAGGTTGCAGTGAGCCGAGATTGTGCCACTGCGCTCTACCCTGGGTGACAAGAGAAAAACTCCGTTTCAGAAAAAAAACAAAAACAAAAACAGACTTTTTTTTCTTGGGGTTCTTTCTGTTCTCATTTCAAAACTATTCTCCATTTCTCCTCTCAGCAAGAGCTGTGGTTTATGTGTAAACTACTGCTATTTCTGCAGAAGAAAGCCACTTTCTCTACCTTTAAATGAGTTGACTTCTCATCCCATTGTGCATGGCCTGTGTTGGTGATGCCTGCAGAAGTTGTTTCATTCCCAGTTGCATGGTGGACAGAACAATAAGCAAATCCTCCACGTGGAGGCAAGCTTTGCTGTTTTCTGTTCTGCACTAACCAGCCTTACGCACATGCCATGAATTTGAGAACCTCCTTTGCCGAAGCTGGGAAAGCTTGTCTGGATTAGAAAAGTCCTCCATAGAAACCTGACACTGTCCTGAGCTGGCGTATTTGGGAATCACACACAGGAAAGGCTGGGTATTTGCTGACCTGCCTGAACGGCAGAATGTGTGTGGTTGTCTCCAATTACAGCACTCCAGGAAGCATCACCCCAAAAGTGCGCTTGCTGTGAACCACAGCTTGTCCTCTGGCTAATCCTCATTAGCTGAGGTGAAGATTCTCTTTCTACATGTACCCTCTTTTAGAAATGGTATCCTTCCTGCAGCCTTTTCATGCCTTGGCCTGAGACTCTGGGCACACAGGCCTAGCTTTGCCACCACCAGATCAATTTGATAGTTTTTCATGAATCACCAGCTCTCCTGGAGAAACTAGGGTTCTGTTTATTGAATAGCCATGCATAAGGGATTGGAGATAAGCCATGGGTAAGACTTTCTCACGTGTTTCTAAGAAGGTAAGGTCTCATTGGAAGTCCTGTAAAGTTCAAATGGCGGGAGCTATCTCATTTCCACCCGAGAATCCAGCTCTGGGTCAGTGGCGGGACCTATCACCCATCAGTCACAGGGCAGTTCCTCCTCTTTTGCTTTCCATCTACAATGACCCCATCACTGGAAGTGGAGCTTGCCCTGGGGAATTTTATATTTAAGAAAGGCCTTGCTCTCTGATCTTTCTCAGTCCTCCTACAGGTGATCGTTCATTCTCTTCCTTCCCTCTCCTGTGACATGCTGATGATTAACCTTCAACAGATCTGATTCTGCCCTGTCTTCTTCCTGTTGCTCCTTTCACTGAGCCTCTCCAGCTCTGAGCTGAAAACCAAGATAATAAGGATGAGGTCTTTGACCTCGGGGAGGAGCTTCCTGCTTAATTATCCGGTTATATCTATAAACAAATAATCCCAGTACCATGTGATTAATGATCTAAAGGACATTAAAGAGCTATGGGATCCTTGAGGAAGGAGCATGTAATTATTTATCTGGAGAAGTGCGATGTGGCGGGAGATTCCAGGCAGTGAGAAGAAACATACCAGATAGAGGCACAGGGCCATGAAACCACATGGAGAAGAGCTTATAAGCAGTTCCTTCAGAGAAATAGTCTTTGCATAGATCTCATTCTAGAAGCTCTGTGTGGAAGGGCCAGTGGGGTAGGAGGGGCAGTGACATTCAAGAGTGTTTTAAATCACCTCCCCCACATTGCATGGGTCTAAGGTGAGTCTTGTCTGGAGTTGCTGCTTGAATAGAAAAACGCATATGGCTCTGTACTCTGACTATTGAAAGAGGGCTACGTAGAGGGAGACAGAAAAAAAATTATTCTTATGAATTCTTTTTCTTAAAATGTTGCTGAAGGTAGCACTACAAAATTAGGCCCTGGCCAGGTCTTGCGTGGTTCCTGACCTTCTCTTTGCAAAACTGAGACCCCATGAACCTCCCTGTCTTCTCATCTACAGGCTCACGCTAGTCCCCTAAGATCAAACCAGACTGGGGTATAGATAATCCATATGGAATTTTCGCACAAATCAGGAAAAGGCATCTTCTTCTGTGTGGTTCAGGCAGTGGCAAGGATAAGGCTCCTTTGAGAGTACTATTTTTTTTTTTTTACGCTGTCACCCAGGCAGTGGCATGATTTCAGTTCACCGCAACCTCTACCTCCCGGGTTCAAGCTGTTCTCCTGCCTCAGCCTCCCAAGTAGCTGGGACTACAGGTGTGCAACCACCACACCCAGCTAATTTTGTATTCTTAGTAGAGATGGGATTTCACATGTTGGCCGGGCTGGTCTCGAACTCCTGACCTCAGGTGATCTACCTGAAAAATGCATTACTTCTGAAGAAAGAGGCACCTACTTCTTTAGGAAGATGGAATCCAGTAATGGGGTTATGGCTTGGAGAGCATTGCTGACCTGGGTTTTATCCCCACCCACTTCTCTCAGTCTGAGGCCCTTGCACTGATCACAATCTGTACGACCACGTGTGGCAGCCCGGGAACGTGACCTCTGGCCAGGCAGTTTTAAGGATCAGGCATGAGTTCAGTATTGTAAGGCTTAGAATCGAGTAACTGCTGCCACTAGTCCCTCTGTGGCCTGATGCCCCAGCTCTGAGCAGTGGGCTTTGTCTCTGTGTCCCAGACTAGTTCCCACCTTGTTGTGGTTCTGAGCACAGAGCCTCACGTGGCCAAGCTGTTGAGAAGGCCTCTACCTTACTCTTGGCCCCTGAACCCAATCATGAAAACTATTCTGACAGTCCTTTAAGCACAGGATCTTGCTCTTTCTGATAGCTTTGTCCAATTCTGCCCAAACTGCGACTTGTTGGGGAAGAAAGAAGGCAGGCCTGTGTAGGGCTTCAGAGCTGACTGCTAAAACAAGGAAGATGGCTGGGGTTCAAAGTCTGGGGTGTATTAAAGTCTGACTTATAAAGAGAATTGGTCTGAGATGGAAGATGAACTTTCAGGAGCAGAAAGCAACAGTGTAGAGACTGCTGGCAGCCCACCCAAGAGTGATTTCCCTTTTGTGTTCCTGTTTTGTTTTGTTAGGAAAAGTGGTGTAAGTAAATCATGATAATCCTGTTTCTTTCTGCAGTTATTTAGGGTAGGCCTGTGCCCTAGTTCTGGGAAAGTCTAATGAGAGCTTCTGGGAAAGATTTTCTTCCCTTGCCACCCCCCACCTGCCTTGGGAAGTTGTCATATGGGGATGCAGTATCTTGAGCTGCAGCAGCCATGTTGAGACCATGAGCAAATAAAGTTATGAAAAAAATAGGGACACTAAAATCAAGTGTTGACTTTATTGAACTGCTAAATTGACCATTTCTGTGTTTGGACTTCCTATTATGTGAGAGGATGCATGTCCATTGGTTAAACTATTTTTGTTGGGTATTCTATTAATGGTTAGTGAAAATAACTGATATGAAAATTATTGTTTGCTAGGCATTGTGCTCCAACTTAATAATATATATATATAACAACTCTATGCAATATATATTACTGTTATCTCTTTTTTTGTATATGAGTAAACTGAAGTTCAGAAATGTATTTTGCCCAACAACATTGCAAGGAACATACTTATTTACATATATTTTGATAAATGGGATTAATTATTTTCTTGAGTAAATTTCTTAGGAGAGAAACTACGAGCTTAAAGAGTATACATATTGTTATTTATTTATTTGTTTTGAGACAAAGTCTCACTCTGTTGCTGAGGCTGGAGTGCAATGGCAAGATCTCAGCTCACTGCAACCTCTGCCCCCTGGGTTCAGGCGATTCTCCTGCCTCAGCCTCCCGAGTAGCTGGGATTATAAGAGCCTGCCACTGTGCCTGGCTGTATTTTTAGTAGAGACAAGGTTTCACCATTTTGGCCAGGCTGGTCTTGAACTTCTGACCTTGTGATCCACCCGCCTCAGCCTCTCAAAGTGCTGGGATTACAGAAGTGAGCCACCGCACCCAGCCACATATTGTTATTGATTAAATGTCTGTGTCTCCCCAGAATTCATATATTGAAGCTCTTACCCCCCATTGTGACTGTATTTGGAGACAGGGTCTTTAGGGCCTAATTAAATGAGGTTATGAGTGGGGCCCTGATCAGATAGGATTAGTGTCCTTGTAAGAAGAGATACCAGATAGTCCCTTCTTTCCATGCGCACACAAAAAGAGGTCATGTGAGGATATAGCAAGAAGGTGGTTGTCTGCAAGTTATGAAGAGAGCCCTCACCAGGAATGGAATCAGCTAGTACCTTGATCTTCGACTCTCCTGCCTAGAACTGTGAGAAATAAATTCCTGTTAAGCCCTCTAATCTATAATATTTTCTCGTGACAGCCCAAGCTGATTAAAAGAGTTTTGATACCTACTGCCAAATTGTCCTCCAGAAACATACCAGTAGGCACTCCCACCAGTAGCATATAAAAAATACACATTTCCCTGTACTTATAACAGTACTGAACGTAACCCTAGAAGAACTGAATTTAAATTGCAGTATATCTTCAGCACCTGGGCATGCCTGGACAAACCACTCCCCTCTCTGAGTCCCGGCATCCTCATTTGTCAAATTAACATCATCATCCCTGTCTTGTTGGTGCCATCTCACAGCACTGTTGGGAGTTCCAATGGGACACATGAGAAGACATTTTGCAAACTGTAAAGGAAAACATGTATTGTTGGTGGTATTATTCATCTTACTGCCTCAGTTGAACAAACTGTAGAATGTTTAGGAGGTCAAATGAAACAGCCAGAAATAGTTTTGCAGTGTTCGGTCAAATCCAACTGTGTGAAAATTAGTCAAAATGAGAAATGCATGAATGCTTTGGTTACAGTCGTGAAGGTCAACTTGAATCTGAATTCAGTGTAAGCTGGGCCCACATAATTTTCTGATTCTAGAAAGGTAGCTCCAAAGAGTCTATGCATTTCCCTTTCTTCATTGCAGAATTATATTCCTTTGTTGCTACTTTGTATCTTCCTACTAGGTTGACATTCTTAACCTTCCTGGATCCTATCAGAGAACCGCATTCATCATCTCATTTCCAAATGATGAAGCCCATCGGGGCTTGAGTGAAGATGCTTGTTTCTTCCTCTTCCCTAACACCCTTTCCACCAGTGTGGACTGCAAGTATGGACAGAGGGAAGGGTGGGTGAGTATTAAGTGCTGTGAGCTCCAAGGAAGAAGAAATTCCCTATGTACAACCAGATAGTGCATGTGTGTGTAATGCTTATTTTATGCGTATTTAATTAGTGTCACGATCACTATTGTTTTTAATAATTTAATTAGTAATAGAAAAATAGACCAACTCCTTGAAATCAGAGAGAGCTTTAAAAAATGCTTAGCCAGAAGGTGTTAAGTATTTCATTAAGTGTGAGACTTCTGGCAAAACCCCCATCTCAGCATTCAGTTGTTCTCTTTGTTAACAGTTGTTGACATAGATACCAGAACAGATTTTGACCAGCAGTTCTATAAGTATTTTACTCTACTGAAATCCATTTCTTCATTTATAAACTGCACATTTACTGTAAATAGCACCCTATTCCCCCCATCACAAAGTTGGTATAGTAATGATGAATGTCTATAAGTGATAATCACTCTGCATTTAGGGATATACTGCAATTTATACAAATAGTTATATCTTGAGCTGGCCCTAGTCAAAACTGTAAAATGGTCTAATAAATTATCTTTAACATATACCTTATGTTCTGCTGCTTTTATTTATTTTTTTATAGTGTAGACTCCCAGGAGTGGGATTTCTAGGTCAAAAGTTATGTCAGTTTGTCTTCTGTTATTGTCAGATTGCCCTCCAAGAAGACGTTAATCTCGCAATGTGTAGTACGTTTCTCCTGTGAACCTGCCAACAAGAGATGCTATCTATTCTTAGAAGGTTATGAGGACAGTATTGTATAAAGTGATATGATAGTGTGTACTTACTTGTATTTCTTTGACTATTAGTAAACTTGAGCATATTTTTACTTGTCTTCAAGCCTTGTATAACTTTTAACCATTCAAGTTTTTCTTTTACTATCTTCATTACATCTTAGAGAACCAGCCATTTTACTTTAAACACAGAATTCATCTATTTTCCATAAATAAAAAAACACATCCACTATCAGAACATATATTCATATTTCTTTGCCATTATATCCCTCCATCAAGCACATCAATTACAATTTTGACTAAAGTCTTTAACTTTAAGGTACATCTACTTTTTCACTTTCTGGAATTTCTGTATTCAGTTGCTTGGGGGCTAATGCCCTAATGTTCTTATCATCCTAAGAGACTGTGTTAAAGAAACTTCCTGGGGTCGGCTGGGGGCTTTGTTTCAAGCCAGAACTTCTCCAGTTTTCTTGCCTCTGGCCAGCCAGGGTCCTTTGTTTCCACTTTCCCGCCTCTGGCAGGCTAGGTAGGGGCTTCGTCTCTAATTTTCTCGCCTCTGGCTATTAAAGGTGGCGGCTCTGTGACTCAGGGTTGTAAAACAGCGAATCCGGTAAAGAATTCAAAAATCGATTAATTCAAAAAAAGTTTAAAAATAACCCTCCACGTTAAATAAAAACATAAATGAAAAGGGAATAACTCAGGGGTAAAAGCTCTAGCCGCCCCAGCGTAGGGTGGCACCCTCTCTGGGTCCCTTCCACGGTGGCGTGGAAGCTGTCCTTTCGCTCTGCCTAATAAATCGCACTATTGCACACTCCTTGGGTCCACAAGTTCTATTAAAGCTGTAACACTCACTGCAACATCAAGGCCCCTTTCCCCATTCTTCAGGGTAAAAAGACCGAAAGTCTAAGCTCCGGCAGCAGCTGCTTGCTTCTGTGGTGGCCTAATGGTTAAAACTCCTGGTTTTCACTCAGGCAGCCTGGGTTCAACTCCTGGTGTAAAAAACAATAAATTTGGCTGCAGCTACTTCAGTTACAATCCTGTCGCTCCATTTTTTATCTCTGTACCTTTTTTTTTTTTTTTTTTTGAGACAGGGTTTCTCTCTGTTGCCCAGGCTGTAGTGCAGTGGCATGATCTTGGCTCACTGCAACCTCCACCTCCCTGGTTCAAGCAATCCTCTGGCCTCAGTCTCCCAAGTAGCTGGGATTACAGGTGCATGCCACCAGGTCCAGCTAATTCTTGTATTTTTAGTTCAGGTGGGATTTCACCATGTTGGCCAGACTGGTCTCAAACTCCCAACCTCAAATGATCTGCCCTCCTCATCTTCCCAAAGTGCTGGGGATTACAGGTGTGAGCCACCACGCTCAGCCATCTCTCTGCCTTTTTGTTCAATTTGCTGGTAGCTCCTAAACTTCATGTCCCACCCTTTCTATTGAAGTTTTCATTTTTGCTTTTGTGTTCTTAATTTTGAAGAACTTCTTTTTGTTATCTGAATGATTCTTTAAAAAATGCTCTTCTATTAAACATTCCTTGGATGTCTCATCATCCTTAGTTGTCTACTCTTATTTAAGAGTGGGGGAGTTAAGAGGCTGGCTGGTAGTTCTGGGTATGTTAGGGGGCCTTGTGGAGTGTAAAGTGCCCCCACTGTTCAGATTCATGAGGAGCTCCATTCCCTACCCCTCCCCCTGTCCCCCTTCCCACCGCACCACATCAACATATTTAGATCTGTCTTCTTGTTCAAGTCTCCTGAGAAGAATCTTCAGTCTCTTGCCTAGAGGGTAAGAGCTTGACTGTTAGCACTGTGGATGTTGAGAAGGACTGGAAGTCTTCCTGCTTTGACTTAATCCCCCTTAAGTCCAGGCTGGTGTAGGGAGACAGCCTTTCTTCCCCCTTCTGCAGAGAATAAACCCTGACTCTGAGGTAAGAAAAGGAGTGTGGAGTAGAAAGGGATTGAAGAGTCTGACTGTCTTAAACAGATTTCAAACCATCCTTGTTTTAGTTTCCCACTTTGCCTCCACTTCCAGAAGTACCTAGTACCTCCCATTCCCGAGCCTTTGGAGAATACTGTGTTGTAAATCAAGTTGATTCTTCACCTTTCCCAAAGATGACTTAAACCCTCTGATGTGCTCAGCACTTTCTCTTTCTTATGTCGCTTTCCAAGCCCAGACTTCGTGTTGCCTCCTCTCCAATTCTCCATGTCCTTAAGGCTATGTCTTCTTTCATTACAAAACCTTTTGTTATAGTTTTTGGGAGGATTAAAATTGGATGCACTCTTCAATCCTTACAGCAGCAAATTTTTCTTTATCACTTTTTTTTGTGTCTTCCTTACAATTAGTATTAATCTAGGATTTTTCAAAAACTCAGACAGTTTCTGCTTTGCAGTTTAATGATTGATGTGTTAGATTTTATCTCATATATCTGACTTTATATTTGTTACTTATTTTATACATATTTTATAGGTTATTTTCTTTTTTTCCTTTTTTTTGGTAGGTTTGATCAAGTTGCAATTTGTTTCTTTTCCCTTGATAATGACTATGTTTTTCCATTCTGTGTTCCCTTCTTGTCTCTAATAATTACATAGACATTTCTCTATGATTTTTGAAAACAAGGTACCAATTATTTCCCTAACCCAGATGTCCTTTAAACTTCATGCCTTCTTCCACCATCAGAATACATTTTCTCGTTGTTCCGCCTTTCCTCCCAGCAAATGAGACCTCTGGAACTTTAATGCTACATCTTTCTTATCCCTACATTTGACTCTCATCTCCAATAACTTGACAAAAATAGTTGAGAACATTTGATTCTGTACTCCCATTAGAATTTCTTTTTCTGGGATGCTTCTTCTTTAAGGGTTACTATTTGAAAATAATCCTTGGATAGTGTGTTTAGAAACCTTGTTTCTGGAGCCAAACTGCTTGGATTTGAATCCTGGCTCAGCCATTTCCTGATTTTGTGACTATGATCATTATTTAATCACTTTGCCTCAGTTTCCACGTTGGCGAAATGGTGTTAACACTAGTACCATCCTCATAATTTTTTTTTTTTTTTTTTTTGATACAGGGTCTCACTCTGTCACCCAGGCTGGAGTGCAGTGGTGGGATCACAGCTCACTGCAGCCTCAATCTCCCAGGCTCAGGTGATCCTCCCACCTCAGCCTCCAGAGTAGCTGGGACTACAGGTACACACCCACACCCAGATAATTTTTTGTAATTTTTATAGAGATAGGGTTTTACCATGTTGCCCAGGCTGGTCTCAAACTCCTGTGCTCAAGTGATCTGCCTGCCTTGACCTCCCAAAGTGCTGGGATTATAGGTGTAAGCCACTGCACCTGGCCCCTGGCAGGAATTTTGTGAGAGTTAAATTAGTTACTTTATGAAAAGTACTTAAAACAGTACTTGGTTCACAGTTCAATAAATGTTAACTTATTAACCTTTCAAGACATTCATAAATATTATGTCATTATTCTATAATGTATTATTAGGATATATTTATGTATCTGTGTGTGTGAATATATATTATCTATCGATGTATCTATCTATCTATATCTTATTTATTTTTCCTCTTCTTCTGTGCCTGGGACTTTCGTTATGATTTAGACTGGCAGGTGGTTTGGATATAGGAGTTTTGGATTATGACCATTTTCTCTCAAAATTATTTTCCTTAATAATTTCCATCTGTATATATTTTTGCTTTGTGCTTTAAGAGATTTATTCTATAAATATTTTATGCCACTATTTTGGACCTCAATGTGGCCTTCCTTTCTTACAACTCATGGAATATTAGTTGGGCAATTGTAATTTTTAGCTTAGACTGTTTTCTTTTTTTTTTTTAATTGCATTTTAGGTTTTGGGGTACATGTGAAGAACATGCAAGATTGTTGCATAGGTACACACATGGCAGTGTGATTTGCTGCCTTCCTCCCCATCACCTATATCTAGCTTAGACGGTTTTCAAACTTGAATTTGGACTTCCTTCATTGTTCTCCCATAGGCTTTCTCCCCCATCTCTATTTCTCTTGGCATGTGTAAATCTGAACAATCTGCCTGGTTGCTTGTTCTCTGCTCACTACTGAGTCTCCTTATATGTATGTGTCTCTTTTTCCACTCACTATGGCATAGTTCTCGATTTTTTTTTTTTTTTTTTTTTTTGAGACAGAGTCTTGCTCTGTCACCCAGGCTGGAGTACAGTGGTGCAATCTTGGTTTACTGCAACCTCCACCTTCCGGATTCAAACAATTCTGCCTCAGCCTCCTGAGTAGCTGGGACTACAGGTATGCACCACCACGCCCAACCAATTTTTGTATTTTCAGTAGAGACAGGGTTTCACCATATTGGCCAGGCTGGTCTCAAACTCCTGACCTCGTGATTTGCTTGCCTCGGCCTCCCAAAGCGGTAGGATTACAGGCATGAGCCACCGTGCCCGGCCAGGTTTTTTTTTTTTTTTTTGAGATGGAGTCTTGCTCTGTCACCCAGGCCGGAGTGCAGTGGCATGATCTCAGCTCACTGCAACCTCCGCCTCCTGGGCTCAAGCAATTCTTGCTCCTCAGCCACCTGAGTAGCTGGGATTATAGGCATGTGCCACCACACTTGGCTAATTTTTGTATTTTTAGTGCAGACAGGGTTTCATCATGTTGGCCAGGCTGGTCTCGAACTCCTGGCTTCAAGTGATCCGCCTGCCTCGACCTACCAGAGTGCTGGGATTACAGGCGTGAGCCACCACGTCTGGCCGTAGTTCTGATTGTTGGGATCTCCAAATGGTGGCAGCTAAATCTCAAGGGGAAGGCAGAAGAGACACAGGCAGGCTACCAACGCATTGCTGAAACACCTGGAAAAAAGTTCCTTTTCTTTTCTCTGATGCTTTCCCAGCCTCAAGGTCAGGGAGAGCTTGGTTCACCTTTCCCAACAGGCAGGGAAACCATTTCCCTGGGGGTTTATACATCACTGCAGGCCAAGTTGAGTTCTTCAGTGGTGCTCCCCCAGGTCCTTTCTCAACTCAGGGAGGAGAAAGGCTTGCACCAGTTCTCTGCAACTTTCATAGAGCCCAAGGCTTTCTTTGCATCTAGTTGCTTATTGCTTTGCATTTCTGTGATCAAAGGAGAAAAATGGGCTAGAGTTAATAGAAGCGAAGGAAGTACTGATTGCTGATTCCCTGAAAAGACCCCCCCAAATTTCAAAAACATTGTTAAAGTAAAGCACTCTTGGTAGCTTCTTGAGGGCAGCAGGGCAAAGGTGGCATGTTTATGGGGTCTGGTTTAAGGAGGGTCTTTCAATGTTGATTGGAATTGGGCAAAGCCTGTTACAGAGTAGTTCAGGATTGGGGGCATAGTGAGAGTTGTGAAACCAGTCTTGAAGCATAAACAATCATAGAATGAGCCTAGATAGGGATCTATTGTCCTGAGAAGGGTAGTGTTTGGATAGATAAATCTGTGGGAATTTCCTGCAAGCACATCTCCCCCGATCAAGAGTTTCCTGGAATAGTAACATGATGCTAATACAAACAGTGAGCTATGTGGTTGCAGATGCTTTCAATGTTCAGAAGTCAAGGTGAGACCAAATCCTTCCATGCTCCCTGGGGCCAACCATGGCCTTCATGGGGCATCTTCTACTTTGATTTTTTTTTTTTTTTTTTTTGAGACGGAGTCTCACTCTGTCACCAAGACTGGTGTGCAGTGGTGCGATCTCGGCTCACTGCAACCTCTGCCTCCTGGGTTCAAGCAATTCTCCTGCTTCAGCCTCCCTGTTAGCTGGGATTACAGGCACATGCCATCATGCCCGGCTAATTTTTGTATTTTTAATAGAGACAGGGTTTCACCATGTTGGTCAGGCTGGTCTCGAATGTCTGACCTCGTGATCCATCCACCTTGGCCTCCCAAAGTGCTGGGATTACAGGCGTGAGCCACTGCACTCAGCCTTCTACTTTGATTTTTTAGGGTGAGTGTGTCTGACTTTTAGTTGCACACAAAGCAATGATGTCATTGAAAGGAATGCCAGGCCAGATTGCAGGGACAGGTTGTTCCAGAAGAGACAAATGTAGAATGGATTTTGGGTTAAGAAAGACTTTCTGGGAGTCCTCACCTGGTCCCTGGTAGTTCAGAGCAGAGAGGCAGGTTGGAGGACCTCTAAGGAGATGGTGGCTGGCTGACTGATTAAGCATTAAAAGGCATAGATGCCCTTGTTAGCCAACCAGAAAATCGTAACAGTCAAAGAACTATGGGATCCCGCTGGTTTTAGTTAATCCAGTTGTAACCAGAAAAGGGTCCCGATCCAGACCCCAAGAGAGGGTTCCTGGACCTTGAGCAAGAAAGAATTCAGGGCAAGTCCATAGAATAAAGTGAAAACAAGTTTATTAGAGAAGTAAAGAAACAAAAGAATGGCTACTCCATAGGCAAAGCAGTGTATGGGCTGCTTGACTGAGAATACTTATAGTTATTTCTTGATTATATGCTAAAGAAGTGGTGGATTATTCATGAGTTTCTGGGAAAGGGATAGGAATTTCCCAGAACTGAGGGTTCCTTCCCTTTTTAGACTATATAAGGTAACTTTCTGACATTGCCATTGCATTTGTTAACTCTCTTGGCAAAGGAGGGAGTGTCTTTCAGTATGCTAACACATTGTACTTAGCATATAATGAGCAGTGAGAACAATCAGTGGTCTTTTCATTGCCAGGATGGTTTTGGTGGGTTTTGGCCGGCTTCCTTACCACATCCTTTTTTGTCAGCAGAGTCCTTGCTACCTGTATCTTGTGCTGCTGACCTCCTATCTCGTCCCGTGACTGAGAATGCCTAACCTCTTGGGAATGCAGCCCAATAGGTCTCAGTCTTATTTTACCCAGCCCCCTATTCAAGATAGAGTTGCTCTGGTTTGAACGCCTGTGACACAATCAGAAAATTTATATTGTTTTATCAGATAACTCTGAGATTCTTTAAAACCATTCATTTTCATATAATGCCTACTTAAGCATCCATTGCTGGTCTGTTTGGTGTTGCTCACATGGTTCTGGTCTGCCCTGGGCAAGGGTATTTGGCAATGAGGAGGGAGTGTGCCTGGTTTAGGATAGCAGCTTCTGTGGTTCCTTTTAGAGGCATCATTTCTGCCCAAATCTGGGGCGCCTTTTCATTGATCTATATTTGGGAGTTAAATAAAAGGAGAGTTTTATTCTAGTTTATTTAATTTAATTTATTTATTTAGTTTTGAGACAGAGTCATGCTCTGTCGCCCAGGCTGGAGTGCAGTGGCATGATCTCAGCTCGCTGCAACCTCTGCCTCCTGAATTCAAGAGATTCTCGTCTCAGCCTCCCAAGTAGCTGGGACTATAGGCATGCACCATCATGCCTGGCTAAATTTTGTATTTTTAGTAGAGATGGGGTTTTGCCATGTTGGCCAGGCTGGTCTCAAACTCTTGGTCAAATTGATCTGCCCACCTCAACCTCCCATAGTGCTGGGTTTACAGGTGTGAGCCACCACGCCAGGCTTTATTTTGTTTTTATATTTATTTATTTATTTTTCGAGACATGATCTTGCTCTGCCACCTAGGCTGGAGGGTAGTGGTGCAATCACAGCTCATTGCAACCTCAACCTCCCAAGCTCAATTGATCCTCCCACCTTAGCCTCTCAGGTAGCTGGGTCTACAGGTGTGAGCCACCACACCTGGCTGGCTAAGCTTTGTATTTTTTGTAGAGACAGGTTCGAGCTATGTTGCCTAGGCTGGTCTCAAACTCCTGGGCTCATAAGATCCACCTGCCTTGGCTTCCCAAAATGCTGGGTTTACAGGCATGAGCCACTGCACTTGGCTATGATTTTTAAAAATCAAAAGCGGAGAGTAGATGGAAACCTAAATGATAGCAAATAATAATAATAAACTCTCAAAGACTGTATGGTATAGACCAGGCCCTGGATTAATGGGAATGTCTACATTCCATCCCCTTGAGCTCAAATATTCTAGTTAAAGTGAGTCACCCAAAGTTACGTTCGATAGAAGGTGGGTGTGGAAAGACTTGGACTGGAAAATTTAGGAGCCACAGGAGGCCAGCTGCTTCTCGCCACAGGAGACTTGACCTTTGACACAGAGCCCTGAAGAAATCTGGACTGTTTTCATTAGTATTTGATCCTCAGATGATGCAAACCATTTATTTATGTTTGCCCGTTGGACAGCAGGGGGATTGGGCTGTTTTCACGTCTATAAAAGGCAGTGCAGAGTGCTTCCTTTGATGTGTCCCGCCTCTGTTGTGGCCTCACCATGCCGGGCTAACTTGGTCTTCCCCATGTAGGGCTCTGGATCCCACTCCTAAAAACTCTAATTTGAGGATCAGAGTCTGAAATAGCCCGAAAGGTATCCTGTTTAGCTTGTCATTTAAATAGCTAAGCCCCTGCCACAACCATTTAAAACCATCTCACCTTTCATTTAGCTAAGCAGTTCTTTTTTCAAATTTGGCTTGTTTGTGTTTTTCTTTATTCATTGCAATTCTGCATCTATAAAAATTGATGGAAGGAGGAAAGAGTGAAATCAACATTCTTTTTAGTAGAGGGCCTTGGAAGTGCAGAAATATCAGGGAACTTAGCAATAAAGGTCTCCAATGTTACCCCTGAGTGCAGGGGGCCAGAGTGGTCACAGTTATGGCCTGGATGTGAAACTTGACTTCAAAGATGACTAGCTTTCTGCTGGCACACTGGCTCACACCTGTAATCCCAGCACTTTGGGAGGCTGAGGCGGGTGGATCACAAGGTCAGGAGTTCGAGACCAGCCTAGCCAACATGGTGAAACCCCGTCTCCACTCAAAAAAATTACATAAATTATCTGGGCCTGGTGGCACGTGCCAGTAGTCACAGCTAGTCGGGAGGCTGAGGCAGGAGAATTGCTTGAACCGGGAGACTGAGGTTGCAGTGAGCCGAGATTGCACTACTGCACTCCAGCCTGGTGACAGAGTGAGACTCCGTCTCAAAACAAAACAAAACAGAACTTAGCTGGGATGGTGGCATGTGCCTGTAGTCCCAGCTACTCAGGAGGCTGAGGCAGGAGAATTGCTTTAACCCGGGAGGTGGAGGGTACAGTCAGCCGAGATGGCACACTGCACTCCAGCCTGGTGACAGAGTGAGGCTTCGTCTCAAAAACAAAAAAAAAAACAACTAGCTTTTTGACCTTAGGCAGGTTACTTGACCTCCCTTTACCTCCATTTCCCCATCTGTAAAACTAGGGTGATAATAGTTCTTACCTCCTAGGTAGGACTGATTGCATAGCTTGCAAGAGCCTCTTGTTCAAATTTTGATGAAATGAAAATGCTGGGCCCCTTGTTCACCTTTCCAGCTTGCAGCCGCATAACATTAAACCAAGTGTGGGACCCCTCTGAGCATGGGCCCTGTGACACTTGCCAGGAAGCTGGCCCTGCTCACAGGATCATTGTGAGAACGAAATTAATCATTGTATTTAAAGCCCTTAATGTAGTGCCTGGCACATACGCAATCTATGTAAACATTAATTAAATCTAAAAAATGACAGAGGAGTAGTCTGGAAACCAGAGAGATTGTAACTAGCTCAGAGTAACACAGTGAATTGGTGATAAAGCGAGCCTTGGATTCTATCTGTTCTGTGGCTTTCTGCATAGTTTATTTATATGTACTGTAGTGGTTTCTTCAGTGAAGCTCTTTCATTGAATCAGCATTTTTGAATGCTTTTCTATATCCTGTGTGCAGCAGTAAACAAGTGGCAACATGTAGTTCATGAGTTTTGTTTTTCTTTCTTTCTTTCTATTTCTAGTGCTATAGCAGGCTAGAATAAATCTTAAGCTATACTAACTCTGTCACTGAATAGGCCATGAGATTCTTACCTTATTAAGTCCCATGAATTTAGAAGAGTCAAGTAAATGACATCTGGGATCTTGGTATCAGCACATGAAGAAAACTTGTAAGTACAAATGTTTAAACAATATAAATGTGAATATAAATGATGGGTGAGTTTTTCTCGTGCATAAAATCAGAGGATGATTTAGATGATCTGAAAGAAATCTTCCAGCTCTAACATTAGTAACAGAATCACATGGGCCTCAATTCTTTCCTACTGCCCATGTAGCCACAAATGGAAAGATCTTGTTAAAATGAGTACTTTTTTTGTTGTTGTTGTTCCTAAGGTGTCCTTAAAGAAAATTATTAAAAATATCTGGGGTCAACGGCAGATAAAGTCTTCCTAAAGTCTTCCTTTAAAAAACCCAAAGGGAGTACAAAATAGTATTCTGTCTGTATTCCGATTCACCTTCATTTACTGTTTCTTGGTAAACAGGGAATGTCATTCTTGTTCATTGTGAATTTCAGAATCTAAATTTGGAAAAAGAATTCTAAAAGCATGCTAATGAGGCTCTTCAAAGAGTTCTTTAAAAATTTGAATACATAAATAATTTTATCATTCAGGGTGTGAATCAGCTATAGTTAATCCAAAAGGCTTTTTAAAGCAATAGACTTTCTCATGTTCAGGAATGATTTCCTGATATATAAATAACTTCCATTTTCATGATACTCAGGCCGTAAAGGGCCCTGCAGAACACACTTGTCTAATTTACATTGTTTAGATTAATTCGGCAACTTGTGTAACCTCACTTTGATTCTAATTATTGTCATAGCCAGCCTGAGTAAGGCGTTTTGTGGTTTAATAATGCATCCTCTAATTTCAAACACAAAAGCATCTGTGAAATCTGTCTTAACTATCAGTATATTTCTTCTATTTGACATAATTTAATTTAATATAATTAATATAAATTGTAAGATCCTAAAATCCCAAAAGAAGATAATCTCCTGTTCTTCACTAGAATTTTTCTGTTCCAGGAAAATGTCATTTTCTATTTGTGGACTCTTCTAGGAAATCTTCATTCCCATTTAGCTGGAGTGGTGATGGAAAGCTATTCCTTCTCCGATGGACTTAACAATGCTATTTCTGTATCTCATTTGTGAGGCTGGGCAGCCATTCATTCGTGGTTAATACTGTAATTCTTAAAATGTGTTTTTAAGAAGTGGACAGAAATATCTGATGCTCCATTTTAGTTTGAATGCTATCACTGCTGAAGCACACACAAAACTGTCAGCAAAATGCTGTTTGTATTGGGCAACTCCTATGAATTGAAAGTAGCTAAGCTAAAAAAAGGAAAATTGACAGGTGTCTTATTAGACGTGAGCGATTAGTCATTTTTGTATCTGCACAAGTAATTGACACTTACTTCTAAACAAGGATTGTGCATTTGCATGCTTTCAGGAAGAAGTCCTGCTGGGTGATTCTAATCTACTATTTTAGGATGTGATGGCTTAATTTGAAAAATGTTTTTATGAACAAAACACGATCTCTTTCTTGTCACTTTTCTGAATGTCCTCAGGTTTCACAGTGTAATCAGGGACTGAATGGATTTTACTTGGGGTACCAAATATCTGATGACTAAATGGGTTTGGCAGTAAAATTGAGGGTTGTGTTGGTAACTACCTTCCACAGGAAGCAGGGATTATCTTTATTCTGTTCTTTTCTTGATGACTGCTGTAAAATGTATTTTTGGTTTGTTACAAACCAGTTGTACCTTTCAGCATCAAAATCAGAGAAGAAATTCTGTGGATAATTATTCTTTTATTCAGGGGCTGGTTCCATGTCCTAAAATTAAGGAATCTAGAACTGAAAGAAACTTTAGAGGATATTAATTATTTAATTTTAAATTAATTTTTTTTCTTTTGAGATGTAGTCTTGCTCTGTTGCCCAGGCTGGAGTGCAGTGGTGTGATCTCAGCTCACTGCAATCTCCACCTCCTGGTTCAAGCGATTCTCCTGCCTCAGCCTCCTGAGTAGCTGGGACTACAGGCGTGTGCCACCATGCCTGGCTAATTTTTGTATTTTTAGTAGAGACAGAGTTTCTCCATATTTTTGTGAATCCCTCAAATTTGAGACAGGTCTCAGTTAATTTAGAAAGTTTATTTTGCCAAGGTTGAGGATGGGCCGGTGACACAGCCTCAGGAAGTCCTAATAACATGTGCCCAAGGTGGTTGGGGCACAGCTTAGTTTTATACATTTTAGGGAGACATGAGACATCAGTCAATATATGTAAGAAGTACATTGGTTTGGTCTGGAAAGGCAGGACACCTTGAAGCAAAGGCAGGAAAACTGGAAGCAGGGAGGAGGCTTCTATGTCACAGATAAGTGAGAGACAAGGCTTGATTCCTTTGAGTTTCTGATTAGCCTTTCCAAGGGAGGCAATCAGATATGCATCTATCTGAGTGAGCAGAGGGGTGACTGAATGGAATGGGAGGCAGGTTTGCCCCAAGCAGTTCCCAGCTTGACTTTTCCCTTTAGCTCAGTGATTTAGGGGAACCTAAGAATTATTTTCCTTTCACATTGGTCAGCAGGTCTTGAACTCCTGACCTCAGGTGATCCGCCAGCCTCCCAAAGGGCTAGGATTACAGGCGTGAGCCACCATGCCCAGCCAGAGAGTATTAATTTTAAATCTCTTCCTTCCAGATGGGGAAATTAAGGCTCAGAGACATTATGTGACAATCTCATTGTGGCCAGAGGGGTTGAGACAAAACAAGATGAAAGGATTTGAAAACTTAGATTGTTTTTTTGGATCTCTCCCTGTGACAATTAATGTTTGATGCCATTCATGAAGCTAGAGTCCTCTTTGTTATGTCTGTGTGTTAATGACTTTTTCCACTGCAAGGCAAATTGCTTAAGTGTTCCCCACCCTCACCCCACCTCTATGTCATTTTACTTTTGACCCAACCTCTGAAAACATTGATATATCTAAATAGATAATCAAAAGGAAAAGTTTTACTTGGTGACTTTATTAAGAAAATACTGCCAGCGGGGCGCAGTGGCTCATGCCTGTAATTCCAGCACTTTGGGAGGCTGAGGTGAGCGGATCACCTCAGGTGGGGAGTTTGAGACCAGCCTGACCAATATGGAGAAACCCTGTCTCTACTAAAAATACAGAATTATTTGGGCATAGTGGCACATGCCTGTAATCCCAGCTACTGGGGAGGCTGAGGCAGGAGAACTGCTTGAACCTGGGAGGCGGAGGTTACGGTGAACCAAGACCGCGCCATTGCACTCAAGCCTGGACAGCAAGAGCAAAACTCCGTCTCAAAAAAAAAAAAAAAATACTGCCACCACGAACAGAAAAATGTTTCCATAGCAGCAGCCTCTCATTTTGATGATTGCTGCAACTCCCATGTCTTTGGAGCTTTGTGTTTGAAAAAAGGATATGCATTATTAAACAACAAAAAGCCTTATTCAAGGTGAGCATGACCGCAATAAGGTTGGAGAGACATCTTTGTGACACTGTGCAAGAACAGTCATACCCCAAATCTACAGCACCCTGTGGGTAGTCTGTGTTGTCACCTTGTAACCAACTTTGAGTTCAGCCTCACTGCCTCTTTACATCTCCAGAATACAGAACTCCAGAAGCATTGGGGGAACAAATGTGGATTTTACTGGATGTTTCATAGAGCTATGGGAAGGATGATTTCATCACATGGACCACAGGAAAGCTTCGATTTTTTTTTTTTTTGGACCTCTCCCTGTGACAATTAATGTTTTTCTACTCTTCCATCCCTGTCCCTTTTCTCTCATTCCTTTTCCTCACAGTGCTTTTAAAAGCCCCTTTATTTTCTGTAGCCACTCGCCTCTGACCTGAAGTATATATGTCCCCTCACCTCCCACCAGCAAAACAACAGCCTGTGGTAAACTATGAGCATGTATGTTCTTCTTACATGCCTTTTAGGGGGCAAGGATGCCTCAGTTCACTTGGCCATACCTGTGGGTGTTGGGATATTGATTCTTCACAAAAACAGATCTAAAGTTAAAAGGTTAACTTGGACCTGAGTCTGGCAGTAGACAAAACTAGAGATATTGGCAAAGGAAACCAAGATCTTTTCAACTTTTATTTGAGATAGAGTGTTGCTCTGTTGCTCTGTTGCCCAGGCTGGTGTGATCTCAGCTCACTGCAACCTCCACCTCCCAGGTTCAAGCGCTTCTCCTGCCTCATTCTCCTGAGTAACTGGGATTCCAGGTGTGTGCCACCACACCTGGCTAATCTTTTGTATTTTTAGTAGAGATGGGGTTTCACCATATTGGCTAGACTGGTCTCAAACTCCTGATCTCAGGTGATCTGCCCATCTCGGCCTCCCAGAGTGTCTTAACTTCTCCATGTGTCTTAACTTTTCTTCATGTGTTCCTGATTTTATGGGTACCTTTCCTATTAGGCACTTGCATCCTAGGATCAATTTAGTTCCAGAAATATTTGTTGAGTTCTTGTTAAGGGCCAGGCACTGACCATGTGTCTTTGGTTGAATTGGGGGTGACAATGGAGTGGTAAACCTGCAAAAAATGGAAGCAATGTGTTGTGTAAATTTTCAGTGCTGCAAAAGAAGTAGCACTGGAATATAAATTTCCTCAGCAAGGCAATTTACTTCTGTAGAAGGTTGTGGCTCACAGATGGAACAGTGGTGAGCACACACATGGACAAGAAAGGGGAAGGGATTCTTATTCCTGACAGTGGTCACCCCTACTGCTGTGTCATTCCCTTACTGGCCAGGGTTAGACTACATAGTCTAAGCTAATTTCAATTGGCTATTTTAAAGAGAGCAAAGGTAGGAGGCGGAGTGGCAGGGTGGGTAGTTTGGTGAGAAGGACAGTTATAGGATAGGTCAGAGCAGGTAACCAGGGGGTGACTCAGGTCAAAGCAGGTGACCAGAGCAGGTGACTGCAATGAATCAGGACAGAGCAGGGGACCGGGGGAACAGATATAAACTACTGATTAGAACCAATGGAAAAGGTTGTTTACTGAAACTATAAGGAAGTTAAACTTTAAAATGGAGAGTGAAAGAATAAGAGAGCTGAACATACTGACATACTGATTCTTTGAAGAGAAACTTGGAGTTTATTATATCTAACAGCAATGCAATATGCTGCTCAGTGCATTACCAGGAGAATAAACAAAGTGTTTTGGGAGGACGGGGATTGAAATGGTGACAGAGAGGAGGTGACAAGAGTGAGGGCCTTGATCTGTAAAGGCACACAGTTGACAACAAGGCCATAGTACCTGAAAACATTGAGACAAGTTCAGTGTGACCCCATTGTAGGTGGGGGGGGCCTGAGATGGGTATGGAGGAAAGGAGAACAAATTATGAGGGCTTTGGATGCCAAACTAAAGACGTGATCTTTTAGGCAAGAGTGAGCCAACAAGAGTGAGTTAATGGATCTTTAAACATTTTAATTTTTGTTTAAGTTTGCATGCACATATATTAAATAGTCAAATAGTTCTGAAAGATTTATTACAAAAAGCCCAAGAGGGCTCAGCCCTCCTCTTTCCCATTTTCCCCATTCCAGAGGTAACCACTGTCTAGATAATGGCACTGGTCTTTACCTCCCACTTCTGTGAGATGTGTTTGCATGTCTATTTCTTGCTTTTACCAGTCTGGGCTGTTATCTATTGGCTTCCCCCAATGGAGGATGAGGATTTGGCTCTCTCCCTGCATCCCCACACAGTCCCACACACACACACACCCTTTCTCTGCCACCTCTTTTACACAGTGTAATTTTTGTTAGATCAACGTTCAGTATTTACAGTATTAGTCTCATGTAAATGTATTCACAGCTGAGGCAAATAGTCACCTATGGTTATTTTTACTTTACAGTAGAGTTTCAGCCCTGTCCCTGGAGGGCAGGCTAAATTTTTTGTGTTTGCTTGCTTTTTATTCCATGCACTCATTACTAATTCAACCCTAACAGTCTTTGCCCTTCTGCCAGTTGTCTAAATGTCTTCTCAATATGGCATCAATCAAATAGTCTAACCATTCCTAATGGAGCCATTCCTATGGCTTTCAGACCTGCTTCTGTGGGGTCTGGCACACAGGGTCACTTTGTGACTTCCTTTTATTATCATCCTGAAGGACCATTTTACTCTGTGTCATGTTGGGCCTTTTTGTTTCCTGTGTTCCAGGCTTCCTCTTTCCTGGAAAGAGGAAGCTTTTTGCAGTAGCTTTTTGACAAAAGCGCATGAGATACAAAAATTTTGTTGAAGACCTTAATCCTAAAATTTTTTTTTTTTTTTTGAGATGGAGTTTTGCTCTTGTTGCCCAGGCTGGAGTGCAGTGACGTGATCTTGGCTCACTGCAACCTCCGCCTCCCAGGTTCAAGGTATTCTCCTGCCTCAGCCTCCTGAGTAGCTGGGATTATAGGCACCTGCCACCATGCCTGGCTAATTTTTTTGTATTTTTAGTAGAGATGGGGTTTCATCATGTTGGCCAGGCTGGTCTTGAACTTCTGACCATAAGTGATCCACTTGCCTTGGCCTCCCAGAGTGCTGGGATTACCGGCATGAGCCACCATGCCTGGCCTTTAATCCTAAAACTTGATTGATAGTTTGGTCAGATATGGAACTCTAGGTTGGAAATCATTTTTGCCTTTAGAATGTTGAAGGTTAGTTTCATTTCCTACTGGTTTCCAGCATTGTTATTGAGAAGTGTGAAAACATTTCTGGTTACTGATTGTTTTTATGAGATCTTATTTTTTTCCTCCTTG
Source organism: Ateles fusciceps (assembly GCA_036589455.1). Lineage (NCBI taxonomy): Eukaryota > Metazoa > Chordata > Mammalia > Primates > Atelidae > Ateles > Ateles fusciceps. The sequence continues at coordinate 11,725,059 of JAZHEH010000222.1, forward strand.
GAAGCTTGATCTTTTATTTCCAGTTTGGGAATTTTTAATGCTGCGCCTTGACATTGTGGAGACTCAGAACAATACCCAGGATGAAGGCCTCAGATGCAAAAGTTTTTCTCTGCCTTTCTCCTGTCCTTCTGTCTCTCAGTCCCATTTTCCCATGAGCCTAGCCATTGGAAACTAGAATCTTTCTTCCCCAAGGCAAGTAGAAACCAGGAGCCTTTTCCCACAAAGCTAGCCATAACACCTAAAAATATTACCCTAACTTTCTCTTCTCCTTTCTGTGTAAAAACTGGCCATAAAGCAATTATCTGACCTACCTTGTTTGACTGTAGGTCTTAAAACCCCCATTCCAAAGAGAGCCTTGCCTCACACCTTGAAGGAAGAAATGCATGCTCAGAGAGGCCACGAAGAATTTAGACAGATAAACCTTGCTGGGTTTCCCCCACTTAGTCTGTTAGTGTTAGATCACACCCTTTTTGTCCAATCATATTTCTACATGGCTGTCCATACTTTGTTGAACCTATGCATTGTGAAAGGAAAATAAATCTTGGGGGCCCCAAAATCACTAAGCTAAAGAGAAAAGTCAAGCTGGAAACTGCTTAGGCCAAACCTGCCTCCCATTCTATTCAAAGTCACCCCTCTGCTCATGGAGATAAATGCATATCTGATTGCCTCACTTGGAGAGGCAAGACCTGGAAGCCCCCTCCTCACTTTGAGTTGCCCCACCTTCACCTAGAACTGTCCCACCTTTCCAAACTGAACCAGTGTACTAGTTATTCATATTGATTGATGTCTCATGTCTCCCTAAAATCTGTAAAACCAGCTGTGTGCCCGACCAGCCACCTCGGGCACATGTCGTCAGGACCTCCTGAAGCTGTGTCATGGGAAATAGAGTTTTTAAATTAAGCGGAAAAGCTCCTTGAATATTGTTGAAAATAACTTTCCAAATAACAGTAAAACACATTTGTTGCTGAAAAGAATAAAATAAAAGTTATAGAGTATTGCCACCACCAAGAAACATACTGTTAATCTGTGTATATCTCGATACACAAACATGTCCTTCCTGGATTGAATTTATATAATTCTATTAAATTCTTAAAATACCATGTAGTTATTTTGGGTTTCAGTTGTGGGAAGAGATTTCACTTGGGTTTCAGATTTTTCACTCTCTTGAAAGTGTTTGGATAAAGAGCCAAGAAATACATTGTTGCTCGTATGTGAACAGAAGAGCTGGTAAATATGAATTGTGACTGTGAAAACCTTGAATTTATGTTATCGGATTCAGAAAGAGAACATTTAGACAATTTAGACATATTCTGTTTGTTCCTTTCTCATTGTTGTCAAATTATCTTTTAATGAAATCTTTTCCTTTGTAGCCCTTTACCAACTGGGCATCCACCACACCTCTCTTGATGTCATTTTTGATGTCATGAGGATGTAGCTATCAACGCTGCAGCCCACACAGTGGGCAGTCCCCAGGTTTACCTTAATGATTCCAGAGAGTTATATGGATAAAGATCTATGCTATGTTGCTTAGGAGCTGCTGACAGTATTAGAAGGCAATATTTCCATTGTGTTTAATATGTAACTGTCTCGTTCTGTCTCTGTATGGTTCCTTGAGAGCCTGATGGTCAGTGCAGAAAAGGAAGGTGCTACTTCATACTAGTTCTGTTCATTCTCAACTGTCAATTTCACTAGAATTCAGCCACTTCCAGTCACCAATTGCCTTGGCAATGTCAATGTCACTACTAGCTTTTCTGAAGGCAGACCCAGAGGACCAGTTTGAGAGATAGCACAGATGTGGTGTCTGCTTTCCCACTGGCACACATAAGATGCAGACTTTGATTTTCCTGGGGTTGAACTTGGGTGTCGTGATAAAGATGGCTAGCGTCAGAGGAACCTGGATGCTGGACCACTGAAGAAAGTGACTTTTGCCTCCTCCGAACAAAAGCTGAGAGTCAGACTTATTCTTAACTTAAACTTTCAATTAAATCTTTGATACAGGGTGCATCCTGGTGTGGTGGAAGTAGCATGAACTAATAATTAGAAAACCTGGATCCTATATCGGTTCTTAATTCTGTTACGGTCATTCATTCTCAAGCCTGTTATTTGAATTGTCTGTCAAATCGAGATGGCAATACTGACCATAACTATTGTATAGGATCTTCTGGAAGGTTAAAATGAGATCGTGAATAAGAAATTCACTTTGATAAATTATAATGCATTAGTAAGTTATAACCATAAAATAATATTAAAACAGTAATATTAATTCCTGAAAAGAGTAAGCTTATATGTGAATGTTTTAATTGTCTAAATCTGTATAGCTTTACTGTTGTGTATATCATAACAAATTAGCCTTCTGTTCATTAGATTAAGAAAATCTATGCTGAGTCCTTTTACTTATATATTTAAAATTTTTTGAGCAGTTTTAGATTTACAGAAAAAAAATGGAGTAAAATGTACAGAATTCCCATATATTTCCTCATCCCTTCAACTCCTGATTAACATTTTTGCTACAATTAATGAACCAATATTGATACATTATTATTCATTATTAGTTCAAAGTTTACATTAGGGTTCACTCTGTGTTGTACATTCTGTGGGTTTTGACAATTGTGTAATGACATGTATCCACCATTGTAGTCTCATACAGAATAGTTTCACTGCCCTAAAAATCCCTTGAACTCCACCTATTCATCCTTGCTTTTTCTCTTCCTGAATCCCTGGCAACCACTGATCTTTTTACAGTATATCCATAGCTTTGCCTTTTCCAGAATGTCATGTTGTTGGAATCGTACAGCAGATAACCTTTACGATTAACTTCTTTCATTGAATAATATGCATTTAAGATACTTCCATATCTTTTTGTGGCTTGATAGTTTTTCTTTTTATCCCTGAAGATATTCCGTTGTCAGGATATACTGCAATTTATTTACCTATTGAAGGACAATTTGGTTGCTTCCAAGTTTTGGCAATTATGGATAAACCTGGTATAAACATCTGTTTGTGGGCTTTTGTGGAAATAACAAGGAGTGTGATTTCTGGGTCATGTGGTAAAGGTATGGTTGCTTTTGTAAGAAATTGCCCAACCATATCCTAAAGTACTATTATGTTTTCATTCCCACCAGCACAGAATGAAAGTTCCTGTTGCTCCACAGCCTCACCAACAGTTGATGTTGTCAGTATTTTGAATTTTGGTTATTCTAATAGGTGTATAGTGGTATTTCATTGTCGTCTTAGTTTGCAATTCCCTGATGACATATGTTGATCATCTTTTCATATGCTTACTTGCCATCTGTATGTTTTCTGTAGTGAGGTATCCGTTTAGATCTTTGCCCAGCCCATTTTTTTGACTGGGTTCTTTGTTTTTCTGTTGTTGAGTTTTAAGAGATTGCATATTTTGGATGCCAGTTCTTCATCTGATAGGTGTTTTGCAAAGATTTTCTTCCAGTCTGTGGCTTATCTTTGCCTTCTCCTAGTATTTATTTTACTTATTTAACCTCAAAATCACAATCCAATTATTTTTAAGTACCAATGACATCCAAGTGTACAGTTTTTAAAAAGGTTGACTAATCCTAATGCTCCATTTCTATTTACCATTGATTCCTTTTGTTGTTGGTTGCATTTGAAGAATGAATCAAATCATCAAGCCCAACATGGGCTCAACCTCAAACCTCACATTCTTAACCAGGATCATCGCACTATCATCTGAGAGTTGGCCTGTGGCCTGTCCAAGTTGGCTGGGTCTGGCTGAGCTGATTGGAGCGACCGACATTTTTGCTGACTGGAGTCATGCTATCTTTGCCAGTTTGCTGGAATAGACACAGACACCGATTGGGTCACGCTGAAGACATTCCTGTCTTGTGAAGCAAGTCTGTTTGTATTTTAGGTTTGCCAGGACTAATGAATTAAAACATTTGGACTCTCCACAATTTGCTGTTTATCAATGCCTCTGACAGGAGGAGGGTTTTCTTTTGCTCTTGCTTTTTCTAGAAACATGACAACATCCTGGCTGTTAGAGAGGCAAGGAAAGGAGAGAGGGGTTGTGGAGGGAAGCGGAAGGGAAGGGAAGGGAAGGGAAGGGAGGTCCCGTGGGACGCTGGGGTCTGGGGCAGAGCAGGTAGCAGCGTGCTGCCCTGACAGCTGTCTCCACTCCTCAGATTGTCAGTGGCTGCTATGCAGCAGGTGCAGCCTGGTCTCTCACTGAGTCTCTACTCCACAAAGGCAACGACTGGCCAAGGCAGTGGCTGGCTCTGGGTTACACAAGTGCAGACACTCAACTAAGTGAGGTAAGCCAACAGGTGTGAAAACTGAATTAAATGCTCGGATCACCAGCAACTTAACCAAAGCTCTGTTACAGCTTGTAGCCGAGAGAAGGAACCTGTGGTTCGTTTCCCCAGACGGTGTGATGAAAAGGCAAGTTGGTCTAGGGGCTCTTGTGGTCAATGTTGTATGGAACTCAAAGTCCACTCAGTCTCGCCACCATCCTTTCACAGGCAGACAGATGTTCTCCATTGAGTGGAGGGGAGGGACTGTAATTAGCTGTGTTTATTAATTCCATTTCCTGTAGCTGGAAACCATACCAGAGGACTATTTATTTACAAGATCCATGAGGCAAGTTTCTACCTCTTGTGCTTGCTTTCTTGGTGTGGGCAAGTGTTGGGAGATTTAGCAAAGAGGAGTGCAGCTTTCCATCCTTAGATGTTATGCTAAAGTGGTTTGGTGATTGTACAGTACATAACAGTAAAACTTTTCTTTTTAGCTAAAACTTTTAGGAAATTTTAATGGTTTGTTCTGTTGAATTTGAGACAATCCGTGCCATTCCCTAGGAACAGATGCTAATAAAATGCTTGATTCTAAGCAGATAAGACTGGGCAAAAGAGTGGTCAAGTTAAAACAAATCCTGAATCAAATAACAGATATTTTATATTATTCTTTTTTGAAATTAAATGTTTCATGTTACTGTTTCTTTCTAACTTAGAATTACATGATATGGACAGTGGAGAGCTTTTTGGTGCATTGCTACTTGCTGTGCTAAATAAATGGGCCAAATTGTGATTCTAACTGGGTGGTAAACAGTTGCTGGTTTTTCTCCAGAGCTATAGTAGGGTTTTAATATAAGCCTGATCTTTTTTCATATGCTGGGTAAGATGATTCCATATGTATGTATGTCTAAATATACATGTATATATATGCATTGGCTTTGGCTCTATAAATACTTTTAAAAACAAAATTCAGTGTTCTGGACACTATTTTTAGATAGAGAAAAGTTATGGGAAAAAGTCAGAAACCATGCTGTGAGAAAATGTCCTGCTAAAGCATTTCCCAGAGTCTCTTTAAGGATGGCTAAAAAGATTATTTATACTTTGCCATTTTTAGAGACATTTCCCTTAAAATATCATTCAGGTTTTTTGGTTTACTGTCTACATGAGAAGGAAAGTAGAGGGTTTAGGGGAGGAGGGACTAAAAATAGAAAAGTTAAATATATGTTTGTAAATAACAAAGATATTATGTATTTACATCTATCTTTTCCTAGTTCCCTGTAGACATCAAATTATCAAATATCTTTGTTAAAATATATTTGGGCTAAATTCTCTGATTATAACACAGAAATATTCATGTGTTTTTGCCCATTCCATTTTATCTGCAGGACGTTTTTTTCCATTAATTAATTAAATAATGATTTAATAGATGGAGTAGAATATCTATAGGATGTTTTTGAGTTTTGTCTTTTGCTTTTATCATAGATTGTTAAGATGTGCAACCTTAGAAATGTCTGATAGATTTACAGGTAGTTAATCAGATATTTAAGCACATGATATTCATAATATAACTGAGATATTTTAAAGTGATTTTTGGTATTCTTTATTTACTTACTTATTTTTTTAGACAGAGTCTCACTTTGTCATCCAGGCTGAAGTGCAGTGGCATGATCTTGGTTCACTGCAACCTCTGCCTCCTGGGTTCAAGCAATTCTCTTGGCTCAGCCTCCCAAGTAGCTGGGATTACAGGTGCCTGCCACCACACCCCACTAATTTTCATATTTTTAGTAGTGACAGGGTTTCCTCATGTTGGCCATGCTGGTCTCGAACTCCTGACCTCAGTTGATCCGCCCGCCTCAGCCTCCCAGAGTGTTGGGATTACCGGCATGAGCCACCACACCCAGCAATTTTTGGTATTCTTTGAATGATACCATGAAACTCATTCTTTACCACTCTCAGATTAATACTTCAGATTTAATTTAGGCTTTTAAGCATGAAATGCTAGTCTAATCTCAAGCCATCTGATACCTTATTAAGACTATATCTCTTTTTATTCTCCTGAATTGAAAACAAAATACTTTATATGACCTTAAAGGGCCAGGATTGAACTGGTCAGTGTGAAAGGATACTGAGCAAGTAAGGCAGGTAGAGATATTTCCCATATTTCATTAATTCTAGATGTATATTGCAAAAGCAGTTTTTTCTTGAGCCAGGAAAAAAGATTTAAATGAGGCAGGTAAATACTTCTGACACAAAAAGAAAGCTCAAAACTAGGAGTATCTTTAGAATAAGCAGGTAATGCTTACTAACCTTAATAACTTTACCTCTAATTTCCAAGGGCCTCTGAGTATTCAGGGGGGATGACACTGGGTAAAGTGACAATGGCTCTCTCTTGCTCTCACAGCTGGAAGACCCAGGAGAAGGCGGAGGCTCAGGTGCCCACATGATCAGCACAGCCAGGGTACCTGCCGACAAGCCTGTACGCATCGCCTTTAGCCTCAATGACGCCTCAGGTATAGTCTGCTCTGGAAGAAGGGATGTCTCCCTCATGCCCCACCTTTCCAGCATCTTTTCTAATGCCACACCTCTGTGGAAAATTTAAAGTTGCATGTTTGCGTGACCTGATGATGAGAAATGTGATATTTCATCATGTGTTGTTAGATGGTGGCTTCCAGAAATGCCTCTAATGATGCTTTCCTCCACCTTGAATCCTTGGGCCATTTTAACTCATTTTTTTCTCCTCCCTCTCCATTCTAGCTTTCTTTTAGAATGAAATTCATTGAGCTATAACAACGTCTAACAATAGCAAAGTGTGTTATTGTTAAAACTGCATGAGGAGACATTTATTAGGAGCTGACAGTTGGTTAGGTAATATGAAAATATCACTGTTCCAGTTCCAGCAATATTTGCTGAAGCCTAAGTTTGAAATGCTGGTTTCTCCCTGGTGCTCCACCCTTCTGGCTAAATCAACAGACTTCAGCAGGAATGATGAATGGGACAGGTGAGGAGGAGCCTCTTGAAATAGTAAGGTCTAAGGTGAAGCTGCCATACTTAGAGCCCTTCGTCATGGCTCCCTTCAATGACCTCTTAACACACATATTGAATTGCACCTCTTTTGAACAAGGGACCTTGTGTGGCCGGAGGTCACAGTGCGGAGGAAAGGAAGGCTTGGCTCTCTTCCACTGGCATCTGCCATTGCTCTTAGTTTAATATCATCTGTTAAAATCACATGTTTAAACAACATTATCATTTAAACCTTGGGTCTTTTGAGGACTCTCTCTCTGTCCCTACAATGCCCATGTAGGGATACTGCTTTAAAAAGTAATGATTGGCTGGGCATGGTGGCTCATGCCTATAATCCTAGCACTTTGGGAGGCAAAGGCGGGAGGATCCCTTGAGCCCAGGAGTTTTGAGACCAGCCCGGGCAACATAGGGAGACATCATCTCTATTTTTTGAAAAAGTAAAAATTGAAAAGGGACAGGATAATTCCAAAATAATGCAAAGTAAGGAGCTCTGTGAAATCTGATGTCACACAACCATTGCAGGCTTGGGGTTACTATGCCAGGTGACACATTTATCCTGGAGTTTCCTAGACTGTGTAGCCTCCAATGGAGGATGTATTCCTTAGTAGGAAGAGATGAAGGCTCAACTCTTCATAATCTGTGTTTCCAAACCTCTTCCCATGACCTGCTGTTGTACTATGTCCTCACTCTGGGTCACTCTGCAAGACAGTGGTGAGAAGAAATCCTCCCAACAGGCAAATCAATCCACCCCACATAGAGATGGCAATTGCCATTAACTGTACTTCTCTATCATATTAAGTATTGACCTGTATTATCTCTGATCCTTAAAACAACCGTGCAATGTAGGCATTAGTATTCCTTATGCACAGAGACAGAGATTGCCACCCAGAGACCACATCATTTGTAAGTAACAGAGTTATGTTCTGAAATCAGGGCCCTGGGCTTGATGTCTGGACTTTCTCCATTTTACAATGCTCTTTCTCTAAAAGGAAAAATGAAGGCCCCTTCTATTTTTATGCATTTCATAAATGCAAGCTTTCAAGAGATAATGCTTTTCATGGCATCTTGAGTGGCTAGCTCTCAAGACACACATGTACAAACCCAAAATCCAGAGGAAAAGAAAATGTATAATTTCCTTTCTTTTTTGCTCATGCTGCATGTGAGCAGAACAAGCTCTGTTACAATCAACAGCCTTACACAGGAAATTTCAGTACAGAAAGCTTATTTATCTCAAGCAGTATTATCACATTATAATTTTGGTCCAAATAAATGTACTGTTCCCTGTCAACAGTTTAACAGAATTTAATTTACGTACAGAAAAGAGCCATGGAGAGGTGAATCTCCATCTTTGGTTTGCATGAATAGCCTCTTTCTTGAAGTACGAGATGTACAACTTCCAACTAATTTCTCACCATTCTTTGAACTTTCTTGGTCCCTGACTAGGAGCTCACAGATGTTTTTCATCAATCAGTTTTAGATTGGTTTGTTCCAGTCTCTTTCTATTCTCTTTTGAATGACTCTAGAATGCCCACTTTTGAAAATCATGGTTTTTAATAGGTAGCCTTAAAAAGGGATTATAATTTATTTTAAATAATTCCTACCCTCTAGCCCTACCAAAAGATGCTTATAAAAAAAATCTCCCAAAAGTAATTATTGTAATCTTATGGTCAGTGTGTCCCCATATCTCTAGAAAGGGCACCTACCTAGAGAATGTAAGGCAGGAGCTGAGGTTCAGTGTTTGTCAACCTTTCCTGATTAAAATAATCACCTGAGGGCACTCATCAAAAACATGTGTTCTAAGGGCCCACTCCTATATATTCTGATTCAGGAGACCCATTACTGTTGTAAGAAGAAAAAGAAACGTCCCTCCTGTGTTTTACGCATATCACAAATGCAAGATTTCAAAGAATAGTCAGGGCCCAGGACTCTGTATTTTTGCACATACATGTGGCTGTGAGTGAACAAAAAGCTGCTTTGCAGATATTTGGGACACTCCCTTTGAATTCTTGAGTAAGGAACATGTGGAGTGTCACACAGGAAAACACTTGCCATCAAGCAAGCTGTGCATGCCTTTTGAATTCCAGTGCATGTGGCCTGCAGACCACACATTTAGCGGGGGAAACCAAAGAAAACACCCTAGACTTTCAAAGTAATTGAAGACACTAAGGTTGTCTTTTTGGGAGTAATTCTGTGTTGTTGAATTTATTGTTGATGAATAAGCAGAGTCCATGAGAAAAGGAGACGTCTTTGCTTGTGAATGTTGGCATGTTCATTTCTTTCTTTCTTTTTCTTTTTTTGAAACAGAGTCTCTCTCTGTCACCCAGGCTGGAGTGCAGTTGTGCTATATTGGCTCACTGCAACCTCCACCTCCCTGAGGCGATTCTCCTGCCTCAGCCTCCTGAGTAGCTAGGATTACAGTCATATGCCACCACGCCTGGCTAATTTTTTTATTTTTAGTAGAGATGGGGTTTTACCATGTTGACCAGGCTGGTCTCGAAGTACTAACCTCAGGTGATCTGCCTGCCTCAGCCTCCCAAAGTGCTGGGATTACAGGCCACCGTGCCTGGCCTGCCATGTTCATTTCTAATAAGCCTAGTCTAGTGCTCATTTCATCCAGTCATTTTAGGACTATATATTCCTGAGATGATTTAGTGTAGAGGTTAAGGAGACAGGCTTTAGAGCCAGAGAGGCATGATTTCTAGACCTACCTCCAACACTATTTGTATGATCATTCCACCTTGCTGAAATTCCATTTCCTATCAGATGCGTATAGTAGTAATTCACAGGGTTTTTTTGTTTTTTTTTTTTTTAAGACAGGGTTTCACCATGTTGGTCAGGCTGGTCTTGAACTCCCGACCTCAGGTGATCCGCCCGCCTTGGCCTCCAAACTGCTTGGATTACAGGCGTGAGCCACCACGCCCGGCTTTCTTTCTTTTCACTCTAAACAGAAAGCAGGAGCAAAACTTAAGAGTCAGGAAGAACATGGTCTCTTCAGAAAAGGCTAAAACTAGTCGATTGCAGCAGAGGTCTGAACTGTGGAAGAGTAACATGTGGTCTACTGAGCCCTATTTGAGCCAGCCATTGTTTTGGATGCTTACATAGGGCACCTGTTTAGACAGCAATAAACCAGGGTTGCCAAGTCAGTCTTCAAAGTTCAGCAGAAGGGTTCGGACTTGATCAAAAGCAATAAAGAGTCAAAAGTCCTTAGAAAAGGGAATAATATGATGAAAATGGTCAAAATGTGGCAAGAACAGTCTGGAATGTGGAGAGATGAGAGAATAGAAGAGCCTTTTTATAATGGTACAAAGTGATGAGAGCCTGCATTAGATCATGTAATGGGATGACTGAATTCAGAGTCTATTTTGAAAGAAGGGTTGAAGGGACTTGGTGACAGACTGGCCCTGGGAGATGAGGAGTTGGTCATTGTTTGATGAGAGCAGAATGAGCCATAAGACCTTGAATAGAACATGGACCTCCAGGGGTCCTTAAATAAAGGAAGCAAGGTTTTGGAGAGCACAAATATATATATGTGTGTGTGTGTGTGTGTGTGTGTGTGTGTGTGTCTACGTGTCTACACACACACACATATATATATTTATTCCTCTAAAATACAATCACTATTTCTAGGCTATCATCAGAGTGCTTTGTAAGGTAATACTTAGCTAATGGTAATTCCTAGAGGTAGTAATGCGTATCTTTAATAAGCTAATGATATAATCAGTATTATTTCTAAACTTGGAATTTCAAAGAGTTAAAACTTACTAAACTGGAAACTTCGTGGAATTAGTTTTCTTAATAGAAAAAGTACAGAAGAAAAATATGAACCCCACCTCTTGGGTTATTCGAGAATCACGGGCCCTTCTCTGGTTAGAGGGAATTTAGAGTTGGACAGACATTAGGATTTCATATTAATTATTTGAGACTTTTCTTCATCTTCAGCTAAGCTAAAATCTGGCACACTGCCTGTAAATTTAGACCTTGGCTTTGGAATTCTGTCTTTTGCATTTTTTAGCACAGTTTTTTGTTTTATTCTAAAGAGTCAAGAATACTGGTATCAGCTCAAGCTGGTAGCTTTTAACATTTTAAAAATTCTTTCAGGCCAAGCATGGTGGCTCATACCTATAACCCCAGCACTTTGGGAAGCTGAGTCAGGGGGATCACTTGAGGCCAGGCAAGACCAGCCTGGGCAACATAATGAGACCTATTGCCATAAAAAATTAAACAATTAGCTGGATGTTGTGGTGCATGTTTGCAGTTCCAGCTGCCGGGGACTTCTTGAGTCTGGGGGATTGAGGCTGCAATGAACCATGATCATGCCACTGCACTCCAGCCTGGGTAACAGAACAAGACTCTATCTCAAAAAAATTCTTTCAAGCTATTCGAAATTTTTCATATCTGGATGTTAATTAATTGGATGACACTTAAGGTTTTTTTTTTTTAAATCCAGAACCCATACCATTGGTGACTCTTTTAAATAATACTATTTTCTCCTCAAATATCAGGATGTTTTGTGTTGTAGGGAGAATTACATGGAGTAGTTGCAATAGCTACCTTCTAATCTAATGCAACAAGTTGGGTATTATGTGAAGTCTTTTTGCGTTCATTTGTAAAACTGGCTCTCAGTAAAATTGTGGTGCAAGTGAAGTGGCTTTTTATTGTTTTTTTAAAGGTTAGTCAAGTGAAGCACTGGAATAGAGAAGGAACAAAGGAATCTGTAACTCGTTGTGATCAATTAGTTGTAAACACCACTGCACTTGGACCAGCCACAGAGTGTCTTTTGTCACTGTCCTCTTCCTTCAACTTTTTCTGCCTTCAGTATTATTCCCCCTGTCCTGCTGAGGATCTGAAGGGTTTCTAGTAATCTCTTCTCTCCACACTTTTAATCCTTGTTCTCTGGAATGACTCTGCAAAGCCTCATTCACACTAAGCTGTAAATGAACATTGAGTTTACCTTTTTTACCTTTCTTCTTCTTTTTTTTTTTTTTTTTGAGATGGAGTCTCACTTTGTCACCCAGGCTGGAGTGTAGTGGTGCGATCTCGGCTCACTGCAACCTCCACCTCCTGGGTTCAAGTGATTCTCCTGCCTCAGCCCCCCAAGTAGCTGAATTACAGGCACGTGCCTCCATGCCCGGCTAATTTTCGTATTTTTAGTAGAGATAGGGTTTTCCCATATTGACCAGTCTGGTCTCAAACTCCTGACCTCAGATGAGCTGCCCGCCTCAGCCTCCCAAAGTGCTGGGATTACAGGCTTGAGCCACTGCACCTAGCCCCCGTCTCTGGCATTTTTTTTTTTTTGGAGGGAGGCATATTCACAGGGAACTCTGTAGGAAGTCAAGGGATAAAGTTCCCACTGGGATTTTAGACACCAGGAACAAGGCATTTGGGGGAAACCAAGGCTCAGACAGTCATTATGAACTCTCTCAAATCACCTTCTGTCCCATCATGAGCTTACATTAAAGGTGCCTTGGCATGCAGTGACAGCATTCAGTCAAAAGTACCTTAAGGGCAGAGTGGAAGGTGAGTGTCTCCTATATTTACATTTCTGAGGGAGCACAAAGTTGAGAACTGTAGTAGAAACTGAATTATCAAATACTTACAAAATCAGCAAGGCACTATCTGTAACCACTTGGGGTTTATTATCCTGGTATCAAACGAAGAGTCTGAGATACCATAGGATTTATTGGTTGGAATGTGTTAAAGTTGTGAAGAAAGGCTAGAAAGGAGGTGTTTATTGAGTACTTAGGAGTAGTGCTTTGTTTTTTTTGTTTTGTTTTGTTTTTTTGAGACGGAGTCTTGTCTCTGTTGCCCAGGCTGGAGTGCAGTGGTGCGATCTCAACTCACTGCAACCTCCACCTCCTGGGATTAAGCAATTCTCTGCCCCAGCCTCCCAAGCAGCTGGGATTACAGGCCCATGCCACCACACCTGGCTGATTTTTGTATTTTTAGTAGAGATGAGGTTTCACCATGTTGGCCAGGCTGGTCTTGAACTCCTGACCTTGTGATCCACCCGCCTCCCAAAGTGCTGGGATTACAGGCGTGAGCCACCTTGCTTGGCCTACTAGTGCTTTTACTCCCATCTCATCAATTTAATATTGGTTGCCACCCCAGAGGAAGGTGTTATTCCACTCATTTTCACGGAAGTGGAAACAAATGTTTGCTAAGTGGGGCGAAGTGACTTGCTTCCAATCATGCAATTAATAAACAGAAGGAGGGTTTCAAAGCCAGGTCCTCAGGACTGTTGTCACTTCATTACCCATTTGGAGGCATAGTCCACGTTATAAGTGAAAGCTCAAAGCTTCCTGATAACAAATATCTTCCCAAGGGCCATGGGGTTGATGGAGGAAGGTTACTTTTGGTATGTTGTGGTAGGAAAGAAGAAAAAAGGGGTAAATTTTATCTGGTGGTGTGCCAAAGAATAAATATACTTCCAATACGGTCTTTTTTTTTTTTTTTTTTTTTTAATTTAGACAGGGTCTCACTCTGTCACCCAGGCTGGAGTGCAGTAGTGCAATCTTGGCTCACTGCAGCCTCAACCTCCTGGGCTCAAATAGTCCTCCCACCTCAGCCTTCTGAGTAGCTAGGACTATAGGCATGCACCACCATGCCCAGCTTCTTGTTTATTTTATTTATTTATTATTATTTTTTTTTGAGACAGAGTCTTACTCTGTCACCAGGTTGGAGTGCAATGGCATGATCTTGGCTCACCGCATACTCCACTTCCTGGGTTCAAGTGATTCTCCTGCCTCAGCCTCCTGAGTACCTAGGACTAAGGCGTGAACCACCACGCCCAGCTAATTTTTGTATTTTTAGTAGAGATGGGGTTTCACCATGTCGGCCAGGTTGGTCTCGATCTCTTGATCTCATGATACACCCGCTTTGGCCTCCCAAAGTGCTCGGATTACAGACGTGAGCCACCGTGCCCAGCCTTGTTTATTTTTTGTTGAGACAACATCTCACTACGTTGCTCAGGCTGAGCTCGGACTCCTGGGATCAAGTGATCCACTCACATCAGCCTCCCAAAGTGCTGAGATTATAGGCATAAGCCACTGTACCTGGCCCCAATAAGCTGTTTTTCAGGCAGGTGTTTTTTGGACAGTGAGTATGTTATAACCTAAGTCAGTCAAAATATTCTAACAACAGGATAAATTGATGACATTCACAAAATGATAGGTACAATAATAGTGAATATGTTAGTGTTTTCAAGTAACATAAAATTTGTCCTTGACCAGGCACAGTGGCTCATGCCTGTAATCCCAGTACTTTGGGAGGCCGAGGCGAACAGATCACGAGGTCAGGAGATCAAGACCATCCTGGCTAATTCTGTGTAGCCCCATCTCTACTAAAAATACAAAAAATTTAGCTGGGTGTTGTAAGGCCAGTTGCCTCACCGGGAGCTTGGACATGCCCATTCCTCCCAGCATCTGGGAATTACGTCACCACTCCACGATCAACATTTAACTCCTCCACATAGCCTCCCCAACACCCACCCCTGAAGCAAACTCTGCACCCGACACCTAGCCCGCCACTGGAAACTACCGCCCAAAAATTTTTGAAAAGCCCCTGCAAACCTTGCCCAATAGCACTTTCTTGCCTGATAGCACTTTCTTGCCTGATAACACTTTCTTGCCTAATAGCACTCCCTTGCCGGATAAGCACTTTGCCCAGTCAAGGTCATTTTCCCCAAGGCGGCCCGCTCACCAAGAATCCCGCCTGCCCACTAGTAGTAGCTTGCCTCCTCCACGTCCTGTGTTCCAATATCCAATCAAGTGCCTTATGCTTTGTCTCCTCAGTTCCCAATTAAACACCTTCACTCCCTATAAAACCCCTTGCCCTAAAAAGTTAGGCGCAACTTCTCTGGCCCCCTCCCGGACCATAGAACCTCGCCTGATAGCTAAATAAATTGTTTTTTTTCATTTTCTTATACTGGTCTCAGTTTCCTCATTTTAAACTTGGCAATAAGTCTTACAAGCGTGGTGGCAGGCACCTGTAGTGCCAGCTACTCAGGAGGCTGAGGCAGGAGAACTGCTTGAACCTGGGAGGCAGAGTTCGCAGTGAGCCAAAATCATACTACTGCACTCCAGCCTGGGTGGCAGAGTGAGACTCTTAAAAAAAAAAAAAAAATTGTCCTTAACTAAATCAAGTCTCTTTTGCAGAGCAAAAGCAATCTATTGAGGCATGATCTTGTTAGCCTGATAATTTTAGATACTGGTTAAGATATCATGTTTATTAATTTATAAAGAATTGAAAATCTATTGTGTCATACCAAATCTCTACCTTTTTCTGTATCTGTATTAATATTCACATTTATCTCTATAACTATACTTGTTATCTTATGGGCCCTGAAAATTCAATGTATATTAAAGAATTCACATCTCTAATGTTTAATAAGCAGGAAGCAAAGTTTTAAAAAGCGTTTGCTGTGTCTTAAAACTATGTGTTACTCTAACAAGGACTTAGGTATCTAGAAATTAAATTTTTTTTGATATATTAGGAATGTGCATTGGCCACCTTTTATCACATATTTTATTCCTAAAAATAAAATGTTAATTTCAATTTAGATTTAAAATAGAAGTACTTAAAACCTTTCATACATAAGTTAATTTTGTTTTTTCACAATCTTTCATATAAAAAGTGTTTGGAAGTAAATTCTTTTTTTTTTTTTTTTTTGAGACAAGATCTCACTGTCACTCAGGCTTGAGTGTAGTAGCGTGATCTCTGCTCACTACATCCTCGACCTCCCATTCTCAAGCAATTCTTCTGCCTCATCCTCGCAAGTAGCTGGGACTTCAGGTGTGCACCACCACGCCTGGCTAATTTTTTTGTATTTTTTGTAGAGACGGGGTTTTGCCACGTTATCCAGGCTGGCCTCAAACTGAACTAAAGCAATCCTCTCACCTCAGCCTCCTAAAGTGCTGGAATTACAGGTGTGAGCCACTGTGCCTAGACAGAAGGTTCTTAAATTCAGATTTAAGTGAAGAGACTAAATCCACAAGACCTGAGGTTATGGCTGCATCAGAGAAATCTCCTTTAAGTGGCAGAGGGAGAACTCAGTAATTAGTCAGTGGCCTTAACCCTATGTGTTGCCTTTGTATTCTTCAGATGATGAAGAATAATTCTCCACCTCCTGCCACTACTAATGTATATATACACACACAGTTACCTTGTCTCCACATTACCCATTTGGTCGGGTTTATGGTGAAAAAGAATGAAAAGTAAACTTAATTGTATTAAACATTCATTATTATTACTGGTTATTTCCTAGGTGCTGGGGTTTAGGCTAGTGATTTACATATACATTCCTTTATCAATAGCAAGTGTCTGAGGCAGCTAATACCCTTCCCATTTTGCAGAGAAGACTGAGTCTCAAGAAGATTATGCCAGTTGTTCACATTCACCAATTAAAAAGTGGCCAACTTGAGATTCTAATGCAAGTCTGTGTCCTACTGAACGTTGTACTGATCTGCCGTGTTCTGAGTGGTTAGGAGCCTTCATAGGCTAACAGTTGCCAGGAAAGTTTTTGTATAAGCCTCAGCACTGAAGCCACTGCCCAGATTCACTTGCCTTGTAAGTATCAGTCTGTCCCTGTTGACCTGCAGGACGATTTACAGGACACCAGCACTCAGAGGTCATACTGCAGATAGAATCAATTACACAATTTGCAGGGTATGGTGCAAAATGAAAATGCAGGGTTCCTTGTTCAAAAATTATTTAAAAATTCAAGGGCTGGGCATGGTGCCTCATGCCTGTAATCTCAGCACTTTGGGAAGCTGAGTGGGGTGGATCATCTAAGGTCAGGAGTTCAAGAGCAGCCTGACCAACATAGAGAAATCCCGTTTCTACTAAAAATACAAAATTAGCTGGGCGTGGTGGTGCATACCTGTAATCCCAGCTACTCGGGGAGGCTGAGGCAGGAGAATCACTTGAACCCGGGAGGCAGAAATTGCAGTGAGCTGAGATTACACCATTGCACTCCAGCCTGGGCAACAAGAGCGAAACTCTGTTTCAAAAAAATAAAAAGAAAAGAAATTCAAGACACTATAGCAGAGCATTAAATTAAGCGTGGGGCCCATCTGGAAGAAGCACTCTGTGTGATCACATAGGTTGAATGCCCGAGAAGCCAGCTGTAACTGCAGGAAATGTAGACAAATGTAGTGGATCCCGGGCAAGGCTGCCTCTTGTGTTCTGCTTGGGGAATGGAGTGGGCTTAGGAATGTCCTCTGGGTATGGCTTTTCCCCTGTCCTGAGGACTTCTAAACACTTTTTAACAAGAATTTAGGGCTTCTAAACCTACACCCCAGTTAATGTCTCTGATGATGAGCACAGTGAGAGGGGGAGATGATTGATTCCAAAATCCAGTGAAGATGTTGCTTAGAACAGTGGTTCTGCCTTTGATGAACAGTGGTTCTGCCTTTGATGAACAGTGGTTCTGCCTTAGAACACTATTCTGGCTTTCATGATGTTTTCACCCCTTCTGATATAAAGAAAGAAAGAAGGGTACGACAGTGAGGTGTTTTTATTTTTGTCTGTAAAGTTAAATTTATCTAATATAATGGCTACTCCTTTACCCTATGATTGCCTTAAGATTTTGGTGTTGAAATGTTCTCTTTATCATAAAGGGATACTTACGCTATTCGGTGCTGTTTTTGAATCATCTTCGCTAGCTAAATAAAAACCTGGGCGCTCTTAAGACATAATTCCCAATATTTTAGGGAATTCTTTCTTTGAGACAGAGTCTAGCTCTGTCACCCAGGCTGGAGTGCAGGGGCTTGATCTTGGCTCACTGCAACCTCCTGTTCTCACTGCAGCCTCTTAGGTTCAAGCGATTCTCCTGTCTCAGCCTCCCGAGTAGCTGGGACTATAGACGTGCGCCACCATGCCCAGCTAATTTTTGTATTTTTAGTAAAGATGGGGTTTCACCATGTTGGCCAGGCTGGTCTCAAACTTCTGACTTCAAGTGATTCTGCTGCCTTGGTCTCCCAAAGTGCTAGGATTACAAATATGAGCCACTGCACCCGGTCAGAATATTTTAGGAAAAATTTTACTGGTTCATGAAATATGAGTCTGAGAACCTATGTACTAGTAAGTGAAGAAGAGCAGAATGGTATGGTGGGAAAGAGCCCAGGGCTGGGGGACACACCTTAGTCTTACGTGGCCATGGTGGCTTCTTTCCCTTTTTGGGGTCCTCATCTTTAGCTCTACTCTGAGGAAATTGGACCAGATGGTTGCCTAGTCCTTTCCAGCTTCAACATTCTCAGCTAACTGATCGCTAGCTCTCATTGCTAAATAACAGGGAGGATTTGGATTACAGACCCAGTGTCTCCTATTTATTCAAGTTACGGAGAAACACAGAGAAGACAATTGAAGAGAATCTACAAACAAAATAATCGTGAAATCAACCCAACAGCTCCTCAGTAGACGTTGAAAACAGCCCATCATCAAATGTACTGTGGTACGTCACAATGGCTGAGATACCAATAAGAAAGTTCTATCTTAAGGACATTGGCTTAGTCATGTTGTATTTGCCAAACAGGCCGTGGACATCCGTTTCTATAAAATTTTCCTCTTCTTTCCTTTATATTTCATCATTTAAAAATTTTCTTAGGATACATTTTGCTTGGTCTGGTAAGTCTACAGTGCCATTTTGAAGAGGAAGCCTTCAAATTACTTCCTTAATGCATTAAAAAATATGATAAAGTGATTTGCCAATTTGCATGAGTCTCAGTCCCAGCCTTGCACATACTAGGCATCCAATAAATATTTGGTAAATAGATTTTAATAAAAATATACTTGCACTGTGATTTTGTCCCATTATAAACATATCTAGCAACTTTTTTTTTTTCCAGAAAAAACTAAGTTTGCTAAGAGGGTCTCTTGTACAGCTACTGTACAGTCTACTTTGAGCTCTGGAATTGTCAAAACAAACTTAACTGCTGTCAGGAACTCTAATCCAGTATCACTGTCAAAATGTTTTACAACGATTCAGCCAAATGTTTTTGGAACAGCTGTGCTACTAGTCTGCCTGAGTCATTTTCCTTTTTTCCTTTTGGCCCAATCCAGTGATTCATCATCCTGCTTTTAGAATATTTGCCTATTTTTAAAACCAGTCAAAGAAGGCAGCCACTGTTTAAAAGTAAACACACCACACATCAACTTGGGGCAGCTCTGTAAGCAGCTTCGCAAGCCCTGAAATTTCTGGCTGGTAGGGATGCCAGCTAAACCAGATGGCATCAAGCGGTGAAATACAGGCCTGGCTTTCAGACTTGGTAGGCTTCGTACATCTGTCTCTGGTTTTCTTGTTTCCGCTGCTATTTCCTGCTTGGGTTAATCCAACTTGATCCATTCTTCAACAAAAATCTGACATTTTATTTTGTTTGATTCTCTAAAACATCCATTGTATGTTGATTTCTATGTTAATCAATTAGACTTTTATTTCAACTCAGAGTCCAATCTGAAGCTACTTCATTTATCTCTAAAATTATCAGTATGGTCACATATGTGTGACTGGACATGGTGTGATTATAAATAAGGATGTAGATTTCTACATCGAGCCATATTAAGTCTGTTGATACCAGGTGTTTGCTATTTACATTAGTGTAGTAAAGTAAATGAAGAACTTTTTTTTTCTTTTTTATAATTAAGCAGGAAGGAGTGTGACTTCATAGGGGGCAAGGCGGATTAAGTCTCAGGAAGCCTTGAGGTTCATTCCTGGGTGTCTTCTAGAATTCTAGAATGCCTTAGCTGCTCTTGTACTTTACAGAAGTGGTGTCTCCTTCCGACAAGTGCCTGCTTGTCTATGATTATTAGGGTTGGGATGCACTAGTATAATATGTTCCCATTTACCTTTGCCAAATTATTTTGTTCTTGGACCCAATGAGCTAAAATGATTGTGATATCTAGGTTATTAAACTTGTACTGCAGTGAACGTAAATACACTTAGGACCAAAATCAGTTTCACAAAGCAAAGGTTTTATAATGAAGCCTACCTCTAAAGGGTCAGTGGTGACAAGTGACAAGTGCATTATTTCTGCCTTTTGTCCAATGCTTTGCAAATGTTGGGGTGGATTTAACAAGGCACAGTAATTGACAGAATTTGTTACTTCTAGTCTAAGTAGGAAGAGAGACATTCAAAGGGCCTGAGTATTGAATCTCAATTCCTCTGAGAACTGTCCTCTAACCTGCAGTAAGAGGATTGGGAAATATCTCAGTTTCTACTTTTCCTGTGAGCCAAAGTTAAGTGGTAGCAGTGAATCTGTGGACAGCCATTGTCTAGCACAGGTGCGGTACAAAACAGATTCAAATTTGATGATGCATTGTCATTATTTTAACCACTTTTAAATGGAAGTACCGTTACACTACACTTGACTAAAATATACCAGAGACTATTAAGTGATATGACCCTTGAGGGGTTTGGTCAAAGTGAATACTATGCTGGTTTAAATTATCTTTCTGGTGATTATCTTCAATGCCTTCAATGCCTTAGATGCCAGAAACGTCTTGTGTGCTGCATTTTATTCTGGATTGTACATCAGTGCATTGGGAGAGGATACTTATTTCTACATATCACTTCCTCTAGTTCAAAAAGAACATCAACCTGTTTTTATCAAGAAATTTGGTGATGACTATGAAAACATAGAAACTGTATTTTCTTGCTTTATTATACTTTATAATAGCTTTGATTTTTAAATTATTTTTTACCTTATATTTTGCATACATACTGTATATATATGTACTGTATATGTATATGTATGTATACTGTATATATGTATGTGCACTGCATATGTATATATGTCAATGTATATGTACTATCTATGTGCTGTATAGGTATGAGTCCTATATGTATAAGTATACTATATATGTAGTATATGCACTGTATCTGTACTGTATATATGTGTGCATGGTATATATGTACTGCATGTATATATGTACTGTATATGTATATGTACTATACTGTATGTGCATCTATACGGTATATGTATTATATATATATCTGTACTGTAACTGTATATATGTGTGTACTGTATCTGTACTATATGTATATGTGTATTGTATATGTGTATGTTGTATTGTGTAATGTGTATGTATGTATGTGTGTACTGTATATGTATCTCTACTATATTATATATGCATGTTTATGGGTACTGTGTATGTGTATGTATACTGTATATGTATCTGTACTGTATCTCTATTATATATGTATGTATATTTATATGTGGTATATATTTATATACTGTATATGTACTGTATGTATATGTGTACTGTATATGTATCTGTACTGTATGTATATGGGTACTGTATATGTGCTGGGGTAGGGATTGGAAATGAGTGGCCAGTGGATCCTTAGAGCTGGAGAGTACCTGGAGATAATGGAGGTTCTGCTTTCTAGCACCAAGGCTGGGTCAGCACTATGTTCTTGAAGAGATTTGGGGGTGACTTGGATATTTTGACCCATATTTTGGCCAGGTTTCCTCAAATGCTTCTTGGAACTGAATCTTTCGATCCAGCAACAGCTGCCTATTGCCAACCAGTCAATGTAAGCACATATTAGGAGGTCTTTCTGGACTCTGGGCTCTGGCACTCCCTAACAAAGCTGTGAATTCTGCTGCAGGGTAGGAGTGGTGCCTGGTGTATTGGAAAGAAACGCCCCATTTGGGTTGCTGCCTGTTTCTCTCTGTAACCCAGAATGAGTTTCTGGTTAACTGCCTGTTAGTGTGGTTTGTGGTAGGAGCTGACAGCAATACCATCACAGCTTGCAGCACTTGGAGTCATTCAGAGCAGAACGAATGCCTCTACTTTTCACTAACATGTTCTTCTGTCCCACTGAGGTCCTTCTGGCCACCTCATTAGCACCTTGTTAAAGCATCTTCTTGCATATCATATTTGTTGGCCAATGTAGGAGTACTGAAAGACAAGCAGTCCTTAATTGGAGAGCTACCAGCCTGGACATTTGAGGATTCTGATATTTGCTTGTAAAATTTTGTTCAGGCCAACTAAGCTCTCCATGCATCTATGTGTACAGAAAATGAGCAAAATTGTCCTTTACATTCTCTCTGTCCCCAACTGAAGTGATGAAAATGACTGACACAGTAGATACTGATGGTCTAACTATGGGGGAGTCCAAGGATGGTTTCAGCAGGGCACCTCTCATACAAGGAAGAGCTCTATAGTGAAGAATCATTTTATTTTCATGTTTTAGATGATACACCCCCTGAAGATGCCATTCCTTTGGTCTTTCCAGAATTAGACCAGCAGCTACAGGTAAGGATTTTTCTAAAGTCTCTCTTCTTCCTTCTCAGTATCATCAAGTGTAGCGAGCTGGGTGGAGAGTGGCTTGACTAGGGGGACTGACTTGGACACAGAATGTGGGGCTTTGAAGTCATCAGGGATTCCATTTCTAGAGCTCCAAAGTCAGGCTGAAGCCTTCATGGAATATTTGGCTATGGCACGAGGACATCAAGTGCTTATAGTGTAAACTGGCTCCTATTTTTAAGGCGTTCTGGAGCCTGGGCAAAGACGGGTCCCTGCTCTACTTTGGTATGGCTTTCACCAGACCATTGCAATTTTGGCTGTGTTTGGAGATAGTGATTTAGTGATTTAGTTTACTCCGCAGAGAAAACTTATCATGTTTGCCAAGACTTTGGAATAAACGTCCTTTCTCTATTCCTTGCCCTTCCCCCAGTTCTCTGACAACTTTTAATGGAATAAAATTAAGTTAAACCTTCTGAAAATTGTCTTGTTGGACCCATGAAAAAATATTTTATAAACGTAGTTTCTGAATGATCTGTCTAAAGATATTTTAAATTATTGGAAAGGAGCTCACTTATGACATTTTAATTTTCTTTAGATTATCCATGGTGATTCCAGGCAAAAATGGCTTTCAGAAGAGGTTCTGTCTGAAATACCTGGATACTGACCTTGGGCCAGCCATTCACTTGAATATTTAACTTTGTAGTCACATTTATACAAGTGTAATTAGGGGTCTTGAATCCTTTACACAGACATTTTGCTTGGCCACCACTTTTTTTCTCCGATATATTGATTTTGAAAGTCTAGTAGGGGTTTGTAACCTCCAGTTCCCAACAGGCCCTGACATACCCTATTGTCATATACACAGCAGCTTTTCCCATTTGTGGGTGTGCCTTGTGTCCTAAGGTCATTTGAGTTTGGGATTCTTATTCCTGGACAGCCCTCAACAGAGGTGGAAGAAGAACCAAGAATGAGCCCTTCTACAAGCCAAGATAGTGTTCCCTTTTGTTTGCTTCTGTTCTTACCTCAGTGTGCAGTACACTGTGTTAAAAACCTGGGAGCAACCAGGTCAGCTTTGAAGAGCTGGTGTTCTACTGCCAGGGTGGTCTCTAAAAGCCAAATGAGGGTGACTTAGGTGTGACCTGGCCGCGTGGGAGGAGTCCTCATTCTCACCTTTGTAGCAGTCCTGGGCATTGTCTTAGCTTTCCAACAGAAAGCTGCTCAACAGAGCAATATCAATTATGTAGGTATTACTGAAAATTGTATAGGGGGTCGGAGGGTTACCCTAATCACCATACAGTTGTCAAAAGAGCTCTGTCATCCCCTAAACATTCCTCTCTAGCTATCAGCCATTGTATCTCCTTCTTTTTCTATCTTCCATGCAGGGTCCTCAACCCAACTCTCCTGGTTTTCTGATAACTAACCATAGTCTGTCCCTCCCCTATCCCCTCCAATATCTCTTCTTTTCAGCATGAAAGCATGAAGTACAATTCAGCTCTCCCTCTGCCTGCCTTTCTCTCTTTCTCTCTCTTCCTTCCTTTCCTTTCTCTCTCTTTCCTTCCCTCCTTCCTTCCCTTCTTCCCTCCCTCCTTCCTTCCCTTCTTCCCTCCCTCCCTTCCTCCCTCCCTTCCTTCCTTTCCTCCTTCCTTCCTTCCTTTTCTTTCTTTTCTTTCGACAGAGTCTCCCTCTGTCACCCAGGCTGGAGTACTATGGTGTGATCTTGGCTCACTGCAAACTCCACCTCCCAGGTTGAAGTGACTCTCTCGTCTCAGCCTCCTGAGTAGCTGGGATTACAGGTGTGTGCCACCACACCTGGCTAATTTTTGTATTTTTAGTAGAGACAGGGTTTCGCCGTGTTGGCCAGGCTGGTTTCAAACTCCTGACCTCAAGTGATCCACCTGCCTTGGCCTCCCAAAATGCTAGGATTGCAGGTCTGAGCTACTGTGCCCAGCCTGCATTTCCTTCTGGTCTGCTCACACTGCAAATGATGGTTCTTGCTTAGTTCTGTTCTCACACAAAGGCTATGTGCTACTGGTGGTGTAATTGGGATTACCATGGAAAGTAATGCCATTGGCCAAGTGCTGTGGCTCACACCTATAATCCCAGCACTTTGGGAGGCTGAGGCGGACAGGTGAGACTAGCCTTGTCAATATAGTGAAACCCCGTATCTACTAAAAATACAAAAATTAGCCAGGTGTCATGACACATGGCTGTAGTCCCACCTACTTGGGAGGCTGAGGCAGGAGAATCACTTGAGCCCAGAAGGCAGAGGTTGCAGTGAGCTGAAATCGCACCACTGCACTCCAGCCTGGGCAACAGAGTGAGACTGTCTCAGATAAATAAATAAATAAATAAATAAATAAAAGTAATGGTTAAAACTCACTTCTTTTATACCAACCCAGTAGCTATTTTTTACCCTAGTCACATTTTTCCCTCTTTATTCTATGGTCACGTCAAAGCTATTTTATTATGCAAATCAGGTGAAAATAAGGAGTAAACATGTTTTGAAAATAAAACAGTAAAAGCATATTCAGGTTCTTGTTCACTCCTCAAATTATGGATCATTAACTCTACTTTTTTGTATTGGAACAAAATTTTTTCCTTTGGGAACTTTAATGGTCTTCTCTGGCTCGTGGATCCTTCTCCACAAGACTCACAGTAGCTCTGGCAATTATCCAGATAATCTTTCTGTTAAAGCATTGCCAGGTCCATTTGAATTTTATAGCTTTAATTCCACTTGACATATATTACAAATTAAGTTTATTTAATTATTTTACTCCAATGAAACTATTTCATCTTCATTGATCTTTAATGGATTAGGCAGTTGAGAGGGTGGTTTCTGGCTAGGGGTTTTGAATTTTTTTTTCCCTCTTAAAGTATGGTATTGTTTTATCCCTTTGTGAATGGAGAGAATGTTACCAGCAATACAACTAAACACATTTCAGTAAGTGCTTGTTTGTTTAGTGAAGCATAGGAGTGAGTGCTGCAAACATTTACCAGTTGTCAAGGCATTTGGGTAGGGTCGCCTCTGTCTAGAGCTGTTGCCTGTTATCTTTATTCTGTATTCCAGGGCCTAAGTGACTGAAGAGCAAGACAGTGATGGTTGGGAGGAGAAATCTAACAGAAAATGACATCTAAAAGCAGATTTTTATTTCTATGCTCAGCATAAGCATATACATTTAAGCCTTCTGTAGCAGGAAGTCTCTGTATTGAAAGCAATGAAAATGCTTTATGTATAAAAGGAACAATCTATTACACGGAGCAGGCCATCTTTATAGTCAGTCCTGTGTGCTTTCATCACACAGTAATGGCTCTTGGAATTTTATCGACTATCATAATCCACTGTGGAAGAGTAAAAGTTTAGTTCAAAAGCATGTGAAGTGCCTTGTGGTTGCCACTATTTGCTTGAACTGAGTCTTGATTACCTCTATCAGAATCTTAAACATTTTATTGGTGAAAAATAAATGATACCAGGTATTACCAGCCCCATTCTCTGCAAAACTTCGGATTTAAATCCCACTGAAGCACACTGAGTACCTATTAGGCAAGAGCTGTTTCCCTACATATGATCTCATTTGATCCTTGCAATAATTAGTAAGCCATTATGTCTCCACTTTACAGATGAGAAACTTGAGGCCAAATTTTGGTCAAAATACATTTACTATTCCTCTCTTTCCCTTATGCTTTTTGAGGAACATTCAGGCTGCTTAAATTACTTTGATAAGTGGAAATTTTTTATTTGTTTCTGGTTTGCACGGTTGCCATAATGTAGTTATAGAATAACCTTGTAAAATCTGTTCTGACTTTCTGACATCCATTACACATGCTTTGGTAGTTTATAAAATGCTGCTATAAAATAGCTATTTGGTAGCTACTCTATCACCAATTTGACCCCCAGGATTTTTCTGTTGTTTTGCCAAGAATGTGGACATGTTTGAGCATGTAATTCATGATGCTTCTATTTTCACAGAAGCCAAAAAAAGCCTTGTGCAAGAATAGCCGTGGCAAACATTTCTGTTGATGTCTCTATTAATGCAAAATATTGAGCAAGAGACCTCAGGGGAAGGTAGGTGTTAAAATGAACATCTCTTTATAATGTTCATTTGTGGGGCTTGGGCCTCCATCCAGGGGTAGGTGGAAGGTCAATTCTATTTGTGCAGATTCCTTTCTTGGGACTAGGTTTCTAAATTTCCCATGTCCATCAGGGACACTATTTGAGCAGAGCTGGTATAGATGATATAGTTAGAAGAAAGGAGGTCCAATTCTATGTCCGTTTCTAAGAATGAATGAAAAATCACTACTGTCTGTCTTTTTAATTTTTTTAGACAAAGTCTTGCTTTGTCACTCAGACAGGAGTGCAGTGGCATGACCATGGCTCACTGCAGCCTCAAACTTTCTGGGCTCAGATCATACTCTCACCGTATCCTCTTGAGTAGCTGGGACCACAGGTGCATGCCACCACACCTGGCTAATATTTGTATATTTTACAGAGATGGGGTTTTGCCATGTTGCCCAGATTGATCTCAAACTCCTGGGCTCACGGGATCTGCCCTCCTCAGGCTACCAAAGTGCTGAGATTACAGGTGTGAGCCACCGTGCCCAGCCATTACTTTTCTTCAGGTCTCAACGTCTTTCTGGTTGATCTGTCTCTCTCTGTTCTAAAAGATAGTGGAATCCTTTCATAGTCCCAGGGTTTGAGTCAAGACCAAGCCTGCCTTACTGCTTAAGCATGTTTTGACTTACACGTGTTCCAAAACTATGCTATAATGTGGTCTTAACTGCATTGGAATGAAAAATACGTTTCATTGTCAGGTAGAGGGCATGGTAACTAGTAGATTGTAATAAACATCCTAATGAGAATGACAATAACCAGAGCATGGGCATTAGCATTGGGTTGGCCTGGATTTTGATCTCAGCTAAATTTGTGATTTCCAGCATGTTATTTACTCTCTCAAAAGCTCACTTTTCTCAGCTGCGAAGTGGAGATAATATCAATCTCACATTGTTGTTGTGGGAATTAAATCTCGTAATTAGTAGATCTAGCATAGTCCTTGAAAAAATAATTGCTCAATTAATGTAAATTTCCTTCTCTGGTGAAATTATTTATTGAATGAAATACTTAAAAGTAGGTAATTTATTTTTATTCATGTAAAACGAAATAAAAGCATCTCCTTGGATTTTCAAGTTAGGGATAGAAGTTCTGATGCCCTCCTCATTAAGCCAAGGTGCTTCAAAAACAATACGACTTTTTAAAAAAAAAAACAAAATTGAGCAATAACTTCGATGTCTTCTAAAGTCCTCCCATCTCATCTGAGATGACAGTGACAGGTGTCTCTGTGGTACACACTGAACTAAAGAGTTTGATGAGTCCAGAAACTGATGTCACCTCCACAAATAAACAATTTCGTAGCTACAGTTTGTACCGTAATATCTCGTTATCTGAGCAGCCTCTCCGGAAACTTCTTTTAGGTTTTGCATCAATATATCGCTTGACATCTAAGAAATGAAAATGATAGAAAATGAAGAAGTCTAGCATTCCAGGATTCTGCTACCTTGTCTTTAACAGCCATCTGGAAATGTGGTTAAGAAATATTCTCCTAGAGAGCACCAGATGTAGCTGACATTTTCTCTTATACACACATTGCAAAGTATCTTATACTGTAGTTTTTCCTTGACCGCTGTGTCCACACAGAAAACATATATAGATACTTTGGAGCTTTTCAATAATGCCTTGAATTTTTTGTTTGTTTTTGTTTTTGAGAAGCTCAGTCATCATTTGGGTATGGCTCGTTCAAAAAGTTTGCTATTCTTGTATTCTTTCTCCTTTGGATATTGCTTCCGTCAACAGGGGATGACTTAAATATCCTTTACTCCAATGTAATATGATGTATAAGTTCTGTAGTATAATTGCTAGTGCTTAACTTGTACTATAATGTAGATACTATATAAATGTCAGTTCTTAAAATATTTAAAATTCTAAGATAATAGAGTTTTTAAATATCGAAATCAGCATGGACTGTGTTTTTCCTCTCAGTTTTAACAAACGATACTTGCTAATTTTAAGACATTGAAATGTAATGTAAATTTAAGTCAGACACCCCCATCTTTCTCCAAAGTAGGTAACCCTGAGAATCAAGGAATAAATACAAAGACTGCTCGGGGAGTGTAGAATGTTTAGCTTCCTAAATATATCTCCTGTGTGGGAAGCTTGGATAGGAAAATTAAATCCTTGCATTTTTGAAGAGGATGGGGCCAGTAGTACACGCAGAAACCAAGTAGAAAACGGAAACGCCTAAGCTGGCTTTGCTCCTAGCCGAGGGTTGCTTGGCTGGGTCCTTCCCCATGGGGCCTTTTCCAGGGAGTGGAATCCGCTTCGGGAGGAGCTTGCTATGACCCGACGGCTCAGGCAGAGAGCAGAATAGCACCTGTGTGGCTCAAGCCGGCATTCTTGGAACGGGACCCTGCGGTTTCTCTCTTATTTCATCTTGTTAAATCGGTCCTGATAATTGGGGCGGATACCAGAGATAGTAGCAGCTCCTTCACTCTGCACTGCCATGAAATGTAAAGCCCTCGCAAGCTCCATCCTCAGGCGGCAGCGGGAGGAGGCAGAGATGGAGGAAAGGGGGGTGAGGAGGAAGTGTCTATCTCCTGGGCTGTGACCTCATCCAAGCCCCCATCTGTGCCTTGGAGACATGAGTTTCAAAGTTGGCTTGAGGCACTGTGGGAGAATGTCTTAATTTCACCTCTTTAGAACGGGCTGTGTTGAATAGTAGACAGATACGATGGCATTGAGTGCATCTGAAAAGTGGCTGCTGTGACCACACAGAATCTGTGCTCTAGTACCTTAGCAGTAACTTTATCTTCAATTTTTCAACTCAACTATCTTGGATTCCTTTTCTTTGGAATGCAATATTTTGTTCTTTAAGAAGGAAAGTGGGATAAGTGTATCCAAAGTATGGGAAGATGTAGCATCATTATGGAGAAAATAACAGAGGATTTTTTTTTCCTCCGGATGTGAAAAAAATTGACTATCAACATTGAGTTTATTTATCGTACATCTATTCCCAGCATGGGCTTATAACTATGAAAATCTCTCTGACAAGAATAGTTGAAATCAAGTAATGAGAATTAAAATAGTGTTACTTTTATTCCAAGAAGTTAACAGATTTTTTTTTTAATCTAGTTACCCACAGGTATTCTTTTAAGTTATTTTTCAGTTTTTAATTTGAGCATGTGTTACATAAACCCATATGCAGCCGATTAATTCATGAGTGCCAGTGTTTTACATGTCATGTTACTTAAGTGTACTGGTACTCCATTTTTAAACTGGAAGCCTGATTCTTGAATTCTAGGAATCGATCTCTTCAGGCAGAAGCTAATGTTTGATTAATACTATTGGCCATATATTGGCTCTTATTTTAAGGAATTACCCTTCAAAAGGTAAGGTAAAAGAGGATCACCTTCAGTCAGGACCTGATGATACAACACACATACACACATTATATCACAAAGCAATGAGGGTTATTCTGTCCCACAAGGAACAACACATCACATTATTCTACAGTGCTGCTTTTTATATTAGGTATAAAACCTGAATATCTTAGTACTTGTACTCACCAGAGTTCCTGCTGGGACGAGAACCACATATATTT
Source organism: Ateles fusciceps (assembly GCA_036589455.1). Lineage (NCBI taxonomy): Eukaryota > Metazoa > Chordata > Mammalia > Primates > Atelidae > Ateles > Ateles fusciceps. The sequence continues at coordinate 11,755,234 of JAZHEH010000222.1, forward strand.
AAGCAAATTCTTTGATCAGTTTCCTGGACTGGTGTAAATGGCCAATGATGTCAACTGCCTTCTAAGAACAGTGGATTCTGAGGACCCAAAGGCACTTTGATTTGCCCAACAATGTTTGGGGTTACCAGTGAAGGGCTCGAGATTATAAAGGGGTGAGAAACTTGAAGTTCTCTGGGCAGAAATTATTTGGGAAAGAGAGAAAGATTGGTTTCAAAAGGAGTGAGCCTCTCTTAGGGAACTCTGGTAGCACTGCTTAGAAAATGGGCTAGAGACAGCAGAAAGGTAAAAAAATGCATATGATAAAATTTACCATCTTAACCGTTTCTAAGTGTACGGTTTGGTAGTGTTAAGTGTATTTACATTGTTGTGCAACAAATCTCCAGAACTTTTTCATCTTGCAAAATAGAAACTCTACCCATGAAACAACAACTCCTTATTTCCCTCTTCCTCTGGCAACTAATGAGAGAATTTTACAATGTTTTGGTGGGTTATGCAATATAACCTTCCTCTTTGCTTAAAAAGAGAAATCTGTATTGCTCTTTAATGGTTCCATACAAACTGGGAGAATTTGATGTGGTGCTGAGTTATATGTCAAGTTGAAGGCTCCGTTTTCAGGATCTAAAGGCCGAAATGGCACCTGGAATCTTTGTACTCCTTGAAAACTGGATATGAAGTATTTTGGGCTTATTCTTTTCTGATTGTCCCTTCCTTATAATGGGAATTGAAAATATTATTATATATAGATAGCATGATCATGCTGCTGAAAGCATATGTGGATGCCTTGAAATATGTACCACCTATCATCATATACTCTTAATGGCACAATCACACTGCCTGTAGAAAATAACATCTTTGAATTTCCCACTTAGTAAAAAGCATTACAGGTGACAAGCTGGGGGTGAGCCGGGGAAGGCCTCTCTCTTCCCAAGAAAGGTATTAGTGTACTTTTGCTTTTAAATTCTAGCAGCAAAAGACATATCTCCCTTTACGTGGCTGCTCTCTGTGTTCTCTTAAGGCTGTGAATCCTTTCTGCAGAGTTCTAGAACTTTTTGGCTGTCATGTAGTTAACTATGCTGAATTCATGGTTCAGGTACCTACATGTACTGAGTTCTTGTTTCAACTGAGTATAGTCCGTCTGGTGTTTGTAAGAACAGGATATGATGTGTAGAGTCTTAGGGCCTTCCAGGAGACAAATCCTCTAACGGCACAGATGATTTAACAGCTTGGCTATGGTGCCCAGAATAAATTGCTTTCATTCTCCTTACTTTTATACCTGGTAAGTTGCCAGTGTAACAGGTGAAAATTGATGAGTGGGTAACAATTTCTGGGGCACAGACTGGAGGAGCCAGGAACTCTGAATTCCTTTGGCAACAGCTTTATCTCATGGGGTGAATTATATTGTAGTACTACTGTGTTTTATTTTTCAATTTAATCCTGTATAGAAAGGGATAATGGTTCCAACAGGCTGAGTTTATGCTGTGAATGTGTTCACAGGGCAGTAGAGAAAGATGCTACCTAATATGATTATTATTAGATTTTCCATGAACTGGGACATAACAGATGTTCCACGTGAAGGTAAATTTGATCAAAATCTATTTAGAATTTTATTTCCTTTAAGCATCTCTACTCAGAGGCCTCATGATAAATAGGAAAGGTCATCTTATCTATCAATCAGACAGTAAACTTTATTGAATTTCTATTGCATCCTGGGAGACATCACTAAATATGACACCCATAGAAATCTGTGTCCTTGAAGAATATAATGAGAGGAACAAATAGTAAAAAATTCATTAGTTTTCAATTTCCTAATATAAAATTAGTGACAATATGACCTTGTCAGACACAGTTTATATGTATATATACACCATTGTTAAGAAAGGGTAAGATTGAAGAGCCTATTTCTTAGTAAACTGATATTTTTCAGATTTTATATAGTTTTTTCTATAAATAATTAAAAAGGGTGATTTAAAAAAAAAAAAACTCTTAACTAGTATTCCTAAAAGTAGTGTGTGTGTGCACATATAGATATAGATATAGATATATAGATTTTTTTTTTTTTTTTGAGATGGACTCTCGCTCTGTCACCTAGGCTGGAGTGCAGTGGCATGATCTTGGCTTACTGTAACCTCCACCTTCTGGGTTCAAGCGATTCTCCTGCTTCAGTCTCCCAAGTAGCTGAGACTACAGGTGCGTGCTGCCATGCCTGGCTAATTTTTGTGTCTTTAGTAGAGACAGGGTTTCATCATGTTGGCCAGGCTGATCTCGAACACCTGGCCTCAAGTAATCCACCTGGCCTAAAAGTAGTACTTTTAATCACACATTACTAAACCAAGAAATTAGAGTAATAAACTTGGGGAAAATGAGTTCTTTAAAAATAATTCCTAGAAGTAGGGTTTTCAGAACAGTTTGCCCTACTGACCTTTGTTTCTTTCATGGATGGGAGAAAAAGAGAGACATGAATCTTACAGGGATGCTTTTTGTTTTTAGGGGGAGGGAGATCTGGCCTTTCTTACAGGTTTGTTAATCCTTGCAAGCATTATCTCTGGCTCAGCATCTTTCTTTAGGTCAGATGCGTTTCTCAGAAGAAAGCCTTTCTTTGCGTTTCTCAGAAGAGAGCCTTTCTTCTCTACTCTGCAAGATGAGATTTTGCCTCCTGGTTACAGAAACAGAAAGCAAAGGGTAATTGAAACAGACAACTGAACTATTTTCCTACCACTGCTCTTCTCCAGAGCAGAGTCTAAGATTTCTGGGGAGTATTGCAGAATCCTTGGGAGACTTACTTTACTCCATCACATGGCAAGTAACTGACATGTAATGGATTTGAGGGCTGTGGCTCAGACCTGAGATGCCCATGAATGACATTGGGAGATGAATGTGGGGAATATCTGTCCACCTCTCTATTTCAGTCAAATAGAATCAGCTGAACTCTATTGAACGTTGACTGACAATGTTTTTCTCACGTGAACAAAGAGAGAGAGAGAAAGCCTTCCTTTAAAGAACATCAGCAGAGCAAAATGATTGGTAATTTAACCTGACGCAAAGAAATGAACTAATTTCTTCTTCTTGTCTGTGAAGCCCCTGCCACCTTGTCATGACTCCGTGGAATCCATGGAGGTGTTCAAACAGCACTGCCAAATAGCAGAAGAATACAATGAGGTCAAAAAGGAAATCGCCCTGCTTGAGCAAAGGAAGTAAGTACCTACCCCCCAGCACTCCACATCTGAGCACTGCCTACTGGGCAAGGACCAGGGGTAGTGGGCAGGGGACAGGCTGAGTGTGAGGATGAGAGGGAGGCAAGGGGTTTATAGCAATGATTCAGTGGTGCTATTGGAGATTAAGTGGTTTACTTTATGGAGTAGCAAAAGGAATACCAGGAATGCTTCCCAGCCAAAACTTAATTTTTTAAATTAGAAATTTTAGTTCAGGAAATTAAAAATGCCAAAATACCACCCAAAACCACACTACATTTTCTGTAAATGTGCCCCAGAGGCCACAGAGCACTGTGGTTCAGTGTGAATTTTAATTACTGCTTAAATGATGGTGTTCCCACATCACGTGAAGAAGCCACTGGGATAGCTCTTTGAAATAACGTAAAAGGATTAGTTGACCGACTACATTTTATAGTCTGGGTAAGTTTTTATCTTGATAGCTTCTATTACCATTACAGTTCTGCTGTAGGGAATTATACAGTTCTATTAATTAAAGTACTCTAATTTTACTCACTCATAACTTTGTTTCAGAATCCTTCTTTTTAATTGCGCTTGATTCTGCCAATGCCTACCCCAGTGAATCCCATTCTTTTAAACTTGCAAAGCATCAAAGCAGACACCTTTCCTTCACAGTATGGTCAATTTAGATTTCCTGTTTATTAAAGAGATATTTTGATTAATATGATCTTTTGATTACATCTCCTACGAGGTGGTAAGTGCCATAAAATCACAAATAGTCAGGTGTTGTCACCATCGGATTCCTGGAGCCTGGTATGGTAGGTGGCACCTAGAGGCTCAGTAAATTGTTGAATGTGTGAAACAGAACACAAACATATTGTGTTTCTTTATGTCTTATATATCACGTGTCACTACAATAAAAGGAAGGAGAGAAGAAATAAACGTGCTACCATGCTCAGCTAATTAAAAAATATTTCGTGGGGGCCTGCTGCGGTGGCTCACACCTGTATTCCCAGCACTTTGGGAGGCTGAGGCGGATCGAGACCAGGTCAGGAATGTGAGACCAGCCTGGCCAATACAGTGAAACCCTGTCTGTACTAAAAATACAAAAATTAGCCGGGTGTGGTGGCGGGTACCTGTAATCCCATCTACTTGGGAGGCTGAGGCAAAAAAAAATTTTTTTTGTAGAGATGGGATCTTGTTATCTTGTCCAGGCTTATCTCAAACTTCTGGCCTCAAGTTATCCTCCCACCTTGGCCTCTCAAAATGCTGGTATTGCAGAGTCAATATCGGCAATAAAGGGCTACTAAGATGAATTGCTAAATTGGGAAATATGGTTATATCTTATAAATACATGAGCTTGGCTTTCCAAGGGTTATCTGATTATTATTTTCATTAATATATATATAAAGTTTCAGAAAGGAATTGAAGATTATTAATAATGTGACAAGTATTGAAGTCAAAGGAAGATTTACATGATCAATAGCCTGTAAATAAATGTATCTTCTGGTGTGTGCATGTGAAGTGTGGTGGTATAAAATATATATATATATATATATATATGTATATACACACACACATACACACAATTTAGTTTTTACGTGAAAGCAAATAAAATACATTTTGTTTTGAGAAGTTTCTGAAATCCTTAGAATTTTTTTGAGACTCCCAGAATGGTGGTTGACAGTGTAACATGATGGTGAAGAGTATGGATTTTGGGCCAGACGTCTGTAAGACCTCAGTTAGTGCTTTGTAAGCCCTTTCTTCCTTCCTTGCTTTGCCGTGCTTCAAACATAAAATCGTATCTAGACTTTCGGCTACAGGGGATTAAAAGATGTTTATTAGGAAGTCACAAATACGACTTTTCCCTCCTACGTCTGACTCTTCTTTTGTTCCAAGAGTTTTGATAATGTTGCTTGGAATACTCAGATTGCATGGTTACACACAGTTGAGTCCTACCAAAAAATTTCATGAAGGAATTGAAGATTATTAATGATGTGACCAGTATTGAAGTCAAGGGAGATTTATATGATATATGCGATAGCCTGTAAATGTATCTTCTGGTGTGTATGTGTGTGTGAAGTGTGGTGTTATGATAGAAAAATCCCCAGTAATTATGTCTCTACTCGTAAACGCTTCAGACTGAAGGTACTGGAGGACTTTGTCATTTAAATTAACTTTATGTGTAGCCTTTTTTCTTTTTTGGAAATGTAATACTCATCCCCTAAATTACTGTTCTGTAATTTTTTTTTAATATTGCATTTGATTAAATATGGTAGGGGCCAGGCATGATGGCCCACACCTGTAATCCCAGGACTTTGGGACGCTGAGGTGGGCAGATCACCTGAGGTCAGGAGTTCGAGACTAGCCTGGCCAACATGATGAAACCCCGTTTCTACTAAAAATACAAAAATTAGCCAGGCATGGTGGTGGATGCCTGTAATCCCAGCTACTCAGGAGGCTGAGGAAGGAGAATCAGTTCAGCCTGGGAGGCTGAGGTTGTAGTGAGCTGAGATCATGCCATTGCACTCCACCCTGGGCAACAAGAGCAAAACTCCATTTCAAAAATACATATATATGGTAGGATAATGACGCAAGAGTGACTCCTATCTGATGTTTGAAACATATCCTTGCTGTCTGCATTGAAGGCAGTAATTACTCTGGGTACCACCACAACAATACTAAACTTTTAAAAGAGGCCAGGCGCAGAAGCTCATGCCTGTAATCGCAGCACTTTGGGAGGCCATGGCAGGCAGGTCATCTGAGGTCACGAGTTTGAGACCAGCCTGGCCAACATGGTGAAACTCTGTCTCTACTAAAAATACAAAAAAAAAAAAAATGGTTGGGAGTGGTAGGTAGCACACCCCTGCAATCACAGCTACGCAGAAGGCTGAGTCACGAGAATCACTTGGACCCAGTAGGTGGAGGTTGCAGTGAGCCAAGATCTGCACTCAGCCTGGGTGGTAGAGTGGGACCCTGTCTCAAAAAACTAAAAATAAAAAATAAAGAAAAGTCAACTTCTAGAAATAACATGGCTAGCAGGCTAGTGGACGTATTTTATACAACCATCCAGACCACACGCAAGTAGGCCAGACCTTCTCCTTAATTACTCACATGCCTATGTGTGTTTCTGCAGAACTCATCTTGTTTCCTTTCCCAAAATACTTGAAGTTTCTCCCTAAATAATTGGCTAGATGTAGGGTCAAGGCCAAATTCTCTCATTTCAGTTTTTTTTTTTTTTAATAAAGTCTCAAGTTCCTTTTTCTTTATTCTCACTTCTACCATTTGGGCTTGTGACTTATTACTTGAGATCTGGGTTGATGCAATATTGTAACTAGTTTCCCTGCCTATGGGTTTCTTGTTGCTAGAAAATGACAGCCAGTCCTTGGCATAGATTTTAAGACCGGCCAGGGATGGCTTGGTACCTCTGTAGAACTTCTAATCTTATCCCTCAGCTTCAGCCACATTGGCCTCCTCACAGGAGGTGGGTCCTCCAGTCATTGAGTCCCTGTTTACACCAAGCTCTTGGTCTAACAGATGCCTTTTTTCCTTTTTTTTTTTTTTTTTTTTTTTTGAGACAAGGTCTTGATCTGTTACCCAAGCTGGAGTCCAGTGGTGCAATCACAGCTAGCTCACCACAGCCTCAACCTCCTGAGCTCAAGCAACTCTCCCACCTCAGCTTCCTGAAAAGCTGGGACCACAGGCATATGCCAGCATGCCCAGTTAATTTACAAAAAATTTTTTTAGAGAAGGGGTCTCGTTATGTTGCCCAGGCTGGTCTCAAATTCCTGACCTACAGCAGTCCTTCTGCCTCAGCTGCCCAAAGTGCTGATATTACAGAGTCAGTGTCAGCAATAAGGGACTGCTAGGATGAATTGTTAAAATGGGAAATACGGTAATATCTTATATTTATAAATACACGAGCTTGGTTTTCCAAAGGTTATTAATGATCATTATTTTTCTTAAGACTTTACTGAAGCGGAAATTCATTTTGCAACAGATCTTTTCCTGAACAGTCTTTATTTTCAAGCTAGATATATTGGGCCAAATGAATCTGACCCAAGTAGTTAGCTCTCCATTTTTTGATGATTCTGTTGAGAATTTCTTTCCCATAATTTCAAAAAGTGTGGCTGATTATGTTGCCTCTGATGTTTGGCTGGCATGAGCTAGATGCAAAGAGAGGCGCTTACTCAGGTATTTTCAAAGAGAGTATTCTTTACTGGAGTCATTCAGGCGTAGCTTAAGGTTTGATCTTCAAACTGAACTTCTCTCTCATCTCCAGAGGAGGTCTCCCTGGATCCAGTTTGGGAGAATTTGAAGAGGAGTGATAAGAGTTGCAGAAACTCTAATTTTAAATCATATCTGTTGGCTGGAGAAGAGAGTCAGACATTTTCTAGGATTATAAACTCAGCACTGGCTGAATCCAATTTAAAGAATCACTTCGGGCTTATGACCAATGATATACGGAAGCTCATTATATTTTTACTGAACTTTTTTTCCTTCTCAGTGTAAAAAAGGTGGGAAAGACTTTCTTGAAAGCTTTAAAAAATTACCGAGAATTCTGATATCTAAATAACTCCTGCTATCACTTTTATCTAATTCTTTCTAGGCCTTTTGCACATGAATAGACATTTTAATATAATTGTGAATACAGTAACATGGCATGTGTAACATGATTTTTTTCATAAATATTATAAGCATTTTTCTACAACATATGTAGCTTTTTGTGTATGTGATATGAAACTCATTGAAGTGAGATATAGACATTTTATGGCTTTTGAAATCTATCACCAAATTTAGAAAAAATAAAAAAATGAAATCTATTACCAAATTGCTTGACAGAAATTTTAAAAAGTATATTATTAAACTACAACCAACTGTAAAGTTTGCTTTGTTCCAGACAGAGCATTTTATCTTATCCAGTAGAGAAGCCACTTATTTATTTTTCTGGTATGAAAGATTGTGTTGGATACTTTGATGTTTAGAAAATTAACTTAAATGTCAGAAGAGACAGACTCAGAAAAGTCAGATAGAATGTTTTATTTATTTATTCTTTTTTTTATTTCAATAGGTTTTTGGGGCACAGGTGGTGTTTGGTCACATGAATAAATTCTTTAGTGGTGATTTCTGAGATTTTGGTGCACCCATCACCTGAGCAGTGTACAGTGAACCCAGTGTATAGTCTATTATCCCTCACCCCCCTCCCGTCATTTCCCCTGAGTCCCCAAAGTCCATTGTATCATTCTTATGTCTTTGCATCTTCATGTTGTATATTTTTTATAAACAGTTTTATTTTGTTTTTCTGAGACAGGGTCTTGCTCAGTCGCCCAGGCTGGAGTGCAGTGGTGCAATCTTGGCTCACTGCAACCTCTGCTTCCCGGATTCAAGCGATCCTTTCACCTCAGCTCCCCAGGTAGCTGGGATTACAGGTGTGTGCCACCACTCTGGGCTAATTTTTATATTTTTAGTAGAGACAGGGTTTCACCATGCCAGGCTGGTCTCAAACTCCTGGCCTCAAGTGATTGACCTGCTAAAGTGCTGGGATTACAGGCGTGAGCCTGGTCAGTTTGGTTTTGTTTTTAATTGACATGTAGTAATTGTACTTAGTGATGGGGTCTAGTGTAATGTTTTCATACATGGACACATTGCGTAATGATCAAATTGGTGTAATTAGCATATTCATCACCTCAAACATTTGTCATTTCTTTGTGGTGAGAACGTTCAAAATCCTGTCTTTTAGCTATTTTGAAGTGTACATTATTGTTAACTATAGTCACCCTACTGTGCAGGAAAATACGAGGGGTTATTCCTCCTGTCTAACTAGCTGTGTACCCATCGAACAGCCTCTCCGGTACCTCTCTCCCTACTGCCCTCCCCAGCCTCTGGTAATCACTATTCTACTCTCTACATCAATGAGAGCAGCTGTTTTAGATTCCACATATGAGCGAGATTATATGATATTTGTCCTTCTGGGCCTGGCTTATTTCATTTAACATAATGTCCTCCAGGTTCATCCATGTTGTTGCAAATGACAGGATTTCGTCTTTTTTTTTTTTTTTTTTTTTTTTTTTGAGATGGAGTCTCGCTCTGTAGCCAGGCAGTGGCTTGATCTCGGCTCACTGCAACCTCCACCTCCTGGGTTCAAGCGATTCTTGTGCCTCAGCCTCCCAAGTAGCTGGGCAGGTGCCTGCCACCACACCCAGCTAACTTTTTTTTGGTATTTTTAGTAGAAACGGGGTTTCATCATGTTGGCCAAGATGGTCTCGATCTCTTGACCTCGTGATCCACCCGCTTTGGTCTCCCAAAGTGCTGGGATTACAGGCGTGCGTCACCGAGCCTGGCCCAGGATTTCATTTTTTAAAATGGCTGAATAGTATTCCATTGTATAGATACACCACATGAAAAATCTATTCTTCTGTTGATGGACACTGGACACTTAAGTTGATCCTATATCCTGGCTATTACAATTCGGTGGTTTTCAGTATATTCACAGAGTTGTACAACCATCACTAAATTTACAATGTTTCCTTCACTCCAGAAAGAAATCTTTGATAGTTACTCCCCATTGACCCCTGACTTCTGGACTTTGGCAACAACCAACAATCTACTTTCTGGCTCTATGGATTTGCCTGTTCTGGACATTTCATAGAAATGGGATCATATAATATGTCATCTTTTGTGATTGGCTTTTTTCACTTAGTATAATGATTTTAATGTTCACTCACTTTGTATCATGCATCAGTACTTTCTTCTTTTTATTGCTGAGTAATATTTCATTGTATGAATATGCAATATTTTATCCTTTTATAGGTTAATGAACATTTACAGGGTTGTTTGCACTTCTTGGCTGTTGTGGATAATGCTGCTATAGACATTTGTATAAGTTTTAGGGTAGACGTATGTTTTCAGTTCTCTTGAGTAGGTTCCTAGCAGTAGAATTGTTGGCTCATATGACAACTCAGTGTGTAACCTTTTGAGGAGCTGCCAGACTGTTTCCAAAGGAATTGACATTTTATATTCTTGCCAGCAGTATATCAAGGTTCCAAATTTTCCACACCTTTGCCAACACTTCCTGTGTCTTTTAGATTCTAGCCGTTCCTCCTGGGTGTGAAGCAATGTGTCTTCGTGGTTTTGATTTACAGTTCTCTGATGGCTAATGATGTTGCAGGGGTTCTCGTGCATTTTATTGGCCATTTCTATGTCTTCTTGGAGAAATATCTCTAAAGATCTTTTGCCTATTTTTAGTTTGGTTGTCTTTTTGTTTCTGAGATGAAAAATGTTATATAATTTTAATGTGTTCAGGCAAAACATTAAAAAGGGGTTTTCATATGAGGCTATCAAAATCAATGTGACCTATATTCTCATGTCTTTTAAAAATGTATAAAATGATGATTGGGGGGGTGGGCACCGTGGTTCACGCCTGTAATAACAGCACTTTGGAAGGCCGAGGTGGGTGGATCACGAGGTTAGGAGTTCGAGACCAGCCTGTCCAACATGATGAAAGCCTGTCTCTACCAAAAATATAAAAAATTAGCCAGGTATGGTGGCACACACCTGTAATCTCAGCTACTCAGGAGGCTGAGGCAGAAGAATTGCTTGAACCCCGGAGGCGGAGGTTGCAGTGAGTCGAGATCATGCCACTGCACTCCAGCCTGGGCAACAGAGCAAGACTCCGTCTCAAAAAAAAAAAAAAGATGATTTGGGGGAGCAACAGCTCATCTAGTGGAATGTATCAGGATGGGGCAAAAGGGTGCATATGTAATTTGCAAAGGCATAAGCTAAAATTAGTGCAATTTTGATTTGTTTTTAGTCATAATATTTATTCTGAGATTTCTAATAACAGGAGATTTTAATAATTTTTATATTTAACCAGAAGCATTTATTTCTTTAGGATTTTCCCAAAGGCAGAGGCTTTTAAACTGTGTGCAGAGGAGTCTCTCACAGATTGGGGAGGGAGAGGGTGTGAGGCAGGGGACTGTACCGAGATCAACCAGAGAAGGTCCAATTTTGTCTGTTTTATTTGCGTCCCTTTAGGGTATGAGTTTCTTTGAAAAAGGATTCCACAGCAAGATAACACTGAGTTTCTTTAAAGTGTTGTCATTATAATTTTCCTACAGTACCTTCAGCCTGCTTCCTCAATTCTAGAGTCAGGCCAGCATCAAATGTGGACACATTGTTTTGTTAATTTGGGCTGCAATATATATGTAAGGATTAGGGAAAGGCATAGGAGGTAACGTCTACAAGGACAGAGTTGGGATTCTGTAGTTGAAAGAAGTCTATTGAAATTTGTTCAACTCAGATATAGGAAACAAAGGAAGATAACAACTGAATTTGGGGGACAAAGACTCAGCCAAGGGAAAACAATAGTTGTCCTCCCTACAAGACAATAGGCAGCATCTTAAATTATGAAAAATTATATACAGATTTTTTCTAAATTATTATTTTTACAATTTTTTGTATTCTTAAAATGATCATGTTTTTGACTGTTAAAGAACCTATGTGACTTTTTGTGTATGGTTAGTATTTTGGATGTGTCTAGTAGAGTTGCTAGAATAAAGGGATATAAAACTTGTAAAGCTGGACAAATAAAAGTCACTGGAGGCAAGTAGAGATGGGTAAACATTCAGAAGCGCAGAATGAATCTTTCTACTTCCATCATGCTAATAATTTAATTTGTTTGCATTGAATTCTGTGCTTCTTCCTGCCCTGTACCCCGAATTTTCAGGAAAGAGCTCATTGCCAAGTTGGATCAGGCAGAAAAGGAGAAGGTGGATGCTGCTGAGCTGGTGCGGGAGTTTGAGGCTCTGACAGAGGAGAATCGGACGTTGAAGTTGGCCCAGTCTCAATGTGTGGAACAACTGGAGAAACTTAGAATACAGTATCAGAAGAGGCAGGGCTCATCCTAACTGTCAGTTTCTCACTGTGAGCATACGAGGTTGATGACTGCTCTGTGCTGGCCATAAGATTTTTATTTTAAAAGAATAGTGAGTCAGATCTATTGCTTCTCTGTATTAACCCCATGGCAACTGTCTATAATGAGTTTACTGCTTGCCGGCTTCTAGCTTGAGATAAGGGGTATTTGAAATGAGATCATTAACATGAAACTATTACTAGTATATGTTTTTGGAGATCAGAATTCTTTTCCAAAAATGCGTATATTTTTCTTTTTTAGGAAGATATGATCATGCCGTACAACAGGGTAGAAAATGATGAAAATAGGCTATTGACTGACCCCGCTAAGAATCATGGGCTGAGCAGAGTTAAGTCACACAACAAACCTGTAACATGTTCACTGTAGTTTCACATATGCGTATTTTTAAATTTCATGCCTTTAATATTTCAAATATGCTCAAATTTAAACTGTCAGAAACTTCTCTGCATGTATTTATATTCCCCAGAGTATAAACTTTTATAGTCTGATTTTTATCCTTCAGTGATTGATTGTAGTAAGAATAAATGGTCACATATCCTAAAAGCTTCTTCGTGAAATTATTAACAGAAATCACGTTTGTAACCAAAGCACATTTGCCAACACTAACTTGCTGTTGTAATAATAAACAGATAAGGCTGCATTTGCTTTGGGACGTGACCTCACAGTAAACATCTCTGCCTTTGCCTGTGTGTGTTCCGGGGGAAGGCGGGCATGGAACAATGTTGTTTGGACATTACTTGGGTGAGTGCCCATGAAAACATCAGTGAACTTATAACTATTGTTTTGTTTTGGATTTAAGGAGATATTTTAGATCAATAACAGCTAATAGGAATATGTGAGTAAATTCAGAATTAAAACAATTTCTCCTTGTTCCACATATCACCATATTTTCTCAAATTGATCTCTTTGTTATATGTCCATTTCTATTCATGTAACTTCTTTTTCATTAAACATGGATCAAAAGTGATGGTTTCTATTTTGCTCCTTTCTTACTCTCCTTTGTGCTAGAATTTGGGATGACCTAGCCCTGGTCCGAAACTGGTTCTTAGCTGTATTTGCATGTGCCAAAAAAAGAAGCGAAGTCTCATTTCTTTTCTTTTCTTTTTTTTTGAGGCTTCGTCTCTGTTGCCCAGGCTGGAGTGCAGTGGTGAGATCTCAGCTCACTGCAACCTCTACCTCCCAGGTTCAAGTGATTCTCCTGCCTCAGCCTCCCAATTAGCTGGGATAACAGGCACCTGCCACCACGCCCGGCTAATTTTTGTATTTTCAGTAGAGAGGGGGTTTCACCATGTTGGCCAGGCTGGTCTCAAACTCTTGATCTCTGGTATCTGCCCACCTTGACCTCCCCAAGTGCTGGGACTACAGGTGTGAGCCACTGCGCCTGGCCTGAAGTCCAATTTCTTAGAAAGACTGTGATTTCTCATATAAACAACTCAGAGCTTCAATACTAAATGTGATTCATTTGTATCTTCAGGTATTTGTCCAAAAAACAGAAAAAAGGAATAGTTCATTAAAATAAAATGACCTCAGATAAATCAGTGGTTTTGAAACGGGGGTGATTTTGCCCCCCAGGGGACATTTGACAATGTCTGGAAGTAGTTTTTGTTGGCACAGCTAGCATGAATGTACCTAGAGGACCGAGTCCAGGATACTGCTAGCCATCCTGCAGAACAGCGCCTGCAACAAAGAGTTGTCCGCCTCAGTGTGACAATAGTGCTGAGATTGATATGCCCTGGGATAGACAAGTCTCTGGACAGTTTGGGCAGATGTTACGGGAGGCACGGTGCAGGGCCACAGGTTGTTTTGCCACATGGTGCAGAGCTGGGAGGCCTTATGCATGTCAATCTTCAATTTCCTCATTTGTGAAATGGAGCTTTTTAATAGACCTCAAAGTTTTCATGTTATGTGAGCCTATTCACCCTTAAGCTGCTTTAACATTTGACCAAAGGTGAAAGTCCCTACTGTTCTGGAAGAAACTTCTGTTTCAGTAACCCACCTGCTCTTTTTAGTATAAGCCTAGTAGACACAAATACAAGGGAGGAATTGTTCACTAAGTTAATACAAATCCAAAGTCAGCAGAATGGGAGGAAGAAAGGTAAGTTACTCATCTTTAAATACAAAGATTAGCTTTTGGACGCTGCTCATCTGAAGACAGTTGCATATATTTACAGAATTCAAGCGGTCATAGTCCCTTCTGGAAAATGGGAAGGAGGGAAATATAGTTCCAAAATCTGTTTGCTTTACCAGAATAAAAATAATTTAACCAAGTAAAAATATTTGAACACAACTATTATTACATTAAGGAGTCACTGTTAGTTTTCTTATCTTTGCTGGTGTTGGCTTGAATTTTTACTGTTTCCCAAAGATATATATTTGTGACTCAAAAGCAAGCATTTCCCTAGGTGTGTATGTTTGAAGCAGATTTTTATTCATTAGAACATGAAAATATCATCTCGTTTTGTAGCATATCAGAGAAATCTCATGCCAGAAGATGGAATTTCTTATATTATCCATATCATTTTTTTTCGTTAATTTGACAAATTTCCACCCATCATTTTTTACCACTGCATATTATCTACGTAATGCAGACCATTTAAGAATTTCTCTCTTCAATTATGTTTGCAGTATTCTTGCTATTAGCAATAATGACAATATCACAGAGCATAAAAATGAGCACAGAAGTATTACGGTGTTATTAGAACTGTAGTATTAGGGTGAAGGTGCTTGCTTTAGAGACAGAATTAAAAGAAAATGTAACATTATAGTCTGTAATTGCTCTACTAAAGAATTTGCTATTTATGGACAATTTATCTTGTGTAGACATGGAAAGAATGTGGTTACATGTAGCTAGAAAATTTATAACCATTGGTATGGGCAGGGCATGTTTCTCTAGCTCATCGTGGTACCTGGGTTTGAGTGTATGATTAACTCAGTAGAAGTAAGGAACTAAAAGAGATCTGGAACTGAAATTCAAGTCAACAAAAATGTATTATACACTTAGCTAGTGCAGGGTGGAACAACAGCAATAGAAGATGCAAAAATGACAAAGATAATGTGGTCCCAGCATATTTAGGGATGGATTGCACTAGACAGAGAATGGAGGCACAGGGAATTGTTAGAAGGCTCATAGAAAAGTGTGTGCAAGGCAAGTCTAAGAGTGGCAGCAACTGAAAGGGAGTAGCAGACTAAAAGGGATGGGAAAGATATCATGAGAAGTAGACTCCATGGGGCTTTGGATGGATTGCATGTGTGACTGAGGAAAGGAAGAAGAACAGAAAGAACATTCAATGACCTCTTTTTGTGCCAGAGTATACTAGGTGCTTTGTATAGGCCGTATTATTTTAACAAACCTGAGAGGCAGCTGTGATTATCCCCTTTCTCCAAAACCAGAAACTAATGTTGTATAATTTGTAGAAAGTTCTCAGAGCTGGGATTCAAGTGCAAAGTTTAATTCATTCGTTAATTCATATAGTCAATATTTATTGAATGTCCATGCTCTGCCAGGCATCCTTGAAGATACCAGGGACACCAAAATGAACAATAGAAACAGGAGTTCTATTGGGTTCTCAAGGAACCCTTAGTCTAGTAAGGGAGGTAGACATTTATCTTAATATACAAGTGGGATATTTTTAAAACATATCAAAACATTTCCATAAGAGATAGAGCCTAATTTCTCTACCCTTTAGTGTGAGTTGGACTTAAAGACATGTTTTTAACAGAGTCAAGCAGAAGTGACAACATGTGAGTGACTTCTAAGTCTACGTCATGAAAGACATTGGAGCTTCCTTCTCACCTGTTCTCTTGGATCACTTGCCCTGGGGTGAGCCAGCTTCAGAGAAGCCCACAGGGTAAGGAACTGACACTTTCGGCCAACAGCCACCTAAGTGATCTTGGAAGCAGATCTGCCAGCCCCAGGCAAGACTTCAAATGGCTGCAGTCTGGCTGATATCTGGCGTGCCGCCTCAGGAAAGTCTCTGAGTCAGAACCACCCCCGCTAAACTGCCCCCTGGTTCCTGATTCTCAGGAGCTTTGAGGCAATAATACTGGTTTTAAGCTGATAAGTTTGGGGTGACTTGTTATGCAGTAATAGGTCATGAAGATAACCACTTAAATGAGATAAGTGACAAAATATAGTTGATGAATGCACCTTAAAAACGGAGTCTTACTGAGATGAGGGAGTCTGGGATGAGATGACTTCTTAATGTAGTGTCTACTGAGCTAAGAGGCAAAGAAGGCAGGTGGAGGAAGACAACCTAAACTGAGTGAAAACACGTGCAAAGGGCCTGTGGCATGCTCAAAGACCCGAAGGAAGGCCAGGATGACTGACCATGAAGGGGTTGGAAGAATATAGTATAAGGTAGGATAAAATAAGGTTGTAGAAAAGCGCAAGAACATGGAGATCACATTAAGAATGTTGGCCTAAAAGCAAAGAGAAGCCATTGGAGAATTTAAAGCATATTACAGGCATAACATGTTTTTTGCTAGGAAAGCATATTTTAAGAGTTTTCTAGCCGGGTGCAGTGGCTCACACCTGTAATCCTAGCACTTTGGGAGGTTGCGGGGGGTGGGGTTGGTGAGTGGATCACTTGAGGTCAGGAGTTCAAAACCAGCCTGGCCAATATAGTGAAACCTCATCTCTACCAAAAAAAAAATAATAATAATAAAAGTAAAAATTAGCTGGGCATGGTGGCGCATGCCTGTAATCTCAGCTACTTGGGAGACTGAGGCAAGAGAATCACTTGAACCCAGCAGGCGGAGGTTGCAGTGAGCCGAGATCACACCACTGCACTCCAGCCTGGGGATGACAGAGTGAGACTCAGTATCAAAAAAAAAAATAAAACAGTTTTCTAAGTTACCTAATTTAAGTTGCTTAAAGTGCTATTATTATTTTGTATTGCAAGAAGGGAAGATCCTCGGACTGCATCCTCTCTCTCTTACTTTCCCAGAGGAAAAGCGGAACAGTTCCCAATGGCAAATGGAAGTTGCAGCGAAGCAATACCCAGAGCCAGTGTCAGGCTCCAAATAGAATGCTGCACCGCCGCCTGTGGTTTCCCAGATCCCGGGCAAAAAAAACAAAACAAAACAAACAAACGAAAACCACAAAAAACCCAGCAAGGCACAAGAGAAACTTCTCTAGCAGTGAGCTATAGAAATGATCCCTGAAAGCGTAGTCTTTGTAAGGTCATTTTAATGACTATTTTTCTCCTCAGGAAATGGGTAAGCCCTCAGCAGTATCAAATAGCCTGGCAGAATAAAAGGCAGATTGAGTCGGCCTCCGCTGTGACCATTAACATATTTAATCTGGTGACACCAAACAATCCTGCCTTTTATGAGAATGTCTACAATCCATCTTGTTTTTTACCACTTTAGAGTTGACAAACTCCACATGGGAACAGAGTATTCTCTCTTTTTTTTTTTTTTTTTTGAGATGGATTCTTGCTCTGTCCCCAGGCTGGAGTACAATGGCACAATCTCGGTTCACTGCAACCTCTGCCTCCTGGTTCAAGTGATTCTCCTGCCTCAGCCTCTCGAGCAGCCAGGACTACAGGTGCGTGCCACTATGCCCAGCTAATTTTTGTATTTTTAGTAGAGATAGGGTTTCACCATGTTGGCCAGGATGGTCTTCATCTCCTGACCTCATGATCTGCCCGCCTCAGTCTCCCAAAGTGGTGTTACTACAGGCATTAGCCACCGCACCTGGCCGAGAACAGAGTATTCTGAAACAGAACTCTTAAAACCATATTTTTCACCTTTCCTATTTATTTATTTATCTATTGATTGATTGATTGATTGGTTGGTTGATTGAGACAGGGTCTTGCTCTGTCATCCAGGCTGGAGTGCAGTGGTGTGATCATGGTTCTCTGCAGCCTTGACCTCCTGGGCTCTAGCTATCCTCCCACGTAGCTCAGATTACCGGCGTGTCTCACCAGGCCCAGCTATTTTTAAAAATATTTTGTAGAGACGAGGGTCTCACTTTGTTGGGCCAAGGATGGTCTTGAACTCCTTGGCTCAAGAAATCCTCCCACCTTAGCCTTCCAAAGTGCGGGAATTATAGGCATGAACCACCACACCTGGCCTGTTATTTTTAAAGAACGAGAATAATGTGAGCTGGGAATGCAGCTCACATCAAACATGAACATAAAAAGGGAAATGCACAAAGTAAGAGATGAAATCATTCACAAAGCTGATAGCATGAACTTCTAGATTCCCGGAATACCCTTTCCGTTCTAATAGCCTATGTTTTAATTCACTGGGAATATATTCTTTAATTTCTCATAATTACAAACAAATGCTCCCTGGAAGAAACATTTATGCTTAAGAGGGTATTCAGTTACAGTGTTAAAATCATATCCTTTCATTTTTCTCCGAAACTCTTTGAAAATGTCCCTATTCAGCTGTTTGTGTGTACTTCTCAGGCAGTGCTGAAGGGAGAGATATGAAAGAGGCGGTGCTTACAAATGTAAGTGATTGGGGCTATGACAAGGACCATGAGCTGATGGCCTGAGTCTCACAAACTGGAAAACAAAGCTTTTCCCTAAGGAGTTGGACTTTTAAAAACATTTTATTGGCTGTTTTTGGAATAAGGCATTTAGGACCAGCATTATGGGCAGAAGGATTCAGTGTATATGAGGGAGAAATGAAGTTTTTCTACAGCAAAAGAGGAGGAATTTGCATTTGCAAAATGTTGTCCTCTGTTTTATCTGTCACTGAACATGTGTGGGCAGTGGCTGTTCTGGTCTGAGTCCTGAAAAGGGAAAGGGAAAGAGATTGTAGGACGAGGTAAAATGATACACAAAACAGCATTTCCCCTAGCTTCTTAATCGTCTGCATGCTTCTCATAAATGGAGTAAATGCTGAACAAGCTGACTTTTCCCATCATTCCTGTAAATAAGGATATGACTCACAGACCTTGCAATCTCTAAAATGCCATAGATACTACAGTGATTTGATTATTTAAAAATAGCTGGGGAATAAAACAGCAAGAAATAGGTCCTGGGTAAGTTAGGACGGATTCTTTATGTTTGTTTTTGTTTATCATTTAAATTGTTATTGTATCTCACCCTAAGTATTCTGACAACCTCTAGTTTGCCAGACAAATTTTAGGAATTTATGAGTTCTGGAAACTAGCAATATGAACATGCTGGTCAGATCTCAGATTCTAGGCCCTCCTCTCTCCCACACAAAAAAACCCAACAAGACACAAGGCTCACTATGGAGTCACTGTGATTTGCAGGCAAATGTGGATTTGGTTATATGATCTCATTTTCTATAAAGCAGAGAGAGATGAGTGTTGACAGCACTTAAATACACTGACCCCCACCTCCAAATAACACAAGTGCTGGTAATAACAGTAATTTCTGTTAAGCCTACTGAATGGCTTTTGTTGATCGTTAACCTAACTAGAAATGGGAAACAAATGACCTCTTTGTTATTAGCCAAGTGCTAAAACCCCCAAGTAGGACTGTTGAGCAAAACTAGGTGTGAGTTTGAGATTCAGGATTAAGGTTCGAGTAGGATATCTCCATTTACCCTGCATCTCAGTCTTACACTGTATCAGTCAGGGTCTAGGGAGGAAAGAGGAGAACACTTAAGAAGGGATGAAAATCTACAAAGAACTAAAACAAATTTACAAGAAAAAAAAAACATCAAAAAGTAGGTGAAGAATATGAACAGACACTTTCCAAAAGAAGACATTTATGTGGCCAACAAACATGAAAAAATGCTCATCATCACTGGTCATTAGAGAAATGCCAAATCAAAACCACACTGAGATACCATCTCATGCCAGTT
The DNA here is from genome assembly GCA_036589455.1 of Ateles fusciceps. Classification (NCBI taxonomy): domain Eukaryota; kingdom Metazoa; phylum Chordata; class Mammalia; order Primates; family Atelidae; genus Ateles; species Ateles fusciceps. Next base: position 11,775,124 of record JAZHEH010000222.1, read on the forward strand.
AAAAAATCAGGAGATAACAGATGCTGGAAAGGATGTGGAGAAATAGGAATGCTTTTACATTGTTGGTGAGAGTGTAAATTAGTGCAACCATTGTGGAAGACAGTGTGGCAATTCCTCAAGGATCTAGAAATAGAAATACCATTTGACCCAGCAATCCCATTACTGGGTATATACCCAAAGGATTATAAATCATTCTATCATAACAACACATGCACACGTATGTTCATTGTGGCACTGTTTACAATAGCAAAGACTTGGAACCAACCCAAATGCCCATCAAGGATAGACTAGACATAGAAAATGTGGCATATATACACCATGGAATACCATGCAGCCATAAAAAGGATGAGTTCACATCCTTTGCAGGAACATGGATGAATCTGGAAACCATCATTCTTAGCAAAATGGCACAAAAACAAAAAACCAAACACAGCATGTTCTCACTCATAAGTGGATGTTAAACAATGAGAACGCATGGACACAGGGAGGGGGAATGTCACACCCTGGGGTCTGTTGGGAGGTGGGGGAGCTAGGAGAGGGGTAGCAGGGAGATTGGGGAGGGATAACATTAGGAGAAATACCTAATGTAGGTGACAGGGGGATGGAGGCAGCAAACCAACATGGCATGTGTATACCTATGTAACAATCCTGCAAGATCTGCACATGTACCCCAGAACTTAAAGCATAATAATGATAATAATGTTTTCAAAAAGAACTAAAAAAAAAAAAATTAAAAAAAGAAAGGGTGAAAAAAAGAAAACTTAATGAAGGGAGTATTTATAAAGTTAGAGGAAGAGTTAAGGGAAATAAGAAGGGTTGATGAGGCTGTTGGGGTGGTGACTTCAGGAAAGTCTTCCCTAGGCTTTCAAGGGCAAGCCAAGGACCATTGACATTCCTCACAAAGTTGCATTTTGGTGTAGGAGCCAGGCCACAGTCAACCTAGGGCTCAACAGAAAATCTCTTTCTCCTTCTGTCCTTCCATCTTCTCCTGGTGGCTCCCACTGGCCAAGCCCAACTAGAAACCAGAAGAAAAGGGAGTCTGGTTGCTGGGGTCCATATAGCCAGTCTCCCAGGATACAGAGCAGGATGAAAAGCTAGCGAGTGGAACTGCAGGAGAACATGGACAGTGTCGGGCACAGACCACTGACAAACTAAAGAGATGGACACGCTTCAGAAAAGAAAGCAGGATGGCCAGGCCTGTGATTTTAATCATGGGACCTTGCCTAGTGGTAAAGCCCCATTAAATGTCTGGAAATCCGAATCAGAAGGACCAGCAGAAGGACCAGTTCTTCCCTAGGAATGGATCAAAGGTAGGTCCTATGGATATGGTTTGTTTGTCCCCATCAAAACTCATGTTGAAATTTGATCAGTTAGCATTAAAATTATTTGTGAAGGACAGAAAACTGCCAAATAACAGTGGCTTAAACAAGGTGGAAGTTTCCTTTTCTCGAGGCTCTTCTTCATAAAATCTCCAGGGCCTCAAACTTCTCTGCCATTATCGAGCAACGTTCCTCAGTCTCATGGTTCCAACAGCAGCCTACATGTTCCAGGCAGCCAGAAGAGGAAGGAACGAAGAAGGGGCTGAGACAGTTGGTTGGCTGGCTGTCCTGGAAGCTGAAACAAGATGCTTTCAGTTACATGCTTGAAATGATTAATTTTATGTATCAACTTGACTGGGCCACAGGGTGCCCAGAGATTTGGTCAAACAGTATTCTGCATGTGTCTGTGAGAGTATTTTTGGATGAGATTAACAACTGAATTGACAGACTGAGTAAAGCATATTTTCCATCCTAATATGGGTGGGCCTCATCCAATCTACTGAAGACCTGAAGAGAACAAAAGGTTGACCCTCCTATGTATTCTTCAAAGTATCCTATGAGTAAGAGAGACTCCTCCTGCCTGACTGCCTTGACCACGGGACATGGGCTCTTTCTTGCCCTCAGTCTCAAACTAAAATACTGGTCTCTTCGTGGGTCTTGAGCCTGCCAGTGTTTGGACTGGAACTACACCATGGCTCTTCTGGGTCTCCTGCTTGCTGGCTGATGATTTCGGTACTTGTCAGCCTTCATAATCTCATGAGTCAATTCCTTATTATACATCAATATCTATCAGTCTGTCAATCATTGATCACTTCTCTATCTCTTGGTTTTGTTTCTCTGGAAAATACTGACTAATACTATTGTCTGGAACTTAGTATGGAAGAGGGACAGTAAGTATATGGGGTCAAATGTATAGGAGTACAGCTAAAAGACTTTGCTGCAGGAGAGGCATTGAAGCATTGAGGGCAGTTGTGAACCACTAATGATGTTGATGCAGTATTTTATTTCAGGAGCTGATCAAGAGTATTGTCATTTTAGCAGTTTGGGTCCTCCATTTATCACACTGAATATAGTGCCTTCCTCTGTCGTACCAGATGAAAGTTTACAAATGATGCTAATCATTTCCAAATTCCTTCATTTTTGCTATCTATCCAGATTATTTTAAATACAGTATCTCTATAAATAGCACTTTGTCCATTGACATGTTTGTGTTTATATGATTTGTGTGTGTGTGTGTGTGTGTGGCGCGCGCGTGCGTGCAAAATATGGAGATAGGGTATTTTGTCTACCTTAATCCCTGGAATGAAAGTAATGGTGATTACTTTCGTACAGCAAGTAATAAACTCCCGAATTATTGGCATTTCCTTTTTCTTATACTAGACAGAGTCAAGGGTGAAGGATGATAAAGAAAAGTTTTGACCATAGTGCCTGATTACCTTCCCCCAATTCCTAGATTGGGGATTTTCAAGCCTTTCACTGGCTAGGGGTAGATGTCGCTATAGTATCAGCGGTCTAGTCCTTGAATTCAGAAGCAGCTATCCAAGCTCTTATAAGAACTGATGATAGGAACTTGCATCTCTTCTCAAGTTCTGCACAAGAACCACTTGTCCATAGCTCCTGATGGTTATCGCTCAGCTGTTTCTTGCCTGCTGTTCTTTCCATGTGCAGGGAGAGCATGGGAGTATGGAACCTCAGTTTGGTTTGCTATTGTTAGGACATCAAACTAATCATTAGGAGGAAAGTCGAATAAACATTTACTTTTGACTTTTAATTGGTTACTAAACTTAAGAAAGCTTTACTTAGCAGCAAGACCAACTACATAATTGCAGGGCCCTGTGCAATGTGAAAAATTTGGGTCCCTTGTTTCAAAAATATTAAGAATCTCAAAATAGTGACAGACCTTTAAGGCCAATTCAGGGTCCTCCTGAGTGCAGGACTCTGTAACTGCACAGGTAGCACAGCTAGGATGCAGACACTGCTCAACATTGTACATTTGGTATTTTAATGTCTTTGAAATCCTTACAAAACTCTTACCTCCTCTCCTCTCACCCAGGTTCCCAACTCTTCTGTTTGTTTGTTTTTTTCCAAAACTTTACTTGTGTACAATACTATGAAACATGACAGGATCTAATGAGAAAGTATTAATTGGCTTTAACCTAGGTTTTTTTTCATTTTTATTTCTGAATATCAGCGCTCATAGCCCTTTTCCCTGTTTTCTGACTTACCCTAATACAACTCCATATCTTACAAAGCTTCATAGTCCTTTATATGCAGGTGGTGAACATTTGTGTGGCTATTTGCAGGCAATGGATTAGTATCAATAAATTGAGAGTATTCTTCAAAGGTCCTTGACATTGAATATGAAAAAATGATCTGTAAGAATTAAGTCATCCACATGTAGCACAGATGAACTAATTACCAAGGGAGATGGCATATATCTGGATCATAAAAGACTTATAAGGCAAATTAAAGGCATGCATTCTAATCAAAATACTTTCTGATTGCTTTATTTCCTGAAATACTCTATTATCAGTGTCAGGGTTCTCCAGAGAAACAAAATCAATAGAATGTATGTGTGTGTGTGTGTGTGTGTGTATCCTGTATGAAATACGGTTTAATAATGTAGGAAATGCAGAAGGATGAGTGAGTGGAATTACATGTGAGAAACTGCCTTCCATGATTATGAAAGTAGGCAAGTTCAAAGATCTGCAGGTGAGTCAGCAAGCTTGGCTAGAGACCAGACTGGCAGGCTCAAGCTCAAGACGTAGGAGGAGCTGATGTCCCAGTTTGAAGGTAGCCAGGCAGCAAGAATACTTAGGGGACAGTAGTTTTTTGTTTTATTCAGGCCTTCAAATGATTGGTTGAGGCCTGCCTGCACTGGAAAGGGCAATCTGCTTTATTCAGTCTATCTGTTTAAATGCCAATCTCACTCAACAACAACCCAAAGAAACACCCAGAATAATGTTTGACTGAATACCTGGGACCCCCATAGCCCAGTCAAGTTGACACATGAAATTAAGGTATCACAGGTATCCTGTTGTCACAAACTCTGTATAGCACTTACAATTTCTGGTTTCACAGTTGGTACAGAAAGTTAGCTACTGGTCATCATTTGTTTAATTCTACACCTGGCCATAACTTAAGATTAATTAGAACAAAATTTAATTAGAAAGAAAGATTTAATTAGATATAAATTCTTTGCATCAACAGTTCACTGAGTGCTTGTTTTGTGCTAGGCACAGGTTAGGACTGCAAAGATGACTACAAAATGGCTGATTACTACAAAGGATATTGCAGTAATTTTAGTTTTATTTTTTATTTTTTGAGACGGAGTTTCACTCTTGTTGCCCCAGCTGGTGTGCAATGGTGTGATCTTGGCTCACTGCAACCTTCGCCTCCCAGGTTTAAGTGATTCTTCTGCCTCAGCTTCCCGGGTAGCTGGGATTACAGGTGCCCGCCACCATGCCCAGCTATTATTTTGTATTTTTAGTAGAGGCGGGGTTTCACCATATTGGTCAGGCTGGTCTTGAACTCCTGACCTCAGGTGGTCCACCCACCTCGGCCTCCCAAAGTGCTGAGATTACAGGTGTGAGCCACCTCACCTGGCAGGACATTGGTTAGAAGCAGCTTTAGTAAGTGGATTTCACCTGAGAATTTCTTCCTATACTTTAAGTGTCTCTTGTCAGAGATGTGATTTATTTTCTCTTGTGATTGCACTTTTAAAGTTGGAACCTATGAATGCCATCAGCACTGCGACGTGGAATATGGTTTGGTTATGTAGGAAATGCAGAAGGCTGAGTGAGTGGAATTACTCAAAAGTGGATCAGAAAGCAGCTATGGTCATAGACATCAGCCTCAGTGGGGCGACAGGAGTTGGAAGGAGTAAACTGAGGGAAAAAAAATCAGAAGAATATTGAATGAAATAGACAGTGAGACTGAAAGGGAGAAGGGTGAGGTAGGCCGAGACAGCTGGTCACATTCAGCTCTAAATTCTTGAAGTAGTTTAGACTACACCAAGGAAGAGGGAGAAAACCAGCCTAGAGCTCAGAGAAGGTGGGTGTGGCAAAAGGGAAATAAGAACTGTCATTGCTGAATTCCTTGAGGAAAAACTGTGAAGAGGCTTGAGGCCTCAAGGGCATTGCAGACATGAGTCAGAACAAGCTTGAACTAAAAGGAAGATTTGGTTAATGAATCAAATATTAATGCCACATTTTCTCTTATTTCAAGTGTTTTTTTCCAACTATTCTTCTGTGTGAAATGTCTTTGCTCTCTACCATCACCTTATTATTAATAACTCCTGTTAACTCTTAGGTCTCAGCCTTGCTGTTACTTCCTCCCCAGAAGTCTCCTTTAATCCCTAAAGACTGGGCTTGGTGCCTTTCCCCTGTGTTCTCATGTCACCCTACTCTAGAACTCATGACACTGATTGAAATTGCTTTCCAACATGTCTGTTTTCCTGAACAAGCTGGGAGCTCCTTGATGACAATAGCTGTGTCTTGTTTGAAGTCCTAGGCCCAGAAACTACAAACTTGGTAGATATTTGCTGCATGAAAGAAGGAATGAAAGAATGAATGAGGACTTGATTCCTGTACTCTCAACGTTTAAGGCACTGTGCTGAGTATTCGGTAAGAGGGCAGTAGGAAGGGTGAGGTAGAGGTGTGGTGAAACCAAAAAATTGAACACTGTTCCTGGCCTCGGAGAACCTGTAGTCTAGTAACACTTGTAAATAATGGTGTAACACAAGACGCGTGACATAATACAGTACTATCGCACGAGACAAGAGAATAGGATTGCCAGATTTAGCACATAAACATACAGGATGCCCAGTGGAATTCGAATTTCAGATAAGCAACAAATAGTACGTGTATGTCTCATGGAATATTTGGGGAGATACTAATAGTAAAAATTATTCATCGCTTATTAAAATTCAAATTTGATTATATATCCTATATTATATTAACCCTAAATGAGAAGAACTGGGGCTGTAAGAGATTGCTTCTGTTTATTTCTATTTATTTATTTATTTTCTTTCAGGGATGGAGTGGAGCTATTGGAGAAAGGTAAATGATTTGGGAAATATTTCTGGAAAAGATAGGAACTGAGTTGAATTGCAAAGATCACAAGACAAAACGTGAAGAGATGCAGTTCTGGGAGGAGAAACCTCAAATGAAAAGGTGAGATTGTGGCAGGATCAGAGACTGGCTGGCATCCGGTTTGGCCAGAGTGTGAAAGGGTGGTGAGAAACTCAGCTAGAGGGTTGGGCAAGGCCTGGTGACTCCATGTGTTCCAAAGCCTCAGTCTCCTGGGCACCCTGCCCCCTTCACCTTGGCCACGCTTTGTGTTAAACAAGCCGAAGTAGATCATTCTGCCTGAGCAAACGTTTCATCCTTACCTAGTTAATTAGGCTTGAACATTAGTCTCTCTCTGGAAATAGTGAAGAAGAAACACCAGGAGCATTTTGCAAGGGTTATACATTGCTCAATGTTTGCGTTTTTCAAACACTGGTGTCAAAACAGCGTGTCTAGCAAAGTTGAGGGAAAAGTGAAAACTAATGATGACTTATCAAAACAAGATGTGATGCTGTGGGAAATATTATTAATGTCGACGGCATTTGTGATTTTTGTCTTTCTCTTCTGTTATAACATATTTAGCATTATATAGTAAATATAGAATAAAACAGATACAAATGGCTTATTTGTAATCTAAGAAGAGGGGTACATATTTATATAATAAAGTTGGGCACCTACTGTGTGCCAGGTGGCAACATATGTTATTTCTTTTAATCTTCATAACAATACTATAATACTATGGTATATGCTACCATGATTTTAATGTGCATCTTGCTGAATTTCACAATGTTTATTTGCTCATCTATGATCACTCAACTAGCAATTGGTTATTTTGAAATTCAAATCTGGTTTGACTTCAACATCTATATCGTTTCCATTTACCACACCTGTAGATAGGTACTCACAGATAAACAACAATTATGGTGTACTTATAGTAGGTACATTGTGGGAACAGACAGGAGGGAACAACTAATTCTGTCTTGTGGACATCAAGGGTGGCTTTGGAAGGAGATGACTCTTGGGTGATGATTGATGAAAATGATCTCATTTTCTAATAAGGTTCACAACAGGTAATGCATGAAACATATTCACAAGTAAAAGAAATATTAATAGTTTTAAAAACACATGTATTTCATCCTAATAAGCTCTCATTAGGTTTCTGTAATCTTTTATTAAATGTTCCACATTGATCACATTAGTGACAAACACAAATTCTTTTTTTTTTTGAGATGGAGTTTCACTCTTGTTGCCCAGACTAGACGGCAATGGTGCAATCTCGACTCACCGCAACCTCTGCCTCCCATGTTCAAGTGATTCTCCTGCCTCAAGCTCCCAAGTAGCTGGGATTACAGGTATGTGCCACCATGCCCTGCTAATTTTGTATTTTCAGCAGAGATGGGGTTTCTCCTTGTTTGTCAGGCTGGTTTCAAGCTCCCGAAACCCGGTGATCTGCCCGCCTTAGCCTCCTAAAGTGCTGGAATTACAGGTGTGAGCCACCGCACCTGATCAACAAACACAAATTCTTATACTTGGTACCACTAACATCATTAGTCATATTCATTAGATGGTCATTATTTATTAAGTTAAATTAAATAATTAAGTCTTCATCAAATAATTAAAACCTTCAGCTACTTACATGATTATAGTTTGGTGCTGTTTTTGCAGAAACACTACACATTCACATAGAAATGTGTTTAAAACTTTTTTATAATTCTATAAACTACATGAATGGTTATACAGTTGAGCTGACTAAATTCCTCCCACATAATTATTTCAATTACATAAAATGTTACATAACTAGAAATGTATTATAGCTATAAAATAGTCGTCTGTAATTACATAAGATTAAATTCAGTAAAAACAAAGGCCTAAAATTTTAACAACATACTCTCTAGAGAAAAGTTGCTGAATGGTTGTGTTCCTATGATTTTTAAAATACAATTACAAAACTAAAAATAAAACATTTTTCAATATTTTGCTTTCTCAAAAGACATTAGCCAAATTTTAATAAAAACATTGAAGAGTCTGTCTTGCATACACTCTGATGAAGTGACCTAATATTACCATCCTCTTTTAAATGAAATCTTGCTTCACAAATCTCTCCAAGAAGCCCTGTAGACAGATCTTACTTTCCTTTCTGTTAATGCTTACCTTTGATCTGTTAGCAACTTATTTCTTTTTTTTTTTTCTTTTTTTTTTTTTTTTTTTTCAGACAGAGTCTCACTCCGTCACCAGGCGCCAGGCTGGAGTGCAATGGCGCGACCTCGGCTCACTGCAACCTCCGCCGCCCGGGTTCAAGCAATTCTCCTGCCTCAGCCTCCCGAGTAGCCGGGACTACAGGCGCACGCCACCACGCCCAGCTAATTTTTTTGTATTTTTAGTAGAGACGGGGTTTCACCAAGTTGGCCAGGATGGTCTCGATCTCTTGACCTCATGATCCGCCCACAGCAACTTATTTCTATTGTTACAGGTAGTTAGATAGGCATGAGCCGGGCAGGAGAGGGCTCTGCCCCCCACCCACTAGGAATGTCCGGTGATGGTTTGACAATTATCACACTGCCTCTCTAGCGATGATAATTCAGCAGCCAGTGCCAGGGAGAGACAATCTCCTGATGATCCACAGCTGTTAACATGAAAGTGTTAATTGAATGGAGATGCCAAGGGCAAGCAGCTCCTAGGCATGTGTCCTAAGAGACACGCTGGCAGAGTATGATCTTGCCGGGACACGCCACCAGAAAAAAAGGGAAAGAAGAATCAGAGGGGCATCTGTACAACTTCTTAAATTCACTGTGAGCTCAATTCCCAGTAGTAGGGAGGGCACTGCGCATGCGGGAAGCCCACCCTAAGAAAAGAATTATGGGAAAGAGGCCAGCCTGCAAAGCCCTAGGATCAAGGTTAAACACGCTCTTTTTGACCTTCAGGCACCCTCTTGGGTTTCTTCCAAGTGAACTTTCTTTCCTGTTTTAAAGTTTAAATAAACTTCCACTCTGGTGCTGAAACTTGCCTTGGTCTTTTTTTTCTGCTTTATGCCCCTCAGTCGAATTCTTTCTTCTGAGGAGGCAAGACTTGAAGCTGCTGCAGACGCCTGTGGATTCACCACCAGTAAATCGGAGTAGCCACTGGGAACGATAGGTTGCTTGAGAAGCTTTGCAGGTTGTTTTTGTTTTTTGTCTGTTTGTTTGGGACGGGGTCTCACTTTGTTGCCCAGGCTGGAGTGCAGTGGTGCATTCTCAGCTCACTGCAACCTCTGCCTCCCGGTTTCAAGTGATCCTTCCACCTCAGCCTCCTGAGTACCTGGGACTACAGGCGTGCACCACCACACCCGGCTAATTTTTATTTTTATTTTGTATTTTTGGTAGAGACGGGGTTTCACCATGTTCCCCAGCTGGTCTTGAACTCCTGAGCTGAAGCAATCTGCCTACCTCAGCCTCCCAAATTCTGAGATTACAGACGTGAGCCATCGCGCCTACCCTTGCAAGTTGTTTTTTGTTGAACAGAAAAAGTGATTCAAAAATGCCCAGGACTCTGTTCTTTACTCAGCAAGCTTACACAGCCATCTTTGATTGACTGATTTTTTGACAATGACTATCAGATGTGTTCCTCAATGAATCACGTAAGTTTGCTGTTTATATTCATTAAAGAATACATTTTAAATGAGGATAAAATTACAGCTTTTATACAATATAAAATGAACGTGTCAAAGATTTTATTTAAGTCAGAATTAATGAGGTGATGACTAGATGTTGTAAGGAGTTCAAAAGAGAACCACACATTTACAGTCGAATAAGGAATGTGAAACAAATTTGCAAATAATGCAAAACTGATAAAACTGGTCAATATGCAAGTAAACCCAATTTGCATTTTCATGGACAGAGATTATTTGCATTCCAATTTTCTCCAAGGTAACTTGTGTGTCTAAAGAGTTGTGAAATAGCCCAGTCAGAGGTAAACAAAGGCACAGATAACCCAGATGGATGAGCTAGACGGTCTTTCACCTTTTTTCTCTACGTATTCTTTCTTTACTTGGGTGATTTTGGTTCATCTGACACCTTTTTAATAATAAATAAATCAAGATCCAGAAATTAGTGAATAAAATTATGTATTGGGGCTGTAGGGGAAAATATTTCTCTCTACTCTGCATATCTTTTAGCTGGCACAGACCCCTGTAACAAAAGACAGATTAATGAGGGAAAAACAGACATTTCGTAATATGTATATCTTCTATATACCTTCGAGAAATTTAGAGAAATAAGCTAATCTCAAAGACATGGCTTTGAATTCAGGCTTAAATCCTATCTTCCATGAAACAAAGAAAGAAGGGCGAGAAAAGGCCAGTTATGCCCAGGAAAACACGGTAAGCAAAGGTAAAGTTTGTTACTCAGATCTAAGTTGGTGCCTTCTCTACTGAGTCTCTGATGATAGTCATCCTTCTCATCCTGGTACAGAGAGGACACTTACAAATGGAGATTTCCTTTACAGATATAAATTTTCCTTACAAAAGGGTAACTTTTACTCTGTTTTCAGAGCTTCTCCTGTGTCTGCAGTTTCTCAAAATAATCAGCTCAAAATAATCCTTATGCCAAACAGGCATATTTTGGGGGTGGCATATTCTCATCTCCTACAGGTCAAAGATATTCACATTCAGGAGTTTGGGAATGAAACTCATTTTGGATAATAACATAAAAATCAAGGTTCTTTTGAGGACATGGTGTCAACTAATTATAATTTGACACAAAAATGGAACTGTCATTCTGTTTTCTGTACATGGTCCATGAAATACAGTATAAGCATTTGGAATGATTTGGGTCAGTTGTCCAACTACCAGCAATCTCCTTATAACTCACAGATCCCCTCTATAATAATCACAGTGATAATAACAGCAATAATAATAAAAACTGTGACACCTGAGTCTTATTGGATCCCCTAACAGGTGCCAGACACTGTGTTAGGTGTTTTTTCTATAATTTCTTAAATTTAATTTTCATAATACCACATGCAATGGATATAATTACGCTAGTTTGCGAAACAGCAGTTCATGCCTTCCTTACGCTCAGCCCCTCTTTTCAATAAAGAAAAAAAATTTAAGCAAACAAGTTTCATTGAATGATTTCAATTATAGTATTTCAAAAGCGTGATTCAGGGAACTAAACAGCAGTCCTTCTTTGGCTACGGTTTCCTCAATAACTTGGCTTCTTTCCCCTCACTTTGAAAAGTTATATATAGCTTTAGATAATCACTGACGTTTAATTTCTATGAAATGCTTTAAAAGGCTCACAAGGTATAAAACTCATTTATTCCCCTTTTTATAAGTGGAAAGACTTGAAGAGGACTTGAGTGCTTTGCTTTTACAGAGTTAGGGTCTAGAACTTCTGACTTCTAGTCATTCAGAGAGAAAACATCTGAAAGAGTCATGCAATGAAATCACAAAGCAAACATTGTTTGGCGAACTGAGATAGTATCTAGACTACTCACACTGAAAAGCTAATTTATGTTCACACTATTTTCCTCTTTGCACTCCTCTCCTTTCTTCTTTGTCTGTTTTCTTTATCCACTTCATATGCTGCAAGAGTCATTTAGTACCTGACTACACAAAAAGAAATATGCTGTTTGACTTTCTTTTTTGCATATACTAGGGGACTAATTTTAGTGTATTTTGCATTCTTTTATAGATGACTTTTTTTTTGGCTGTCCTATAGTTAGAGTTCTAAACTCTTGCTATCTTGCTGTGTATTTTTATTTCCCTGCTTTGCATTGTGGCAAAAAGAAAACAAAAAGCCATCACTACGCTAGGGGCACCCTCTAAATAAAGACGGCTTTCCCCAGGTCTGACTGTGACTTTCCCCCACCCCACTAGTGAAAATGGTTAGAACAAGGAAGTAGCATGAGTCATTGCTATTGCCACACCCTCAGGAAAACCCCTGCTCCATCTTCCTCTTGTGCTATGGTGACTCTTTCTAGCCAAAGTCCCCGGGTCAGAGGAGCAAAGTTTTCAAAACATACTCATGGGTTTCTGGAGGAATGCAGCATTGATTTGATTGACAACAAGAATGCAAAGTTAGATACCAAAAATAAAAAAAATAAAAACTTTGAGTGAAAAACAGAAGAATGGGCCTGATCCAAACATTCATTTATGAGCTGGTTGTTTGAAAGTGGGAATGTAGTTTTCATTTTTTATGTATATATCCTTGATGGTTGTTAGGACTGCTAGACTATCCACTCAAGCATATCCTACACCTAAATGGCTGAGGTGTGTATAGTATTGTTTCAGGGGGAAGGTTCATTGGCTTTCCTGTTTGGTTACCAGGGACATGTTTTCTCATCCTTTTCCATGGTTCTAACAGCTGGTGGGTGATGTTCCTTTAGCTATTTGGCCAGGCAATGAGAATAGGACTTCTGGAGACAAAAATACTTGCTGCAGAGATCAGTCTGGAAAGGAGGAGGAGAAAACCTTGATTTCTGTTGTGGAGGAGAGAAGGTGATTTTGATATGGACAGAAGACAGGGAAATACTGGGTAGAAGAGGTGGTTCCCCAGCAAAGTTCCCACCCTCAAGCCTGGAGACTCATGGCCCTAAGTGGGAACAGGCATTTCTGTTTTCATGCCACAAAAGTTGCCTTTTCGCTCACCATGAGTCTCCCCATCCTGTACCCATATAAACTCTGAACCCCAGGCTTCAGAAGCAGATGAGCAGATAGGAGACAAGCAGGTATACAACACAGCAGAGAAAGAGAGAACAGAAGGAACATCTGAACACCAGGAGGAGCTCGGCTGGAGGTAGTTTGGCTGCTGGATGACCAAACTCCAAGGGAAGATCATCTTCCCACTCTATCCCCCCTCCCAGCTCCCCATCCATCCTGCTGAGAGCCACCTCCATCACTCAATAAAACCCTGCATTCATCCTTCAGGCCCATGTGTGACCTGATTCTTCTGGCATGCTGGGCAAGAGCTTGGGGTACAGAAAGCTGTCACACTGGCCCTCTGCCCTTGCAAAAAGGCAAGGGTCAGTTGAGCTAGTTAACACTTATACCATCTGTGGATGACAAGGGTAAAAGAGCATTGTAACACTGGGGCTGCAGGCACCTACCCCTAGATACTACCACGGGGCTGGAGCCCAGAGCACTTGCCCTGGCTCCTGCAGCTGCTGGTCTGTGTGTTCCCCTTCCCATCAGGGGTTTGAGCAGTGGTGGCAACTGAACAGGTGAGCCACATCCCTGTTGCATGTCCTATGAGGGGGGATCAGAAAACTCTCCCGTTTTAATTTGGGTCAACTGCCTGGGTCATTTCTATCATTAGGGATGGGAAAATAGAGGAGAGGCAGGGGAAAATGTGGGGCAGTGGGAAGTGATGGTCTTGGTGAGGAATAGAGTGAAAAGTCATACCTTTTAGGAGAATGAGGACTGGCTTGCTGTTCTCACTTGTGGGTGGCAAGTGGTATCACATTGTGATTTTTATTTGTATTTCCCTAATGACTAACGATGAGCATTTTTTAATGTACTCATTGGCCATTTGGAAATATTTGAAGAAATGTCTATAAAATCATTTTTCTTAATTGAGTTGTCTTTATATTGTTGATCTCTAAGAGTTCTTTATATATTCTGCATTGTATATTCAGTCTTTTATCACATACATGATTTGCAAATATATTTTTCCCATTCTGTGGGTTGTCTTTTTGTTTTATTGGTTGTGTCCTTAGAAATGGGGTTTTTAATTTCTATGAAATCCAATTTATCTACTTTTTCTTTTGTTGCTTGTGCATCTGGTGTTATACATGTTTATTAGTCTTTTTCATGCCACTGATAAAGACATACCCATAGCCTGGCATGGTGGCTTGCACTTGTAATCCCAGCACTTTGGGGGGCCAAGGTGGGTGAATTACTTGAGGTCAGGATTTCAAGACCAGCCTGGCCTATATGGTGAAACCCTGTCTCTACTAAAACACACACACACACACACACACACACACACATACACACACACACATTAACTGGGCATGGTGGCGCATGCCTATAATCCCAGTTACTTGGGAGACTGAGGCAGGAGAATAGCTTGAACTCAGGAGGAAAATGTTGCAGTGAGCCAAGATCATGGTACTGCACTCCAGCCTGGGCAACAGAGCTAGACTCTGTATTAAAAAAAAAAAGAGAGAGAGAGATATACCTAAGACTGGACACTTTACAATAGGAAGAGGTTTATGGGACTCATAGTTCCATGTGGCTAGAGAGGCCTTACAATCATGGCAAAGGTGAAAGTCACATCTCACCTGGCAGCAGACCAGAGGAGTGAGAACCAAGTGAAAGGGGTTTTCCCTTATAGAACCATCAGATCTTTGAGACTTACTCACTACCACAAGAACAGTATGGGGGAAATTACCCCCATGATTCAATTATTTCCCACAGGTTCCTTCTTGCAACACAACAGAATTATGGGAGCTACAATTCAAGATGAGATTTGACTGGGGACACAGCCAAACCATATCAATCTCTAAACCAAAAATAAAGTTCTAAGCCCTTCAACCATCCAAACAAACCCCTCCTCTTGACCAAGGGCATTCCAAAGTTAACCTGAAAAACTGGTTCGGGCCATGATGGGAAAGGATAGTCAGATATGCCTCATTAGATCCTCTTCCCTTTTGGAATTCAGAAAAGCATTTCAGCATTAACATCAACACAGACCTTAAGTCTTGTAAGAAGCATTTACAATCTATTCTCTCTGAAGTCTTCTACCTGGAGGTTTTGTCTACATGATGAAACTTTGGTCTCCACAGCCTCTTATCTTAACCCAGACATTCCATTCTATTAATTTCAGGTCTTTAGATAATAACTTAACCCTTTCAACCAATTGCCAATCAGAAAATCTTTAAATCTACCTATGACCTGGAAGCCACGCTTCAAGTTGTCCCACCTCTATAGATCAAAACAATGTATTGATTGATGTAGTATGTCTCCCTGAAATGTAAAAAACAACCTGTACCTGACCACCTTGAGCACATGCCATCAGGACCTCCTGAGCCTATGTCATGGGTGCATCCTTAACCTTCGCAAAATACACTTTCTAAATTGATTGAGACTTGTCTCAGATACTTTTGGGTTCACAAATCTAAGAAACCATTGCCTAACTCAATGTTACGAAGATTTGCTCTTATGCTTTCTTCTAAGACTTTTATAGTTTTATCCCTTATATTTAGGTCTATGGTTGACCTTTATAGTTTTACTCCTTATATTTAGGTCTATGAATTTTTGTATATGGTGTCAAGTAGGGCCTCAAATTTATTCTTTTGCATATGGATATTTAGTTGTCCCAGCACCATTTGTTGAAAAAACTAGTTTCTTCATTAAATTTTCTTGACATCTTTGCTGAAAAATCATTTGACCTATAAATGTAAGAGTTTATTTCTGAATCCGGTTCTGTTTTGTTGATCTCTATGTCTATGCTTATGCCAGTACTACATAGTCTTAATCACTGCAGTTTTGTAATAAGTTTTGAAACTGATAAGCCTAAGTCTTACACTTTTGTTCATCTTTTTCAAGGTTGTTTTGGTTATTGTGGTTCCTTTGAGTTCTCACATAAATTTTAGGATTTGCTTGTCAACTTCTGAAAAATGTAGCTGAGATTTTGAGAAGGATTGAGTTGAACGTGTGTTTTAATTTGTGAAATATTGCCATCTTAACACAAGTAAGTCTTCTGATTCATGAACATGAGATGTCTTCTCATTTATTTAGGCCTTCCTTAATTTCTTTCAATGATCTTTTATAGATTTTCAGTGTACAAGTCTTCTACTTTAAAAAATTTTATTTCTGAGGTTTTCTTTTATGCTTTTGCAAACAGTTGTTTTCTTGATTGTATTTTTGATTGTTAATTGCTTTTCTATAGAAATAAAATTCATTTTCATATATTGATCTTGTATTCTGCAAACTTACTATGCTTGTTTATTAGATTCTCATAGTTTTTTTATAGATTTTTCTTGGGATTATATATATATGAGGTTATGTCATCTGCAAATGGAAATAATTTTACTTCTTCCTTTGTAATCTGTCAAGTCTATATTCTTTTTTATGTGCAGCCATTGAAGTCTCTGCCTGGTTTGATTAGCAGTCACCTAATATTAGACAGAGATTTTCTTAAATGCTTTGAACCACTAAGCTTCCCAGTCTTTGCTGATGGGATATATGTGTATGTACCTTTTATTTCTTTCTTTCTGCCTAGCTGCTCTGGCTAGAACCTTCAATACAATGTTAATTAGAAGTGGTGAGAGTAGACATCCTTGTCTTGTTCCTGAACTTTCTTTCACCATTAAGCATGATGTTGGCTAGAGGTTTTTTATAGATGACCTTTACTGGGTCAAGAAAATTCTTTTCTATGCTTAGTTTGTTGTGGGGGGTGAAGGTGATTTCATCAATTGCTTTAAGAAAATCTATTGAGATGATTATGTGGGTTTATCTTTAATTCTACTAATATGGTATATTACATTGATAGATTTCTTATGTTGAGCCAACCTTGCATTCCTAGGATAATCTCACTTAGTCGTGGTGTATAATCCATTTTATATGTTGTTCAATTTGGCTTGCTATACTTTTGTTGAGGATTTTTGTATCTATATTCATAAGATATATTAGTCTGTGTTTTTTTTTTCTCTTTTGATGTCTATATCTGATTATGGTATTATGGTGATATGGCCTCCATAGAATTAGTTGGGAAATGTTCCTTTCTCTGCTACTTTTTCAGAAAAATTTATGAGTGATCTTAAGTCTTTCTAAAATATTCAGTAGAATTCATCATTGAAGTCACTTGAGCATGGGCTTTTTGTAAGAAGTTTTTGGATTACTAATTCAATCTCTTTACTTGTTATAGTTCTATTTGGATATTCAGTTTCTTCTTGAGTCAGTTTTGGTAGTCTGTATCTTTCTAGGAATTTGGCTACCTCACCTAGGTTATTTAATTTGTTAGTACACAATTGTTTGTACTATTTTCTTATAATATTTTTATTTCTTTAAATATCCTAATGATGTCCTTTATCATTTCTGATTTTAGTAATTCGAGTGATTTGTATTTCTTATATGGCATGTCTGCTAGCGATGAATTATTTTAGTTTTTGTTTATCTGGGAATATCTTACTTTCTCCTTCATTTTTGAAAGATGACTTTTGCTGAATATTCTCTGTTGACAATTTTTTTTTTTTTTTTTTGGTGAGACAGAATCTTACTCTGTCGCTCAGGCTGGAGTGCAGTGGCACAATCTTGGCTCACTGCAAACTCCACCTCCTGGCTTCAAGCAATTCTTCAGCCTCAGCCTCCCGAGTAGCTGGGATTACAGGCGCACGCCACCACACCCAGCTTTTTTTTTTGTATTTTTAGTAGAGACAGGGTTTCGCCGTATCGGCCAGGCTGGTCTCGAACTCCTGACCTTGTAATCCACTGCCTCAGCCTCCCAAAGTGCTGGGATTACAGGTGTGAGCTACCATACCTGGCAACAATCTTTTTCTTTCAGCACTTTGAATATATTAATTCCCGTTTCCTTCTAATCTCAATGGTTTCTGATGAAAAGCCAACAGTTAATATTACTAAGAATCCTTTGTATATGGTAAGCCATTTCTCTCTTGCTGCTTTCAAGATTTTGGCTTTGTCTTTATATTTTGACAGTCAGATTACAATGTAACTCACTGTGGATCTTTTTGAGTTTATTCTACTTGAATTTATTTAGATTCTTGACTGTATAATGTGTTTGACCAAATCTGGAAAATTTTTGGCTATTAGTTTTTCAAATGTTATTTCTGTGTTTTTATCAATCTTTTCTGCTCTTGGACTCCCATATGTCGGTATGCTTGATAGTGTCCCACAGGTTTCTTAAGCTTGTTATTTATTTATTTATTTTTTAATATTTTTTCTTTTTGGTCCTGGATAATCACAATTGGGCTATCTTCAAGTTCACTGATTCTTTCTTCTATGAGTTCAAATTTGTTGTTAATCCCATCTAGTGAATTTTAATTTCAGTTATACTTTTCAACTTCAGAATTTCTATTCTTTTAAAACAATAATTTCTAACTTTGAATAGATATTTTTGTTTGATGAGACATTATTCTCACATTTTCCTTTTTTAGATGTGTTCATTACATGATTAAAAGTCTTTGTTTATTGAGTACTTATGGACATAAACATGGCAATAATAAATACTGGGGACTATTAGAGAGGGAAGGGAGGGAGGGGAACAAGGGTTAAATAAACAGCTATTGGGTGCTATGCTCACTACCTGGTCACAGGATCATTCGTACCCAAATCCTCAGTATCATACAGTATACCTATGCAACAAATGTGCACATGTACCCCTTGAGTCTAAAATAAAGCATCAGATTATTAAACAAAAAGCAAAATAAAGTCTTTGTTTGGTAAATCCAAAGTCTGAACTTCAAGGAGAATTTACTCCTGATTTTCTTTTGCATGGGACATTTTTTTTTCTGTGTGTGCATCTCTCTGTTTTTGCTGAAAACTGGACATTTTAAATAATATGTCTACTCTGGAAGATGCTCTCTTCTCCCCAAAGTTTGTTGTTATTGTTGCTATTTTTTTCTTACTACTATTATTGTTTATTCGTTTGCTTAGTGACTTTCCTGCACTAATTTTGTAAAGTCTATATTCTTTTATATGCAGCCATTGAAGTCTCTGCTTGGTTAGATTGGTAGTCAGCTAATGATTAGACAGAGATTTCCTTAAATTCCTTGAACCAATAAGTTTCCCAGGTTTTGGTGATGCTGGATTGGGGTATATCTTTAATGTTCCTACAGGCAATTTACAACTTTGCCTTTGCCTTAACCTTTCTTTTTGCTTGTGTGGATTCTTAAGGTAAGCCAGAGGTGAGAAATTAGGATCTTCTCAGGTACAAAGCCCTGCACACGTGAGTGGCCTTCTTTATTTGCAGGAATATGTCTTATGGACATCTTATTCCTTGGTGGTTGTGTTTTGGTCAGCCTCCTGTTAGCTCCAACCAGTAACGTTGTCTCAGAGAGCTGCAATGTGAAATAATTGCCATCTTAACAAAAACAACAACAAAAAGTGAAACAAAACAAAACAAAAAAAAAAACAAATGCTCTAGGGATAGGGCTGTTGGCACAGAGCAAATTCTGGGATAGGTCAAATAAAGGAAAGCCCCAAGCATGGATATTTTCAGTGAACTGCCACACAGGCCAAGTCTTAACAATTATGAGATTTGGGGGAAGTTTTATATCCATTCGACCCTCTACAGTGGCTGCCAGGCTGCTAGTTTTCATAGCTACTGTGGTTGCAAGGCTGTTGGTTTTCAATGTTACCATGGCACTGGGGTAGGGGAGTAGGACTAGGTCAAGTTAAAATGCCACAAAATAGCCCACTGGTCTTACCAAGTTTCAGTTTTTTTTTTTTTTTCTCTGACTAAACACTCCTTGACATTTTGCAATCTTTTAGCTAATTTCCAGAATTCTGAAAAAGTTGATTTTGACTATTTTTGCCACTGCTCTCATTGCTTTTATGGATGAGCAGATTTTTGATGGTCCTTATTCTACCATTCAATAAGTACTCTCTTTTAGGATATTAAAAGATAAGTTTTTTAAAAAAACATAAATCATGAAGCAAAAATTATGTAAATATTAAATGAACACATGCCAAAGACTTTAAGTCTTTATTTATTGTGGAGCATATTAAGATATTATACATTTAAAAGAGAATTAAATACACATACACACAGAGGGAATTGAGAATGCTGAAATCATTTTACAAGCATATTGGGTAAATACCTACATTTCAATAATCAACTGTATTTCACAAGGCCCAATTATCTTGCATTTCTTCAGGCAAGCATCGTTTGTGTTATTATCAGTTTTTGACAATGTAGACAGTTGTGAAGTAGCTGAAAGTGAGTAAAAGGCCAAGATACACTAGAAGGATAGAGAGACAGGATCCTGGTAATCATTTTTCCCACAGCAAAGTTTTCACAGCTTTTCCTGATAATGGAATGGAGAGGAGAGTGTAGGGTGAAGCAGTCTAACATTTTGAGACAGTGGGCATGTGGCTGAAACAGTGGAAAGGGAGAGAGCAGAGTGCAGGGGTATTTGAGGTAGCTGTTGCTGGCCTCACCTTCAGTGATAAATTCTTCTCTGTGCCTGGCTTCCTCATCTGTAAGGTAAATAATATGGATCAGCTGATGGCTAAAGCTCATTCCATTTCAGCTGTATTCAAATGTGGCCCCCAGACCTGCAGCATCAGTATCACCTGAGACCTTATTAGAACTACAGAGCCTTAGGCCCCATCCCAGTTTTACTGAATCAGAAACTCCAGGGTAGAGCCAAGCAAGCTCTCTAGGTGATTTTGATGCAGATAAATTTTGAGAACCATTGCATATCAATTTTCTATGAGACAGAACTTTGATATTGATATGGTTGGCTGTGCCCCCACCCAAATCTCACTTTGAATCGTGATAATCCCTATGTGTCAAGGGTGGGCCCAGGTGGAGATAATTGAATCATAGGGCTGGTTTCCCCCTGATGGTACTCGTGATCTGATGGGTTTTTTATTTTCCATGACAAAGTCTTGCTCTGTTACCCAGGCTGGAGTGCAGTGGTGTGATCTTGGCTCACTGCAATCTCTGCCTGTCAGGTTCAAGTGATTCTCCTGCCTCAGCCTCCCAAGCAGCTGGGACTACAGGCATGTGCCACCACGCCCAGCTAATTTTTTGTGTTTTTAGTAGAGACGGGGTTTCACTGTGTTAGCCAGGATGGTCTCCATCTCCTGACCTCGTGATCTGCCTGCCTCATTCTCCCAAAGTGCTGGGATTACAGGTGTGAGCTACTGTGCCTGGCCTCGATCTGATGGTTTTATAAACGGAGTTCCCCCTGGACAAGCTCTCTTGCCTGCTGCCATGTAAGATGTGACTTTGCTCCTCACTGGCCTTCCACCATCATTGTGAGGCCTACCTAGCCAAGTGGAACTGTGAGTTAATTAAATCTCTTTCCTTTATAAATTACCCAATGTCATGCACGTGTTTATTAGCATCATGAGAACAGACTAATACAGATATCAAGGAAACTTATTAGCTATCATGACAGCACATTTAGAATTTTCTCGTAAACTTTGAAAGCATCAATTATTTCTGTGTGTAAAGGAGAAAGTCAATTTGGTTAAAGCTCTTTTTACTTTTTATATAAAAATGGAGTTCATTTTCTGCTTACTCAGAATTCATTATAGAGAGTAGCCTACCACTTTTCTATGTCCATTTGTTGTAGGCAAAACCTCAATTCACAATTTATTTTAACATAACCAGTCCAAAGAAAGGTCAGAGAGGTTTTTTTTGTAGCTTTGAGTTTTATATATTTAATACAGTTAGAAACTTCTCTCCTAGTCATCATAGTGGGCAAGAGTGAGGTCAGACTTGCAAAGTCTTGTGCTGGAAAGTTTGTTGTCTTTCTTTCTCTTCACTCACAAAGGCAGTGATTACAAGACACTCTCAATTGTACTTGAAAACTTCTGTATAAACCTCAGTCCTTGGGTTGGGCACTTCTCTGCTTACTTATGATGAGCTATTCTGTTTGTTTGGTACACAGAAAACTGGTCCTGTTTGCCACTATCATTTCCTTACAGTTTACAGTTGTGGTGCACCATTTGAAATGATGGTTTTCAATATCCTAATTGTATTATGTGTCCTTTGTACATTCTCAGCATGATGCTCTTTCCAGCATTTTCTGCATTAGATGGCATTGAGTTGTCTGCTCAATGCCATCTAATCGACTGGTGCAGAGGTGATCATTGTTTCTAACTGGATGCCCTGGCCAGCTGTGAAAACTCTCTTAGCAATTACTTACATTTAAGCATAGGTCGCTGATTACATTGGTCAAAGTAGTTTCTATGAAGTTAAGAACAATGAGACCTTAATACTAATAGTAAAAACCTCATTGTTCACCATGTAGGGAAGCTTCTCCAGCAGGTGTTAATAGGTTTACTACAAAGAAAGCATTATGTCTGTGGTCAAATCCCTCAAAGATTCCTAATGTACATTTGTATCAAAAACTCTGAGAGTCTTATAGTAGAGAAACATCTGTGTTTAACTCACATTTTCATACTTATTTGAGCATGAAACATTTTTATCAATGGCATATCTAATCACATCCAATTTGGGAAAGGTAAGTGTAGAAGATTTGAAATGATCTTTAGAACTTGTTAAAAGGAGCGTTTCTTAAAAATCCAGGAGTGTGGTGTGATGCTGAATCCTCGAAGCCTCCCTGCATTTCCATAACATAGATAAAATAAGACTGGATATTTCACAGAATCCTGTTTTATTCATCTAGTGATCAACACACTTAAATTTTGTGAGGGACAGTCCTATGCAACAAAACATCAACATAAATGTGAGTTATTCAGTGATTACGGTAACTGAGTTGACTGCAGCTTTGTTACTCAAAATGTGGCCCGTGAAAGCACAGCATTGGGATTACCTGGGAGCCTGTTAGAAAAGCAGAGTCTCAGGCTCTAATCCAGACTTATTTTATCTAAAGCTGCATTATAGCAAAATGCATGATAAAGTCTGAAAAACATTGATTACAGCCTTTTGCATTCTTTCTCTTCCTGACACATTTTAGGTTCATTTCTTCTACCTCATTTCTCTTGCTGGTACCCCATCTGGAATTCTTTGCAATAATTCTCTTCCTGGAAATTCATAGACTTTAACATTCGCTTCCATTGAAATGTTGTTCCTCTTTTCCTTCTCTGGATTCTAATATTATATGTGGTTTATTTTATGGCAATATTATGCCTGGCCCTGGGAAAATTCTCAGAAGACCACAGTAAACTTTAGAAAATTTTTAAAATTCTGTAAATTGTTCAACACTGTTGTTTTCTGCTGTTATACCAGAGTAGCACGGACAGGACAATTTCTAAAGGAAATCGAATTTAGATCGTGGTTCCGGAGGTTAGGAAGTCCAAGAGCACGGCACTGGCATTTGGCGGGTGGCATTCCATGGTGGAAAAGTGGAAGGTGGAATTGAGCCCATGAGACAGAGACAGAAATAGGGGCTGGACTTACGCTTTTATCAAATCCCACTCTTGTGATAACTAACCCACTTCCAATATAATGGCATTAATCCATTCATGAGGGCAGAGGCCTTATATTTTCTTTATGGTGTTAACTTCTTAAATAAAGCCTCCATCTTCCAATACTCTTACAATGGCAATTAAATTTCAATGTGTTTTTGTGGGGACATTCAAAACACAGCAACTGTCAATTCGTTTTTCAAAGTCAGTCTCTCTAAGTCTTTATTTATAGGAAGAGACAGAGTATGGGGCTGGGTGTGTTGATGATCCCTTTCCATTTAATAAACGTTGCTAAGAGTTAAAAATGTAAGTCCTGTCTATACAAAAATGAACATTCATTATCACAACAGTTTAATTTCAGATGAGATCAGGCACGTGCAGAGTGGTGTGGCTGCAGACACACAGTAGTTTCAGAAATCAGACTGTCGGAACCATATAGTGATGGCCACAATAGGCACCGAAAAGTCCACGTATAGATTTCTCTAGCAAGGATGCTTCCTTAACAGTGCCACTGCTCCGGCATGGGGTTGAGGTGCTGCTGGGAATTGGTAGCCTCACTGCTTGAAAAGAGACTTTACTTGCTCCTTCCAGTCTCCCTATGATAAAGTTTTAAGAATATCGTAATGAGAATTTTTAGGTTACATATAGATTTTTCCACTGTAGGCAGATGAAGTCACATATTCTGGTTAGACATTAGATAAAGCTTCTGAGATTTGAACATGTTTTCATTAGACAAATGAATATAATTTTTGATGATCTAATACTCTGTAAGTTTCCGGAGGAAGTGGTTAAAGACAAATTTAAATTCTGACAAAGATTTATTCAACTTGTTCTTTGGTGGGGAAGGGGAGCTGAATGGTAAAATTTCAACAATTCAAAACTCATAATTTTCCTTCTTCCGAGTAAATAATGAGTTTCTAGATAACAGAATTCAAAAAAGTTCCCACAACTTTTCTCTTTTTCAGTACTCTCACAAAATATCTATGCATGCCAGTAAATAATGTAGCCTTAATGCATTCAAATATGAATCATGTAAAAGGGAAGTGAAAATGACCAATATGGGAAAAAATGTGATACAAAGAAGTGTATTATGTGTTTAGTGGAGAAACTATGAAAAGTCCTGTGAAAAATCTAAGTGTATGAGGTCACTAACTCAACATTTTAAATCTCTCAGTGCTGAAATTTCATGGTTTGCAAGTAATCTGAAGGGCACTCAGGCTTCGAGGAAGAAGTTTTGCAACTTTAAATTTTTGCCTGTCTCTTGGCCTTAATAAAGCAATTTAAAAATAAAGTATCAAGGGAACTCGGCCTGTCCCTAAATTGAGGAATAATATTGTGCCTTTACAAGCCTGTGACATCATGTATCTTCTTACTTTAAGAAAGCTCAGATTCACTGAGCATTAAGATATTAAGAACCTAGTCACGCACAGAAAATACAAGTTGTTTTTCTCATTTTCCAAAGTGATTGGCTCTGAAACTCTAGAACAGTGTTGTCCAAAACAACTTTCTGTAATAGGCCTGGTGCGGTGGCTCATGCCTGTAATCCCAGCACTTTGGGAGGCCAAGGTGGGTGGATCACCTGTGGTCAGGAGTTCGAGACCAGCCTGGCCGACATGGTGTAACCTTGTCTCTACTAAAAATATAAAAATTAGCCGGGTTTGGTGGTGCATGTCTGTAGTTCCAGCTACTCAGGAGGCTGAAGCAGGTGAATTGCTTGAACTCCGGAGGCAGAGGTTGCAGTGAGCCAAGATTACACTGCTGCACTCCAGCCTGGGCAACAGAATGAGATACTGTCTCCAAAAAAACCCCCACAACTTTCTGTTTCCTCTTCCTATTGTCCCCTGACCCTTATTCTATACCATATACTCCATTTCAATCTTCCAGTACAGTTTATCATGTTCTGGATTTTCCCTGTCTTGTAAATTCTGACAAAATTTTTGTGTCTTTTGTCCTAAGCCTTTGAGCTTTACTTTCTACTCACTGCCAAGAAAGAGTAATTCCCAATAGTGTTCTCGGTGGGAGAAAAAAAAGACCTTCATATGTGATATCTCTCAGGCACCAAATGTACACCTGACAGGCAAATGGCCTTTGGAAGTTTACTGTGTGACTCCACAAGATTGCCTCTGACGGCCAGAGAAGAGGTACTTAGGGAGTATGAGGACCTTCTTTGCTCTCTTCAGTTCACACCATGTAGACAAGCTTACAAAGAATTCCTTCTAGGAGGTTATTTGACATCTATTGAATTTGTTCTGGGGGCTCAGCCAAAAACAAGACAATGGAAAAATTTTATTTCATACCCTATTACATAGTAGATATTGTCTAGATTTAATATATGATGTTTCTATTCTTTGCAAGTAGAACTATTTATCATTAAGTCCTGAGTCGCTTTTTTAAAATGACTAGAGTTTCATGGAGACTAAAGCTTTCACAAAAGTTTAATTTTAAAGTTTTCATTATTTCCTTTGTCTTCATTAGTCTTTAAATAGCAAGTTCTCATTATAAACTAAACTATGCAAAGCATGTAATATACAAGACACTCCTCTCACCCTCTTGCGGCTGGAGGCATCCATGAACTTTAAGTAAAGATTGTTACAGCAGAGATGCAAAAAGAGTGAGTCAATTTTTGGCTTTTGGCTGCAAGAAAAGGCCCTCGAATCCTCCCAATTTTCATTCAGCACTTTCATTGGTTAACTTCTACTCATTAAAAAAAATCACTTAATTGAGGTAAGATTGCTATACAAAAAGCCATACATAATTAATGTGCACAACTTAATGAGTTTGGAGATTAGTATACACCCCTGAAATCATCACCACAATCTATGGCACAAACCTATTCTTCACTTCCAAAAGTTTCCATCTACCCTATTCATTTATTATTCTTATATTTTTGGTGATAAAAATCCTTACCATGAAATCTACTCCTAGCAGGTGTGTAAGTATACAATATAATATTGTTAGGTTATGCAACATAAACAGTACTACCCATTCTTTATCACTTGGCTCTGGTGTCATCTCTTCATAATGCCTTTGCCAGTTTCTGGAAAGTTCTTCTCCTGTTTTGACTTGATAGTATCAATGCGTACCCTTATCTCAGTACTTCATAAGCACTTTGAAATTATCTGTGTTACCTCTGTCTCAGCCCCTACAGTGTTCTTGGAAGGAACCATGTTTTATTTATCTTTATTATCCCTCTTCCAAAGTGCCTATCACATAGTAGGTGCTCAATAAATGTTTATTCAATAGAGAGAAATAGGTAAGATTAGGATCTATTTCTGATCACATTTTACAGGTGAGAAAATGAGCGATATCCAGGAATGGGCAAAGTATTTCAGTAAAGGGCCACAGAGTACATATTTTATGCTTTGTTAGCTAGCTGATCTCTTTCACAAGTACTTAACTCTGCTGTTGTATCGAGACAACAACCATAGACAATCTGGAACTGACTGGGTGTGGCCGTGTTCCAATGAAACTTTATTTACAAAAACAAACAGCACACAGATTTCTTCTAGGGCTCTAGTTTGTACTAACCTAAGACTGGTCTACTGACTTAGTTTGACATCTAGAGTATATTTGCGTATGGCAGAACTCAAAGTCTATTTACATATTTGAATGATAGTATATTGTGGTGGAATAGTAATTTTCTCAATAGTTTGCTAGTGGTCTAAAGATCTGATGTTCAATCAAAGATGTGTAATTTACGACTAAGAGAAAGCAAGTTAAGCCTCACTAATTCTAATGTACTTGTGAGTGGGAAGATACAATGAATATCAGCTGTTCAACAAAATAGTACATGCCTAAGGCCAATCTGTTCCCCTGTGCTCTCCTAGGTCACCAAGAGAATGGACTCTTTAATGGATAAGAATTATGTACTCAATAAAATGGTAATACTGGCTCTGCCTGTCAAAGGCAGTGTTCATTATTCACAGATATATACTTATCAGTGTCCTCCTGAGTTGATGTCTGTTTCCCTCCGTTTCTTGGCATTAGCTACTTCCTCTGGTAGGTGTATCTCCTCACAGGGCTCCATGTGGTCCAGGTTGGATCTTTGCATTTATGGCTCTTCCCATCAGGATGTGGGGGTGTTAGAAGATAGATTCCAAGATCTCTAAGGTCCCAAGCAGTCCTCAAATTTATTAGCTTTTATCTCTTTCAAATGCATCTCTTCCCTGCAAGTCCCCTCTGGCTTGAAACATTTTCTAAGTTTAAATTAGCTGTTTCTTCTCTGACCTCAAGTTGCCACAGCGCATATGGCAGGATTATCTTTGCTATCAGTCTGATCTCTATGTAATTCCCTTTCCTTCTGTGTCTTACCTTCAGTGAACCCAGGGGCACACGTAGACTCTAATCATACATTGATCTAAGCATTTCGGATGCTTTCTTGTGAAGACTAGCTGAACCTGGGGCTGAGACCTTGAGGAGAAGATGGAAAAAGGGTTATTGGGATATGAGGGAAAAGTGTGAAGGCAACAGATTTTTCCGAGTATAACCAGGAAGTAGAAGGAGAACCTGGAAGTAGAAGGAGGACCAGCAAGTAGAAGGAGGGCCAGGAAGTGGAAGGAGTCCCTGTGCCACACTGTGCTTGAGATCAACTTGCCCTCAGTGACCCAATACCCATGGACAACACACCATCTAAAAGTGTTGGGCCCTTATTTGTCTTCTGAACAGAAGGTGGACTTCTTGGTTACCTTGTTAGGGCAGAAAGCATGAAAGGAAATCATGGTGTCCTGGCCTAGATGCAACTGATCGGAACAGCTGGGAATTTCTCTGTGAGATGGAAAACACTGTACCCACCACCACTGTTGCACACACTGCTTTGCCTCTAACAGTTGTATTTCTCATGGGTTAGTCTTGTTTTTAGTTACTACTTTATGAATAAATGTATTCCTCTCAAGGTGGATAGAATAAGATCAACCTCACAGAGTTATTGTGGGGGATAAAATAAGAAGATGTGTGGGCTGGGTGCAGTGGCTCACGCCTGTAATCCCAAAACTTTGGGAGGCTGAAGCAAGTGGATCACTTGAGGTCAGGTGTTCGAGACCAGCCTGGCCAACATGGCGAAACCTCGTCTCTACTAAAAATACAAAAATTAGCTGGGTGTGGTGGTGCACGCCAGTAATCCCAGCTATTCAGGAGGCTAAGGCAGGGGAATCACTTACCTGGGAGTCAGAGGCTACAGTAAGCCAAGATTGAGCCACTGCACTCTAGTCTGGGTGACAGAGTAAGACTCTGTCTCAAAAAAAAAAAAAAAAAAAAAAAAATGCATGCATGGAATGCTTCTAAAATTATTATGATATTCCAAAATAAAGAATTGTTATATGTTAAAAGCTCCCGGAGGATCAAGTTTTATCTTTCTCTGATCTCACATAATGACTCAGATGACAGCATATCATCAAGATATGGTTTATGAGATTTTCCTGAAATTACATCATGTTGATGTCACAGTTATGTGTCTTTGCAATTACAGAATTCCTCCTACATTGAATGTTGTTATTCTCCCTTCACGATTCAGTTCAAATGCCTTCTTCTCTGTAAGGCCTTTGTCAACATCCCCACTTCCTCCAGTTTCCCCAGCGTTCTGCCCATAATTCTCTTATCCACATCACATTGTTTAATGATTGTTTATTTATTTACATGTCTGATTATCCGGCTAGTTTGTGAGCACTTGGGGAAGAGAAAACACATAGCCCATGTTTTATTCATATCTGTATGCCCAATGTGTGCACCAGCTGACAGGATAAATGCTCCATATGTATTCAATATTTCCTAACTGTAAAGTTGATAGTAGTCCTTCCGCTTTGGGGTTTTGCTGATGTTCTCAGTGAAACCCAAGTTTGGAACTCTAATAAGTATATTTGAATATTTCTCAGGCCACTAAATGCGGCTTGGAACTAAAGACGTCTGGTTTACTATAAAAATGTTAATGGTCTCTATTCCTCTGTTCATATTTCCTTTCCATCATTCTCCAATTCCTGCCAAAGAGAATATTCCAAAACAAATCTGTTCATTACTTTCTTAATTAAAATTCTCCAAAGTCTTCCCCCTTGCTAAGGGATACATTTTTTTTAGAATGGCATCCAAGGCCTCACATAACTCGATCCTCTACCCTCCATGTCTTATCTTCTAATGCGTCTTCTCCATTCTCCCCTCAGTCCCCCACCAATACACAACTACCCCACACCTCTGCACCTTCCCCCCAACTACTCACTTTATAGATGCTGAATGACAAGTAATTATCTAAATGGACCACACTGCAGGAACTGCTGTAGCCATTTTTCATCATCGTCCTGTTCTTTCATTGTTGTTTCTATTTCTTCTTTTAGCCCCCTGATTATTTAAACCATATTTTATAGTCAGGTGAATTCCCCACTTGTTACATTTACTGACTCTCATGGTGGTGCTGGTGGACTTTTTCCTGGTGTGCCTGTGTGTGGGTGAGTTTTGTTTTATAGCTTATTTTATTGTGAGATCATTTTCAGCAGCGGTTGATTCTCTTCCCACTCCCAGGTAGTAGAAGTACCAGTTTTGCCAGTTTCCTGGTGGCTTTATGGGTCCTGGACCAGCTCGGTGTCAATGTCTCAGCTTGGGATTTTGACAGCATGGGGACAATATAAGTTGGAGCCGTACATGCTTGTGTGCTTCAGGCCTGTGGGCTTTAGGCTCAGTTTTTCTCCACTGAGTCGCAGGCAGATGACAAGCTTCCTTGCTACTTCTCTAGGCCTTTGGGTGGAGTATTTCCAGTTCCCTTTTCACAGTTGGGCCTGGCTAAATGCAGAGGTTTCAGCTCTGGCTCTCCACTTCACATCTTGTATGGGTCAGTGCCCTTATCCTCTTCCTGCCTGGACATTAAGACTCAGCTGTATTGCTGAGGAGGCCTGACAATCCCCTGAGAGGCTGCAGCATCAGCTCCATTTACTAGCCTGTATTGAATTTCCCTCTTCCCTGCTTAAACCTATGGGTTTGTTTCCTTTTTCTTTTTTCAAGCTTGACCATTTCTCCTTACGCTGTTTTATCTAGCACGTGGAGAATTGGTATCGGTGTAGTAGTCCAAGAGGTTGTTGGAGGGCCTCTGTGTTACCTGCTGTGGTTATACCCATGTCCTCCTTTACACGGAACACTCTGTCATCAAACCAACCCAGACTGCAGGCGTACCTTGCTCATCTTCCATACTCAGCTGAGCATCCCCTTCTCAACTGAGCTTTTTAAAACCTTTCTCCGGATTAGAATTAGTCTCTCCCTCACTGGTACTCCCACCATACACTGCTCGGTTTTAAACCACAGGACCCGTGACACTGGTGTGCTTACAGTGTGTTCATGAGTCCTTTTTCCTTCTTGACGATTATATTTTATAATCCACAAGTATAGGGTGGATTATAGGGTCCTGCATTTTACAGGGTCCCTAACAGGTGTTTAATACAAGCCAAATAATGAATGAATGAGTGAATACATAAAATGGGTGGATAATAAGAAATAACAGAATAGTAGGAATAATAGAATTTTATAGTTCCCGTGGGTCAGGCATGGTGGTGTGCACCTGTAGTCCTGAGGCTGAGGCAGGAGGATCACGTGAGCCCAGGAGTGCCAGGCTGGAATAAGATATGATTATACCACTGCACTCCAGCCTGACAACCGAGTAAGTCCCCACACTCAAAAAAAAAAGAGAGAGAGAGAAAAGTTCCTCTCTCTCTGTCTTTATGCCGTGTTTCTAGGCCACATCTATAAAGAAATTAAGAAAGTCAAATTTAAACAAATTATCTTATCCTGATAAGAAGTGAAATGTAAGATGTTTATTGAAACTAGCAGCAATCACATCTAGTGCCCCTCATGTGCCAGGCACATTAAATTCAAACATCTACTTTTTACAATGACCTTTTGATGTAGGTGCTATGAATATTCTTTTTACACATGGGGGAATTGAGTCACTGAAAGGTTGAATAACTTGACCAAACTCAAAAATGGCAGAGCTAGGATTTGAGCTCAGGCAATCTGGTTCTAGAGTCTGTATTTTTAACCATAATATTAGATAACCTATCAATACTAATGAAGGAAACACATGGACATTTCTGGGTCCATTTTTTTAAAAGCAGTTATTTGTGAGTTTAAAGTAAATCATTATTTTCTGATGAATACTCAGGCTCTTCTTAGAACCCTGCCATCTGGGAAAATAAAAACCTCACTCGGTAAAATACCTCTAAATTTAACTGATAGGTCTAAAAATCCTTCTGGAATTGAATCTAGATCTCAGATATTGTTATATAAACATTTGCCTTTCTTTCTGTTTTCCTTCTTTATTCACAGTGAAAAAAAAAAGAAGAGCAAATACAACCACTTCCTTCTTGTCTTCCTAGAAACATAAGTTGAAGGTTTATTAGAAATCATTTGGCATACATCCCATTTCCTTGAAATCCAGAAAGCACTACCAATATTTTGAATTTATTTTATTTTATTTTTTTTGTTTTTGAGATGGAATCTCTCTCTGTTACCCAGGCTGGAGTACAGTGGCACAATCTCGGCTCAGTGCTACCTCCGCCTCCCAGGTTCAAGTGATTCTCCCACCTCAGCCTCCCAAGTAGTTGGGACTACAGGTGTCTGCCACCACCCCCAGCTAATTTTTTTATTTTTAGTAGGGTCAGGATTTCTCCATGTTGGCCAGGGCAGTCTTGAACTCCTGACCTCAAGTGATGTGCATGCCTGGGCTTCCCAAAGTGCTGGTACTACAGGCTTGAGCCACTGGGCCAGGTCATTCTGGATATACTGATACAAAGTGACCTTGCTTATTCATTCTCCTTATCACCGACCAAGAAGTAAGGATCAAGGTATACTGGATGGAGCAAAGTGACAGGCTCCGTCTGTCCAGCCGTTTTGACTGTCATACCTCCTGTGAGTGGTAACCACAATGCTTATACTTGTGGATGCAGATGCCTGATAATTCCTGCATTGCACATTTGATCTCATCTCTTATCTAAGCTCCTTGAATGGAATTTTGTGGAGAAGTGATAACCTTCCCTGAATGTAAGAGTGGGCTAAAGAATCTCAAACCACAAGACTCATTGACCAGAAGCAAAATGGGAATGTGTTTTTGGAGCAGCAGAAGCTTTTTACTTAGGACTATTAAAGAATATGCTAAAGAAAGATAAGCAACTTGAGCAGTTACTAAATATACCAAGCATGCATGGGGCTGAGATATGCGGGGTTATGTGCAGCTGAACAAACAAAATGACTATTTCTGTAGGGATCCTGAGTGTGTGGCACTTTGGGTTGGATGACGCACCTTACTATTTAAGGAATGCTGGAGAATTATCCTATCTGAAGTCCAGAATAGATTTTTCTCTTCAAGAGAAAATTTGTTTTTCAATGTTTGAATGGACTTTAAGTAAAATATACCTGTTATGAAAATATCTAATAATTTACCATGCCACCAAGATGGCACAGCTTAAGAGCCATGCTGAGATGAGAATTGGTATAATTGGTAGAGTACAACGGGCTTCATTTGTTTTTCCTTTTTGGCAATAAACTGGCTCTTACCGTGTTAGTGAGTTTCAGAAAATGGATGGTTATTAACCTGAGATTACTTGTGAAGCATAATCTAGTTCATTCAGGTGAAAAAATTGGTTTTTTTTAAAAGCCAAAAGTACTATATTTAGATCAATATTTCAACACATGGTAGAAGTGTTTACTTTTATTAAAAGTAGTAAAATTGAAATGTTTGTCATTTAATGAATGATTGACAACCTCGCTTAAGGTATCTTAGTCACATGTAGTATCATAAGCAAGATCCTTAAGGTACTTAAAAGAAAATTAGGCTCTCTGCTTCTCCAGTGTGACAGCCACAATTTCTTGTGCCATGTCAGCCATGTCCCTGAGACACCATGGTGGAAGTGCAGGTCAGGGTAAATGGATTTGGCCACACTGAGCACCTGGTCACCAAGGCTTCTTCTAACTTTGGGAAAGTAGATATTGCCGTCATCAGCGACCCTTCCATTGACCTCAACTACATGCTTTGTATATTCCAGTATGATTCCATGGCATTGTCAAGGCTGAGAATGGGAAACTTGTCATCAATGGAAATCCTATTGCCATGTTACAGGAGCAAGATCCCATCAAATGGGATGATGCCAGTGCTGATTATGTTGTGAAGCCCACTGGCATCTTCACTCCCCCTCCCATGGAGAGGGTTAGGGCTTACTGAGAGGAAGGAGTCAAAATGGTCATCATCTCTGCCTTCTCTGCTGATGACCCCATGTTCATGATGGATGTTAATCATGAGAAGTTCAAAAACAGCCTCAAGGAGCATCAGCAAAGCCTTCTATACCACCAACTTCTTCGTCCTCCTGGCCAAGGTCATCCATGCCAACTTTGGCATCATGGAGGGACTCATGACCATAGGCCATGCCATCACTGCCACCATAAGCCTGGGGAATGGCCCCTCTGGGAAACAGTGGTGTGACAGCCGTGGGGCTTTCCAGAACATCATCTGTGCATCTAGTGGTGCTGCATCTACCAAGCTGAACAGGAAGCTCACATTCTGTGTCCCCACAACCAATGTGTTGGTCATGGACCAGACCTACCATCTGGAGAAACCTGCCAAATATGATGACATCAAGAAGGTGACATGATCAGTGCAGGCATTAGAGGGCCCCTTCAAGGGCATCTTGGTCTATACTGAGCACTAGGCTGTCTCCTGCAACTTTAACAGCGACACTCTTCCACTTTCCATGCTGGGCAGCATTGTCCCCAACAACCACTTTGTCAGGCTCATATCTTGGTATGACAATGAATGCTACAGCAGCAGGTGGTAGGCCTCAAAGGAGTAAGGTCCCCAGACCACCGGCCCCAGCAACAAAGGCATGAGAGGGAACGAGCGGCCCTCAGCTGCTGGGGGAGTTCCTGTCACACTCAGTCACCCACCAAAGTGAGACTCTCCCCTCCTCACTGGTTCCATGGCAGACACCCTGAAGTGGGAGGGGCTTAGGGAGCCCCACCTTGTTGTGTACCATCAATAAAGTCTCCTGTAATAAAAAAAAAAGAAAATAAAAAAATTATACTGAAAGATAGTATTTAATAAGAGTTCAGATGGTTTGTGTTCATGTGTGAATTAGTATCAAGCAATGGATTTATCCTTTTGGAAATTAAACTCCCTTGTAAAAGATATCTGAGTTGTTTATGAGTTACTGGCACTTTCTTATAAAGCTTCTGTTGCTTTTCTCAGAGAACTGGGAAGCCCCTTTCAATTCGGATTGTGTTCTGTGGACAGCTCTCCATCCCAAAGACTGGAAAATCTCTTCTAACCATGGGAGAAAAAACAGCGAGAAACACAGGTACTTTGACAAAAGGATTTCTCACCCCAGTGCTTTCTTACTGCCTGAAATTCTAGTAGTTATAATTCTTCACGAGTCAGATACTTGTTAAAATGTGATATGCTTTGGATTTGTGTTGCCACCCAAATCTTATCTTGAATTATAATCTGAATTGTAATACCTATGTGTTGAAGGAGGGAGGTGATTGGATTATGGGGGCAGTTTCTACCATGCTATCATCATGATAGTGAGTGAGTTCTCGTGAGATCTGATGATGATATCATATTCGTGGCAGTTTGCCCTGTGCGCTGCTCTCCTTCCTGTGGCTATGTAATAGATACCTTGCTTCCCTTTCCCCATGTAATAGATACCTTGCTTCCCTTTCCCCTTCGGCCATACGTTTCCTGAGGCCTCCCCAGCCATGCGGAACTGTGAGTCAATTCAACCTCTTTTGTTTATAAATTACCCAGTCTCAGGTAGTATCTTTGTAGCCATGTGAGAATGGACTAGTATACAATGACTCAGAAAGAAAAACACAACCCTGACTTTAGAGGGATATATTTTTAGGGTGAGATGATATAAATGGGGATCTCACAGTATCAGGATAGTTGACCTCAGTTGACCAAAGAGCCTAAGCTGAAAACAAAAATAGTACCTTACTTTTTAAAATAGCTAATGCTGTAGAGGAAAGCAGTAGGTAACTTGGAGAAAACACAGAGAAAGCGTGAACAGTCAAAATCTGGCAAGCTTGAACCTCACATGGTAGATCATAATTATAACACAATTGCTTATTTTATACCCTGAAAATTTCAGTTCCAAATGAAATCTTGCTGGTAAGTATTTTTCAATGACTATTTTAAAGAACAGCAATCTTGCCTGTTTTGTGTTATACGGCTGTAAAAGGGTTAAAGAGCAACAGTTAAGTCATTGTTAATACTGTGGCATAAAAAATAATGTATTCAAGTCCTTTGTCCATTTCTAAATTGGATTAATTTTACGAATATATTTTATTTAACCAAATACATCTAAATGCTTCATCATGTAATCAACATAAAATGTTAATGAGATTTTTACCTTTTTGTTCATAATGTCTTCAAAATTCAGGATGTATTTTACACTCAGAACGAATCTCAGTTTGAACTGGTCACATTTCAAGTGCTCAAAAGCACAGATGTAGCTGTCATATTGAACAGCACGCTGCAGATGGTTCTCATTTGGTGGTTGGGAATTTGGCTTTGCAGAAGTCTGAGCTCTGTATGGTTTTCTTTTCTCCTTGTAGGTGATTAGCTTTCTGATACCTGAGTAATTGTTTTTTCATTCTTAGAATTCAATAACTTAACAAAGATATATATCAATGTAAAGAGTTCCAAACTTAATTTTCACATTCATTCATTGTGCCAACTGAGTTCTCATTTCAGGACCATTATTTATTTTGTGATATATCTTTGTAATACTTTTCTTTTTCCACTTTTGAGTTATTTTTTCTTCTGGGACACTAACATTTGTTGGCCTCCCTATTTTTGTCCTCCATATCTAGTAGTTTCTCTGTGATTCTTTAAGCACCTCATGTTTATTTTCCTTACTGTAATTATCACAATATTTTTCTAAATGTAAGTAAATTGATTTTATTTTGTGCTCTTTTCATTTTACTTGTTTTTAACTTGTTTTTAGCTTGCTTGGTTTTAATGACATTATTTTGGTTCTTATTTTGTGTTCTAAGCATAGTGTTTTCCTGTTTCATACTACAGCATTCTTTATATTCTAATCTTTTTGCTCTCATTTTGTCAAATTCAGGTGGCTATTGTAAACTTGTCCTATTACTCAAAGCTGTTTTGAAGATGTTCCTTCTTACTGAGTCATATAAAAGAATAAACAACAAAAATATAAAAGAGAATTTTTGAAAAAGAAAACTAAAAGAAGTGTTTCTTCTGTTTCCTGCTTGCTTTATTTTTTTTTTCCTCTTAAGGTTAGGTTGTTTATTTGGTATCTAGCTAATATTGGTCTTGTAAAATAAAGTGGGAAGTGTTTCCTCCTCTTCTAAGGAAGAGCTTATGTGGAATTTGTGCCATTTCTTTTTTTAAATGTTTGGTAGAATTGATTGGTGAAATAATTTGTCAAGGAAATATCTTTTTCAGATGTTTTAAACTATCAATTCAATTTCTTTAATAGTTTTAGGACTATCCAGGTGATCTATTTCATCTTCAGTAAGCTTTGGTATTTATTGATTTTAGAGAAATTGGTCCATTTTATCTCAGTTTTCAAATATATGTGTATAGAGTTATTTGTAGCCTTTACATATTATCTATTTTTTCACATCCATGGGGTTTGTAGTGCTATATTCTCTTTCATTCCTGATCTTGGTAAATCAAGTCAGTTCCAAATAATAGAAATTTTCAGTTGATAGAATTCCAAGAAAATTAGATTTTATCTCAAAGTGAAACAAAATAAGACTTCTAGATCTTGAAATAGATGTATCTCAAATTAATATTTTCAAAATGAATTTCATCATCTGTGAATGAAATTTAAAATGCCCCAACTGGTGCCTTAGTTTTGAAATTTTGTCTTTTTTTTTTTTTTTCTGAGACAGAGTTTAGCTCTTGTTACCCAGGCTGGAGTGCAGTGACGTGGTCTCGGCTCACTGCAACCTCCGCCTCCTGGGTTCAAGTGATTCTCCTGTCTCAGCCTCCCAAGTAGCTGGGATTACAGGCATGAGGCACCACATCCGTCTAATTTTGTATTTTGAGTAGAAACGGGGTTTTTCCATGTTGGCCAGGCTGATTTCAAAATCCTTACCGCAGGTTATCCGCCCGCCTCAGCCTCCCAAAGTGCTGGGATTACAGGTATGAGCCACTGCACCCAGCCAAAATTTTGCCTTTTTAATATCTCTAGGAGGCATTCTATTTTCTCTAGTCTATCTGCACTGCATCTGTTCAGATTCCCTTTACTTCTGTCCAGGATTATTTCAGAAGTCTCTAAATGATTTTTCTGCCTTTCGCTTTAGCTTCCTTATAAACTATTCTCAATGTTGTAGCCAAGCCATATGTTTTAAGTATGATTCTAGGAATATTATCTTTCTTTCACTCTCATGAAAGTTCTTTAGAGTTTCTCTTGTCTTTCAGGCTGCTAAAACAAAAATGCATGAACTGGGTGGCTTATAAACAACAAACATTTGTTTCACACCGTTCTGGAGCCTGAAAAGTCCACAATAAGATGACGACACATTCAATGTCTGGTGAAGGTCCATTTCTGGTTCATCGAAGATGCCCTGTAGCTGTGTCCTCACATGGTGGAAGGCTCAGGCTAGCTCTCTGAAGCCTCTTTTACAGGGGCAGTCATCCCATTAATGAAGTGTCTACCCTAATGACCTAATCACTCCACAAAAGGCCACACTTCCTAATACCATCATGTTGGGGGTTAGAATTTCACCATATGAATGTTGGGGAACACAAACAGAACATAGCAGAGGTCCTCTGCAGTAGTTGAATAGAGAATAAACTCCCAGGCACATTTGCTGTTTCTGTTTTGTTTGTTTGTTTGTTTGTGATCAGACTCTTCCCAGTGTCCATTTTCACATCTTGCCACTCTCTTGCTTTTGTAATCCAACCATACTGACCCATTGTGTTTATTTCACTAAGACTTTATTCATCTCTGTGCCTTTGCACAAATTGTTCTTTATGCTCAGGGTACTCTCCCTTGTCACAGCTCCTTTCCTGGCCAAGACATGCTTAAAAGATTCAAGAGGCCGGGCGCGGTGGCTCACGCCTGTAATCCCAGCACTTTGGGAGGCCGAGGCGGGCGGATCACGAGGTCAAGAGATCGAGACCGTCCTGGTCAACATGGTGAAACCCCGTCTCTACTAAAAATACAAAAAAATTAGCTGGGCGTGGTGGCGCGCGCCTGTAGTCCCAGCTACTCGGGAGGCTGAGGCAGGAGAATGCTTGAACCCGGGCAGCGGAGGTTGCAGTGAGCCGAGGTCGCGCCACTGCACTCCAGCCTGGCGCCTGGTGACTGAGTGAGACTCTGTCTCAAAAAAAAAAAAAAAAAAAAAAAAAAAAAAAAGATTCAAGAGTAAGCTCCTTTGGTGGCCTTCCTGACCTTCCTCATTTCAGTCTTCTGTGTACTCTCAAAATATCCTGTGTACACTGCTTGACACTTCTTATATTTTACTTGTCTAAGCCTCTTTCAGGCTGAGACCATATCCTTTTCATGCTTGCATATACAATACTTACCTTGGTACATAGTAAGTACTCAATAATTATTGAATGAAGGTGAAATCTTCTGCATTAAGGGATATGATATTGCAACTGGAAAAGTTAACAATTGTAATGTGAGAATAATAATACCTTCAATTAATTTTGTTTGCTTGCATATTTTTATTTTGTTGTTATAGTAACTCTGTGAATTAATAGGAACCCCCAATTTAATAGAGAAACAAAATGAGGCTTGGGAGGGTTGGTAATTTGCCCAAAGTACTCAGCTAGTAAGTGCAGAACCAGCAGTCTGATATGTGGTTGTCTGAATTTAAAGCTGTTTCTTCCCACTCTAACATCAAGCCCTGGATTGGAGAACAAAAAGTAAGAGAACCTCAAGACATTTTAAATGTGCTCATACCCCCAGTATTAGGTAAGTTACCTTTCAGGGTATAAAGGTCTTCCGGATGTGTTTTCAGAGACAGTAGATAACTGCAGAGATGAAAGAAGCCTGGCAATGTGCAAATACTTTAAAAATGTATCTAAGAAATCCTTTTCTCCGATTTTTTTATTAGCTAGATCATTGTTGAACATTTGGAATAGAAGATGACAATTAATCAGGACTGACATACGTTTCCTTCAAATAGGTTAGGTAGAGTAACTCCGATTTTAATTTCGGAGTATGATCATGATAAAATAGCAGACAAAGTGTTCACTTATTTCTTCTGGGAACCCCCCAATCCCAGTTGTCAAAATTGGGCCAAAATCCACAAAATCCAACAAATTCAAATGAAAACTAACTTTAGCAAGGACCAGTGTCGAGACTAACTACAAAAAGAATAATCAGATCTCAACTCTAAGTCCTCAAAGACTTCGTCTTCCATAACCTAAGCAGGTGTCCTCCATCTTTATTATCATTGTACAGTATCTACTGCATCCTATAAGATACTTATCCTTTCATGCACCCTAAACATTTCCACAATATCCTAGCAGAGTGAAGAGGCATATTGCCTAGAAATGTGGGAGTTTTTGAAGGAATAAGGATGTCTTCATTTTCATGATCGTTTGAACAAGATGTGGTGGTTTGTCCCACTATCTGGGTTTTGTGGTTTCTCTACAGACAGTTTCTGCTGTTGTTTTTGTGGTTGGTTCCTCCTTTGGCCTTCTTATCAGTTAGATATCTGTGCAGTTCTTCATTTTCTTCTTTCCATGAGAATAACAATAAACAGCACAAATGAATCCCTGGCAACCTTTATTATTGTATTGTACCAGAATAAAGCCTATTTTTAATAATCTTATGTACAAGATAAAAGCATGTGGGATGGCTACAACTGATGCTACAGATGACTTTTTAAGTAGTTGGACTATTGCACAAAAAGGGTATAAACCAAGGAGGTCGACCTGAAAAGAAGTTTCTTTAGTTCGTTGTTCTTGGAATTCTGTGTTATCAGAGACTTGAATATAAACATAAAAGCCACATTTGTCAAATTAAAAAATTTATAATGCAAAAGCCTGCCAGCTCAGCCAAAAGAACTCTGGCTTTTTTGGTTTTGTTTTTTTCTGCTAAAGATGAAAAGTTCTAAGTAGTCTCACCGGGTTGGACAACTAGCTATGAAATGACATGAAATATGTTAGTTACTATTGTCAGCTTTAAAAGAGCAATTCTACAATGAAAAGACATAAGATCTGGAAATCTTGGTGGCAGCAGCTTTTGTAAAAACAAAAATAAGACATAAACAAATCAATTAATTATGAATTTGCTGTGAGACCAAAATACCACATGGCCCCCAAAAGCTGAGACAGTCACCGCAGATATTGAAGATCTACATTCTAAACTACATGTTTTATCCCCAAGATTCAGCTCAATGTATTGTGCTTGGTAGTTTCTTTATTATTTGTTCAGTAACAACTACAACAATCAGGTCTTGGCAGGAATATTAAATTAAACTTTGTTGCATTTTAATGGTCAGTTGTTAATTAACCTGGAGTGCACACAAATAATGATAGATCAGCAGGGAGAGTCTAAAAACCACATACTAGGAAGTCCAATGGAAGAATTAGGCACATACAGAAGGGAAGATTAATAAGAGACAGGCTATTTTGTTATAGATAGGCTATTTTGTCTCATTCTGTCCCAAGGGAAGAATTCCAATTGACGTTCTAGGGAGGCAGGTTTAAACTAGATATTAAGAAGAACTTTCTATAATTAATAAAAGACAATGATATGGACTTGTATTAGTTTGTTTTCACATGGCTATAAAGAGCTACCTGAGACTGGGTAGTTTATAAAGAAAGGAGTTTTAATTGACTTACAGTTCCACATAGCTGGGGAGGACTCAGGAAACTTACAATCATGGCAGAAGGTAAAGGAGAAGCAAGCACCTTCTTCACAAGGCAGCAGGAGAGAGAGAGAACAAGGGCCAAAGTGCCACACTTTTAAACCATCAGATCTCGTGAGAACTCACTATCATGAGGATAGCAGAGGGAAATCCGCCCCCATGATCCAACCACCTCCCACCAGGTTCCTTCTCTGACATACGGGGATTACAATTTGAGATGAGATTTGGGTGGGGACACAGAGCCAAACCATATCAGGACTATTGCATGACCATCTATCAGGCACACTGTAGAGAAAATTTCTGTCTATATATTTGGTGTAGTGATTTAGCTTGGATTGCCTTTCCAACTCAAAGATTTTATATTGGGTATTAAGAGTTAGTCTAATTTTTAAAAAATAATAAATATCTGGGCTATATGCACTTTTTCATTATTGACACCACCACCAAAATATCTTTTCACAGATTAAGCCGAACAATGGGATTTCTACTTCTTTCTTGCTATATTACAGTTCTGTTTTTTACAGTGTGTTACAGATCACTAGACAGTTACATTACTAATATCCATTATTTTGTCAATATGTAGCTATCTCTGTTGGCTTTTAAAATGTTTGAATATTTTTTGAATTTAAGAAGTGATTTTACAGTATTCTTGAATATTCAGATCATTATGATCATTTGCAAAGCCAATCATACGTATGTGTTTCTGTGTATTTTACAATTTTTTTCCATATATAAGTGAACACTGAGAATTAAGAAGTTTTTTGGAAAATGCTAATTTTTATTAGACAGTGCCCAGAATATCTCAATAATGAAAAGTTGAGTGTGTTGTAGTTAAACCAATTGCCTGCCCTCAGTGCAGCGCTTATTTCAGTTTGCAAACAGCACTGGATAGCAGTTTGCTATTCTGAGTATTTACTACCACATCCCTGACATATTTTACCGTGGAATCCCAGGACTCTGTTTTCTGGTTATGCTGGGCCTCTCTGGCTTCTTCACAGCTGCCTCCCTCATTTCATCTTAATTGTGGCCACACCCAAGGGAAGCATTTGTAATTCTTTTCTTCGCCATTTTCTGCTTAGAGGTCTCTTCTGCTTCCATGCCTTAAATGGAGAAGCCCCAGTTCCTCACTTGTGGCCCTGCCATGAATCTCCCAGCTCTGTATGAAGGCTCTCCACTGAAGTTAACAGGTCTAATGTCCACCTCATCATCTTTCTCTTCAAAACAAGACTTTGGGATCTTCTCTGTTTCTGCCAGTGATTCAACCTTTCTCTCAGTCACTAAAGCTCAGATACATTGTAACTGCCCAATATCACCTTGCCTGCTGCCTAGACAGAGCTGATTTATCAAGACGGGAATTTCAATAGAGAAAGAGTAATTCACACAAATCTGGCTGTTTGGGAGAGCAGAGTTTTATTATTACTCAAATCAGTCTCCTTGAGCATTTGAGGATCAGAGTTTTTTTTTTGTTTTGTTTTTTTAAATTGTACTTTAGGTTCTGGGGTACATGTGAGATCATGCAGGATTGTTGCATAGGTACATACGTGGCAATGTGGTTTGCTGCCTCCATCCCCCCGTCACCTATATCTGGCATTTCTTCCCTTGTTATCCCTCCCCAACCTCCCTACTCCCTGCTGTCCCTCCCCAAGTCCCCCACAACAGACCCCAGTGTGTGATGCTCCCCTCCCTGTGTCCATGTGTTCTCATCGTTCAACACCCACCTATGAGTGAGAACATGTGGTGTTTGATTTTCTGTTCTTGTGTCAGTTTCCTGAGAATGATGGTTTCCAGATTCATCCATGTCCCTACAAAGGACACAAACTTATCATTTTTTATGGCTGCATAGTATTCTGTGGTGTATATGTGCCACATTTTCCTTGTCCAGTCTATCATTGATGGGCATTTGGGTTGGTTCCAGGTCTTTGCTATTGTAAATAGTGCTGCAATGAACATACGTGTGCCTGTGTCTTTATAAGAGAACAATTTATAATCCTTTGGATATATACCCAGTAATGGGATTGCTGGGTCAAATGGAATTTCCATTTGACCCAGGGATCAGAGTTTTTAAGGATAATTTGGTGGGTGGGGGAAGGCTAGTGAGTTGAGAGTGCTGATTGGTTGGGTCAGAGATGAAATCATGGCAAGCTGAAACTGTCCTCTTGTGCTGAGTCAATTCCTGGGTGGGGGCCACAAGATCAGATGAGCCAGTTTATCAATCTGGGTGCTGCCAGCTGATCCATCAAAATTTCTGGAAAATATTTCAAGCACTAATCTTAGAAGCAGGTTAGGGAGGGTCAGAATCTTGTAGCCTCCAGCTGCATAATTCCTAAAACATAATTTCTAATCTTGTGGCTAATTTGCTGGTCCTTCAAAGGCAGTCTAGTCCCCAGGCAAGAAGGAGGTTTGTTTTGGGAAAAGGTTTCAAACTATAAAGAATAAACTAAGTTCCTCCCAAAGTTAGTTCAGCCTATGCCCAGGAAAGAACAAGGATAGCTTAAAGGTTAGAAGCAAGATGAAGTGGTTAGGTCAGATCT
This sequence comes from Ateles fusciceps, assembly GCA_036589455.1. Taxonomy (NCBI): domain Eukaryota; kingdom Metazoa; phylum Chordata; class Mammalia; order Primates; family Atelidae; genus Ateles; species Ateles fusciceps. The sequence goes on from JAZHEH010000222.1 coordinate 11,818,910, forward strand.
CTTTCACTGTTTCAGTTACAATTTTGCAAAGGCAGTTTCAATATCACAGTTCCTCTCCTCCCTGCTTGGGGAGGCAGTGTCCCATAATTGTTAAGAGCACACCTCTGACTCAAGCCGTCAAGATTCAAATCCTAGCCCTTCCCTTCACCAGTTGCTCAACTGGAACAAGTTGTTTAGCCTCTTTAAGCCCAATTTTTCGTATCTGTAAAATGGAGATCGTAGCAAACTGTAAATGTCGATGAGGTCCACAGAGTTGGATCAAGTGTTATGAATCTGACAGCCCAAACCTCCAGGCCGGTTGTGCCATTATTTCAGTTATTCTGACCTGGATCTGATGCAATGTGGATTAAAAAAAGCAATAAAAGTGAGAGACAGATTATTAGCAAGTCACGCCTAACAAAAGTTATTAAGCAACTCCCTAGGGGTGGATTTTTTAATATGCACTTAAATGTGGAGAAGTCAATATACTTTATTAGTTCACTAGGGCTGCTATAAAGTGCCAGGAGGATGCTAGGTTACTCAGACCACAAAAATTTGTTTTCTCACAGTTCTGGAGGCTATGAATTTAAGATCAAGCTGTCGGCAGGTTGACTTCTGAGGCCCCTCTCCCTGGCTTATAGGTCTGTGACTTCACATTGTCCTCCCTCTGTGTGTCTGTGTCCTAATCTTATAAGGACACCAGTCAGATTACATTAGGACCCATGCCAGTGACCTCATTTTACCTTAATGACCTCTTTAAAGGCTTTATGTCTGTTAAAGCAAACTAAATACAGGACTCCCTACTTCTATATTTGAGTCCTTGTGGATGAACCTTAACCTAGCTTAATAGGCAGACAAAATTGAAAACCTAACTTAGCAGTATGCACCTGTAGCAATAGCTAAGTCTTGGCCAATCCCAGAGGCCATACTTCAGCCGTTCATACACTGCTGAGTACTCAAACTGCGTTCAGATAAGGCAAACACCAAGTTGTAACCAAGACAGCTGTTCTGTACCTCACTTCCAATTTTTGTACGTCATCTGTCTTTGTCTGTACATCTTCTTCCACCACATGGCTGTGCTGGAGTCTCTGTGAACCTGCTGTGATTCTGGGAGCTGCCTGATTTGCCAACCGTTCATTGTTCAATTAAACTCCTTTAAATTTAATTCAGCTGAAGATTTTTAAAAAAATCATGTCGCAAAACAGGGAACGTTCTGAGGTACTGGAGGTTCGGAGTTCAACATATACATTTGGGGAGGTTGCAGGAAGACAATTTGGCCCATAGTATGTGTGTACCTGAGGTCTTAACTGGTAAACAAACAAACAAAAAAACCCAACTTAGTTATAGTTTTAAATTTGTCTTCTGTGTTGTTTCCCATGAGGTAATTGAAAAGAACCTGGGGAATTCAGGTGCTTTTCAAAGCAGTACACGTGTGAGGTTTCATCATTACTTCTCAGGTGGAGGGAAATGAAAGTCAGATTCGCCCATTTGGCTTCTCTAATACTAGCTTTGCTTATCCTTCTTGGGGAGGGTGGTTTTGAAACTACAGGCTAGAGGAGACTTTTGGATTATGTGTGAGCTATGCTCTCTCTGGCACTCCTACTATGCTTTGTGATTGTGAAAATAAGTGATTCAAAATCTAAGCTGTTGGAACTCTAAATTATTTTGAGCCATAAGGAAATGTGAATTATGGGGCCTGAGTCACAAGACAGGCGGCTGTGAACTTTTTGTAACTTGTTTGTCTGAATTGTCTTTTCCCTTACCTACATTATTTTGTAAAATGTTGTAAATGGTTGTAGGACATGCGACTGGGTGTAGCTCGCCTGCCTGGTCGCCCTGCAGCTCAGACCCCTAGAGGGAGCATGCAGACAGGCAGGTACAGAGGCCAGCACAAGCGCTTTTGGGCTCCTGCCCCCTGCAGAGTCTAGGGGTGGGTATCTGTGACTCCCAAAGCCTACATGGTCACGTGTTACAAAGCTTTTTCAGATTTGTTGTCTGCAGACGGCTTGTGTGTTAATCGGCTCAATGGATCCTCTGCCTTATCATAAGGGCGGAGGTGGGGGCCAGTGTGAGGGCCTTCTGAATCCCGAGCTCTTGTTCAGTGTCCTTAAAGAATCAGATCACACATGGGCTCAAAGGATAAGGGCAAGGTTTTATTGAGTGGTGGAGGTAGCTCTCAGTGAGATGGATGGGGGAGCCAGAAGTGGGGGATGGAGTGGGAAGGTGGTCTTTTCCTGAAGTCGGGCATTCAGCAGCCCAACTCTTCTCCAGCCACACCCTTATCCAGCCACTCCCCTAGGAGTCCGGACATCCTTCCTTTCCTCCCTTACTCTGCTGCATTGTTCCACCATCGCTGGTCTGCTGGTCCACTGGTCTGCTGGTCCACTGGTCTGCCGGTCTTGACATTCAGCTGCTTGTGTGTATGCCCGATAGGGTCTTGGGATTAAATGGGGGACAGGATGGTAGGTGTGTGGCAGGCAAAAGGGCAACTTTTTGGCTGTGAAAACAGAAATGCCTGTCCTCATTTAGGGCGGTGGGTCTTCAGGTTTGAGAGTTGGGCCTTTGCTGTGGAACTGTCCTCTTCTATCCAATATTTCCCTGTCTCCTGTCCATATCAGTGAAGAATGCCAAGGAGACCCCTTCCCTCTTACTGTTGACTTTCACTATAGATTAACCTCTTTCTTCTCACACAAAAACTTTATGGCCATCTCAATGCCTCATGATGGAATGTTAAGCTCACTCTTTTAAAGTGAAAAGGAAATGAAAATGAGCAATAAAGAAAGGAAAACAAGCTGCATGGAAAAGAAAGCAAACTGTAACTGATTAACGTGTTGTAACTCATAAACCAGCCATGTATTGAAAATGTTGTAATCTTGTTAAATTTCTTAGCTTTTTCCAGTATCAGAGATAATTTAGCTTTCAACTTCAAGCACTATACCCATTTCTCTGGGATGGAGCATCCAGAAATGGCCATTCACAGATTTTGCTTGAATAAATTCTCTAAAATTGGAATCTCACCCTTTTGATTATTTCAGGTTGACAGGATCAGGAGTTGGCTATAAAGTTACTGCTCTGGCAAAGACTGAATTTCTGTCTTAATATGAATCTCAACACCAATGTTGCCCTGATACATAATGCATTATTGTGGAAGGTTTAAAATCAATCTACTTAGTACTTTTTCCTTTTGTAGAAGTGGGTTTTAACTACTTCAAGTATCAGGTTTATGGTATGGGTTGGAGGCTCCAGGGATGTGGGGGAGGCTGGTGTCACAAGGAATTTTCCTCCAAAATGAGTGTGAGCTCAAGTCCTCTCTTCTGTCTGCTTTGCCTTCCTTTGCTGAGAAAGAACTCAAGTTATGTGGAATGGTACTTCCTATCTAGCTTCTCATTCTCTCTTAATTTTCAAACTTGTTTTCATCCCTATTAATAGCCAGGTCATAGAATCATTTTCAGAAGCATTTCAGGTGCTTCAGGATTTTTGAAACCCTTTAGCTCTCACAGTTTGAGTGCGTTACAGGTTAGTAAACCCTCAAGGGTATGGTTATTGTGTGGTTTATGCCAAGAGAAGCTGGTCATAGTCTGCCTCAAGTAGCAATAGTGAGGCCCGGGGGGGGTAGTCAGGAGAAGTGAATAAATGAATCTGACAAGTGCTGGAGAAGCATTTCCTCTTGAGAAGTTCACTATTTTGTGAAACCCAAATGCAACCAAATAAAAGGAGAAAGAACATCTCCCATTGGGGTTTGACAATATTTGTAGAATTAAGTGAAGTTGTGTTTTTGGTGGTTGATAATGTCTGTTTTTGATTTCATGTATTCTATTTTGCTGACTAGGCACTTAGGATCTGATTTGGGAGGAAATGAAAGTATGGCCACTGGCAAGGGTCAGAGAGAGCTACAAGCATTGGCATTTTCTGTCTATTAAGATCTTTTTGTCAATCCAGTGTTTGGAAACAACTTTCAGTCTACCTGCAGGTATTTTAAATGAGTCCTTTACCTTGTTTCTCATAGGAAAACTTAATTTAGCTTCATCCACCCAGGCAAGTTGTTTTCACTATTCGTCAGTGTTTTTCTTAATCACTTCCCTCATCTTCCTTCCTCTCTGAGCTACTCCTTTTCAACCTCCTCCAGTTCCCCACCCCCAACCCCTGATGGAGTGTGACGTATTATACTTACGCTTTATGGAATTCTCATTAGGGAGGATCCTGTCCACTGGCAATAATGGTTGACTTGCAGAATTCTCAAATATGAAGTTTCAATGATTTGTACCTCACATGGTTGATTTTCTTTCCTTCCACATGTAGGTAATGTTCACACAAGAGTATCTCATGCCCCTATTCTTTGTGAAAACATTACATAGAAAAGTCAATGCCTTGGGTGGATCAATTGTCAATAACAACAGTGTTTCAGATTCATAAGCCCTTCCTGTTGGAGTCACACCTTCTCTCTGACTTTAGAAGCTCCTACAACGTCCTCTTATTTATTTCAGAATAGGCAAGTATGTAGACACCTAAAGAAGAGCTCCCAGCATCAGTCAGGAGTTCATCAGTCAGGCCCTGAGCCCTGCCTCTGCCATGCTGTCATTGACTTTGGCCTTAGATGAGTCATTTTGCATCTCTGGGCTCAGTTTCTCCATCCTTAAAAGAAGAAGACTGGCCTGTCACAAGTTCTAACATCCTTGTGATAGGTCGTCCTTGTTGGACAATCCTTGTTTTGTTCCCATTAAGCTTTGTTTGCCAGTGAGTTCCTTCTCATCCTTTTGTAAATTATATAAGGCCCAAAGGGTGAATCTAGCCAAAGAGTGAATCATGCTGGGCTAGCCAAAGAATGAATCCTCTTTGCTCCTAATCTTCTGAAGAATAACTCACTCCAGAGGCAGGAGGAACCATCTCTGACGGAGCCAGTGAGCATGTGGCTGGCTGTCCTATGAGCCCCAGGCCCCACCATCAGAGCTAAGCTTGCCAAGGAATGGGTTGTTGCTCCCATAGCTCTGCTTTAGAGCTGCTTCCCAGCTCTGTCTGTCCTTCCTGGATTAGGCAGCAGCATTCTAGGAACAAATCCCCTCTGCTCAGCCACGCATCACTGCCTTCCAACTCACTTTCTGAATCTCACAGTTGTTGTCCCCCTCCCTGCTGGTCCTGGCAAGACTGAATTTGTCAGGCCCTGTTGAGTTCCTGTGGCCTGATGCAGGTGGTTAGGACCTAGGTTGCTCTTGGCTTCTCTACCTATTTTTAAGTACTTTCAACTGATTGGAAAAACATACTAACTTTGAGTTTTCAAGTATTTGTAATCATACCCCAAGGTCACTGACTTAGCAGTAGCGTTGTCAAAGAGCCATTAATAAGCAAATTAAAAGGAAGAGGTGGAGCCGTAAAAGCAGTTGCAGAACTAGAAGCCAAAAGAAGCACTTTCTGTTTAGTGACTCTAATAGCCACTACACACTTGGTTTGCAGGAACCAAGACAGGACAAGATGTCTCGGTGGAGGAGATGTGGTCACGATCTTATTAGTCAGGACTGCCTTGCGCTGATGCCACATTCCAACTGTGTGTTCCTGGCCCTGTCTACTGCAAACAATGAATCATTCCTGCAAATAAATACTAATATGTTTATGCAAAAAAAAAAAAAAGCCACACATGTGTGTGGCTATTCCCCGGACTCCTGAGATAGAGGAGAAGTGAACTTACTATGTGTTCACTTAGTAATGAACACAGGGGGGTAAATATAAAGAAATGGTTGCAGTGGGGTAAATATAAACCTGTGCTGTGCCCACTCCTTCAAGGCTGATCTATTTCATGGCCACTTCCAGAATTGTGGAACAGGTGACCTCCAGGAGAACTGTGGCTTATCTTACAGCAACGTAGTTCATTTAGGTTGGAAAATTGTACCTTTATCCCTGGTACCTTCTGACTACAGATGACATAGTGCTTGAACCAATCCTATCTAATCTCTTTTAGTTCATTTTTAGAGTAAAAGCCAAGCCTCTCATGGAATGGGATGTCCTTAGACATGGAATGCTTATTTCAATGCAGTTGTGTTACTGCTTCATGGTGTCATATATATTAGTCAGTTTCTCTGTAATAACATATAGTCTCCAAATCTCAGGGGCTCATGCCAACCAATTTTTATACCCACTTGCGTTACATAATATGGTTGTGCATTGATTGCTACAATTCTGCTCCCAGTGTCTTCTCTTTCCTGTAGCCATGTATAGTTGGGACCCGCAATTTTTGTTTCCTAACTATACTTTTGCACCCAGTAACTGTCTACACTTCTCCCCCTTCACTGTTCTCTTTCCAGCCTCTAGTAACCATCGTTTTACTCTTTAACTCCATGAGTTCAATTGTTTTGATTCTTAGGTCTCACATGTGAGTGAGAACCTGCAAAATTTTTCTTTCTGTCCTGGGCTTTGGGACTGCCGTTTTTGTGCAGAGAGAAAAACAGAGAATTGGCTGGAAAATGTCATGCTTTGAAGTGTTTGCTTGAACTGGCACACTGTCACCTCTTTTTACATTTTGTTGGCCCAGACACATCATGTTTCCGAGCCTGAAAACATGGCAGAAAAATATTCTCCACCTATGGAGAGGCACCACAAGTCATTCAGAAATGGGTTGGATGTATAATCACTTACAGGGAAGAAAGCCAATATGAGGAATAACAGTCCCATTGATCATCAGGTTCACATGCTAGACATGTAACTTCATGAGAAAGGCTGTGCTCTGGACACAAGCCTCTGACTCATAAATCTGTCTTTCCTATCCTTGAGTGCTGTCATATAAGGAAGACAGGGAAGAATAGCTCTTTGATTTTTATATGTGGGAAGGCTGTGCCAAGATTCCTTTTATGAGATGGGATCTGGTTCTGTTCTAACTCCCTTGAGGTTTACTTATTCCTGCCTTAGTCTCCTCTTCTGCAAACTGCTCAATTTGTTTGGTTTCATCTTTTGATTGCAGTTGATGGCTTTGGCATTAATAAATGTTTTGCTCTTCTTTCAGCTGACTTTCAAATATGCTCTTGGAGATGCAAAATCACTGTGGTTTGGCACTAGGCCAGAAGATGTAGGAATTGGTATCAGCAGAGATCTGGGCTTCTTGGTCCCAGGCAGATTCAAGAAGTAGAAGATTACAGAAGAGCTAGATATAGAAATAAATGCATTTACTTCCTTGTTTTTAGAAGGACTATCAAAGTTGACATTTTTTCTTTACTTTCCACAGGTGAATTTTTTGGGACCATTTTGCTGTTTTAGCAGTGCCTTTCTCACTGAACATATAGCTTCGATGGTGAAATTATTTTTCTTGACTTTTAGACTTTCTGGAAAGTCTCAGAGGATGGGTGTTTCTGATCTGTGACAATAATGTTTTTAATAATAATTTGAAATAGGAAAAAAAATCTGATTGCAGTGTAGAATAGTTAGAAAATTTTCTCCTCTTTGCAGAAATCAAAATTACATCTAGCATATGTAAAACAATCTTTGCTAATAAAGTAATATGAACCCTCCGGTAATTATTTCTTTTTATTGGCTTGTTTGTAAAAGAATAAATATAATGCGTAATGTCATTAAATTTTTTTTCCATATCTACATGCTTATTGGCACCCAAACCAGTGGTCTTTTATTGGAAAAAGAATTGCATGGGAACATCTGCTTAACCCCCTCCTCTTCACCATCAGGTGTTGCATTTGTCAGTTTCCTTGTCTGATCTTCTACAGGGACTTGAGATTTGAGAGAAGTTCAATTTCTAGCCACTTCGATTTCTGTTCCCTCTCTCCACATTTTGCACAATGCCTTTTGTGGCATTTTTTTTTTTTTTTTTTTTTTTTTTGAGACGGAATCTCCTTCTGTTGCCCAGGCTGGAGTGCAGTGCCACTATCTTGGTTCACTGCAACCTCTGCCTCCTGGGTTCAAGCGATTCTCCTGCCTCAGCCTCCCAAGTAGGGGTGATTACAGACACCTGCCACCGCTCCTGGCTAATTTTTGTATTTTTAGTAGAGATAAGGTTTTGCCATGTAGGCCAGGCTGATCTCAAACTTCTGACCTCAAGTGATCCGCCTGCCTTAGCCTTCCAAAGTGCTGGGATTATAGGCATGAGCCTTCGTGACATTTGTATTGAATGGAATGAATAACTAAGCCAATTAATGAGCAAAATACACAGTCTTGTTCTGGAAAAGAAAAGAACAACAAATGCAGACCAGGCAATAGATAGGGGGAATGCCTGCTCCAGGTTCCAAATCTTCTTTCCTTGGCTTTTCTTCCTTTCATGCTGAATTACCTCACGGACCTGTAGCTACTGTGCCAGGACTCCTGGTGTTTGCTGATCTCTTCCCACTCCAAGCAATGACAATATCATGTGTTTTACTCCATGTTAGCACTCTCAGAACCCAATATTTTAAAAATTGACTAAGATTCTAAGAGGAAAATGTAAAAAGAAAAAAAAATTACAACTCTCATTCAAAAGATGAAAAATAACAGCATACCACTTATTGACATTTTCCTGTATGCCGGACATTGTGCAAAGGTTTCTACAGACATGGGAAGAGGGATTACTCTTCCCAATTTGGAAGTGTGGAGCTGATATGGTTTGACTGTGCCCCCACCCAAATCTCATCTTGAATTGTAGCTTCCATAATTCCCACATGTTATGGGAGGGACTTGGGGGGGCGTTAATTGAATCGTGGGAGTATACTATACTGTTCCCCTATACTGTTCTCATGGTAGTGAATAAGTCTCACAAGATCTGATGGTTTTATAAGGTGAAACCCCTTTTGTTTGGCTCTCATTCTTTCTTGCCTGCCGCCATGTAAGACGTGCCTGTCACCTTCTGCCATCATTGTGAGTGAGGCCTTCCCAGCCACGTAGAACTGTGAGTCCATTAAATCTTTTTTTTTTTTTTTTTTTTTTTTTTAAATAAATTAACCAGTCTTGGGTATGTTTTTATCAGCAGGATGAAAACGAACTACTACAGGAGCTGAGGCCTGGAAAGAGTTTTCCTTGTCCCGTGTCCCACTGCTGGTCAGTGGTGAAGCTTGGGATGAGAACAATGGTTATTTTATTCTACAACCCATACTTTGAAAAGCAGTCATTGCTAAGTAAAATAATTCTAGTTTATGCAGTGAAGAGATTGACTTAGCATAAAATTCCCTCTTCTGAAGACTCATGAGCTGTCTTGCAGCCCTTGCTGAGTAGGCTTCACAGTCAAGTTGCCGGGGTTTTCTGCCCATGCCTCTGGCAGTAGCTCTTCTCCCATCTGTACACCACTTGCTTTCAAAACAAACACAGGCTTTCTTTATTAGTTTTTTTCTGGTGCTCACCCCTCTCAGCCCCTATGCCCCTCTCCAACCTAGGCTCTTCCAAAAAGTACGTCAGGCAGGTGGAGTTTACACCTGTAACTTCAGAGAAGTGGTTATTGGTACCATAAAAACCCAAAGCTTGGCCTGGTGCAGTGGCCCATGCCTGTAATCCCAGCACTTTGGGAGGTTGGGGTGGGTGAATCACCTGAGGACAGGAATTCGAGACTAGCCTGGCAAACATGGTGAAACCCTGTCTCTACTAAAAATACAAAAATTAGCCAGGTGTGGTGCTGGGCACCTGTAATCCCAGCTACTCTGGAGGCTGAGGCAGGAGAATCACTTGAACCTAGGAGGAGGAGGTTGCAGTGAACCGAGATCATGCCATTACACTCCAGCCTGGGGGACGAGAGTGAAGCTTGTCTCCAAACAAACAAACAAACAACCCAAAGCTTGTCTGGTCTGCCTCATCTTAATTCCCAATATTTTCCACTTAGTTTCCCTATGAATCTCTAGAACCTTCAGTGTCTTACTTCTACCTTACCAACAAAAGGGGTAATGTCTTAGAATTAGAGTTTTACAATATAAATATACATTTACAGTAACATATTTATAATGAGGATGTTTTTCTCTAAAAGGAACTATTCTAACATATTTTATATAATTACTATGAATTTGTTTTTCACTGCTTGTATCTTCTTAAAGAAATACACTGGGCATGAGAAGACCTATTCAAAAGCAAGAAAATCTTGTTTTAAGCACTGCAATTATGTCAGTTATGTCATGAAATCATAAATGGTGGCTTTCTGTCAAAATGTGCTGTATTTCGTTAGACATAAGGAAGACGATGTATTCTCAAGATAACTCACTGACGTGTCTTTGTTAAGCTGACATATTTGGAAGAATTCCCAAATAATTTTCATGGTCAGAGAGATTCTCATTATGCAAGCCACCCCCTCAGCAAGAGGGACTGGGGATTTTGCCCAACTAGTAATATTCAGGTGAGTTGCTGATTGTTTAAGTAGCTAAATCAAGTTAATCCTCTTTCCATGTATGGCAGCATTTATTGAAAATTATGTATTAAATTCTTTCTATGTGCCAGGCCCATTTCTAAGTGCTGGAAATTCCTGGTGAACAAATCCTACACACACTACTACCCTAGGGAGCTTACACTCTGGCACTAGGCATCAAAACAACACATTCTGACAAATGAGGCTGATAATTTTGAAGGATTAAATAGTTGAGAATTATCAGAGTGTTAGCCAGGCACAGTGGCTCATGCCTGTAATTCCAGCACTTTGAGAGGCCAAGGCGGGCAGATTACCTGAGGTCTGGAGTTTGAGATAAGCCTGGCCAACATGGTGAAACCTGGTCTCTACTAAAAACACAAATATTAGCTCTACATGGTGAGACCCAATCTCTACTAGAAATACAAATATTAGCTGGGCTTGGTGGTGGGCAACGTAATCCCAGCTACTTGAGAGGTTGAGGCAGGAGAATGGCTTGAACTTGCGAGGCTGAGGTTGCAGTGAGCCAAGATCTTGCCATTGCTCTGCAGCCTGGGTGACAAGAGTGAAACTCTGTCTCAAAAAAAAAAAAAAAAAAAAAAAATGATCAGAGTAGGTTTATGTATTAAGCATCTTTCAAAAGGCCTCACACACTTTCAACCAGGTTACATTGTTAATCTACTACATTTCTTGACAAATAATTTATTGCTCTTTGTCTTCCAGTCCCCATTCTATAAGATATATATGCGAAGTCAGGAAACAAAATAAACTTTTCTTAAAACAGTATGTTAGTTATTTTCAAATAATATGCTATCAGGTGAAGTGGATTTGTTCTAGATTTAAAATAACGGGCCTAACTGCTCACCTAGAAAAAATAACTTATAAAACATTATTGACTGTCCAAAAATTCTGGCAGCATAAGAAGTTTAGTATATTCATTATACTTTTTAAGGGGACTAGAAGTTGAAGAAATGCAGATTACGTTGTTTGAAAATTATCTGAGTCCATTTGTGTTGCTATAAAGGAATATCTGTGACCGGGTAATTTATAAAGAAAAGAGGTTTATTTGGCTCACACTTCTGTAGCCTGTACAAGAAGCATGGCACCAACATTTGCATCTGGTGAGGGTCTCAGGCTGCTTTCACTCATCATGGAAGGTGAAGGGAAGCCAGTGTGTGCTGAAATCATACAGCAAGAGAGGAAGCAAGAGAGAGGCAGGAGGTGCCAGGCTCTTTTTAGCAATCAGCTCTTGCAGGAACAGATAGAGCAAGAACTCACTCATTACCAGAAAAATAGCAGCAAGCCATTCATGAGAAATTCACCCCCATGGCCTAAACACCTCCCCTTAGGCCTCATCTCCAACACTGGGGGATCAAAGTTCAATGTGGGGTTTGGGGAGACAAACACCCAAACCACAGCAAACATATAAGTTACATACTGTTGGAAGATGGAGTTATCCTATGTTTCTTTTTTCTCTTTCTTTCCCTGCCTTCCTCCCTCCCTTCCCTCCCTTCCTTCCTTCCCTCCCTCCCTTCCTTCCCCCTCCTTTCTCTTTCCTTCTTTCCTTTTCTCTTTCTTTCTTTTTCTTTCTTTCCTCTCTCTCTCTCTTTTCTCTCTTTCTTTCTTTTTCTTTCTTTCCTTTTCCTTACTCTGCTGCCCAGGCAAGAGTACAATGGCATCATCTCAGCTCTCTGCAACCTCCACCTCCCAGGTTCAAGCAATTCTCCTGCCTCAGCCTCCAGAGTAGCTGGGATTACTGGCAGGCCCCATGACGCCCAGCTAATTTTTGTATTTTTAGCAGACACGGGGTTTCACCATGTTGGCCAGGCTGGTCTTGAGCTCCTGACCTCAGGTGATCCGCCCGCCTCAGCCTCCCAAAGTGTTGGGATTATAGGTGTGAGCCACCACACCCGACCTATCCTATGTTTGTTGACTTTGTAGGACACCCTATATTTTATCTTTATACCCAATGCAATAAGAAAGTAGCCACTTCCTCATGCCTGTAATCCCAGCACTTTGGGAGGCCCAGGCGGGCGTTATCACAAGGTCAGGAGATTGAGACCATCCTGGCCAACATGGTGAAACCCCGTCTCTACTAAAAGTACAAAAAATAGCTGGGCATGGTGGCGCACGCTTGTAGTCCCAGCTACTTGGGAGGCTGAGGCAGGAGAATCGCTTGAACCCAGGAGGCAGAGACTGCAGTGAGCTGAGGTCGCGCCGCTGCACTACAGCCTGGGTGACAGTGTGAGATTCCATCTCAAAAAAAAAAAAAAAAAGAAAGAAAGTAGCCACCTCCTGATAGTTCAAATATTGCTCTAGTTTTATCTTCCCTTGATTCTTTCTACCTTGTGAAACAGAAGCCAAGACTGGATGCTAATAACAAAAAGATGAAATAGAATGCACACTGACTTACCTGGACTTAAGCAATGGAGGTTTGGTTTACCGGAAAGAGACAGGAAATCTCTCTTTTAGTTCTACTCAGCCACAAAGGGCATTCTCATGCAGGCCAAACTGCTTTCTTCAGTGTCCTCTTGCATAAAGCAAGGAGTTAGAGGGTGGATGGTCTCTGAAGTCCCTTCTTGCACTGAACTTAGGAGGTTTCACTCCGTAAGCATCCTTTTGAACTTGGGAATGTGGAGAAGTTCCATTTTCCTTAATTTTTTTTTTTGAGACAGGGTCTTGCACTGTCACCCAGGCTGGAGTGCAGTGGTACGATCACAGCTCACTGTAGCCTTGACCTCCCAGGTGCAAGCGATTCTCCTACCTCAGCCTTCTGAGTAGAGACTCGGACTACAGGCACGCACCAGCATGCCCAGCTACTTTTTGTATTTTTTGTAGACACAGGGTCTCACTATGTTCCCCAGACTTGTCTCAATCTCTTGGGTTCAAGTGATCTGGCTTCCTTGGTCTCCTGAAGAGCTGGGATGAGAGGTGTGAGCCACCATACCTGGCCACCTCCGAACTTTCATGGTGCCTCTGCTCACATTTCCATCATTTTCAGGGTTTGGATTTGTCATTATGGCTTGAGAATTTGTCAAATTGTTTCATTTGGTATCGTGGCTTGAGAATTTGTGAAATCCTTTCATTTTTTATTGTGGCTTGAGAATTTGTCAAATTCTTTCACGATTTTTAAATAAAATAGTGGCTCTCCCCTTAAACAACTGGCAGTTGTAGTTGTAGGAAGGAGGAAAGGATGCACAACTGTGGGGGAGAACAAGGGTAGTATCCCATTACTTGCTATTTCGGATGCTGTGGCATGTACTTATTCTTGAATAATTTGCTCAAAAAAAAATGATAAGCTTCCAAAGCTTGGCTATGATACATAGTACTGCAGTGAACATGGGAGTGTGGATATCGCCTCCATACACTGACTTCCTTTCTTTTGGGTATATGCCTAGCAGTGGGATTGCTGGATCATGTTGTGGTTCTATTTTTAATTGTTTGAGGAACTTCCATACTATTCTCATAGTGGCTATGGAGACTAATTTACATTCTAATTTAGTACTAATTTACATCCCCACCAATAGCAGACAAGGTTTCCTTTTTCTCCACTTGAATAAGATCTAATATTTAATAGCACAACAAGGTGATTACAGCCAACAATACATATTTGGAAAATTGTACTTTTTAAAAAAAAATTCACATTTAAAAATAACTAAAAGAGTATAAACAAAATGTTTATAACACAAATAAATGATAAATGCCTGAGGTGATGGATACTTGGTTTACCCTAATGTGATTATTACACATTGTACACCCCTATCAAAATCTCATGTACCCCATAAATATGTACACCTACTATATACCCATAATTTTTTTAAAATAAGCACTTTCAGGAAGGATGCTTCTCAGAACTCACAAACACTGCATTTTTATATTTTCAGAGTTGAAAAACATAAATCAGTTTTGTTAAAGGTGTGTATTAGAGAGGAGAAAGATGAGGCCCAGAAGATTTCATGTATTTTAAGACATGTATTTCATGTCTTTCCTCAGGAAGCTTCATATGGATATCTATAAATTGAAAGAAGCCACGCTAGGAGAGCCTAAAATAAGTCTGTGGTCACACACTGCTCACAAACAGAGTGTAAGGCAGAGGGCACTGTTTCGATGTATCCTCTATCCAGCTGGAAAGCCAGAAATATTATTTTCATAGTCAAATGATTAAAATAGTAATAGTTTATTTACTTTTGCCAAGTGTAGTTGGGAAATACACGAGGTTAAAATTCAGGCATCTGAGTTTCCGTTTCTGCTCTGCCAACTATGAAGGTAAGTTGGTCTCTCCCTGTGCCCATCGTGTCAAGTGTCTGCCCAGGCCCTTGACCAGAGAGACAGGAAGCGATGATGACAGAGCCAGGCAAGCCCAGACCTCACATGAGCCTCCTCTGTAATTTTGGATAGTTCTGGAAACTGGACCATCAGCCTTAATTACCTATGCCAGGAATCCTGTGCACACCAGGCCACATTTCTCAGCAACTTTCCGGTGCCAGGGCCCTAAAAAAACAGCTCAGACCTGCTCCACAGGGGCATTCATCTTGTCAGTTGAAGAGGATGAGCTCACTTCAGGCACATTGCTGTAAACAACCGAAAGATCTACTCTTATAATCAGAGACCTGACTCAACTACGTCTCTGCAAATGACCTCCCTTTTACAACGCAACTGCACCGAGAAGCTACACACTTTCACCTTCCAGCAGATCTTGGTCAGATACGTTGCAGTGAACTTCCCACTGTCTTCCCACCCTCTACAGACTCAGTCAATGGAACCACAATCACCCCACCAATGTAACAAGAGAAGTAATTTTAGTGGTTGGACGCCATTCCTAGCCAGTTCTCAGGCTGGAACAAATGAACAAGCTCCTTGTGCCATCAGCATTAATATTCAAGGTGTCAAGTGGCCATTGTATAAATCTATCCCCCATCCATACAGCAAACTGTGAGGTGGATAGAAGGGCATGATGGCCATTTTATAGATAAGAAAGCCAAGTTAAAAATCAATTGCCCAAAGTTACAGCTTGCAGCAGCAGAACTGGCCCATAAATTCTTTACCCTTTCATTCCACTACAGTATCAGTCGAATGTTAAAAACAAGTGCAAAAATATATTTCTACATGTTTTATTTTCATCCTAGATTTTGAGCTGTCCTGTCAATATTAATTTACTTAAGTTTCGTAGAATACTACTACTATCGAAGGTTCTACTCCTACATCTGAGTGACTGTTTGCTAAAAGGATATGATATGACTTGCAAATAGTTTCTGAGAAACGTTCGATGAATATGCCTAAAAATTCATGATTTATACCCAATTAAAATTTTGTATTCCTAAGAAATAGTTTAAGAAAGAGAAAATATAATTTTTATTTGATGCTTTTTAACAATTATGAAGAAAAAACTGATGAGAAAAGTATAGACTATACTGTTACATTTTTTTTCTTTTCTTTTTTTTGTCTTGTTTTGTTTTGAGGCAGGGTCCTGCTCTGTCTTCCAGGTTGCAGTGCCATCACGGCTCACTGCATGCAGCCTTGATATCCTGGGCTCAAGTGATCCTCCTGCAACAGCCTTCTGAGTAGCTGGGACTATGCATGCCACCATGCCTGGCTAATTTTTAATTTGTTTTTGTAGAGGTGGGGTCTCACTACATTGACCAGTCTGGTCTCTAACTCCTGGGATTACAGGCATGAGCCACCATGACCAGCCCAGACTATAATCTTAAATATATTCTTCCAAATATGTGTTAAGAAATAGTTGTGTGCAGGCTACTTTGCTAAAAAGTATCTGTTCATTAGAATGTTCGATTTTGAAAAAATAATTCTTATAGATTTACCAATGGCCATTATCTTGAATAAACTAAAATATTTAAATAAATGATCTTGAGAGGAGATTGACAATAAAGAGCCAGATTATAGAGCAATCTTCTCTTGAGCCTGGATTTGTTTGGATGAATGATTACGTAGTGAAGTCCAGTGGGAATCGTAGGATGTGACAGCTGTTTGGGGCCTGTAGATTTTATAGACAAAGCGACTGAAGCCTAGTGAAGTTACATCTTGCTCAAGCTTCTAAGCATAAGCGGAGTCTGAAACCTAGATTTTCTTTTATTTTCTTTTTTAATTTTTATAGATTTAGGAGATACAAGTGCAATTATGTTATATGAATATAGTGTATAGTGGTGAAGTCTGATTTGTAACCATCACCTGAATTGTGTACATTGTACTTATTAAGTAATTTTCATCCCTCACCCCCTTCCTGCTCTCCCATCTTTCTGAGTCTGCAATGTCTACTATTCTACTCTCTGTGTTCATGTATACACCTGATTTAGGCCCCACTTATAAGTGAGAACATGCAGTATTTGACTTTCTGAGTTATTTCACTTACGATAATAACCTCCAGTTCCATCCATATTGCTGCAGAAGACATGATTTCATTCTTTTTTATGGCTGAATAGTATTCCATGGGGGTGTGTGTGTGTGTATTACATTTTCTTTCTCTAGTAATCCCTTGATGGACATACAGGTTGATTTCATATCCTCAATATTGTGACTAGTGCTTCAATAAACATAAAAGCACAAGTATCTTTTTGATATGATGATTTCAGGTTTTCTGATAGTAAGCCATTTGCTGGTTTCAGAAAACCCTAGATTCTCTTCTAAAGGAAAAATTTCTCCACCTGGCAGCTTTGCAAAATTTATTCAGGGAAGTTAATTTGAGGTTGGCCACTCCCAAGGCTATGCTTCTGCAGAAAAGAACTTGGATGTGCTTCTGGGGAGACATTTTTCCCATCAAGAAATAACACAGGAAATTATAGTAACACATTTTACATTTAAAATTCATATTTCAATTGATTATACAAGGTGAAAATGGGTAATATTTCTTCACTTGCCTTAATAATGTCCATATGAAGATTTCTCATACTTTAAAATTTTTATGATAAAGGTGAGGAAATGTAGCTAGTAAGCTTTGGTTTGACCTCTGGTAACAATGCATGTTTTACCATTTTCCAAACTGGGAAACTGGTTTATGTCCTACATTTCAATTTCTTATAACTCTACATTTCTTGAGTTAATTGAAAATAAAAATTGTCCAGTGTTATTTCATGCAATATTCAATTACTATTTCCTATTGACGGTATAATGACTTTTGTTTACATATAGCAAACAGTCAGCAAAAAGTGGGATACATATTGTTGAATAATTTTTTTTCTAATAGAACTTTTGTCTTTTGGTTACATGAACTTCTATTTTGAGTTTTCAGATAATTTAATTTTATTTATCTTTAATTTTTAATTTTTACCTATTATTTTAGTAACAGACATTAAGCTCTCAATTGAATGTCTCCTATTTTCAGTCTATTCACTATTAGGTACAGTGACACTGAATCTTTATTCATAAGAGGGAGGGTTTATTTCCTCATTTTTATCATAGTTCCCAAAGTGCTTTTTTGGATGATTGCATTTCTTCTTCCAAGAAAAATTGGCTAACCTTCCTTTAAAAGTTATATTGTACGTCAAGTGTTCTGATGTTTCATTGAGTCATAAATGAGAAACAGAATTTATTATAACATAGCTTTCCTTCTCTGTGGAGAGCTGTGTGGGTGGCAGTCAGCATTATTTATTTATTTATTTTTTAAAACACAAACACTCCTTTGTCCTCCTGTTCCAGATTCTAGAAATCTGGAGTCCCATCTGAGCTCCTGAAATCATGCAATTTATATCCATCTCTGCTTTCCTGATAAGGCTATATGCAGAGATTTTTAGAACAAGACTTGTTCAGCTTGAGCTAAAACTAAAATTTTTATTTATTTTCACATTTCAGTAAACCTTTTCAGCTTAAATTTTTTTTTCCTATAATCTGATTCTTTGGTGAAGAATAAAAATAAGAAGGCAGAACTTTGTTTTTAAAAAGTATTAAGTATGAGTATGTACTTTTCAAAAAATATTCAGTAATGATTGATAATGATATTCATTTTACCATAGTGACATTGAAGAGGTTTTAATATCTTACTGTATTAGATATTCCCAAATATTTTCAACTTTAAACTTTTAAAATTCATTCAGAAATTATTTACGTATCTTCTTTATGATTAGGATTTTGTATAAGAATTCGTTTGAAAGAGATTCCCACTTCTTTAAAAATTTGAAACTGTCACTTTGAAAACTTTCTTTTTCCATTATAAAAGTACCACATTTTTATTAAAAATATTTAAAACATACAAAAGAGTTAAAACATGCCAATAATCCCAGCTATCCACAACCACTGTTGATGTGTGGTATTTCTTTTTTTAAAAGTTTTCTCCCCTCTGTGTTTTTATTTATTGATTGGTTAAATTTAAACTTTTATTTTAGATACAGGAGGTACATGTGCAGATTTGTTACATGGTTATATTTCATCCAGGTAATAAGCGCAGTACCTAATAGGTAGTTTTTCAATCCACACTCCCTCCCTCCTCATCTCTAGTAGTCCACAGTGCCTCTTTTTCCCATGTTTATGTCCATGTGTGCTCATGTTTAGCTCCCACTTATAAATGAGAGCATGTGGTATTTGGTTTTCTGTTCCTGCATTAGTTTGCTTAGGATTATGGCCTCCAGCACCATGTTCCTGTGAAAGACATAACGTCATTCTTTTTTGTGGCGCATAGTATTCCACGGTGTGTAGGTATTGCGTTTTCTTTATCTAATCCACCACTGATGGGCATCTAGGTTGATTCCATGTCTTTGCTATTGCGAATAGTGTGGTGATGAACATATGTGTGCATGTGTCTTCTCAGTATAATGATCTTATTTTCCTTTAGGTATATACCCAGTAATAAGATTGCCGGGTTGAATGGTAACTCTGTTTTAAGTTCTTTGAGAAATTTCTGAACTGCTTTCCACAGTGGCTTAACTAATTTTCAGTCCCACCAACAGTGTATGTGTTCTTTTTTCTTTGCAGACTTCCAGAACTTGCTGTTTTTTTGACTTTTTAAAAATAGTCATTCTGACTAGTGTGTGATGATATTTCATTGTGGTTTTGATTTGCATTTATCTGATGATCTGTGATGATGAGTATTTTTTCATAGTTTGTTGGCTGCTTATGTATCTTCTTTTGAGAAATATCTGTTCATCTCCTTTGCCAGTTGTTTAATGGATTTTTTTTCTTGTTGATTTAAGTTCCTAATAGATTTTGCATATTGGACTTTTGTTGGATGCACAGTTTGCCAATATTTTCTCCCATTCTGTAGGGTGTCTGTTTACTTTATTGGTAGTTTCTTTTGCTTCCCTGTATATTTTTTTAAAACCTTTGATAATTATACTATATATATATTTTCCCATACCTTAATTTTATATGTATTTTCCATAGAATTATTACATCAGTATTATTATATCTCTGGGAAAGAGCTAGGTGTCCAGATGATTTTTTAAAGATGCTTAGCTAATTATTTGAAAGTATGATTTGGACACAATTTGATTTGGCAATGGCATGATAATTCATAAGGCTTGTCGTCATTAAGCTAGAATGCTATCTTTATTATATACTAGATTCTCAAAGGAATTTGGGTCTATTTCTATACTTCGTTATCTTCTATTGGTTTATCTCTCTAGTGGTGGTAGGCAGAGTTGTATGATGATCCCTGCCTCCTGGTATTTATACCTGTGTGTAATCCCCCTCCCCTTGAAAGTGGGCTAGATCCAGTGACTTGCTTCTAATGAACTGAAGACTGAAAAAGTGGTGGGATGTCACTTCTGCAAGTAGATTACAAAAACTGGGACCTCCATCTTACTGGTACTCTGTCACTTTCTCTTTCATCCTCTCACGTTTGCTCTGCTAAAGCCACCTGCCATGTTATGAGTTGCCCTGTGGAGAAACCCATGTGGCAAGAGAATGAGCAAGATGGCTAGCTCACAGCTGAGGAGGAACCAAGGCCATCAGTTCAACAGCCTGCAAGAAACTGAATCCTTCCAACAACCAATGAGTGAGCTTGGAAGCAGGTCTTACCCTAGTTGAGCCTTGAGATGGCTGTGGTCCCAGTAGATACGTTGATTGCAGCCTGTGAGACACCCACAGTCCGAGAACTCAGCTAAACCATGTCCTGATTCCTAACCCACAAAACTATGAGATAATAAGTGTGTGTTGTTTTAAGCCAATATGTTTTGGCAAAATTTGTTATGTGGCAATAATTAACTAATACACTAATCCTGCCACAAGATGCTTTAGTTCCTGTAGTCTTATATGCTTTAATATTTGGTAAAAACAGTTCTGCCCCATCTTATTTTTTCCAGATTTTTTCTTGTTTAATATTTCAGGCGAAATTATTATAATTTTTTCAAATACCTCCCAAATTCCTGTTGCTTTTTAAATTGAATTTTTGAAGGTTGATTTTGTAATTTTAGAGTTTTGAATTTTTCTATATAGAGACATTTACTCAAATCTCCTATGTCTCTTCAGTAAAGGTGTAATATTTTTGTTTGTCCTCTATGTTAACTGCTAAGATGATTTCTAATTATTTGTTTTTGTCTTGTTATTATGAGGTTTTGTTTAATCCTTTTTTTCTTACTATGATTTGTATATAGGAAAACTACTCATTTTTGTAAATAGTATTTTAAAATAACAGCCACATTATTTAATCCTTTTATGCAGGCCTGTAATCTCCAAATTATGACAATTATGCATCTTCTTTTACAGTTTGTAAACACTCCTTATTTTTCTTATTTGCTTGCATTAAATTTACTTCCAGAACAATGGGCTATAATTGTGATAGCACCATTTTTTTGTTTGTAAAATTTGAATGGAAAATTGAAAGTTTACTGTTAAATTTGTTGCTTGCTTTTGATGTGATTAAGTACAAGAATTGATCTATTTTGCTTTGTGTCAGAAATGGGTGTTGTATTTCATGTCATTTCTGCATTTACTGAGATATTTACCTGATTTTTTTATGTGAACTACTAATACTACAAGTTATATAATAGATTCTCTAATATTCACCAGTGTAGCAACCATATAATATTTCATCAGGTGAAAGCATTGTAGTTTGTGTCTCTATGCAAGCCAGTTTTTGCTTTTTTAAAAAATTATTCAATAAACATATTTATGTAGATCATTTTCTCCTTTGTTAAAAATAATAATGGGTAACACATGGAAACATCTGTATCTTAGGTACTTTACAATCTTTCTATTTACCAACTCATTTTTTAACAATTACAATAACCTTATGAAATAGGTGTATTATTATGATATCCATTTTGCAGATGAGATAACTGAGGCACAGAGAAGTGAAATAACTTGCCCAAGTGTATTAGTCCATTTTCACACTGCTAATAAAGACATACCCGAGACTGGGAAGAAAAAAGAGACAGTTCCACATGGCTAAGGAGGCCTTAGAATCATGGCAGGAGGTGAAAGGCACTTCTTACATGGTAGAGGCAAGAGAAAAATGAGGAAGATACAAAAGTGGAGACCCCTGATAAAACCATCAGATCTCATAAGACTTATTCACAACCACGAGAATAGTATGGGGGAACCACCCACGTGATTCAAATTAAGTCCCACCAGGTCCCTCTCACAATATGTGAGAGTTATGGGAGTACAATTCAAGATGAGATTTGGGTAGGGACACATAGCCAAACAATATCACCAAGTAAGTGTCAGAACCAAGATACAAACCAGGCCGACTGGGCCTAGGTACAAACTAGACAATGGCCACCACCACAGTCAAAATACAGAACATTTCCTTCACACCAAAAACTGTCTTCCAGCCTTGATGCATTCGGTTCCCTATCCTGCCTGGCTCCAGGCAATCACTGATGTTTGCTTATATCTATAGATTAGTTTTCTTGGACTTTCCTATAAATAGAATCACCTTATAAGTCTTCTTTTATATCTAACTTGTTTTGCTCAGTATAATGTTTTTCAGATTCACTCATGTTGTTGCATATATCATTAGTTTGTTCCTTTTCCTTATTAAATAGTATGTCATTGTATGGATTTACCACAATTTGTTTATCTATTCACGTACAAATGGACATTTTGTTGGTTTTTGATTTTTGGCTATTATAAATATAGCTTGCTGTGAACATTTGTATACTCATTTTGTGGACATGTTATTATTTCTCTTGGGTAAATAAGTCAGTGTACAACATGTCCTTGCTTATATCACTACTGCAATGTTTTGACTTCTAAATTTTCATAACCACTGTTCTATTAAATTTTGCTTATAAAAATATATAAAATGCTATTAAAATTTTAAAGTAACTCTCTTCAGACTCTGTCCTCCCAGTGCTGTCATCTATTGATTGCATTTTTCATTCAGCTCAAGGCTTTCTTGTTTTTTTGTGTGACTAGTACTTTTTTATTAAAACCTGGACACTAAAAACACTTTCATCAAACAACAAACATTTCACTGCTGCCTATTTATAGTCCTTTCCCCTCTCCTGCTCTTAGCCCCAGGTAACCACTGATCTACTTTGTTTCTGTAACTTTGCCTGTACTAGAGATTTCATATAAATCATATGATACATACTTATTTGTGTCTAGCTTATTTTACTTAGCATGGTATTTTTGAGGGTCATTCATGAGTTTTCATGAATCGGTAGTACATCCCTTTTATTGCTGAGTAGTATTTCATTGTATAAATGTATCAAATTTTGTTGACTCATTTACCGTTTGGAGGACATTTAGGTTGTTTCCAATTTTGGACTATTCTTGGTAATTCTGCTATGAACATTGACATTCTTTTCTCTTGAGTAAATACTTAGAGTGAAATTGCTGGGCCTACTGTAAGTATATGTTTAACTTTTTAAAAAACTGCAAAATTGTTTGCTAAACTGACTGAACCATTTTACATTCTTACTAGCATGTGTGAGTTTCTGTTTTCCTTACATCCTCTAGAAGTCGTTTAAGCTATGTGTGTTGTATCATTGGATACATGAGCAATGATTCCTCCTCCCTCTCCTCTTTCCAACTCTTGTCCTCAACCTACTGTGTGCATATACTACATGGCATGTAGTCAAAATTGCCTACTTTATCCTGAACTGGGTTTGGTGTTTAGGGGGAGTTCATATCCACTTGCAAATGGGTTGTAGATCTTCCCACACACTTGGCTGAAATTGGTTTGGCCTATTAGCTCTTTGATTCAGTGTTTTTTTTCATGTTTCTCCTTTTTTGTGCTACACTGTTTTCTGCTACCACAATATTTCAAAATCTGACTATGCCATTTGTAATGTTTACTTTTCTGAAAGAAAGGTTGGCCACTTACTTCCTAAATAATAGGCAACTATAAAAACTTGGCACAATTTATGACACTGAAACTGGCTACCGTTTTCTAGTGTGTGACTAAACCATTTTATGTTCTGACTGGCATGTGTGAGTTTCCATTTACCTTACACCCTTCAGAAGTCGTTTAAGCTATGTGTGCTTGGACTTGAAGTCCAAGAACTGTTGTCCTCCTTTAAATGTATATCTTATGCTGTCCTAAGTTGGCTATAACATTTGTGATCTGCTGGTACTTGAATTAGCCATTGTGGCTTATGTAAGAAAGCCTACTACTCACCTATGGCAGATAGAAAACAGGGGGTGCTGCCACCGAAAAGCCCATCTGCTCCCATTGTCTGTGGACTATTTTCAAAGTAAGAGCTCATATGATTCACAGTCATTATCACTCTAGGAAAAGAAAAAGTGCAGCAGATTGGAGCTACCAGCTGTAGGGGAGGGCATCCAATCACTTCGTTTCCCTATCCATTCTAGTGACAAAGGATGATTTGAAATAATTTTTAACAAGATATATTATTTTAGGAAGTTACCATTACTCTCTAGGCAGCATTTGCCTTAGGAGCCTTGGCCATATGCTAAAATAGGAGGCTTGCATAAGTTCTTTTTGTGATTTTCAGTGAATTACAAATTTTCCTAACTCTCCTTGTTAAAAATTTGTGAAATGGAGTAAATTATGCTAACACATCATGGCATATTTGTAGGATTAGGTACTAACAAGATTTGTAAGAGATTAGGCAATAAAAATCCTTTAATATATATATATATATATATATATATATATATAAAGGATTATATATATATATATATAAAGGATTATATTTATATAAATATATATTATATATAAAAATATATAATATATACACATAATATATATATATATATATGCCTTTTATTTAGAAAAGATACCAAATTCAAAATATTTCTACTTATTACATGTTCAAAAGAAATTAGAATCTTAAGCAAAGAGGCAAGCATGTGACCAACAGGTCATTTTTGAATGATACATATTTTTTTGTTTTGGCTTTCACATAAGTGCACAGACTCTGGCTTCTTTTCTTTCAATGACTTCTTTCTCCCCCGACTACACTATGTTTACCATGTCCTTTCTTGCTGGATATATTCACACTTACCAACATCTTGATCAGATTTTCTAACGTCCTATCACTCTAGATATTAGCCTGAACTTATTTAGGTACTTGCAAATTATCTGAGACTCTTACCATTGAGAGGTAGTTTAGGTTTTCTCTCCTTGAATCTGGGTGAGTTTGGGGTTGCTGTGATCATCAGAGAACCACAGAAGGGATACTATGTGACTTCTAAGGGGGAGATCACAAAATACTAGGTGACATTTGTTCTTGGAGTCCTGAAATAAGTAATAAGTTTGACTAGCTGGAGGATGCCATGCTGTAAGTAAGGCCATGTGTAAGCATTCTGGTTGAAAGTCGAGCCATTAAATCATCTCAGGCCAGGTAGCAGATATGTCAATGAGAAAAGTCTCCAGATGTTCCAGCCTCCACTTCTCCAGCTTTTCCAACTGAGGCCCTAGACATTGTGGAGTAGAGGATCATCCCTGCTGTGCTTTCTGAATTCTTGACCCACAGAGGCAAACATAACAAAATGGTTATTATTTTATGCCGTTACATTTTGGAGTGATATGTTACACAGCAATGGATATCAGAATAGTATATAAAACTCAGTCCTACTAGTTTTTAAATTTCAGTTTTGATGCAAAGATTATCACATTCCTTTTCCCTGGCTTTGGCTAAATCTTTGATTCGTATATGGCATGGAGGGAGAAATGGGGACATGTTCGTCTCTCCATAAATTTCTCCATTCCTGCTACCCTGTACTACTCTCTGGTATTGGCCAGCAAAGATTGAGGGGTCTCTTTACACCTCTCAGTGCTGGGGCAGCTGCAGATCTCCCCTCGTTTGATTATAGTTACTTGGCCAACACTGACCAATTCGCAATGGCTCCCGTGTGACAGAGATCCATTTGCTGCCTCCCCGTGAGTTGCTGAGGCTGTTAAGAAGACTGGGGCAGAGACTTCATGCCTTCCTCTGCCACCATGACTGGTGTTCCAGCCCAGAGATCCTTAACTTTGCAGAACAACTACATGAGAATTTCTGATGGAGGGAGGTGCACTAGGCATCAGTATTTTTTAAAACCACTGAGCATGGCTACCACTTTTTAAGCTTGGCTACTGTGATGGTTAATACTGAGTGTCAACTTGATTGGACTGAAGGATGCAAAGTATTGATTCTGGGTGTGTCTGTGAGGGTGTTGCCAGAACAGATGAACATTTGAGTCAGTGGGCTGGGGAAGACAGATCCAGCCTTAATCTGGTGGACACAATCTAATCAGTCGCCAGCAAATATAAAGCAGACAGAAAAACGTGAAAAGGAGAGACTGGCCTAACCTCCAAGGCTACATCTTCTCCCACGCTGGATGCTTCCTGCCCTTGAACACTGGACTTCAAGTTCTTCGGTTTTGAGACTCACAGTGGCTCTCCTTGATCCTCAGCTTGCAGACAGCCTCTTGTGGAACCCTGTGATTTTGTAAGCTAATACTTAATAAACTCCCATATATATATCTTATTAGTTGTGTCCCTCTAGAGAACCCTAATATAGCTACCATGAAAATCATGTGTGGTTTTTTAAAAACCCAGTGATTTAACTTATGCCTATATTTTATGAACACCTATAATGTCCTGGCTGCTGTGGTAGACCTTTTATCTTATTATTTAATCTTCATAACATTTACATAAAGCAAGTTCTATTACCTACCTCTTTCAGAGCAGGACACTGATAGTCTGGGAGGTTGCGTAACTTGCCTGAGTGGTGAAGTCAGGACCACAGGATTTCTGTCTGACCATGGAACCCATCGTCATTTCTCTGTACCACTTGCCTTTTTGTTCAAAAATGTTAACATGTAATTCTCAAGACAAGTTTTTAAAAATACCTTGTAACTTAAACTGTAAAGTGGAAAAATGTCAGAGTTGGTCGAATTTTCCAATGAAGTGACCATCATAAAATGTTTCCTACTTTGCCACTTTTCTTGGGGTCAATTTGTTTTAATGCCTCTTTAATCCTCACAATGTCCTTATGAAGTATGAAGGAGGAAAACATCATTCTTTTTTTCCAAGGATTTTAGACTAAAGAGCTTTAGAATGTGGCATAGTAGAAAAAGTATAGACTTTGGAGTCAGACTGAAGCTCTAATCTTGACAGATGCTAAAAATCTGAGTACTTTCAGGAAACTTTCTAAATAGTGCTCTTTGGCTGGTGCAGTGGCTCATGCCTTTAAACCCAACACTCTGGGAGGCCAAGGCAGGCAGATCACTTGAGGTCAGGAGTTCAAGGTCAGCCTAGCCAACATGGTGAAACTTCCTCTTTACTAAAAAAACAAAAATTAGCCAGGCGTGGTGGCATGTGCCTGTAGTCCCAGCTACTTGGGAGGCTGAGGCAGGAGATTCACTTGAACTCCAGAGGCGGAGGTTGCAGTGAGCTGAGATTGTGCCATTGCACTCCAGCCTGGGCAACAGAGAGAGACTCTACATCAAAAAAGCCAAACCAAACCAAACGAAACAAAAAACAGTGCCCTTAACTGTAAAATGAAAGTAATACCACCTCCTTTATGGGATATGAGGCTTAAGACAATATGATAAAACATGATAAGCATCTGTCTTGGAGCCTAGTTCACAAGAGAAATCCAGTAAATGTTAGTCCTTCTTCTTCTTTGCCTATTGCAGCCACAATTATTTTACCAACCCTGAGACATTCAAGCGAGATTGAGTATGGATCACACAGGAAAAGTGCTAAGAGCTAGTCCTGTTTTGAAGTAATTTGATCAGTTACACATAAAGTGATACTGTGCAGCAGTACTTACAAACATGGGATACCCCAAATCGATATGTTTACTGAGTGCTTTAAATACAATTTCAAAAGTCTAGGAGAGAAGGGACAGGAAGATACATAGATGATAGGGAATGGGACAAACCTAAGACTCATGATCGATTGCAGGAATTCTGATTTATTTCTGCTGGAATGAGCCAAGGGAAGGGGGAAGAAAATTCATGGAACAGGAGATTGGAATTTGGATGCAGCCTCCTGGCACGTGCTTATCCTGTTCTTTCCATTTCTGGAGGCTGTGCCTACGTGATTTTTGCCTGTTTCATACCTTGCATCAGTCATCTCTTTTTTTTTATTATAGAAAATTGTGCAATCCTCTCTGGTTTGTTTTTGTTAGGATTTCCTTCCCTTTATTGCTGGCAGAAAAATGTTATCTCTTGAGATTTCCTCTGGGACACGATTATTTACAGTAAACAACTACAATTTAATGAATTCTTGAGGATTTCTTTCTGATGTATCCTCTTTTTAATTTTTCATTCTTAAATGCCTTTTGTTTTTGGCTGATTCTCTCTTGGGTGTTTTGTATAATTTTTGAAAAATAGTTAACGGCAGCTTGTATATCTTCTTTCCAGAATCTCTCTGAAGTACTTTAAGAAGATATATTCCATATATATCTTTCATATATGTGAACATAGATAATTATTTACATATAATATGTACTTCATCATACATATAGTATTTGGGCATCATTATTTTTGTGCATCACAGCGTTATATCATAAGACAATTATCTGCATCATCTGACTAGCCCCATTGCTCAGGGGATGGTCAGCTCAGTTCAGATCAGTGTAATCTCTTGCTCCAGTTACCAGATCAGCCTCCTGTCTAGTCTTCCTGGTCCTGGATTTGCTCACTTTCCCCTCTTTTACACACTGAAGCCAGATAAGTCTTCTTCTGAAGAGAAAACCTGATCATATCTGCTTAGTATCTTTCAATGTCATCACCAGACTCAGGGAAGCATGATCTGGCCCCTACCTGTCTCTCCAGTCCATCTCATGTGCTCCCACCCAACTCTATGCCTGGCCATAATGCTGACTTAAGAGTTGCCTGAAGAATGTTTTCCTCTTCTCCCCTCCCACCCTCTGCACTTGTTATTCTCTCTGCCTTGGGAAGCTCATCTTTACCCTGTAGCTACTTTTGGCCTGTTTAATTCCCACTCATTGTTTAGGACTTGTCTTTGTTTTGTGCTGCTCTAACAGAATACCACAGATGGGATAATGTTTAATGAACAGAAATTTATTTCTCACATATCTGGAGGCTGGGAAGTCCAAGATCAAATGCTGGCATCTGACTGAAGGTCTTCTTGCTATGTCTTCACAATAGTGAGGCCAAGACATTGAGAGAGAGAGAGACAGAAATAGGAACAGACAGAGAGAGAGAGAGAGGCCTGAACTCACACTCCTATAATGCTCACGCTCCAGCAATAGTGGCACTCATTAATCCATTCATGAGGACAGAGCTCTCATGCCTAATCACCTCTTAATAGTCCCACCTCTTAATACTGCTAAAATGGCAATCAAATTTCAACACAAGTTTTGGAGCGGGTAAATATTTCCACCATAGCAAGACCCAACTTAGGCATGACTTCTTTCTGGGAGCCTCTCTCTAATGTCCCTAGACTGATTTTGTGCTCTTTTGTTACTCCTGTTTTCTATGCCTATCGTGATACCATACTCTTTTCAAATTATGACTGCCGCATTAGGGCAGCGCCCCTGCCTGATGCAGTGCGAACTCAATAGATATTTGTTAACTGAGTGAGTGAATGAATGAAGACATTGCCTTGAGGCAGTGTTGCTCAAAGGTTAAGGAAGCTAGAGTGAGGGGGTCTCAGTTTGGATCCTGGCTCTACGCCTAACTGTGACTTCTGGCAAGTTATCGAATCTCAGTTTCTTAACCAGTAACATGGAGATTATAACAGGAAACATCTCATTGAATTATTTTGATTAAATGTTAATAGATATAAACAGAATGGTGATTGCACAGAATACAGTTTCAGGTGTTGGCTATTATTATTGCCTAAATATTCATCTGGCAACTTAATAGCCAAAGGAGGCACAGCACCTGGCACAGTTTATGAGGAACTGTCCACTCTGAGCTCCATGAGGGATTCACAAGAATTGATTTTTTAAATGCTGGATTTCTACAACAATGTTGTAAATGATTTTAAAAAGGTATCCTATATTATAATTTAATATTACAGTTATGGAGAAGACAACTCATATCATTGCTTGAAGGTTTTTAGTATGTGCTGGATAAATATGCTTTAAGGAATTAAGATCTATTATAGGCTGAATTTTCAGTTAACCCAGTCAGTCTTGATGACAGACAGAAATCCATGTTAAACAATGTTCTCTAAAAAATATATTTAAGATATTGATCAGAAATTGGGTACGGGAAGCTGTAGAATGTTTCAAATAGAAAATACTGATTAAGACTTAGAAGAAAACTGTCAGAAAGGTCATAAAGTAGAGAAAAATAATGTTTCGCTTGAGTCAACAGTGATGGTATGATTAACACTGTTTTTTTACTGGGTTCAGAAATGAAGGAGGAGGGAAGGAGAGAGGGAGGGAGAGAGAGAGAAAGAGAGAGAAACTTGGAAGGAATATTTCCCATCACAAATTGTAGGGAGTAGCTATCAATCACACTTTTTAAGGAAATCAAAGTTGGGATAAAAGTGCTTGCAGGTTCTTTGGATACAAGGATGCTGAGAAGCCAGGTAAGCTTTGGGAAGCCCAATCTTCAAATTACAAGATTCAGCATGAATTAGAGTTACTTGAACCAGGGGAAAAACCAAGATTAGGTTAAGCAGTGATTCAGAAATGTTCGCAGTTAGTAACTGAGACAACTCTGTGTAGATACTAACATAAACGATATTGAATGTTTGAGTGTCATCTTCTTTAGAATTTACATTGTTGTTATTTTGGAAAAATAGCATTAACTAAATGAAAATCATACTATATTTTATTTTCTTCATTTTAGTTACTTCTGCCCATAGGAAACAGCTTTTTGGATTGAGAGGTAGTGTTCAATGTAACATCAGCTACGGGAATAAACAAGTAAGAGTCCTGCCCTTGCCTGGAGGCAGTGTAGGTTGAGTCAGATGGCCCAGGTCTGGGTTCTATGCAAGTCAATACAGGCATACCTCAAAGATATTGTGGGTTTGGTTCCAGACCACTGTAATAAAGCAAATATCACTATCAAGCAAGTCGCATGAATTTTCCCATTTCCAAGAGCATATAAAAGTTATGCTTACAATATATTATAGTCTATTAGGTGTGCAATAGCATTGCCTAGAAATGTACATAATTATTAAAAAAGCATTTTATTGCTTAACAATGCTAACAATCAACTGAGCCTTCAGCGAGTTGTAATCTTTTTGCTGGTGGAATGTTGATGGCTGCTGACTGATCAGGGTGGTGGCTGCTGATCCTTAAAATAACACAATGAAGTTTGCCAGTTGACTCTTCCATTCACAAGAGATTTCTCTGTAGAAAATGCTGTTTGATAGCATCTTACCCACAGTAGAACTTCTTTCAAAATTACAGTCAATCCTCTCAAACTTTGCCACTGCTTTATCAACTACATTGATGTAATACTCTAAGTCATTTGTTGCCATTTCAATAATGTTCACAGCATTCTCACCAGGAGTAGATTCCACCTGCCGAAACCCCTTGGCTCATCCATAAGAAGCTACTCCTTATCCACTTAGGTTTTCTCATGAGATTGCAGCAATTCGGTCACATCTTTAGCCTCCACCTCTAATTCTAGTTATCTTATTTTCCACCACATATGCAGTAAATTCTTCCTCTGAAGTCTTGAACCCCTCAAAGTCATCCATGAGGATTGGAATAAACTTCCAAACTCCTGTTAATGTTGATATGTTGACCTTCTTCCATGAATCATGAATGTTCTTAATGACACTTAAAATGAATACTTTTTTTTCCAGAAGACAGTCAATTTACTTTGCCCAGATCTATCAGAGGAATCACTACCTATGGCTGCTATACCTTTATGAAATGTATTTTTGAAATAATAAGACTTGAAGATTGCAATTATTCCTTGACCCAAGGGCTGCAGAATGGATGTGGTGTCAGCAGAGCCAGCATTTAAGCCATATTGGTCCAATTTTGAAATACTCCACTCCTCAGTGATGACTTCTGTACTGCCAAAGAAGACCAAGCAGAGATTAGTATTGTGGGGAGGGGAAGGGTGTGTGCATAGAAAGATATTCTCCAGTTCATTCTCCAGTTACCAGGTTGAGGATTTAATAATGTAATTAATATACTGGAATTCATATTGTGTATAGTTACCTATATAATACATATTACATATTTATATGTATACATCTTTTCCCAATGAAAGAAAAGCATTCATTTTACTTAAATTTTCACATATATTTTTCCTATTTCATTATAAATGTGTTCATTAAATATTCTTTGATCACAAGATTTAATACATCACATTTAAATAGTGTTGGAAATAGATGCTCAGTGCGACAAAGAAAAAATCAGCACTGAGACAAAGTATCTTCTAGCAACACAATTTTTACTTCCTGGACTGCATGAAGGGTACCCTCGCTAGCCATCATGCCACAAGAGTACAATGAACAAAGGAAAACAGACAAATTTATTCCTTACACATTTGGGGTCATCCTTACAAGTCAGACCTCACAATCTATACTAAAACCCCATTGGCTAACAACTTAAAACTTTTCTCAACAAGTAAAAGCAATGGAGAGCTGGGGCATGCCTGTGAGCACATCCAGCACAGATATCTTGCTTAAATTACAAAGACATAGAATGTACTACATACCTGTAAGCATGGCATGTTTAACAGTGACATAAGATAGGGCTTAACAAAGTTATTAGCACACTTTAACAAGAAAGGAAACTTTAAAAAGAAACTTTTCTACTTCCCATAAATAGCAACAAACCTGTAAACAAGAACAATTTAAGAGGTAAATTTAGGCTGGGTGTGATGGCTCGTGCCTGTAATCCCAACACTTTGGGAGGCCAAGGTGGGTAGATCACTGGAGGTCAGGAGTTCGAGATCAGCCTGGCCAACATGGTGAAACCCCGCCTCTACTAAAAATACAACAATTAGCCAGGCATCGTGGCAGGTGCCTGTAATGCCAGCTACTCAGGAGGCTGAGGCAGAAGAATCACTTAAACCCAGGAGGCGGAGGCTGCAGTGAGCTGAGATCCTGTCAGCCTGGATGACAGAGACAGACTCTGCCTCAAACAAAACAAAACAAAAAAAGAGGTAAATTTAATACTTTTTGATTAACATGTGATATGGTTTGGCTGTGTCTTCATCCAAATCTCTCCTTGAATTGTAATAATCCCCCACGTGTCAGGCCTTGGGCCAGGTGAAGATAATTGAATCATGGGCGTGGTTTCCCCCATGCTGTTCTTGTGGTAGGGAGTAAATCTCACTAGATCTGATGGTTTTATAAAGGGCAGTTCCCCTGCACATGCCCTCTTTTCTGCTGCCATGTAAGATGTGACTCTGCTCCTCCTCCACCCTTCCGCCATGATTGTGAGGCTTCCCCAGCAATATGGAAGGAACTCTGAGTCAGTTAAACCTCTTTCCTTTACAAATACCCAGTCTCAGGTATGTCTTTATCAGCAGCGTGAGAACAGACTAATGCAACATATTAAAAGCTCACTGATGTAAATCCTTGACATTTTGATTTGAAATGAAACTTCCATTTTTAAATCGGACTGCATGTTAGATTTGCCTGGCAGCTCTGGGAACATGGGGACAACAACTGTCACCACCACCCCATGCCTGGGACTCAGCCCCAAAGATGGTGTTTTAACGGATGGGGGAGTTGATACTGTTTGAAACCTCCCCAGGTGATTCCAATGGGTGTTCAGGGCTGGGAATCACTGGTCTAAAAAAGTAGAAGCACCTAATTGAATGGGACAATGAACACTTGCTGAAATGAATTAAGTACTCAGTACTTTAAAATCAATGCCCTTACTGTAGCTTTGTAGTATAGTTTGAAGTCAGGTAGTGTGATGCCTCCAGCTTTGTTCTTTCTGCTTAGAATTGTCTTGGCTATGCGGGCTCTCTTTTGGTTCCATATGAAGTTTAAGGTGGTTTTTTCCAGTTCTGTGAAGAACGTCATTGGTAGCTTGATGGGGATAGCGCTGAATCTATAAATTACTTTGGGCAGTATGGCCATTTTCACGATATTGATTCTTCCTAACCATGAGCATGGAATGTTTCTCCATCTGTTTGTGTCCTCTCTTACTTCGTTGAGCAGGGGTTTGTAGTTGTCCTTGAAGAGGTCCTTTGCATCCTTTGTTAGTTGTATTCCTACGTATTTTATTCTTTTTGTAGCAATTGCAAATGGCAGTTCGTTCTTGACTTGGCTCTCTTTAAGTCCGTTATTGGTGTATAGGAAGGCTTGTGATTTTTGCACATTGATTTTGTATCCTGAGACTTCGCTGAAGTTGCTTATCAGTTTCAGGAGATTTTGATTTTGGGTAGTGGGCGGTGGGGGAGTTGGGGGAGGGATAACTTGGGGGAGAAATGCCAGATATAGGTGATGGGGGAGGAAGACAGCAAACCACATTGCCATGTATGTACCTATGCAACAATCTTGCATGTTCTTCACATGCACCCCAAAACCTAAAAAGCAATAAAACATATATATTAAAAAAAAAAATCAATGCCCTTGGTCAGGCGCAGGGGCTCACATCTGTAGTCCCAGTACTTCAGGAGGTGGAGGCAGGTGGATCACTTGAGGTCAGGAGTTTGAGACCAGCATGGCCAACATGGTGGAACCCTGTCTCTACTAAAAATACAAACATTAGCTGGGCGTGGTGGCAGACACCTGTGGTTCCATCTTCTCAGGAGGCTGAGGCAGGAGAGTCACTTTAACTCAGGAGGCAGAGGTTGCAGTGAGCTGAGATCATGCCACTGTGCCTCAGCTGGGGTGACAGAGCAAGACTGTGTCTCACAAAACAAAAACAAAAACAAAAACAAAAACCAATGCCTTCCTCTGCACAGCATCCGTAAAAGAATTTTCCTTTAGTTTTTAACCTTCTTCAGATGCTATCTCCTTCTCCAGACCTACTTGTCTCTGAAGAGACAATGTTTCTATTTCCTCTACTTCTTAATCTATCTCAACCAAGGGTCATGATCTCCATATTCCTGAAACTGACCTTACCAAGCCTCAATCAGTAATTCATTTAATATATTTTAATATGATATATAATTTATAACGAATACATAACATTAATGTATGTTGAAGACCTACCTGAAGGCTGCAGTGGGTCATAAGAAGGGCTACTGAATGCCTGAGTCTCTAGGAATTGATAAGATTATAGAGTTGAACAAAGATTTTAAAATGACCTTGTCTTGTGCTTCTCAAGTTAGTTTCCCTTAGAGTGACACATCCCTTTATTTGGGAAGCTTTTTTGAAATGTCAGCAGGTAATAAAGAGAGGGCAGGGCTACTTTGTGCAATGTTGTTGGTGGGAACAGAGCCCTGATTGCTAGGTTCTGCCCACTGTCCCCTCAGAGATAGCCCTTAGAGGGGACAGACCTCTGCATCTCTGCAAAGCACAGTTTGGAAATGACCCATCTAGCCTTGATCCCTTTCAGATACGGCACAGGATATGCCTGTTACCTTAAGAAGCTTCTAGGTTTCGTAAATAAAACACCTGTCAGGGTTAAAAACATTATAACTTATTAGCTGACATTTACATTGTGTATATTATGTGCCAGTCACCTTTCTATGTCACATGTAGTGACTTATTCCATCGCACAACAGTACTTCAACTCCAATTACTATTATTCCCATTGTATGGATGAGGACACAGAAGGAGGAGGCTTTAATTTGCCTGCCAGTCACAGCTGGGGAATGCACTTATGAGACCGTGCTCTTAACTAGTAGTAGCACTTTGCCTTATATTAATATATACAGGGATTCTATCTGGTAGCCTGCACCACACATATACCATGTCTTTGTGCATACACGTTATTTAACCAATAGATCTTTAGTACTAGTGGCTCATTATTCATTAATGGCCTGGAGATACAGGAGTTAATGCCATGCTAGAAAGACAGACAACACACCTGTAAACAAATAAAGAAATAAGATGATGCAGATAGGGAAGTGCAATTAATATATGAAGCGGTGAAGCCACAGGAGTTACTAGGGGAATGGTGCATCTTACTTCCTACAGGCTTACTAGAAACTTGCCGCTCAAAGGGTGGCCAGCAGCTGGGGAGGATCAGTGTCATTTGAAAGTCTGTTAAAAACAAAGAATCTTGGGAACCACCTGAGACTTACTCCAGAATCAGAATCTGCATTTTAAGAAGCTTCCCAAGTGATTCATGTGTACATTAAATGGTTACGGGCACTGTACAACAGAGGGCAAGTTTCTATTGCTAGCAGCCAAGATTCGTTCTTTCTCTCCCCCTGCCCACGCAGACACACACACACACAAACACATACACAATAGATGTAAATAAATAAAAAATATGGACTTTGCATTTTGAAATGTTATATTGTAATATAAGAACATTCCTAATTTTATTTGCAGTGTTTTCTCAGAAACTTCATTTAGAAACAGTATGTTGTCATCAGACTAATGACATAATTGAGGGTTATGTTGCTGACTCAACATGAAATAATTCATAGTACTGACTAAAAAGATCATAAAAGAAAAGCTAAGTCAAATTTCTATATATCCTTTTAAAATACGAAATTTAATTCTTCAACTCCAATAAAATAAGTAAAAAATACACTATATAAAAAACTTCAATTTGCTATAAAAAGACAAATAGTATATAAATGTGACTCTAGCGTAAATTTGCTTTAAATTAGGATGTCAATTATAAGCATTATTTAAACATTTAATTAAATGACTGTATTTGCATTTTGATGAGAAAATTCATAATTTTCTAGGCTACTTTTATTTATTAATTTATTAATTTTTAATATTAGTAGATGTTTATATTTATGGGGTACATGAGGTGTTTTCATACAGTCATGCAATGTGAAATAATCACATCATGGAGAACGGGGGATCGAACCCCTCAAACATTTATCCTTTCAGTTACAAACAATCCACTTAAATTCTTTTAGTTATTTTAAAATGTACAACCAAGTTATTACTGACTATAGTCATCCCATTGTGCTATCGAATAGCAGGTCTTATTCCCACTACTTTTTTTGTACCCATTAACCATCTCCCACCTCACCCACCTGCCATTACCCTTCCCAGCCTCTGGTAACTATCCTTCTACTCTTTATGTCCATGAGTCCAGTTGTTTTCAGTTTCAGATTCCACAAATAAGTGAGAACATGCAACATTTGTCCCTCGGTTGTCCAGGCCACATTTAAAAACCATCTAGTTTTATTAAACACATACAACCTTTTTCTCTGACGACAAGTAACACTCAGAATCATCCTGATTATCTTAGAGTTTTCAGAAACTGCTACTCAGAGTACTGAGGTGTTATTTCAGCAAAGGTTGGCGGGTGTTATTTCAGCAAAGGTTGGCGGCCCTTTTCATACTAAAAACATTTAGAAAACTAGAAACCACCCAATATACCCCTGCTTCTTGGCATTTCCCAGCCTTTCCAGTTTCCTCAGAGATTTTGTATAGAAAATGTCAAGCAAAAGCGACTGGTGGGTGGGCGGAGAACTCCCAAAGGTCTCAAGTCCTTTGAAAGTGAGTTGAACAATCATCATCCTAAACAATAATCCTAGTTTGCCTAGTACTTTCCCAGTCTTAGCACTGAAAGTCCCAATTCCCAACAACTCTCTTGGTTCCTAGAAAACTGGAATGGTTGGTTGCTCTAGGCCACTGGTATGGTTAGGCTTTCTATCCCAACCCAAATCTCATCTTGAATTTTATCCCCATCATCCCCGTGTGTCAAGGGAGAGACCAGATGGAGGTAACTGAATTATGGGGGTGGTCTCCTCCATGCTGTTCTCGTGATAGTGAGTGAGTTCTCACAAGATCTGATGGTTTTATAAGGGGCTCTTTCCCCTTCACTCAGCACTTCTCTTTTCTGTCACCTTATGAAGAAGGTGCCTTGCTTCCCTTTGATTTCTGCCATGATTTTAAGTCTCCCGAGGCCTCCATAGCCATCCTGAACTGCGAGTCAGTTAAACTTCTTTCCTTTATAAATTACCCAATCTCAAGCGGTTCTTTATAGCAGTATGAAAACGGACTAATACAGTCACTAAAGATTAATTTTTAAAAATGAGTTTCACAGAATTGTGACACAATATTGGGTTTTATTTTCCTACTTTCAAAGGAAACCCTCCAAAAATAGTTAAAACTCAACAACATCAAAGAGTATCAAATGTTAATTCAATAGTATCAAATGAATAGAACATGTATTTGGTAAAAGAAAAGCAGAAATTGCCATAGCGTTTTTCTTCCCTTTCTTAATATTATGTTGTAGCCTATTTGGGGGAAAGCAGAAAAATAGACATTGCCTTTATGATTCACTAGACCACTGAGCTCCAAAATGAAGGTAAATGAAGCAAATATTAACAATTCTATTTTTATTGATGTATTTTTCCTAAAACTGAATAATAGAAGTTATGCTTTACTGATATGTAATATATGGATTGATACCATGTCTTCAGTGGACCAGTAAGTCAGAATGCATACTTCTGGAGGGAGGATGGAGTGACAGTGGTTCCTTCTGCCATTGGCTTATTTCTGAGGATCTTAGAATGTATTACCAGTGACATACTATAGGAGGTCTTCTTTGTGTTAATTTATAAAAATGAGACCTTTGAAGATGTAATACTTTTTGAGATGCAGTGTATTAATCAGCTTTCACTGTGTAACAAATCACTTGAAAAGTCAGTGGCTTGAAACAACAACTTTTATTCTTTCTTGTGATTCTGTGTGAAGGCTGCACGAAAGCTGAGTGGTTCCTCTGGTGTTCTTGTTTGAGGTGGGTTAATTTAGGACGACTTTGTTACTTTATTAGTAAGTATGGCAGGCTGGGGGTGTGGGGACATCCATCCGTGCGGCACATGGTCTCTCATCCTCTACTAGACTAGTCTAGATTTCTCTCTCTTTTTAAAAAATCTTTTTGAGACCGAGTCTTGCTCTGTCACCCAGGCTAGAGTGCGGTGGTGTGATCTCAGCTCACTGCAACCTCCGCCTCCCAGGCTCAAGCAATTCTTCTGCCTTAGCTTCCCAAGTAGCTGGGATCACAGGGGCGCGCCACCATGTCCAGCTAATTTTTACATTGTTTTTTAGTAGAGACTGGGTTTTACCATGTCGGCCAGGCTGCTCTCAATTTCCTAACCTCAGGTGATCTCCCTTCCTTGGCCTCCCAAAGTGCTGGGATTACAGGCATGAGCCGCCGCTCCTGGCCTAATCCGGGTTTCTTCACTTGGTGATTAATGAAGAGCAAACAGCAGAAAGAGAGGAAGCGCAGGCACTTTTCAAGCCTCACTTTTGCAAATTGGCTAAGGCAAGTCACATGGCCAACCCTAGGTTTAAAGGTTAGAGAAAAATACTCTGCCTTTTTCTTGTAGGGTCTACAAAATCACATTGCAGGAATGGGTAGAATTTATGACTACTTTGCAAGCAATTACAGAGGTAGAACTACTAAACCATTAAACTATTTTGTAACACAGAAGTTCCTGAGTCAATTTCTGGAAAAGCATTTAAAAGATATATTAAAAGATGGCATGCATAGTATAAACAATCCAAATGTGCTGACTTTTTCTGTAAAGATAAATGCCTGTTAGAATCATGTTATAGAGCAAATATTTTGACCAAATAAACACAATCTGTCCCTTCAAAATAAATATGACATTTCAACAATGAGTAAGAAAGCACTAATTTTTCAAAAGAAAATTGTAGTGTAAAAAAAGCCTTTCAAAATAGTTTGAAAATATTTCCAATGTGAACTTATTTTGTTTAAAAAATGGTTGTTAATTACTCCTGTAATGCCAGCACTTTAGAAGGCTTAGGCAGGAGGATTCCTTAAGGCCAGGAGTTTCAGATTAGCCTAAGCAACATAGACAGGCCCCCATCTCTACTAAAAATTTTAAAAACTCACCAGGCATGTGGTACATGCCTACAGTCCCAGCAATTCAGGAGGCTGAGGTGGGAGGATCACTTGATCCCAGGAGTTTGAGGCTGCAGTGAGGCACGATTGAGCCACTGCACTCCAGCTTAGGTAACAAAGTGAGATCCTTTCTCTACAAAATTTTTTTAAAGCATATTGAGATATGCAAGAAATCCAAGACATTCCCCACTACTTATAGTTGTACTTTTTAAATTGATATATGCATACTTGTGAGTATGCCAAGAACAGTAGTTTTGTTTTGTTTTTGAGACAGAGTCGTCCTCTGTTGCCCAGGCTGCAGTACAGTGGTACAATCTCAGCTCACTGAAACCTTCACTGACTAAGCGATTCTTGTGCCTCAGCTTCCTGAGTAGCTGGGACTACATGCACATGCCACCACACCTGACTGATTTTTGTATTTTTTAGTAGAGACAGGGTTTTGCCATGTTGGCCAGGCTGGTCTGAAACTCTTGGCCTCAAGTGATCTGCACCTTGGCCTCCCTAAGTGCTGGGATTACAGGCATGAGCCATAGTGCCTGGCCAAGGAACAGTAGATTAACATGAGATAAACATGCCACATATGTTGAGGTTGTCAATTATACTCAAAGATTCATAATAAAATACTTTATATAGACAAAAAATAGTTATATATTGGAGTAACAGGCAAAACTGAAAAAACATTTGCAATGAAATATGAAACTTCAAATGAATTTTGACATTTTTACAATAACTTCTGACTTGGTGAGGAGAGGAAGGAGTAAGTGTAAGTTGAGACAAATTGCATGTTCATGTTTCTCTGTCACTAGGGGTACCTTCCCACAAACGTTTGTTTGAGATGCACTATCACCCTATATCCTTACATATGTAATATCTTGGAATTGTCTGTTTGTCTATTTGTTTCAGATACAATTTTTCTTTTAATTTAGATTATGTTCTCCAGAACAGGTTTATATTTCTTAGTTACTTTTTAGGATGACATAAGGTCATTATAGTTTTTAATTAAAAAAATTAAAAGTCTTGAAAATCTGTTGAAGTTTTAGTGGGAAGGTAAACAGGTGCAATAACTTTGGAAAACAGATGGGCATTTCTCCTAAAGCTGAATATTCATATACCAGGTGAGTTAGCAGTTTTATTCTTAGGAATATATTAGAGAGAAACTGTTGCACATGTCTAAGGCTGTTCACAGTAACACCGTTCGTAAAGTGAAAACCTAGAGGAACCCAAATGCGCATCAACAGGAGTGTGGATTCCAGAATTGTTGTGTAATCACACAATGAAATAGTACACAGTATTCTTAACTAATAAGATACTACAACACCCACAATTGGATCAATCCTACAAATATTAGGTTGATGCAAAAGTAACTGTGTTTTTTTCTATTAAAATAATGACAAAAACCGTAATTACTTTTTGTACCGACTTAATATAATATCCATTGGAAAAAGCTGTCAGGACATAATCCAGAGTACGCTACCTTTAAAAAATAAACTTAAGAATAAATAAATACAAGTATATATGTTTATGATTATATATAGGTAAAAATTCAAGAGCAAAACAACATTTTTGTTGAACTGAACTTAATATACTTTAAAAAACTTGATACTCTCCTGATGTAGACTTAAGCATTAGATTCCAGTTACGGTTCATGGTAGCCAGCCTCCAAGATGGCCCTGAGTGATCCTGAACTCCTCATGTTCATGCCCTTTGCAGTCCCCTCCTACTTGGATTAGGATGGAGTTTTGTAACTATAGGATATTGTGGAAATAACCATATCTGACTTCTGAAGCTAGATTTTGAAAGGACAATGCAGCTTCTGTCTTGCTCTGTCTTGGATCTCTCACTTTTAGTGGGGAGCCAGTCACTACATCATGAGGATTCTTGTGGTGAGTGTCTCCTCACGCTAGGTTCCTCACACCGGCTCTCCTCACACTGTCTCTCCTCACACTGTCTCTCCTCACACTGTCTCTCCTCACACTGGCTCCCTCCTCACACTGGCTGTCCTCACTCGGGTATCCACCTGTGACCTCAGTCATGTGGGGGCCACCACCTGAGAGGTCGATTACCACCTGCAGAGGTCTGTCCTGCAGACCCTGACTCACCTGGTTCAGTGATTCAAGTGGCGTAGGGATGGTCGTCAAGTGCTTTTCAAGGACGACCACAGCCAATTGACCTACACTTCCTCTCCATCCTCTCATTTGTTCAGTAACAATTTCATAACAGAGGTTCTAAGTCAACGTGCTTGTGGATAATTAACATGGCTAAAAGAGTGGTTTTACAAATGATAAAAGCTTCAGGTTGGAGGGGGCAGACTAAACACCATTAACAGGTAATTTCCCTTTGACCTCCCCCTGAGAGGACTATCCAGCACAAAGTTTACATGAGTAAACTGTTAGAGTAGACAAAGGGATGCGGGGTAAACAGACTTAAACTGGGAAAGCCTTTTATCATCCCTATCTTTTCTCTAGTAATAGACTGGCTGCCTTGGCCTGTCCCAATAAAACCTTTTGGACTTCCAAAAGGTTCGGGACTATAATCTATAACTTTCCCTAATATTTCCCTAATATTTTGCCAGCCACCCTGAGTGAATTCCAACAGATGCTCAAGCAGCCCCTGGGGGGAGCCCAGAAGAGGAGGATTTGAAGTCTTCTGCCAGCAAACAGCAGCAGGTGACTGAGATTTCTTGAGAAGAAGCCTAAGCTTCATCTGACCCTTTAGGTGACTGTAGTCCTGGACAGCATCTTGACTACAACCTCATGAGAGACTCTGAGCCTGAACTGCTCAGCTAACTGTCCCCAAATTTCTGACCTACAGAAACTGGGAGTTAATACATATTTATTGCTATTTTGAGCCATAGACTAACTAATACAAAATTAGCTAGTTATTGCTCTTTTATACTCATGATTCCAGTGGCTATTTTTTTATACCAGGCACCTTGACATTCAACATATTAATAATAAATTATTTCAAAATAACTCCCGCTCTGTTATGTGTCACTTTACATAAGATAAACATTGGTCCATATACTTCCATGTGTCAGTGAGTTTTGCAGTTTTGGTAGGCCACATAATAGAAATGAAAGGGTTAGTTTAAATAGCTAACTTTAACACAAGCAGCTTTTATTAGGGATATTAAAATTTTACTGAAAAGAAGAAAACATTTAAACATGGTATTAGAATGGATACAGAAAATTATGGATTTTATATTTTTAGTGAATTTTCTTATAGGTTTTTCTGGTTTTCCTTCCCCCCCACCCCCCATTGATTAAATTACAACCTCTATATTATCCATGAATGCCTTACCAGAAGTCCTGGTGCCTAGAAATTATTTATGTAATGAATAATAGCTGCCATTTTTGAGTACTTATCAGGGGTAGAGATTGTGCTAAGGCCTTTATATTCATTTCCTCATGTAATTGGAAGAATTAGAAGAGCTACACCCATGGAAAAGAAGGCAATCACCAAGAAGAGGCGTTATTCAGAAAGCAGGACTGAAAGGGAACGATAAAATCGAAGTTATTTGTTTTTCTTATGTTTTTGACTTTTTTTTTTTAGAGGAGTTTTAGGTTCACTGCAAAATTGAGAGGAAGGTAGAGAGATTCTCCATCTCATCCCCAGCCCACACATGCATAGCCTCCACCATTACTGACATCCCCTATCAGAGTGGTACATTTCTTGCAGTCAATAAACCTGATTGACACATCATTATCACCCAAAGTCCATAGTTTACATTCAGGTTCATTCTTGGTGCTGTTTATTCTATGAGTGGATGAATGTATAATGACATGTTTTCCTTATTTTTGATGGTTCTTCGAAGAGCATTCACACTGCTTCATTACAATATATCTTTTACATTGCATTTTTCTCAATCGAAATACTTATAAACATTTTGTCATTTAGCTGCAAGTCCATTTAATTAAAAATACATTTCATCTTCATAAGAATTTAGAGTTTAAATTTAAAATGTTACCTTTTAAAAAGAGAATATTTAATATACAGTGAAAGCTTAAGTTTTTAGCATAGTAGATAGTATAACTAGAGCTTGGTGATTAATGCTAAGCTAATGAGTGAACTACTTTACTATGGAAATAAGTATATAATATTAACTTATCTCTTAAAATTCGAAGTAAGTTTTATTACTCATAATTACTTGTATTTTTCTCAATCAAATACTTCTACTTTTTAAAGACAGATATAACTCTATGTTGAATATTATAATTCACTGACAGTTATGATATACTTTCTAAAGACTGAGCCTGTTAACAAGATTTTAATAAAAATCAGGAGAGTGAAAATTTAAACTAAAAACATATTCCAGCTTTCTCTCACATCTTTATCACGTTCCTTTTGGGCAGTGTTAATTTTTTCTTATTCTCTTCAACTTC
Organism: Ateles fusciceps; assembly: GCA_036589455.1. Lineage (NCBI taxonomy): Eukaryota > Metazoa > Chordata > Mammalia > Primates > Atelidae > Ateles > Ateles fusciceps. The sequence goes on from JAZHEH010000222.1 coordinate 11,862,765, forward strand.
TCCTTATTGAGTTTGAAGTAATGACAAATAATCTTAAATGTGTCTTAAGTATATACTCAGCGTTCCCTATTGACTTGACTTTTATTCATTTATTACTCATGTTGGCTATTTTCAGAAGCACATAGCACAAAGCTGTTAGGAAGGCTGGAGAAGGTTCCAATCAGGAGACGAATTTTTAGCTTGTGTTGAGAGCAAGTAATGAATAAAAAGAGGTGAGGTGGATGAATTTCGGTACAGTTCCATTCTGGATGAGATGATAGCAGGTGAAAAAGTACAGAGCTAATTTTCTCTATAAAGCAACAGACAACTCATAAAATAAAATTTCAAAACAATACCAGTTATAATACTATCAACCATCACACCATATTAAGAATAAATTTAGCAAAATGTGTGGTGGGTAGTTTTTGTATATTAGCTTTGTATTCTCTGGCTTCATTAAATTCACATTAATTTTAGTAAATTAAAAAAAATTTTCTTATGATTTTTCTACATAAAAAGAGCATATAACCATTAATATAAAGTGTTACCTCTGTCTACTTTTTATTATTTACTTATTTCTGCCTTATTGAACTGGCTATTACCTCCAGAATAGCACAAATTACAAAAACATTGCAGAGAATAAGTAAAATACATCTAAATAAATAATGAAATATACCATCAGTTTCAAGACTGTTGGGACATCAATTCTCTCAAAAATATAAACTTAACACTATTCCTAATAAAATCTCAGCATGCTTTAAAAAAATAAAAGAAATCTAGAAATCAATTCTAAAATGTTTATGGATTGCTGAGGATCTAGGCCAGCTAAAAACATTCTGAAAAAAAAATTTCATTGGAGAATTCACACACCTGATTTCAAGGTATACTTTAAAGCTTCCATAATTGAGACAATATGGCATTACTGTAAGGAAAGACAACTAGACCCAAGGAAAAAATAGCATCTAGGAGTTGTTCCATAGTTACATGGTAATACATTTTTGGCAAAGTGTCAAAGTAAATCAATGGGAAAAGAACAATTTCAACAAATGATGTGGAAAATCTGTACATCCACATGGGAAATAGATTAACCCTGACCTCTGCCTCACACCACCATCAAAATCTTTTAAGATGGGAAGTAGACCTCAATGTAAAAGCTAAAATGGTAAAACTTCCAGAAGCATAGGAATGTCTTTGTGCTCTTGCCACTGCCATCAATTTCTAGGCTAGGACACAAACACTACCTATAAAAAGAAAAACTGATAAGTGGGACTTCAGAACAATACCTCATTAAGATAATTAAAAGGCAGAATAAACAAGAATAAAATAACTCTCTTGCTGTTGCTCTCTCTTGTGTGTGTGCGCACATGTGTATATTCAAGCATGTGCGTCTTGAATCCAGAATACATAAAGAACTCTTAAAAATCAATAATAAAAGTATAAATAAGAAGTATTACATAAGCAAAGACTTGAATAGATACTGCACAAAAGAAAATATAGAAATGTCCAATAAGTGCGTGAAAAGGTAACAAAATGTTCAACATCACTGGTTGTCAGTGAAATGGGAATACATCTTCATGAGACAACATTTCTTTCTTTTTGAGACAGGGTCTCGTTCTGTCACACAGGCTGGAGTGCAATGGTATGATCATGGCTCAGTGCAACCTAGACCTCCAGGGCTCAGTGAATCCTTTTGCATCAGCCTCCTAAGTAGCTGAAACTATAGGTGTGCACCACCGTGCCTGGCTAATTTTTGTATTTTTTGTAGAGACAGCATTTTGCCATGTTGCCCAGGATGGTCTTGAACTCCTCAGCATAAGCAATCCTCCTACCTTGGCCTCCCAACGTGCTGGAACTATAGGCGTGAGCCACCACACCTGGCTGTGAACATGTCATACCCACTAGAATGACCAGTGTTTAAAAGATGGACAATATAAGTGTTGCAGGGAATGTGGAGTTCACACATTGCTGAAGGGAGTGTAAAATGTTACAAAACTTTAGAAAACAGTTTGGTTATTTCTCATAAAGTTATAAATATACCTATTGGCCCAGGGTGGTGGCTCATGCTTATAATCCCAGCACTTTGGGAGGCCGAGGCAGGCGGATCACCTGAGGTCAAGAGTTCGAGACCAACCTGGCCAGTTGGTGAAACCCCGTCTCTACTAAAAATACAAAACTTAGCCAGGGGTGGTGGCGCGTGCCTGTATTTCAGCCACTCGGGAGGCTAAGGCACGAGAATCACTTGAACCTGGGAGGCAGAGGTCGCAGTGAATTGAGATTGTGCCACTTCACTCTAGCCTGGACAACAGAGTGAGACTCCATCTCAACAAAAAAGGGCGGGGGAAATACCTATCTTATTTCTAGCAATCCCAGTGCTAGGGAAATGAAGGAAATGAAAACAAATATCCTTAAAAAATATTGTATGAGAATATTTATAACAGTTTTATCCATAATAGTCTAAACCCAAAACAACCCACATGCCCTTCAACAGGTGAACGGATAAACAAATTGTGGTACAGTCAAATGAATGAGTATTCTCAGCAATAAGACGAATGAACTATTGATATACACAATAATGTGGGTGATTCCATACTTTCCAATTCTTTTGCCTAAGGCTTGAGAACAGCCAAAACTAAGCCAGGGTCAAAGAAATCGGATCAGGTGTTGCTTGGAGGAGAGACAGGATAAGTCATGGTACAGGGGCATGAGAGAATTTATGACATGATGGAAATGTTCTATATCGTGATTGGGGTTGCACATGCAAATACATTTGTCAAAACTCACAGAACTGTACACTTAAAATCTGTGGAGTTAATACATTTTACATTGATTAATCCAATTAAGAGACTGAAAATGAAAGTCACAGAATGAGAAAAAAACTAAAAGACATATAAGTTATATATTTTCAAAATATTCCTAGAACTCATTAAGAAAAATAGACAGTCCAATACAAAAAGTCAAAAGACTTGAGGAAGATTTCACACATCAGGGTTTTCAAATGACCAATACATATATGAAATGTGGTTTAACATTGTGGAAATGCAAATTAAAACCACAATGAGTATCATTACACAACCACCAGAATGGGTAAAACTTAAAAACGGACAATGTCAGGTGTATTAGTGAATGTGAAATATTTGGAACTCTCATACACCACTCATTGGAAGAACCATTTAGCAAAGTTGTTGGGCCGTATCTGTGAATGCTGATCCTCGATACCCTTTGATTTAGTAATCCCATTCCTAGTTTTATACCCAGTACAAATGTGAATATAAATTTACCAGGAAACATTTGCAAGTATGTTCATGGCAACATAATTCATAATGACCTCAAACATGTCTACCAACTGTACAAAGGATACATGCACTGTGGTACATTCATACACAGCAATGAAATATGGACATTATTGTTACTCGTAATAACAGGGACAAATTAAAAAATAATAATAATATAGAGCCAAAGAAGCCAGACACAAGATTATATCCTGTATAATTCTGCTTTAAAATTAATTTAGATTTATATGAAATTCAAAACACTGGAAAAACTAATCTGTGGTGTTTCATTGCAGAATAATGGTTATCTTTTGGGGACACAGGTAATTATTGGCAAGTGACACCAGGGAGTCATTTGGGGTAATGGAAAAATTCTATATATTGATCAGGTGGTGGTTCCGTAGGTGTATTCACTTTGCAAAAAATTTTAAGTTTTATACTTATGATTTATGCATCTTCTATATGCATGCTTCATTTTAATAAAAAAATTTATATTAAATTGAAATGAAAGAAAGAAAGAAGGCCCTAAGTAATGTCACTAGAGAGAAAGGGAGGAAAGTACCTGATTTTAAGGATATTTCAGAGGTAAATTCCATAGGATTTGGTGATTGATTGGTTTTCAGGAATCCAGATGAATCATAGATATCTGACAACAAGGTAGCCTGGTGGAAGGTGGCAATATCATCAATGGAGACTGAAAATATAAGCAATGAAGGAGTTTGAGGTGAGGAAAAAGATGGGGTGATGGAGGAAGTAGGATCATAAAATGGATATACAGAATTAAGAAACTTTGGGACTATAGTTATACCTGGGGCAACTGAAAGGAAAGATCTGCTGGGCATGTGGCTCATGCCTATAATTCCAGCACTTTGGGAGATCAGTTCAGCCCAGGAGTTTGAGACCAGCCTGGGCAATGTGGTAAAACGCTGTCTCTACAAAATGCAAAATCAGCTGGGCATGGTGATGCGTGCCTGTAGTTCATCTACTTGGGATGCTAAGGCAGGAGAATTGAGTCAGGGAGGTCAAAGTTGCAGTAAGCTGAGATTGCGCCACTGCACTCCAGGCTGGGTGACATCAAAAGAAGAAAAAAAGTAAAGATCTGAAAGCTTAGAAATAGGGTAGGGAGGGGGATATTGTCTTCACATCATTATTATATGAGGTAGTTTGTCATAACTATCATATGAGGTATTTAGGTCATCCTTTCTAGCTGATTTCATCTTGGCTTTATTCTACACTTTGGTCTAGTATGTAAGCTTTTTTTTTTTTTTTAAATCTCTTTGATCTTCTGATTACTTCTTCCTTATGTATAACTTCATCTGTTTTTAAAATAGATTGGATGAAGAGTTCCCACCTCACCTGTCTTCCTGCATTAAAACTCTTGATTGTTTGTTTGGAATATAATTTGAGGGTGTTATCTCCTTATGTAAGCAATGTTTATGGTTGTGTAATCATTCCATTCTAAATTTGCTTGCATTGTACTGTAAGATGCCTTTTTCTGTGCTTGGGGTTTGTATTAGTCCATTCTCACACTGCTAACAAAGACATACCCAAGACTGGGTAATTTAAAAGAAAAGAGGTTTAATTAGCTTACAGTTCCTTATGGCTGGGAGGTCTCACAATCATGGTGAAAAGCAAAGGAGGAGCAAAGGCACATCTTACATGGCACAGGCAGAAGGGCGTGTGCAGGATCAGATCTCGTAAGACTTATTCACTGTCACAAGAATAGCAAGGAAAAAAAACCTACCCCCATGATTAAATTACCTACCACTAGGTCCCTCCCATGACACATAGGGATTATTACGATTCAAGGTGAGATTTGGGTGGGGACATGGCCAAACCATATCAAGGTTTGTTGAGTTTCTTGGCTATATATGTTTATGGTTTTCATCACATTCGGAAAAATTCTTCAGCCATTATTTCTTTAACTTTTTTTTTATGTCCTCTTCCATCCTTTGGGAACTCCAATTACATGTATATTAGGCTGCCCGAGATTGTCTCATAGTTAAGTCATGCTCTGTTCATTTTTTTTTCAGTTGTTAATTTAATTTAATTTTAGAGAGTTTCTATTGCTGTGTCTTCACATTAACTACTCCTTTCTTTTGTGGTACAGTCACACAAATGGATACTTCTCAGCAATAAAATGAACTATTGATACACACAACGTGGGTGAATCCATACTTTCAAATCCATACATTGTCTAATGTGCTGTTAATCTCATACAACAGATGGAATTTTTATTTAAGGCATTGTACTTTTTATTTCTAGACGTTGGATTTGGGTCATTTTAATATATCTAAATCTCTACTAAAAATGTTTCTTCTTTTGCCTTGTACATATGGAATATAGTTACAATGGAAATAGTTACAATATAGTTTTAATGTTCTTGTCTACTAATCTATCAGTTGTAGATCCATCATTTATAGATCAATTTCTATTGATTAACTTTTTTCATTATGTGTTGTCATATTTTCTGCTTTTTTGTGTACCTGGTAATATTTGGATGTTGTTCATTATAAATTTTATCTTGTTGGGGTGACTGATATTTTTGTATTCCTGTAAATATTTCTGAGTTTTATTGGGATGCAGTTATGAAAATAGTTTGCACCTTTCAAACTTTTAAGCTTTGTTATTTGGGACAAGAGCAGCCTTTAGTTTAGGGCTAATTTTGCCCCATTACTGAAACAGTACTCTTCTGAGTACTCTCTATCCAATGCTTCATGAATGAGGTTTTCCACTCTGGCTGGGAGACACCTGAACTATTTTCTGTCTTGTGTGAGCTCCAGTATTTGCTTCCTCTGTTCCTTTTAGGTGGTTCTTTGCCTATCCATCAACATTTGCTTCACAGGCATGCAGTGAACATTATTAAGCTGGAGACATGATGGGAACTCTCTGAAGATCACTGGAGTTCTCTATGTAGCTCCCTTTCTTCAGCATTCTTCTCTGCAAATTCCAGCTGCCTTGGTTTTTCCAGATGACTAGCTCCAGCTTCTTAACTCTGGTTGACCACCAGCCTCCACTTGGGTTTCCTCTCTTCAGGCAGTAATCTGGGGCACCCATAGGACTCATCTTGTTTAGTTCCCCACTCTCAGGAAACACTGTTCTGTGTTGCCAGAATCCAATGTCGAAAAACCATTGTTTCATTTTGTTTTTCTGATTTTTTAGTTGTTTCTGGTGGGAGGGTATACTAGTCTGTTCTTGCACTGCTATAAAGAAATATATTAAACTGTGTAATTTACAAAGAAAAGAGGTTTAATTAGCTCACGGTTCCACAGGCTGTACAGGAAGCATGGCTGGGGAGGCATCACGAAACTTACAATCATGGCAGAAGGTGAAGGGGAAGCAGGCATGTCTTCATATGCTCACAACAGGAGGAAGGGAAAAAGGGGAGGTGCTACACATTCTAAACAACCAGATCTCATGAGAACTCACTATTACAAAAATAGCGAGGGAGAAATCCACCCTATGATCCAATCACCTCCCATCAGGCCCCTCTTCCAGCATCTCATTACAATTTGACATGAGATTTGGGCAGAGCTGCAGATCCAAACCATATCAGAGGGTAAACCTTGCTTCTGTTACTCTATCTTGGTCATAAGCAGAAATGCAGATGCCTTCGACAAACACGTTTTTTCTTTGTTTTCCCCTATTGGCACTTAGTCTCATAAATCTGACAGATTTCTATTTATGGAGAGGTAGTACATGGGCCACACCTGTGTGACTTTCTTCCTCGGGGGATCAAAGGAAGTCATACCTTACATTTCTGTTATCTCCTATCACTGAATTCTATCTGTGTGACTGAAACTAATTCTTGAAAAAATTGTTTAGTTCCAGTCCTCCTGTTTCTTTTTAAATGCCTTTTCAAGCTATTCCTAATACTATCTGATGGAAACACTGAAGTTACACTGATAGCTGTTCAGCAACAGTGGCCAAGAGCAGAGATATTGGCATCAATCAGAGCTGCATCTGCATCTTGGATCAGCTACTGAATAATCGTAACATTCCTTGAGTTCTTACTACCTGGCCAGGCAAGGTATGATGGGCTTTTACATGAATGATTTAAATGAGTATTCCCAACAATCCTATCAAGTAGCATAGTTGGTGTTATTATTATGAGTTACAACATGGAGATCTGCAACAGGAGTCAGTGTGTCTGAGTTGCATCCTTACTAACTTTGCATTATTGAGGAAGTTCTTTAACCTCGTCAGGCTTTGAATTCTTCATTTGTGAAGTGGGAATACGATCTCCCTCACTGTGCTGTGAGGTCTCTAAAAGAAAAAATATATAAAGTGCTTAGCACAGTGATTGCCATACATGAGTGCTCAATGAAAGGTGATTAGATGCATTATTTTTCTGTGAAACATTGAGAATAAAAGGGATGTTGCCTTGTAGCTTTCAAACAAAGACTTTTTGGGAACTTAATAAAGAGGCCATGAGAATGCACCTCCCAGACCTTCTACCACAGGGCATAGTAGAAGGCCATTTGTAACTGGCCTATGGCACCAGCTACGAAGCTTTGAAATGCATAGGTACCTTTGCTTGAGGCTGTACCTCCCATGGGCTGCTCCCTGCCAGTGATGCAGTGTAGTGGGGCTACAAAGGCAGACTCATTCATAGAACCATGGGACTCCTACCAGTGTCCACTTAGGCTCAAGGACTTTCTGCTAACTTTGTTGAACCTTCCTAAGACTGCACTGCATTTCTAAGATGTTTCCATGCAACCTTCTCTTCTCTCTTCTTTGCTTGAGGTTAGGCTTGCAATGGAGTCTTGTGCCTCTACCCACTGTTTCCTTTCACACAGGTATTCCTTCTAATCAATTCCTTGCATGTTTAATCCTGTCCTGGTGTTGGCTTGTTAGAGGACCTGGACTAACACACTTGAGTTCTTGTTTAGTTTACCCTGGCAATCAAGCAAATTGCAACTTGCAAAGGGTTTTTCCTGGTGCCTACCCTCAGGAAAATGATGTTCACCATTATTTTCCTTAGAAGTCTCATTCCTCCAATGGTTCCTTGACTTTATTCATTTGATTTCTCACCATATTTTAACAGTGAGAGTCACCTCCCATCAGCTTCTTTGATTTTCCTTCCTGTCAACTATATTTAGTAATTCGTTCTTCATCTCCTCCCTTTTTTCTTTCTCTTCCTTGCACTCTTGAATTGTAGGATGTTTAGTGAGACATCCTATATCTTTCATATATCTTTGCACTTCCTTAACTTTTAATTGCAGTCAACTTTTGCATAGAGATTTTCTTTATATAATCAAGTTACATATAATGGAATTTTAACCTTTTTTACGATTCTTTCTTATAATTCTGTATTCTATATAAGCCTCCCTGCAATTAAATACTTCTCTGATCCCCAAACTCCTCACTGTGAAACAGGGATGGGCATACATGCCTCTTCTGGTTGTTGTGAAGATTAGACGATCACATGTCAATGGAACCTAGCTCTGTGCCCAATGTTCGGCAAATGTTTGTTCATTCTCCTACCTAGGTAACTTAAAATCTAAGATAATTCTTGGTTGTATTAAGAAGAAATAAAATACTACTTAAACTGAAAACATTCACAGATAGGAAGCAGGCTCATAGAAGTTGGTACAACTAATATTCAAATTCCGATTTCCTGATCCCAAAGTGTGCCTTAATTACCAATAGTTTATTATAAAATAAGACGAAGAGTATCTTCACTTCTGTCTTGTCAGTGTGTTAGTCTGTTTGGTCTGTTATAACAAACTACCATAAAGTGGGAGGCTTACAAAAACAGAATTTTATTTTTCACAGTTCTGGAGGCTAAGAAGTTAGAGATCCAGAAATGGATAGAATCCGTGTCTAGACAGGGCCCACTTCCTGGTTCACAGATGGTGCCTTCTTGCTGTGTTCTCTCACAGTAGGAGATAGTTAGCTCTCTGGGGTCTCTTTTATAAGTATACTAACTAGTAAAGTACATTAATCACTTCCTAAAAGCTTTATCTTCTAAAACCATCACCTTGGGGTTAGGATTTTCACATATGAATCTTGGGAGGACACAAACATTCAGATCATAGCAGCTGGGTTCAGAAGCAGACCCTGAGACAAGGATTCATGTGCAAGTGATTTCTTATTTATTATTTTCCTCTCAAGGGAAATCAGTAAGGAAATGAAGGAAGAATAGGGAAGGAGGAAGCCAAACAAGGCACAATACTGGACAAAAATCCTGTGGAAGATAGGAGTGGCCTGATCCCATAGGGGAGAATAACGTGAGGTAGGGGAGTTTGGCATCCATACTCCTGTGCCCAGCAGCTAAGCAACATCCAGAGAGAGGTAAATTTGCAGGCATTTCTGAATCAACATGTGCAGGGGACAGGGGTGGGAAGCAGCTTCATTAGCATGAGGCAAGTCTTCTAAAGAAGGGCTGGCCATCAAGAGCAAGAGCAGAGAGGTGCACAAAAATGGTAAAAGGGATCTGAAGGGTCTGGGTGGATCACCAACACTGTGCACTTCAACTCCAGCCTACTCCTTGTGAGGCTGTCTTCACAGTTTTGTTTTCACCTTTTCAAAGAAGATGCTTTCAAAGAAGATGCACACACACACACACACACACACAATCTTCCAAAGGCCTGACCCTCTAATACCATTACAATGGGGGTTAGGATTTCAACATATGAATTTTGATGAGACACAAACATTCAGTTTATTGCACTGATATATATATATATATTCTCTATTCCAAAGGCCATCATCAAACTAGTTTATAACTGGAATTTAAATTAAGGTAATATCTTTTGGATAGTTTCACAGTAAGGAATGATTAGTATTCCTCTTACATAACTTCAAAGCTAAAAAATCCTCAGTGCCATCATCTTCATATTTCTTAATGCTATCTAGTCCCTTCTCAGAACTGGCAAATTAGGCTTTGGCCGGACCTGATTTCTGCTTCACCCTTGAGTTTTCTAAAATATTCTTGGCTTCTATAATAATTAAGCTAATACTTATGCCTATGTGCTATTCTAAATGCTCTTTGTATGTTAACTCATTTAATATTTGCAACAACTCTGTTGTAATAAGTACCAGCATAATCCCTATTTATGGTTGAAGAAACAGGCATAAATGGGCAAGTAGTTAAAGTGGGTTTCAAATAGTCTGGCTCTAAAGTCCAAGCTTGTAATCATTATGCTGAAATGCCTCTCCATGAGGACAAAAGTCCCTCCAAAAGCAGCCTACATTGATTTCTGTTTCATTTACTTTCTCATCAATGACTTCCTGTTAGCCTGAATTGAACAATAAGTACTTATGACTAGTAAATACTTAGTTCCTGAACTTGGTGATTCAGATAGCAGGAAGCCTAATGTAGCTTCCTTCCAGTTTCTATTCTAGGCCATCTGTGGCTTGCTTCATATTCTCTCCCAGCAGGATTCCACAGAGGCCAGGATTTTGTCACTTTTGACCATTATAAATTGATCAAAGTACCTCTTACAAATCATATGACGTAACAGAGAATTAACAGACCTTTTATTAAAATGATTACAAATCATATTTAAAAAGAAAAGAACTGCACACTATATAATAGAAAGCTTTAAAACATGCATATAAATTGATATAAGAAGACACTACTGATATCCATAGAGTCAAGTTTATTTACCTGTATTTATTTACAGGATCTTCAGGGAATGTTTCAGGTGGAGGAAGGGGCTTTTGGTCAATGAGCTTGAAGACTGCATGGCAACCTTTGCCAGCTTTTGGCCTGAAAAGTCAACTCTTCATTTGAGATAATTCCTGTTTTATGTATTTTCATTTGTGATATTCCTGGCCTATTAAATGAAACAAAATTTATGAAATATCAGACTCACAAAAATACATTTTGAAGACTAAATGTGGATAGATGTATTTAACTCTTTCCTGCTTTTTATACTTTCATAATATATGCCATTAATTTTTCTACTAATGAATTTACAATATCTCAGGGCATTATTTTTGATATCTTAAAGATGGATTTTTAATAAAAATCTTATTGAATAGGTAACACTTGTTTCCAAAAGCTATGTGCGCCTGTCAAAATTCAGAATTTGTCTCTGTCATCCTCCTGCTACTTAGCATTCAGTGCCCTCTACTGCCCTCCCCCGGCTCCACCAAACTTCTCTCAGGCTCTGACAGTGGCACGCATTCTGCTGTCGATGCTTTCTTCCACTTTCCTGTCAAAATGCATTTAAATTTCATTTGCCATGAGTATTTTTATGAGCTTCTTCTCACTAGAGTGATTATGACTGTCCTTGAATGTGGCTTAATGTTTGCCCTTTGAAAGAATTTGTATTTCAATAGAGAATTTCTGAATATGCAAAACCTTCACCCCAAATAACCAATCTTTAAGGGATTTCAGGCACCAACTAGAAAAGTGATAAGGGGGACAGACGGATCTGTTTGTATCTGCTAATAGAAACATGGATTTTCGTCTATTAAAAAGTGATAGAAATGTCTATGATTAATGTTTTCTTTCCTATGCCACATCATGTGGTGCTTGCACATGGTTTTACGCTTGACTTCCCATTGCTAAGGATGAAGAATCAAATTATATTAGAGCTCGTTTTTGGAAACCCAAGGGGTGCATGTAGTTAATTCGAGATATGCCCTCTATTTATTTTCCCTGTTTTTCCTAAGGGATGTAAAAAACATTTCCAATGATATTCCTTCTGGACATCTTATTTAGCCAGTGGGCAATTTTCCAGTGTTCTAATCAATTTAAATTGATGCTTTTAGAACTCTAAGCTTAATATTCATTCTACAGCCATTTTTTACTTAGGTAAAATTCTCAAATTGCTAGTATAAAAAGATACTTCCTTTTATTAAATGGGATTCAACGTATCCTCACTCCATAGCTTCAGTTCAGAGATATGAATTTAAAATACATTTAGTTTATTTTGGCCACATTAAGTGGACATGCTTTTTAAGATTTATGTAATTATGACAGATGTTTTATTGGTTATTTTTTCATAAAACGCACATAAAAGCTGCTGAATATCAGAATAATTCCATGTAACATCTTATGCTTTCCCAGTGGTTTTGTAGAGCTTAAATCCATAAAATTGTTTTGAAGGATTTTAATTTCCTTTTTTTTTTTTTTTGTTTGGCAGCTGTCCCATGTTTCGAAAGAGCCATTTCCTGGAACTTTGTCAGACTATTTTTACTGGCTTATCTGTATCTGTGTTTTCTTATGTGTGACCTGATTATATCCAAGGGGGAGGTAGCAATACTGAAGTCAATAATATTCTTCATAATTTCATAACATACATTTTTTTATTACTGTCAACACTATTATACTGTTATTCCGTGCTATTAATTTGCCAGGATCACAGGTGTAGGTTGAGTGTCTTGATCAATTTGTGCTGCTTTAACAGAGTAAGTGGCTTGTACAACAAGCACTTATTTCTTACAGTTCTAGAGGCTGGAAGTCCAAGATCATGATTCAGCTTGGTCAGATTCTGCTGAAGGTTCTCTTCTGGGTTGTAAATGGTTCCATCTTGCTGTGTTTTCACATGGTGGTATGTGGGAGGGAGCTTTTTGGGGTTCTTTTTATAAGGGCACTAATTCCATTTATGAAGATTCCATCCTCATGAACTAATCACCTTCCAGAGGCCTGACCCCCAATACCATTACAATGGGGGTTAAGATTTCAATATATGAATTTTGGTGAGACATAAACATTCAGTTTATTACACTGAATATTTTCATAACAATTCACTTCCATACAACAGAGGATGCATGACTTCAGCGTTCTTAGCATGTATGTTTATACAGAATGACATGAGGGACTTGAGATTAAGAAAGGATATCAAGACTGCATTTGGCTTCTTGTCATAGAAACTCAACTCTAGAAAGTTAACTGAATAGGGTTTTCTTTCTCTGCTTTTAAAAGAAGAGTAAACTCAATAACCAGGGATAATCAGCTGCTCAAGAAAGTCATCAAGGACCTGAGCTTCTTCCTAGCTTCCTGCTCTGCTATCCTTAGCCTGTAGTTTTCATTCTCATGACTGAAAGAAAAGAGCTCCTCCTTCAATCATTTAAGGGAAGGAGGGCAGAGGGCAAAAGCTCACCTGATTTAGTTTTTTGTTATCAGGAAAGTAAAAATTTTTCTGGAAATACTATCTCGTGTATATTTGCTTATATGTGGTTGAGAAGAACTAGGTCACATAGCTAAGGCAATCTGGGAAGGCATGTTTTAAGTTGGTACATTGCACATTTAATCAGGATTATGTTAGAAAGGGATACTGGGTAGGCAAAGCAGTGTCTGTCACAAAGGGATATAGGGCAAGGTAAATGTATGGAAAATAGAGCATCCCTGATCTAAAGGTCAGTCCTGAAGCTACTAATGATGAATACAGGAGTTTCCATGAAATAGGAACCACTTGAACCAGGTCACTGAAGGCTTTACCTTGTCATCTCACCATGATTTTGAACTTGCTGAGGCAGAAACCTGAACTATAGACTCATCAGTGATGATACCAGCTTTAGGATGCACATTCACCTGAAGCTGCGGAGGCAGGGGGGAACACTGGAAAGATAATTTATTAATTTACAATAAGGATATAGCTAACAAGTGTTTCATATTTTGATGCTTACTAACCAACCCATCTCTTCCAGTAGGTAAATGTACATGTGAAGCCAAATAATTATTAGAAAGAAATCAAAGAGAAATCAAAGTTGGAAGACTTGATAGCTAATCTAGTAGAGCCAAGCCATGGTAGCCTGTGCTTCCATCCTTCTCCTACCCTGCAGTAACAGGGCCCAGGAGTAAAATACTGTGTCCTAGGCTGGGCAAGGGATATGATGCTCCTATTTGTACCTCTAGGTTTCCATTTATTGGCTTTAGGAGTTGACAAACTTCTCATTACTACATTCACATTCTTTCCTTTGATGTGTGATATAGTCACTCTCCTTACTCCTAAATTATTAATCTGGTGAATCAGTCAGGGAACTGACTGGGAACAAATGGAACCACTTACAAGGATGAGGGTAGGGAACCCACCAAAGGGGTGATGCACCCTAGGGCTAACCAAAGTAGGGATATCACCACTCCTAGAGTGATCTTGCTTTGGCTTAACTCTAGGTGAGGGTGGCCTGGCAGGAGCTGGGGACTTTGGTATAGGAATATAGCCACAGCCAACCCATGGCCTGGCAGGCAGACAGCTGAATTCCTGTAGACATCTGCCATTATCCATATCAACTGGAAGTGAGGGAGCAGGGGGAATCCATGAATACCATCCCAAGAGGCCTGCTTCCTAGGGTACAGAGAAGTGTGGAGGAGGCTGGAGAGGGAATCTGGAGTGATCAAGGCTAAAAACCCAGCACCCCTAATCAATTGACTGTTCTCTCTCTTCATGCTAATATCTGTATCTCTTCTGACCCAGTAGTTCTTATTCAAAGATTAATCATTTTCCTCCCTTTCCAAAGGGCTTCCTGTGTATAGCACCTCAGTCCAGGGAACAGGCTGTTGTGATGACAACCTGTGCCCACAGTCTCTCATCTAGGAGTTCAGTACTTCTCAGAGTGGCCACTCAGCCCTCAGCTCATGATTACTTAACTGGTTTATCTTTTTACCTGGCTGCCAGGAAGCTACAGATGAATCTGTGGCTCATCCTTATCAAAGATACATGTTTTACAATATGTATTTTTTAGCTTCTTTCATGGCTCTATTTTCTCTTTCCACTTAGTTCCTTTATTCCTTTACACTTTCTTTTAATTTATACACACGTCTCTCATATTAGGGCATGAATATCTCTAGGTCAGGGTTTCTCAACCTTGGCTCTGTGGAAATCTGGGCCAGATAATTCTTTGTTTTTAATGGTGAATGACGTGTCTTTATTCATAAAGTATTTTATCCATGGGCACTGTCCTGTGCATTGTAGAACAATTTGTAGCATCTCCAGCCTCTACCCACTAGATGCTAGTATCACCCACCCCCTAACAATATCTCCTGCAGAGGCAAACTTGGCTTCTATTGAGAACCTGAATGAGAACCTGATGGAGATCACTAAATGAGTGGTACATGAAGAGGTGAAGTAAAAACATGAGTCAAAATATGGCACCTCTCCTGGTTGCGCCGCTTTTGCATTAAAAAATTGAGAATACATTTATTAAAACAGGTATGTTATAGAGTTACCTTTACTACTCCCATAACTTTTCAGAATAAAAGATCAAGAGCTGCAGGCTACAATCCTTGGTGTAAACACTAACAAATACACGGAACAAAACTATCAGGCTGGATTTTCTGTCCTTTGCAGATGTGTGACTATGGCTGAAGGTACTGGAGTTTCTGTCTCTGATTCAGTACCAAGAATAAGCATCACTGACTATGCAGGAAGGCATTGGCACCAAACATTTAGTAAATTTTCCGCAGTCTTGAGGGACTGGTTACATGAAGCTTTGGGCAGTCTCTGTCCCCCTTCTGTCTGGAACTCTACTTTCTTCTACCCTCACTCCTCCCCAGTTGCATACAGAGCAGTCAGGCTACATCCAAGATTCTGAGGGTCTCACTTTCTATCCCGAAGCATTTATCTGTGTGTGTGTGTGTGTGTGTGTGTGTGTGTGTATGCATGTGTATATACATGGTGATAAATGTATAAATATGTGTAAAACACTTAAACATTAAATATATATAAAATATATTTTTATATATAAGTTAATATACAAAATATATGTACATGATACATACAGTATGATGGTCAGAAAGAGGATATGTACGTTTGGAAAAATTGAAATATCACTTTTGAAAGAAATATGACTATGCACATGTATAACATCTTGTGAACGGTACTGTATATCGACAAACCTGCTCACAGCAGAAAAACTGGCCATCACTTCTCACAGTCAATGAGAAGTATAAATCAAAGACATAGCAGTAAGCTGTGATGCCCAAGCTTCCTGGATAAATTTTCCTAAAGAATAATGCACTAAAAACAAAACTACATGACAAAACAAGCACTAATTGCAAATCACTGTGAAACAGTAGCGCAGAATCTTTATGTTGTGCTACTAGTGAGAGCAACAGGAGGCAGTCAAATGCCTACACAGATAGGGGTGGGTCCCCGGTGAAACCCCACCTCCAAGCTGAAGACAGTTTAAAGCCTGAAAGTCAAGCTACAAGTTAAATCCTCAGACCTGACTGAGAACTTGTCTTCCTGTATGGCATGCTTTCTCCTGATTGATTCCCACCCTTCACCTATTTTACATATATCTACCGTTTCTAATTGGTTCTGGACACTGTTTTGTCTACCTTTGAGTGGTGTCTTTGCTTTAACCTGTTTTTGCATACTCACAAACCAATCATCATGCACTTCCCATTCTGAGTGCATAAAAGCCCCAGGCTCAGCCACATGAGAGGGGATTTTCCCACTTTTGGGTAGGGGAACCACTCACCACATTCCCTCTTTGTTAAGAGCTTTCTTTTCAATTAATCAGTTCCACTCCACTCACTCTCTAGTGTCTGTGACCCTTATTTTTCCTGGTTGTGAGACAAGAACTTGGACCCAACTGAGGTAAGGAACACAAAGACCACAACACTAGTCTACTCATACCAGTTTCAAACTATTATCAATACCAATTGAAAGAAATCGGCTGGGCATGGTGGCTCATGCCTGTAATCCCAGCATTTTGGGAGGCCAAGGCAGGTGGATCATTTGAGGTCAGGAGTTGGAGATCAGCCTGGCCAACATGGTGAAACCCCGTTTCTACTAGAAATACAAAACTTAGCTGGGCCTGGTAGTGGGCACCTGTAATTCCAGCTACTCGAGAGGCTGAGTCAAGAGAATCACTTGAATTCGGGAAGCAGAGGTTCGGTGAACCAAAATCACTTGCCACTGCACTCCAGCCTGGGTGACACAGTGACAGATTGTCTCAAAGAAAAAAAAAAGCAATCAGAATTTTTTTTCTTGCTCCCCAAATCTTAATTTTTTCTTCAATAGGAATTGAGCAGAAGCACGTCTCATTATAACCCCAAGATAACTTTTAAAAATCTGTTATAGTAACATATTTTAATAAATGTATGAGTTAATATAAAAGATCTTGAGGCTGATGTTCTTAAAAGTTGACCAATGATGTAGTCTCTTTTCTTGATTCTGCGTACAGTAGGATTACTCAAGGTTTGTTGGCCTGGTAGCTAATAATGTTAATGCTAACTCTGGAAGTCCAGAAGGCATAGGTCAGAACACACAGTTGTTTGTGAATATTTACACTGATATTCAGGTTTAAAAAGAAATATATTATAAGTGGTTTTGGTTCAAAGCAAGAGAATACTGAAAACAAAAAGTGCCACATCTTTACTGAGCATCATCATTCATTCATTCCTTCATTCAGCCTACAATCTGTTTCTACTCCTTCTACTCCCATTCCTTCACAATACCAGAATTAGCTTTTAAAAACAACCACATGACTTAAAAACCCCTACTCACTTCTTGCAGCCCACGGGATAAAGTTCCCAACTCCAGGCGCAACACATGAGGCCCTTCTCATACCGACTCAGTTTCATTTCATTCACCAATTTCATGTTTTGTCCTGTCCCTACTACGTGCAATAATCTCTAACTCAGTACTTAAGTGAGATGTGAAGACCATCTACTTCAGTATTAAAAATGCAGATCCGTAGGCCTACTCATATCTACAAAATTAGAATCTTTGGGAGGTGGGATCCAGGAATCTGCATTTTAACAAGCACCCCAGATATTCTTACCTATACTGAAGCTTGAGAGTCACTCACCTGTGTTGATACTCTCAGCATATTGGTATACCTTTGTGAGAACTTCTCAAATAATTAAACATATCAGGGCATACACCATAATTTTCAGGCTAGAAAATATCCCTGCTATTATCTAAAGAAGCAAGAGTTCTTCCCAAAGAGGAGGGTTTGATTTTCCCCTAGAAGAAACTGCATAGGTGTAGAAAAAAGAAAGACTATAATTCCAGTGGCTCAGGGTGGAAGCAGAATAAAGCCTCGGACACTCCCATGTGTCTGTAAGAACTCCAATCCTTCTTTCATGGTGTATTTCCAAGTGTCCTTTCCTCATGTTTCACTAAGTATCTGCACTCCCACCATGAACTCAGGCAGCCTGGGATGCGAAGTACCTCTTACCTCTGGACTGCTGGGTTCCACTCTTCCCAATTAAGACCCAATGCAAATGTCACCTCCTCCAGGAAGCCCCCGCGCCCCCGTAATTCTAGGTCATAATGTATCACTTCACCCCTTGCACTCCCATCCAACTTCACCTATGTGATTTTCTCATGTATTTTGGACGTAACTCAAACGTCCCCAAGTCCCACAGCCTGTGGGTGCAAATGCAGTCATGTTAGTGATAATACCTGAATTATTTATCTTGGTATCCTGTTTGCCCCAGGAACTCCAGGGCTGTCTTCTTGTTGCTGTCTCCAAAGCTAACAAAAAAATCCCTTCACACAAATCGTCCTTTGGCTACAGGCCTCAAGGTCCGTGCCACCTCCGCTGTAACCCTTGTGGAGTTGGCGTGCACAGACCCCTCCGCTGGGCGTGCACCCCTCTCTGCTGATGGCCAGTGCTTTGAACCCCGGAGGTGTTAAATGGCTTGGGAACATAATTTTAAAACTGACAGTTGGATAAACACCAGAAAAAGCACCAATAGATGACAGGGGAACCCAGGCTCGAGATGGGCCGGCTGACACCACTGGGCGCTGAACCTAGCTGGAAGCTTCCTGGCAGCGACACTGAAAAGGGAACACCTGTCGTGGGCGCCCTTGTTTCACTGTCAGAAGCAGAGCAACGGTTAGACGCTCTCCACAAAAACCTGGACGCACTTCATATATGCCCACCAGCAAGCTCAAGTACCCTGTGAAGCTGGGCGCCCGCCACCCCCCGGGGCAGGCAGGCGAGGAGCTTTCAAGGGGGTAAAGCGAGCCTTGTGGGGCCAGCGCCCGTTCTCCCTCCTGCTGTCCGCGGGCACCCGGGCAAGCTGCGGCTCGGCTGCATTAGGGCGTCCTGCAGCTCCCGGGGCGAGGGGGGCGCTCAGCCTTTCCATTCTGCCCTCAGAAGGGAGAGGAGAGTTTGTCCTCGAGTGGAAGTCAGTTCAGGCTGCGGGCTGGGCAGCGCGCGGAAGTCCAGGAACCCCACCGCCCCCTCCCCCGAGGCCCGCCCCGCCCTGGCCCTTACAACCCCTCCCTACAACCCCCCCGCGTGGGCTTCCGGCCACTGCGACCCAGGTGCGCGCTACCGCGCTCGCTCGTTCGCTGACAGACGCCTCGAGGGTGGCGGGGCGGGGCCTCTGCGCCGGGGGTGGGGCCTCCAGCGGGCGGGCGGGGTTTTGGCGCCGCGATGTGGCGGCGGCAGAGCGGCGCAGAAGGGAGGGGGCGGCTGGCCGCGCGGAAGGAGTGAGTCACCTGACCGCTGCCCTCGCCGCCCGCCGGGTTCGCTTGCTGCAGTCAGTCGGGTCGCGCCGCGCCTCAGCTCTGGTGAGTGGCTCGGCCGTCCTGCTGGCCTTCTTCGGGAGGGTTGGCGCGGTCGGGGCCGCGGGCCTGTGAGGGGAGCCGCGGGCAGGTCCGGGGGAGGCGCGGGCGGGCAGGGGGCGGCTCCTTCTGGGCTGGGCGGGGCGCGGGGGGCGCCTGCGGTCCGAGTCCTGGAAGTGGCCGCGACGCCGGAAGGGGCGTCCCGTCGGCGCCCGAACCCCGTTCTGCGGCCGGAGCTGCTGTTTACCCGCGCGCGCCGTACTTTACTCGGAGCGGGCGGGGGCCGGTGGTTGCGGGGTCCCGCCCCACCCCCCTCTCCCGCCCTCGGGCGCCAGCCCAGCCCCTCACCCGCGGCCGGCTCGGGCTGTGACACATCAGCACCGCCCTCGCGGCTGGGGCCCGGTATTGTCCTCCGCCACCTCCCCACCGCGTGCCCAGCCTCGCGTGTCCCCAGCCTGGTGCCTGTCGCGCGTGCAGTCGCGTAAGAAAGGCCGAGTTTGTGGCAGGGGAGAGAAGGCCACAGTGCTGAGCTGGATTTAGCGAAGACTGGCTTTGGGGACCGGAGATCCCAGGACTCCCTTTGTTGGAGTTTTGCCCACGCTTTGTAATTAAGCCTCGCACAATATGGTGAGAGTGGGCGTTGATTCTGGAGACACCAGCTTTGTGCTCGTGTAATGTAACACGAGTGCCGTTGCTTTCTCATTCTTACACGGCAGTTGCATGTCATTGAGTAGAATTGTGCGGAATGCTTTTATGGAGTGAGGCTTCTGCGTAAAATTTGTGCTGATTCCAGGTAAAGTGTAGTAGTAATTGTGAAAGAACGTGTATGGGAAAAACAAGCTACAACGTCATGCTTGGAGGAACAAAGACTTTTTGTAGGGTGCTGTGCTTTTTGGAGAATTATCTAGGTGTAAGGACTGTTAACCCATGGAGGATGCTATGGGAATTTGTTCATATATTTGAACACTCTTTACATCCCAGAGGGTTTGCTTTAAAGGCAATTCAGAAGGATAAAGTGTGGAAATCCCCAGATATGTTAGTGGCAGAGCGCTTGAGCGCTTCACGTAGTCAAGCAGAGAAATGGGAAGAGGTCGGCTTGCTTCTTCCTGGTCTTTGGGTAGTGGTGCAAGGGATGGGTTGGGCTAGAAGGCACTTGCCACTTCTGCCTTTGGACATCTTAAAGTAGCCCAGGGAAAAAAAGGTTTCTGGTGAGTCAGCTTGGAGTAGAGTAGCTTTGGTGTACTGATTCTTGTATTATTGTTTAACCTATGGTTCTGTCCAGTGGTTTACTATTGTTCAGTATGTTGGTTGCTTAACAAGGTAGGATGACTCTTTAAAAAAGTTGAGTTGCTGAGTCATTCACCCTAGCTTGAGAGGTAATTAGAAACAGCTGGTGCAGATACTCTCATCACATGCCTCCACTATAACAGGCCAAGGAGCGCTCTAGAGGGGTTGCTTCAGAAGGCTGAAGGGGACCCAGCTGGGTTGTTTTGATACAGGTATTCAGTGAAGTGGAAGAGCACTCTTAGGCAGTGGCCAATAGCACTGAGGTGGTGTTTAAACACAGAGCCTCGTTACCTGAAGTCTGAGAATAAATTTGCACTGGAGAGAGCCAAAACTTGGGAAGAAATAGGCAGCTAGGAGTAACCCAGTAAACAATATTGTAACAAAAATATTTACTACTCTTACTGGACTTAGTTTCCTTTTTTGTAGTTTTGTTATATGGTCTAGAAGTTTCAAGCAGTGAGCCTAATTTGTGCTTCATAAAAATTTCTTTGTACGTACACAGTGGAGTTGCTTTGTTTTTCATGACCCTTGGCTTTTTATGCATACACAAGAAATTTCAGGAGTCAGAGGAGGGTAAGCACAATATGGGTGGAATTAACAGGTCGTATCGGGTCAAGTCTGGAAAGAGCTGTTTAATGAATGGGCAACTGTATATACCTGTCTCATTGTCTTGATTGTATGACACCACTGTCTTTACACCTCGTGTCATTGCTTCTTGCTTTAAAAAGGAGCACACAAGCCACATAGTTACATGAGTCCTCATTGCAAACAAAGTTTAGGAATGGGAAATGTAGAGCTGGGAATTTGGCCCTTACCTTTGGTGAAAAAAACGATTTTTATTAATGGTAGTTCATTTAAAACATTTTGTATTAGGAAAAACTATTTTGTTGCTTTAAGTCTGGGACTAGAGGAGATTAGAAATCATGAATTTTTTAAGTATTAGTGCCTCTAAGGTGGGGTGCAGGGAGGTTCACTTAGAAATAATATATTAAAACTTTTAAAATGTCTTTTAAGAAAGACATTAAGCTTAAAGATACGTTGTGTACATATTATATAATGCGTGTACATGAGCCCCACTTCTTGTTTATTGGGGAGCATAGTCCATTAATCACTGTCAGTAACATTCTTTCAAGAACTAGAATGCTTTTTCTTTTATGGTTTCCTTCTAAGAGTTCTTTCAAAATGTTCTTAATTATTCCATTTAAGTTTTATAGGTCTATTCTCTGTGTATTTTACTTTAAAGATTAGAAGCTTGAGTATAAATTTCTTGTTACATTGTGGATATTGGGGATGGAAATACAAAAAATACAAAAATTTCATTTGATAACCTCTATTTTGAATTTGGGAGACAAGCCCATGGTTGGTTTGTTTAAATGTACTTGATCTGAAGTGCAGTGATATGTAAAAGGTGCAACGGAAACACTTGAAGATAATGTACACATTGGAGTGTAATATGTATATCACAAATTTTGTGAAAATTACTTTGTACTGTTACTCCTTGAAGTCTGTTTTTTTTTTTTGTTGGTTTTTTTGTTTTGCCAAGCTTACACCCACTTAATGAAGATGGGAAGTGGCATTTATTCAGAATATCAACCTCCTCCTAGTGGTGGTGGTGGGGCGTGAGGGTGGTTAGTATTTATCATTCAGTTAAATCTCATGTGCCATGTGCCTTCTACGCACCTATACTGTGAGAGACGATGTTCAGAATAACAATTGCAAAGCCCTTTAAAATTACCACTTGTAGAGATTCTCTTCATAGTGCTTATCTCTCCATAGCTTGTGTTTTAGGAATCACCACCTCCCTCCTGATTTTCTGACTAATGTTCTTTTAATGAGAGAATTGTCTTACCCCTAAAACCTGCATTTCCTGAGCATTCTAAACAGAGGGTTTATTTTATGTGGTGGAGTGATAATTTTTGAGATTGTTTTGATTTAAAATATATGTCAAATGAGATGATGTACTGATGTCCAAGGTATGGGTAATATGAACGCAATTCGCCAGAATCCCAGGCCCGTTGGAGAAAGTAAACATTTCAGGACTGCAGATAAAATATTGACTTACACTACCCTGAAGCCCGGGCATCTGGCTTGCGCAGTGCACTAACAACTGAAGTCGTGGGTTTGATCACTGTTCAGTTGACAAAGAAGTAAGCAGAATGGTTAAAAGTAGATCCGGAGCCAGACTGCTTAAGGTCAGGTTCAGGTTGTGTCACCCACTTTGAAGCCTTGGGCAAGGTCTTCTACCTGGTAACTAGTACCTCATTGTTTCCTCTGTGAAAACAGGGATGGTGATAGTTAAATCTGTATCAGAGAGATTGTTGTGAGGATTAAATGCGTTAATACGGGTTAAGTGGTTAGAACAGTGCCAGCTTTATAAGAAACATCAATAAATGTAAGGTGTTATTCTCTTGTTCAGAATCACGGAAGTACTTAGTTACACAGCAATGTTTTATAGCTGCTGAGAGCTGAATTGTAGTCATTGATCACAAGTGAGATTGAGGAGTGCAGCAGGTTGCTGCTACTGGAAAAACAGCTCTGGGAACACTCTTATGTTAAGGCAGTAGCACCATCTCAAACATACACTCAGCTTCTGAGGACAAGGAACACAGGACATAGCTTTTTACTTAAAGAAATCTAACAGTTTCAGCGCAATGCTTGAGATGGTCACTAACCAGTTAATTGAAACACTTGCCATCCTTTGCCTAGTTTTTTCCACGTTGTAGTTGAAGACGTTGTGGCCTGGCAGCTTTGGTAACCTGTCCACCCCTCCCTGCTTGTTAATACCAGGACAGAACTATTTTCTCAGTACATATTCCTGGGTCTTATCCAGTTTGTTGGAAACGTTTGGAATGTAAATTTGTATGCCAGTTAGTTGCTTCTAATTATTGTGTTTTCTTTAGATGATATGCCTATACTAATATAGAAAATTTATCCATGAAATGGATATGAATACAGTGGATATGTTTCTCATATAGCTTCTTGTACCTGTTAGTAATTCAGAACGGTCGTGTTATTTTGACCATTCTCTCAAGCACAGTGTAAGTTTCCTGATGGTGAGAATCTGTGTCTTTCTGTTTGGCTGTTTCTTTAATAAACTGTTGGTTGTTGGACTAGGTGGTATGATATGGGTTCATTCTAGTTCTGTGGTTTTGAAACTTGGGAATGTTTAACAGATTAAAGGAGAGAACATTGTGTGTTGTACCTTGTAAATCTGCACTAAGTTGAAATTCTTTTGATTATTTAACTTTCTACTTTCTGTTTTTATCATTGGTATAATTATTGAGGAAGCAGCTGGTATTAAGTCATTCTAGTTCATCTCCTAAGATAGACATAAAACTTGTGACTTATTTTTACTCATAATTGGCTTAGAATTGAATTGAACAAAATATAATTTGGTTTTCTAGATGTTAAATGTCTTACATGTTTAATACTTTGAATATCATCACTCCTCTAGAACAGATTCTTTGTTTAGGATCAGGGACAGGTCAGAAAATATCCATAGGATCATGAAAATTGCCCCAAAGCAAATATGAGGAAGAAGAAATAATGGTAGCCAGAATCTTGGTTGTTAATGACCATTGTATGAGCATAGTGGGCATGCAGTGAAATTGTCTGGCAGCTGGTTCCTTTCTCAGTACCCACACAATTTAGAAAATGTTACATTAATGTAGCTGAAATTGTTTGCAGGTCATGTTATTTGACAGATAAATGTAAATACTTTTCTCAATGCCTTAGGAAAGTCATCGTTCAAACTAATATTTTTGTGATAAACTAATTATTCCTAGTGTCTTTCTTTTTTTCTTTTCTTTTTCTTTGAGATGGAGTCTCACTTTGTTGCTCAGGCTGGAGTGCAGGGGTGTGATCTCAAGTTCACTGCAGTGTCCGTCTCTTGGTTAAGCAAGTGTCCTGCCCCAGCTTCCCTAGTGGCTGGGATTACAGGCCCCCCACCCCATGCCCAGCTAATTTTTGTGTTTTAGTAGAGACTGGTTTCAACACGGTCGCCAGGCTGGTCTTGAACTCTTGACTTTAAGCAGTCCACCTGACTCGGCTTCCCAGAGTGCTGGGATTACAGGCTCTGCGCCCAGCCCCTAATTATTCCCAGTTTCTATCAGGTGAAGTTATTTTCACTTTTTAAATTTATCATTTTTAGATCAGATCAGTCATAGCGGACAGTTGCACTCCACTTCCCCATCCCTCATTAAAGTGGAATTACGCTAAAAAATGTTTTCAATTCCTTTGTAGCCTGAACATTAGTAATAGCCTACCTCCAGGGCTATAGAGTAAATAATATAGTAAGGGTAATGTCCCTCCTTCCCCCTACACACCTTTTTTCCAGTTATCTCTTCTTTTTATTGACTTGTCTGCCTCCAGGACCCTAGGGAGGTGTTTTTGTTTCAAGGAGGTGAACTTCTCAGGGTCCTATTGAAGAAATAGGGAGACTTATCCACCCAACTTCCTGTTTACTGATATCTTCATATGCCTAATGCCTTATTCGTTTTCTACAGTGTACCAGTGTCTTTTGGAAGTCAGCTAAATTAGTGTAGTTGCTTATCCATCAGACAGTTTGTTATATAATATGTGGCTATAAAAGATCGAATAAATTTATTAGTTCGTAATTTCGTTAACATATATATTTTATATTTAAACATTATTTAAAAAAAAATATACAGTGGTTATCTGATCTTGGCCCAGCCCTCTTTAATTTCCAGTGTACCTGCTGTCTCTCTCTCTCTCTTTTTCTCAACATTGTATTATGTAATTTATATATATATATACACACACATATATATATGTATTTTTATTGCATTTTAGGTAATGGGGTACACGTAAAGAACATGCAGGATTGTTGCATAGTTACATACATGGCAATGTGGTTTGCTGCCTCCATCCCCATCACCTATATCTGGCATTTCTCCCCATGTTATCCCCTCCCCCAACTCCCTACCCCGCACTGTTCCTCCCCTGGTCCCCCCTCAACAGACCTCAGTGTGTGATGCTCTCCTCTCTGTGTCCATGTGTTCTCATTGTTCAACACCCACCTAGAGTGAGAACATGTGGTGTTTGATTTTCTGTTCCTGTCAGTTTGCTGAGAATGATGGTTTCCAGGTTCGTCCATGTCCCTACAAAGGATGCGAACTCATCGTTTTTTATGGCTGCATAGTTCCATGGTGTGTATGTGCCACATTTTCCCTGTTCAGTCTATCATCGATGGGCATTTGGGTTGGTTCCAAGTCTTTGCTATTGTAAACAGTGCTGCAATGAACATACGTGTGCATGTGTCCTTATAATAGAATGATTTATAATCCTTTGGATATATACCCAGTAATGGATTGCTGGGTCAAATGGAATTTTGCCCAACTAAGCTTCATAAGGGAAGGTGGCGATTCCTGATGTCTCTTTATCGACTGTTTTTCTTAGGTATATTCTCAGCATGGCTCTGGGTACTCTGATAGATCAGAGTCATCATTCAGGTTAAAAGAGGGTAAGAAAACAAAAGCTTTTGGCTCTTGTAATCTTTCTTTTTTCTTCACATTAGCAGAAGACTGAAGTAGAAAGCATTTTGCCCAGCTGACTTGGTTCTTTGTTGGCGTGCCTTCAGTTTCAGTTGTCATCCGGAGAAGTCAAAGGAAATGCTACTTGGGGGATGAACGTGTAATTACGATTAAATTTACCTACTTGCTGTCTTTTTGTGGTAAAGGGTTATCACAAATGCTAATCAAGCTGTAGGTGTATTTCTTTAGATTTCTAAAAAAATGTAATTTATCTCTGAGGGCCTCCTGTCTTTGGACTAGTTTGTCTGTTCCAGACCCAGAAAGTCTGGACCACCTTCTCTGAGCAGGCTGGCAGCAGTGGTCACAAGCAGCAGAGGAACTCAGATTCTGGAGAGCTATCCTACCACTGCTTTTCAGATGCCAGTGTGGAAACAGCCTATCCTTTTTTGTTGAATTAGCTTGGAATAGCTCTCTAATCTCTGAAGAGTGAGGAGACTGTGTTTTTAAGTTTCAAGGCACTTTGTTCTCTTTTCTCCCTATCCCTGCTGCTGTTCTCCCCAGACTCACGCAAACACTTATTTAACTTTCGGTGTATGCAGACAGTAGGGTTGCTAAATTCATTTCAATATTTTTGGCATTCCTACCTGTTAAGTATTTGGTTTACCTTTAACTTATGAAACAATTATTTAGGGCTTCATAAGCCAGGAACTTTTCAAGATATTGGCAATAATGAACTTTTCAGAAGTTACAGTCTAGTAGACAGGTAAACCATTCCCATAGTATGTGTTGATTGCTATGGTAGTAACATGTAAAATGTGCTGTGGAACCATAGACTATTAGAAGCCTAAGTTTTGGGAAATTAGGAAAGCTTTAGGGATGTTTAATGATAAATGCATAGCTTAGTGGAGGAAACAACTTGTATCAACTCAATTTGAGAAGCTTAGCTGTAAGACTAGAGAGAAATAGATTTTAGTACGGGAAAGTTGGGTCAGGAAGGGAGGGTGTGTGTGTGTCTGTGTGTCGTGTGTGTGTGTGTGTGTGTGTGTGTATGTGTGTGTGTGTGTGTATTTAAAAATCTGGTCAATGGAAAAAGGTTGAAGATGCAGGTAACGACGTCCTTGTTTTATCCTTGGCAAGTTCCTCTTAACCGTTACAAGATGGCTGCCACAAGTTCAAGTGTCACAAAAAAATATGACTAAGTTTCCTGGAAGAAGAGACACTTTTTTTTCTAGGTTGTTTTTATCAGTGAGAAAACCTTTTCCCCCAAAGCCTCATAGTAGATGCTACCCTATCCCTCTCTCTTCTGTTCATAGGCCAGCATTGCGTACAAGCCAGTGCCTAAATCAGTCGAGGTCAAGGGGAACGGCACTGCTGTGATTGGCATAAATGGATCATGATTCATCTTAGGTTGTGACTGGGGTCTGCTTCCTCGGAAATTGATGGCCTGAGGTTGAGAGTAGATATGTGATCACAATCAGGGTTTGATTAGAAAGTGAGGGGGATGAATGGTGTGAAGTTAACAGTGCCATCCTTGTCTACTAGTTCTGCCACCACTACACATAGATACAGACTTCTGAGGAGAAAAAGAAAATGTGCTTGTCTTTGGATTTGGAATTTTAGGTGCCTTTTTTTTTTCTTTTTTATGCCATTTTCTTCTGTGATCAAGTAGCACTTTTACAATCAAATCAATGTTTTATTTAAAAATTATTTAAAAATTGAAAATGTCTAATTTGCCAATAAATTTATATATAGAAGAAATAAATTTCTTTCGGTACTCTAAACATTTCGAAAGTTTCCTGCCATTGTCTTACTCCTTTCAGGGAGAGGAGAACATATAATTATATCTCGTAGTTTCTGATTGTGTATATACCAAGAGGACCACTCTCTCTCTCAGTCCATAGTGCACACCCACCTGTGATCTATATGGCTTGTACTGAGTACTGAGGCCAGCCTGGCTCAGATGGAATGGTGAATTCATTGGCTAGTTGGGTTAGGATTCTTTAGAACCCAAATTCTTGAATCAGGAGTACAAACAGGAACATCTCCCCTTCTCTGTGCGCTCATTCCTTTCCTCTAAGGGAAAGCCGTCCTGTGGTTAGTTTATTCATCATTCTTTTCAGACTTCAAAATTAATGCCACCTTAAGTTTATACAGTAGTCTTGTAGTAGTTGTAACTTTTCAAAGCACTTTAAAATTTATTTAATTGACAAATAATAATTGTATATATTTATGGGTTACAATGTGATGTTTTGGTGTATATGTACATTGTAGAAAGATTAAATCAAGCTAATTAACATGTCCATTACCTCACTTACCTTTTTGTGTGTGTGTATGGTGAGAACCTTTAAATCTACTCTTAGCAATTTTGAAATACAGTTTCAAATACACCCACTATTTCACTTTCAGCCGTTTGTTACCTATGGTCAAATGAAGTCCAGAAATACTAAATACAATAGATATTTTGAGAAAGAGACAAACATCACATTCACATAACTTTTATTACAGTATATAGTTATAATTGTTCTATTTTATTATTGTTAATCTCTTACTGTGCTTAATAAAAAGCTAGTATATACAGGGTCGTTACTGTCTGTAGTTTTAGGTATCCACTGGGGTCTTGGATTGTATCCCCTGTAGATAAGGGGGATACCCGTGTGGTCACTGTGTAAAAGCACTCTTATGTTTCATCTTTCTTCTCAATCCCAGGTTTTGGTGCTTCCTGTGCTGTGAAAGGCAGACAAATAATGTAAATCCATAAACACTTGAGTGTTGTAAATTTACAAAATGAAAACTAATTGCTAATAGTTCTTTCTTTTTGAGAGTAACAAATAGACTGTGATAAATGGCCAGAGTGTGCTCTGAACTGGTATTATTTTTTTGGATAGAATTTAGAAAGACTTATACTACTAGTATAATTTTTGTCTCAGATAAATGCAATAGTAGTTACCTACTCAGTAGTTCCTCAAATGCTATTTAAACTGAGATATATTTCAGCTTTATACCTCCCAAATTATTACTTATTTGGCTGTATCTTGTGGTTATAATACAATAAAAAGTAGTTATTGGGACCACTGGTGGAAAATCTGTAGCTTAGAAATCCTCATTTTAGAAATGATTATTTTGACTTCCAAGTTAACATAAAAAATAGACTACATTTTTAGTTTTAGCTATGTATATTGAGAAACTGTTGCCTTATGGTGGTTTTTAGGGATTAGTGGATTAGGTTGTTTTTAAATAAGGCATTTCAGTTTAGTATCTCTACTTGAATAAAACAGTTTCAGATCTGTGATTTATGTGATATACTGATTGCTGTATGGTAACTTCTGCTTTATTTAATTAAAATCGTTAACATTCTTTTTACACTCTTAAGCACCTCTCCCACCCCTGGCCCCCTTTTTGACTCAATTTTATTACGAGTTGGTGTATAGTTAGGAATTTGAAGAGCACTTTTTCTTGTTAATTTTGTCTTTTCAGTTACTATGCATACTATGTATGTCAACTCTTAAACCTACAGAGGGTCATTTTGGCCTTCAACTTAGTTTTAGGGCTTTTGCCTCCTCTGTGCAGTTGGAAATAAAGAATACGAATCATGGGTATAGTTTTTAAAGCTTAAAAACAAGGTGACATTTGAAGAATCTTTAGTATTTCATTATGGATGTAGGACATGGATTCTTAATCCTCTATATTGAAAGTAACTTGAAGTGAAATACTTTCTAGCATTCTTCTAGTTTTCCATATGTAGTATGTATAACTATAGACCTTGATGATTTAAGTTGAGCATAGTTTAGTGTCAGGTTCCTTTCAGTGATGTACGAGATTGGTTATATAATCCAGTGAGTGTTATTTAGAAATTAATTCACCAGGGCTGGGTGCAGTGGCTCATTCCTGTAATCCCAGCACTTTGGGAAGCCGAGGCAGGTGGATCATCTGAGGTCAGGAGTTTGAGACCAGCCTGGCCAATATGGTGAAATCCTGTCTCTACTAAAAATATAAAAATTATCCGGGTATGGCGGTGCACGCCTATAATCCCAGCTACTTGGGAGTTTGAGGCATGAGAATTGGTTGAACCTAGGAGGCAAGCGTTGCAGTGAGCCAAGATTGTGCCACTGCATTTCAGCCTGGGCAACAGAGTGAGACTCCCTCTCAAAGGAAGAAAGAGAGAGAGAGAGAAAAGAAATTTACCAGATATTGATTAATAAGGGGAAATTTGTTGTTCCACAAATGCCCATTTAATCTGTCTAATAATGTTCATTCTTATCATACACAGGATACTTGAGATATTTCTTGTACTTTTGTTCTTCCATACCTCCTCAGTTTGACCTGTTCCTCCCCCACGTACCACTTGAGTCATGTAACATGACTTGAAATGTAATACTTGGACTTTGCAGCAGAGACCTTTTCAATCTTTAGGTTATTGGCTTTCTCAAGACTGTAGTTTCCTTATCTGTGACAGAAGCAGGTCATCCTGAATGAATGTGCTCTTTTAATTGGAAATTCTTTAGGTCTGTGAAATTAGCAGTTATTTTGGGCATACTTGTGCAATTTTAACATTTTCATTTTATCTTGAGATCCTTAACAAGCTTAACTGAATTTTTATTACAGGAAGTGTTAAGCCAGGTAATTTACGGAGATCACACAGTTGATGGTATCAGTAGAGTGTTAATCTACTGATTATCTAGGGCTGCTGGTAGCCTTCAAATAACCTAAAACTTGATTTCCTCTTGTCCTTAATAATTCTGTGTTTTTAACATTTCGTACTTTTCAAGGGGCTTTGTGAGACAAATAGGGTGGGAGCTACCTACTTAGGCTGTCTATTCAGTTTCACAAATGCGTATTTGCCTTTGTTCACATGGTTAGACTTGACTTGATGGGTCTTTTTCCTTATTTTCCTATAGCAGGGTTGTCTTTATTTTTTTATTTTAGGTTTCTATAAAATTTAATTTATTCTTTAATAATTATTGTGAAGAAGCTGCTAAGTTTTAGAGCCCATTAACTTACCATGTAGTTATAAACCAATTATCTGCTGACAACTGTAGGAAATATCTACTTTAAAGGGGGGAAACATAATTGGCATTCTTTGGGAGATTCCACAACAACCAAAGATTTTTTTAAAAAAAGTAAGGAGAACAACCTTATCTGCTGCACCTCACCCCTAATTTTGCTTTAGAGATATGTTCAATGTTTACTGATTTCTGCTGTTTAATTTTTTTGGTGGATACCTCTGTCCTTCTGTTTATACCTCAGTTTATTTATCAACCCAAGACATTATCTGTTGACTTACTATTACTGCAGATGATGATTTTGTTTATCTCTACTATTCTCTCAGCTGTCTTTGTAATCATATTATTAATTTCACTTCTCTTGATCACCTCTGCAACTCCAGCTCTAAACATTTTTTTCTATTTCTTTTTCTTGTCTCATTAATCTAAGACAGTGTTTTTGACTCTGCACATTATAAGTTGTGTGGAAATTCTATTCCCATTCTTTCTGATTCTGTCTCTCAGCTTGTTTTATTTTGTCAGAGTTAATATTATTTACATTATGTGCTATAGTCATAATTAAGTCTCCCATTATTTGTCTATTCTAAAAGTTGAAAACCAGTTAACCAGTTTTGTTTCTGCCATCATAGCCATGTCAATACTGGGCACTGAGCTGAGTAGTGTACTCTTGTATTTCTTTCTTTACAGTTTCAGTGTTACCCTGTGCTACTCAAAAAACATTTCTAGCATCAAATTCAAATAATAGCTAATGATTATTGAGAAGTCATTACGTGCCAGACATTGTCCTAAGAAGATGAAATATATTATTTCATTTGAATCTGCCTGAAAGTACTATTCTTGTTCCTAGTTTGCAAAAAAAAAAAAAAAAAAAATTGTCACAGAGAAACGTAAAGTGACGTGCTCAATTGAGAGTGGAGTCCTCAAGTTATAAAGTGTTATTAATATTTTGTGCTGTCTACCTGTAGGTATCCCTAGAGCAGTTAGCTGCTGTTTGAGAGTTTCTGGAAAAGTCCTTATGGCCTTACTTGTGCTCCCTGATAAGAACTCTTTGTTCTTCTCATCTTCAGTCCCTGATTGTGGGATTTTAGGGGTATCTGAGCTGTAAGTATTTAGAAAGTGGTGTAGACCATACCTCGGAGGAGGCTGAGTTGGGAAATTTTATGCTTTGGGGGAATTTTCATTCTTTGCTTTTTCCCCTCCCCTCTCAGTTTCTTGTGGGAGCCTTAAGTTAGTTGGGATAGTAACAGCTGCACCCGCCTCTCTGCCCATCAGTTGCTCATCTTAGAAAACCTACAGTTAACATCGTATTTAGTGGTAAAATATTGAATGCTTTCCTTATATGGAAATGAGATGAGGATACCCACTGTCACCACTCTCACTGTTCAGTCATTGCAATAAGGGAAGTAAAAGAAAAAAGCATAAAGATGGGAAAGAAGTAAAATTATCTCTGTTTTCAGATGACGTGATTGTGTGCATAGAAAATCCTGTGGAATCTACAAAACAGCTATCTGAACTAGTAAGCAAATTAAGTAAGTAAGGTTGCAGAATTTATGGTTGATATTTAAAAGGATAATTTTGTTTTTACATAAGAGCGGCAAAAAAAAAAAAACGGAAAACGAGTTTAAAAAACCAACTTGATGTGCAGTAACTATAAACATTAAATGCTGAGAAATAAATTTAGAAAAGTTTCACAAGACCTCTTTACTAAAAAGATAATAATGCTGACATAAAGAACACCTAAGTAAATGGAGAGAGATGCCGTACTGGAGGATTCAGTTTTTTAGATGTTGGTTCTCCCCCAAATTGATCTATAGTTTTATTGCAGTCCTAATCAGAATTCAGCTAGCCCTTAGAGTAGAATTTAGTAAGAATTAAAAAGCCCAGAAGAATTAGACATTTCACAAAAGAATGTATACAAATGGCTAATAAGCACGTGTAAAGAGGCTCAACATCAAGAAGTACAAAGTAAAACCACAGTGAGATAGCACCATACATATTAGGATAGGCAGGATTAAAAAGACGACAGTACCAAGGGTTAATGAGAATGTAGAGCACAGTTCTCCAACCTTTTGGCTTCCTTGGGCACATTGGAAGAATTGTCTTGGGCCACAAATAAAATACACTAACACTAATGATAGCTGATGAGCTAAAAAAATAAAAAAAACAGATCGATGCATGATTTTCATGACATTACAATAATCTCAAACTGAGAACAATGCAAGGGTACATCTTTATTATAGTAGTCTGTCAGAGTCAAATGGATAAACAAATTGTGGCATATCCATGTAATGGAGCGTTACATGGAGTGTTATTCAGTAATATAAAGGAACATCTGATGCATGCAACAAATGAAAACCGCAGAATCATTAAGTTGAGTGGAAGAAACCTGAAATAAGAGTATATAATGTGTGATTCCATTTGCATGTTAATCCATAGTGATATAAAGCAAGTTGTTGGTTACCTGGAATTGGGCACAGGGAAGGGCACATGTCATGCCCATGAAGGGGTACGTCAAATTTTGAGGACTGATGGAAATTTCTATATCTTGATTGTGGTAGTGGTGGTTTTATGCACACATACAGTGCTAAAGCTCATTGAATTGTATGCTTTAAGTAGATATCGTTTATTCTATATAAAGCATGCCTCAGAGTTGCTTAAAAAGTAGTGACTGACAAAGCATGACAAAAAATATGTATTCAGTAAATAAGCTTTACGGATGTGGACCAATTCTAGTTAGTAGTTCATATTTTCATAGCAGAGGTAAAAATCCTATTTAGAATCAAATAGCTGCCAAATATGTTAAGGAAATAAAAGATTTCATTGTTTCTTAAATTCTTTGTAGGAAGAAGGTATAACAGTGGAATCTGTTAGTCTTGTTTTGGTTCTGGAGCTTGGATTTCCTATGTTCCTTCTCATCTTTGTTCTGTATTTTCTTCGAAGCTCTTCTAAACTTAAGACATGGAATTATCAAAGTTGGATTTGTTGATTTGGGAAGTAAAACATCTTTTTTGTTTGTTTATTTGTTTGAGATAGAGTCTCACTTTGTCATCCAGTCTAGGGTACAGTGGTGTGATCTCGGCTCACTGCAACCTCCGCCTCCTGGGTTCAAGTGATTCTCCTGCCTCAGGCTCCTGAGTAGCTCAGATTACAGGTGTGCACCAGTACACCCAGCTAATTTTTGTATTTTTAGTAGAAATGGGGTTTCACCATGTTAGCCAGGCTGGTCTCGAACTACTGACCTCGTGATCCACCCACCTCGGCCTGCCAAAGTGCTGGGATTACAGGCATGAGCCACCATGCCCAGCTATACCTTTTATTTTTGACCTCTGAGTAGGTGAGTCTATAAATAACTTCTTCGAAGTTATCTAACAGTTCAGACTCTTCTCCTCTAAGCTTAACCTTAGTTTCATAATTTCAAATGTGGATTTAGATCCAGCAACTCTAACAAAAGGTCCATGACTTAACTGTATACTTTTTAATGTTAGGAAAAGTAAATGAAAAATCTTGCCTGTATGGGACCTCATGTGTTGTAATAATCATGAGCTGCAAAAATGGTGTTGATTACCCCTTACCCAGTTTTTAAAAAGCGATAGCATCTTTAGTTACATAATAGTTCTAATGTAAATTACCAGGTTATTTACTCATCATTTTTGCTGTTGCTGTAAGCTCCCCCGCTACTTACCTTAGTTCAAACTTTTTTTTGTTTGCCATTTTCGTTCAGAATGTTTGTGTACCTTATCCAGTCATACTCAAGGCTTTTCTTAAGGCTGAGAGAAATAACTTTAGAAAATGTGATTATCAAATACAGATGTTTAAACAGTTATATTTAAGCCTGTAAAAGGTTAAAGAAAATAACAACTTGGTCACAGAGTTTCTCTTCCTGGTTACTGTACTGAATTAAGTTTCAACAGACTTTTTGATGTTGTTTCTTTCAGAAATACAGAATGGTAGAAAAGCCATGGCTTTAGAAAGATTTTTTTCCTAGGGAATCTCCACCTTAAATTAAAAATTCTTTTTAAAATAAAGACCCTTAAAGGAAAGTCAAAGATGTAGACACATGATACTGTTGGATCTTTGCCATCCTCTTGAAAAACTGAATGTAAGGTTCACCTAATTTCAGAAGGACACTCAAACTTTGGGTATCTTAGGTATATTGTAACAGGAACTGATGGCTTAGGGGATTTTGAAGCTTGGTCTTAGGGAGCTTAGCTTTCTTAGCTTACGGAGTTAAGAAAGATGTCATAGTAAGAGGAATTTGCCTATCTTCTGAGCCATTGAAGACCCTGCCCTGAAATTGAGTGAGGTGAAAGTAATTGACAGGTTGATGAAGATGATGTTAGGCAGAAACAGTAAGGAGGCAAAGGTGGAAATTCCACATAGCCACTGAAAAAGGGAGAAGGCAGGTTTTGAGGAATGGACTGGGCTGCAGATCAGGGCACTGCTTTCATTAAAAGGCTGACAGTTGCCCATATGTACCATTCCTGGTATCCACTGGCCACCACTTGTGACCAACCACACACACACCCTTGACTAACAGAACTATTAGTGAAATAATTGTTCCAATTAATTAAATATTATGGTTAATTGACTAGGAAAGTAGTTTTTGTT
Organism: Ateles fusciceps; assembly: GCA_036589455.1. Lineage (NCBI taxonomy): Eukaryota > Metazoa > Chordata > Mammalia > Primates > Atelidae > Ateles > Ateles fusciceps. The sequence continues at coordinate 11,898,830 of JAZHEH010000222.1, forward strand.
TGAAGACTTACTTCAAATAAATACCTTTTCGAATGTCCACATTCCTGTGTAAATTGATTATAATGATCATTATTTCTTACTTTGAGGTGCCATTCTTATTTTAAACATATCTAGGTTATGTTCTTGAAGGGACCGTCTTTTATTTGTGTTTTCATAGCACTTAGTGCGTCCTGTGGCACAGCCAACACTTGTAGGAAGAACATTTGCCATTGTTCAGTGAAGATAAAAAATGTATGGTAGCCTTTTTAAAAAGAAATTGAGGTGTTATTTATTATACCCTTCTTCATTGAGAATTAAAACACAACATAGTTCATTGAGACTTGAGGTAGATAAAAATCCAGCTCTTTTGCAAACGTGGAACTTCATACAAAGTTATCTTCTAACTTCTGTTATATGCAGTGTTGTAGACCTGGCTCCATGATCAGATGTTCACCTTAGGTTTTTAAAAGTTTGTTTTTCTTTTTTAAATAAGTTATCTTTAAAGTTACATAATTTGATAAAGTCACAGCATTTTCTTTTATTTTCTGTATGATTTTGAAAATAAAAATGTTAAGTAGTGACTGTATCAAAACTTAAATTACGTACATTCATCAGAGAGCAGAAGTTATTTCCAAATTGAGGTGTAGGAAGCTTTAAAATGTTTATCAACACTAGTGAATGAATTGGCAATTTCAAACTTTTATTTTGAATGATAACAATAGTATTTCTAAGAATATAGAAAAATTCAGGTGTAACACAGGAATCTAAATTTAGTATTAATAAATTAATAGAATTTTAGATTCTGGAAGGCTGGAGTGTTTTACTTTTTAGGTTTGCAAAATGTTAGAAGGTGTGTGATGGATGTTAGATGACATGAGTGTGCGTTCTTATCTGGTATAGTTGTTGCATGGTTAAGTTACTGGGTAAAAAGGGATTGCTGACCATTTAGGTGGTTCCAGGATTAGGAGAAATGATTTTCAGAACACTAGAACACTCTTCTGTAGTGCCTCAAGCTAATGAGAGCAAAGGGCAAGGTCTTTTCATTACTGTAGGTCAGCTGTATTGGCCATGTTTATAGTTGCCATTCCTTGCTCTTTTTTGGCCTGTTGTCTTGCAGGTATGTTTTTGACTTCCAGAGGGATGAGTTGACCTCTTTATTGCCCCTCAAGGCTCTGGAAAAGTTGTCCAAGAACTTTTCTCTGAATGCTTGGCTCAGTGACATTGTCCCACATATGTTGAAATAGGTAACTGGGCTGTGTTTGGAAGAAGATCTAGGTTGGGTCCCTAACTCCTGGGTCGCACAGCAGGAGGTGGGTAGCTGCCGAGTGAGCGTTACTGCTTGAGCTCCGCCTCCTGTCAGCTCAGCAGTAGCATTAGATTCTTGTAGGAGTGTGAACTCTTTGGTGAACTGTGCATGCGAGGGGTCTAGGTTGTGCAGTCCTTATGAGACTCTTAATGCCTGATGGTTGAAACAGTTTCATCCTAAAACCATTGTGCCGGCTCGTCTTTGGAAAAAAATTGCCTTCCATGAAATCCATCCCTGGTGCCAAAAGGGTTGGGGACTGCTGATCTAGGTGATCTCTGTTGTGTTTTTGTATTAAAAATAAGAAATCGTTCATTCAGCAACATGTACTTGTGTTGGACCAGCTACTCTGTTATACCCGGTCTAACAGGTATGCTTGGGTTATGGCAGAGAACAAATCAGGCAAAGTTGTGACATTTAAGCAGAGACCTAAAAGGTAAGGTGTTAGCCGGCTAAAGAGTAGAAGTGTCCAGATAGTGGGCACAGTGTATGTGGAGGCCCTGAAATCGGTAGGAGCTTGGTGTCTATGGAGCGTGAAAGAAGAGGCAGTGAAGCTAGAGAATAGCAAGAGAGGGGGCAATGGCTTGAGATAAGTCTGGATTAATGGATGGAAAACCCAACTACATAGGACTTGAGGACATATTAAGGATTTTGAAGTGATCATAAGTCATTTATTTGGAAGACAACATAGGGTTTTTGTTATGAAGAGACTACATTGGAGGGGGATCAAGAGGGGCTTTAGGGGTTTAAGGCTTTTGTTAATATTATCACCATTAATAACAGCTAATACTATTTCTTTACTATAGACCCAGCACTGTGCTGTAAACCCTTTTCCCTTATCATCTCATATACACTTCAGAACATCTCAGTGAGGTGGAGTTCTATTTTACAGATGAGGGGAACTGAGACAGTGAGGTTAAGCAACTTGGCTAAGGTCATATAGCTAGTAAGTGGCAGAGCTGGGATTTGAACCCGGATAATGTAAGATTCTAAATTCTGAGATTCTAAATTCTGAGTTGTTTACCACGGGGCCTGTTTTTTCAGTGCGTAGGTGATGGGCCATTAGGGGACTTGAAATTGAATGGATCACAATGGGGATTAAAAAAAATTGAATAGAAAATATCAGAATACATGCATGAATAAGCATAAATATTGACATGTGAAACTTTTTATTTTATGTAACTATACTTGTACATTTGTGAGCTTGTGATCTGTTACAGAAGGTTAAACAGGATTTGTCAGGCAGGAGCTGATGATGGCTTGGATTAGAATTGTGCTGGTGCAGATGGAGAGAGGTGGACCTCAGTGTTAAGAGGCAGAGGCAGCAGGACTCAAGAAGCAGTTAGACAGAGGTGCCCAGCTAAGGAAGGAATGAGGAATGAGTCCCAGATTTCTTGTGTGAAGAGCATCAGTCATGGTGCATGCTGCATTCAGTCCATTTTAAGGGAGACTGATCCTTCTTAGAGGGGTCCTCCTGGGTGGCTGTTTTGCTACCTGAATCTCTAGTTTCTCTCACCTGCAGCTGATAGGACTTGGGGTTGGCGTCTCACCCAGGGGCAGCAAATGTGTAACCTGGCCGTGAACCCATGAGATGATGTGTTACCGAAAACTGCCTAAGTAGATGTTGAGCAGAGAGTAAATTCTCTCTCTGGAATTTGAGGTGAATAGTCAGCCAACTGGTGGCAGGATGAGAAGCTACGGGACACAGATGTATGTAGTTGGGCTACTAGCAGCTCTAGAGTAAAGGTGTAGGAATTATTTGTGTGGAGTCACCTTGGGGATCCAAAGAACCTTTAGGTTTCAGTGTCTTAAGGCCCAGAGTCATTCTCTTTCTGAAGCTCAGGTTCAGTTTTTTTCTTGCTTTCTGTGTGGGTCCATTTCCTTATTCTCAAGCATAACCTTTTAGTAATACCTGTTTCTCTGCATTACTGCAGTGAGTCTCCATACTGTGCCTTCAGCTAGTACTAACTGGTGACAGAATGATGGAATAGTTAAAAAATGTCTGGTGGCAATTCCCCTTCTTTGTCTTATTGGTCTTTTGATGTTGGCCAAGATGCTTCTCACTGAGCTTGGTTTCCACATCTGTAAAATTGGGATGATAGAGGAGCATCATAGGGTTGTTGTGAGGCATTAATGAGAGAAACTGTCTAGCACTTAGCTCAGTGCCTGGTGAAGAATTAGAGCTTAATGATTTGCCATTAATAGTTGACATCTTAGGACAGTTTCTGGAGAGACTTAAATGTGTTTGTTAAACTATGGGAAGGAGCTAGCATAGAGGGAGACATATATATGAGACAGGGTGTTAAGACAAGGTATTGGGTCCCAGAGAAGCAGGAATGGCATGGGATTAAGACAGTACATTGTAGATTGTTTTCAACAGAAGAGGGAACCTGGTGGAGGTGGTAGGAGGGAGTATTTTTTTTCTGATGTTGGGTCCCAGTTATGGTGATTTACCAGGAGAGATGCTGATATCAGGAGGAGAAAGGTGGCAAGTTGGAAAGCTGTTACAGAGAACAGGAGACGGACATAGCAAAAAATTGGTAAACAGTACTGCGAGCCTGAGACTGCACATTGTGAATTTATAGTGACACCAGTCTGTGTGTTTCTACAGTGTTTTCTGGCAGTGCTGTGTTCAAAAGAATGATGTGTTCAAAAGTAAGATTAGTATAGTTTAAAGGGTGTGCATCCCAGATACCAGGAAAGAATAAGGAGCCTGGAAGCTTGGGTACAGGGGACATAGTAGGGCAGGAGGTCAGCCATGGAGTCCGGCTTGGTTGGGAGGGCATTGTGGTCTGGGCAGGGTGTATAGTCTTGAAGAAAGAAGAGGGCAGTGGTCTCTGTGTGGTGCCATCCCCAAAAATACGTAACTCTTTTGATTGATGGTTTTCCCTATTATTTTTAACACTAATTCCTTGTGTTGGTAACTGAAGTATTAAGACTAATTGCTAAAAATAAATTTATATTCTTTTATGGGCCAAAACTGGAGTTAGAGCTAGTGTTTAATTTTGAAGTTACCAGTGATTTCATGTGGTATGCTCAATCAGTCAATAAGTTGTGATCCTTAACCTTAAGGATCACAACTTATAAACATTAAAATCCCCCATTAGGCAGTAACATTTAACCGCCTAATGGGGGTTTTAATTTGCATTGACTACTTCTGAGGAACTTAATATTTCAGATATACTGAGGACTTTAAAAAAGCAACACTAGGTGGAAGCGAATTTTTAAATGCTTATTTATTTTTATTTTTTTGCGACTGAAACAGCCTGTCTTTGAGGTGAAATTCACTCAAAATGTGGATCTGGTCCATCTGAACTTCAGTAGTCCTTACTTCTCCTTTCATTTTTGCTTGGAGTGTGCGGCAAATCTGAAAGCAGTACCGTTTACTCATTCACTGACCATTTGAGGGCTTCCCGTGTTTCAGGCAATAAGGTGTCAGAAGACCAGAAGTGAATGACACAGGGATGATACCATGACGCATTACACAGATAAAGGCCAATAAGCTCCTCACAGTATCATCTTTTCCGACCATAATATGCTGGAAGAAAATATTAGAACTTCTCTTTTAATCTCTTACTTTGAACATCTGTGTTTCTCAGAACATGCATATTAGGGTAGTAGCACATGTTTGAAAAATATAGATAAGCATACATGTATTGGGGGTACTCTTCTTTTGCCAATAGTGTGTATGTGATCAAAAAATATTTGGAGACTATTACATGTTAGTATTTAAAAATATATAAAATTATTATAACATTTTCTTATTTTTAGCATCTTGAGAAAAGCAAGTTTCTGCATGCGTTAAACCATGTTATTAATGAGGTAGTTTTACTTGACTATATTTGTAGTGTGAAGTAAATCTTACTGTATAAAAAGACTTATTACCAAGATCTGGCTTGACACATTTCATTTTCTTCTTTGTGTTGGAGGAACTTTACCTTTTGTAGAACAGTGTCCCTTGTTATAAAGCACTAAATTCACTTGCCATCTGTCAGATGTTGAGGGATGGGACATGGAGAATGTGGAACAGCACATGCCTGTTTTACTATCAGTCTTATCCCAAAGTGTGACCTCTGGGGACCTCCCTTCTCACCTCTCTGGCTGTCTTTCCTCCCTTCTCTCTCTCACCTGTCTCAAAACAATAGAATTGGAATGCCCCCAGAAATTCCCTGCTCTCATCTGTCTGCTCATAATAGGTGGTTTCTCTGTGTGAAATGTCTCACTTTCAGAGAACCATTAAATTCTTGGTTCAAAAAGGTTGTCCTTCTCTCATCCCAAGAACATTTTCCCAAAATTAGTTAGAAAACTGCTATCAAGAGTGTCTTTTAAATGAGGTATATTCAATAAATGCTTCTAGGTTGTTCCTCTGGAGGTTTTTATTTTTATTTTTGTTTCAATGAGTATGTATCTTAATCTATATTTGACAGTCATTTATTAACAAGATGTTCTTTAAGTGAAATCTTGCATGTGTGTTTGCAGGTTGATGACAATTAGAAGCATGCTTTCCACTGAACTTCCTGACACCATTTGTTATACAGAATGTCTCTGAGTGAGAACTCGGTTTTTGCCTACGAATCTTCTGTGCATAGCACCAATGTTTTGCTCAGCCTTAATGACCAGCGGAAGAAGATGTGCTGTGTGATGTCACCATCTTTGTGGAGGGTCAGCAGTTCCGTGCTCACCGGTCCGTGCTGGCGGCATGTAGCAGTTACTTCCACTCGAGAATCGTAGGCCAGGCTGATGCAGAGCTGAGCATTACTCTTCCAGAAGAGGTGAGAGATCCATGTTTCTGGTTATTTTAATCTACTTCTACTTAAGTTTTTTATGGTTCATAATGTTAAAAAGAAAGCACAGTCTCTTTGTCAGGTGGCTATGGAGCATTTCCCAGGTTCTGTAGCAACCCATTTTTTTTTGTAGTTTTTTTCATGTAAAATCATTAATTTTGAATGTTGGTTACAGTATTTATTGAGCAGTTGGATGTAACATAACACCCACTGTTATGTTAATTTTGATGAAATGACCAGATCAGGGCATACCCAGTGGATTATAGGCAATTAGAAAAGTCATGGTTTTGAGAGTCTATGCTGTGTGAGATTCTCTTCCTTGGGGGCCCTTTCCTGTGATCAGCAACTGTAGCTAGGTATATTAGTATGTTCTCATGGTGCTAATAAAGACATACCTGAGACTGGGTAATTTTTAAAGGAAAGAGGTTTAATTGACTAACAGTTCCACATGGCTGGGAGACCTCACAGTCATGGTGGAAGACAAAGGAAAAGCAAAGTCCTTATATGGCTGTGGGCAAGAGACAACTTGTGCTGGGAAGCTTCCTCTTGTAAAACCATCAGATTTCCTGAGACTTATTCGTTATCATGAGAACAGCATGGGAAAGACCTGCCCCCATGATTCAGTGACCTCCCATTGTGTCCCTCCCATGTGGGAATTGTGGGGAGCTGCAGTTCAAGATAAGATTTGGGTGAAGACACAGCCAAACCGTATCACTAGGTTTAGGGTTCTATAAAACATCCATTTTCCCAAGACATCTCCTGTGAAAAGTAGTCATTCCATAAGTGTTCTGTCTCCCCTGCTTTCTTTCTTTACTTTGTCTTTATGTATTGAATAGAAAAAAGAAATAGTGTTGTGTCATTTTTATAGAGCCTTGTTTTTACATACATCTTTTTCCCTGGCCTGTTGTGGAGCTCAGGCTAATAAATATTTGGGTCCTTGTTAATGTCCTGCCTTTAAAAGGAGCTCTTGTTTGGGTGGGGGTGTGCTGACTATGTTGACTCTTAGCAGCATCCCTTGCTTTATTTAGTTAGTAACTGCTGCTAGCAGAGTATCAAGGCTGTGGGATTGGGACACAAATAGAAGTTAGGAAGAAGATGGAGAAAAAATGTAGAAATTCTTTGTGTATGACAGGTCTGTGTGGGATGTTCCAATTGGATACAGTCTTATAAACTGTAAACTAAGTCTGCAGCTTAACTGGTTGCTGTCCATTCATACTTCTGTGAAACTACAGCTACAGTTTTGGGAACAGATAGGTTGTCTGTCAGATTTGTGGCAGAGGTCAGAGTCAATGGTTAAAAAAAAAGGCCAATCTATGGGTAGCCGTTGTTTTAAAAAAGGAACAACACATTTTATAATGGAGATAAATTAATTATGGTTCATATTTTCAAATTATGAAATGAGACTTTCCAAGTAAAGCAAAGTTTGATTCATGGATTTAGGAGGAAAGGTATGTGCATACATTCATGTGTGTATGCATCTATTCATTCTTTCTCATTTAATGTGTAAATCAAAAGTTTTCAAATATTTGAAGTGTTCCATTATAGTGACAGAGTCAAAATACCGTATAACTCACTGTCCTAAAGACCTTTTTAGATTATTTTAACTTATTTAAAAATTTTAATTGAAATTTTTATTGAGTGTGTTAGGATTCTCCAGAGGAGACAGAACTTATAGGATATATGAAGGGGGGGTGTTTATTAAGGAGTATTGGCTTACACGTTCACAAGGTGAAGTTCCGCAATAGGCCACCTGCAAGCTGAGGAGGAAGGAAACTAGTAGTGGCTCAGTCCGAGTGCAAAAGCCTCAAAAGTAAGGAAGCCAACATTGCAGCCTTCATTCTGTGGCCAAAGGCCCGAGAGCTCCTGGCACACCACTGTTGTAAGTCTAAGAGTCCAAAGGCCAAAGAACCTGGCATCTGATGTTAAGGGCAGGCATCCAGCAGGGGAGAAAGATGAAAGCCAGAAGACTCAGCAAGTCACCTATTCCACCTTCTTCCTCTTTTTTGTTCTAACCTCGCTGGCAACCGATTGGATGGTGCCCACCCATATTGAGGGTGGGTCTTCCTCTCCCAGTCCACTGACTCAAATGTTAATCTTCTCTAGCAATGCCCTCACAGACACACCCAGAAACAAGACTTTACAACCTTCAATCCAATCAAGTTGACACTTAATATTAACCGTCACATTGATGTTTTCATGTATAGATGTAAGAAATTATGCAGAGTTCTTTTTCACTTTGTCTAGTGTCCCCTATTGATAGTGTTTTGGAAAATTATAGTATTGCAACCAGGATATTGATTCAATCTCCCATAGTGTTCAGATTGTGACAATTTTGCTTCTACTAATGCGTGTCTGTGTGCACGCACTCACGTGAGCATTAAGTTCTATATAATTTTATCTCCTGTGAAGGTTTGTGTGTCTACCACCATAGTTAAGATACTCAGCCAGGTGTGGGGCTCACTCCTGTAATCCCAGCACTTTGAGAGGCTGAGGCAGGCGGATCACTTGAGGTCAGGAGCCCAAGACCAGCCTGGCCAGCATGGCAAAACCCTGTCTCTGCTAAAAATACAAAAATTAGCTGGATGTGGTGGCAGGCACCTGTAATCCCAGTTACTTGGGAGATTGAGGCAGGAGGATCCTTTGAACCTGGGAGGCGGAGGTTGCAGTGAGCGGAAATCGCACCACTGCACTCCAGCCTGGGCAAGAGAGCGAGACTCTACCTCAAAAAACAAAACAAAACAAAAAATTGAACTTGCCAACACGCAAAGATTCCTTGTGTTGTCCTTTTATAACCACAGACATCTGCCTACACTTCATGCCCTCATTCCCTTGCTCTCTTCCTCCATTCCTAATTTATGGCAACCACTAATCTTTCTTCCTTTTCTAAAGTTTTGTCATTCCAAAAATGTTATATAAATGGAATCATGCAATGTATTACCTCTTAGGATTGATGTTGTTTGACTTAGCTGAGATTATCCAGATTGTGTGGTGTCAGCAATTTATTCCTTTTTATTGCTGAGTAATATTCCGTAGTAAGGATGTACTGTGTGTGTGTGTGTGTGTGTGTGTGTGTGTGTGTGTGGCTGGCTGGCTTTTTACCTATTGAAGGAAATGAGGTGATTTCCCGTTTTTGGCTATCACAAATGAAGTTGCTGTAAACATTTGTGAACTGGTTCTTGTGTCAGCGTAAGTTTTCATTTCTCTGGGATAAAGACCAGGAGTGCAATTGCTGGGTCATCTGGTAGTTGCATGTTTAGTTTTATAAGAAACTACCAAAGTGTTTTTTTTTTTTTTCAAAGTGCCTGTACTGTTTTATATTTCCATTAAGTATGTGTGAGTGATTTAGTTTCTCTGCATTCTCATTAGCATTTGATGGTATCACTGCTTTTTATTTGAGCATTTAAAAAGCCTAAACATAGTTTAGCATGTTTTTAAGAAGATCACAAATATTAATAGTATTTTGACCACTCTTAGAAGAACTCAGTGGTTTCAAATTAATTTTGTACTTTTAACCCAGGATGAGGCTTTCTGTGTACTTCAGCTGGTTCCATTTGCTTCTCATTTTGCAGAGGCAGGTTTAATGTACATGTACAAGTTTCTACTTAAAAGTTTTGTTGGTCTGGCGCAGTGGTTCATGCATGTAATTCCAGCACTTTGGGAGGCTGAGGCAGGTGAATCACCTGAGGTCAAAAGTTCAAGACCAGCCTGGCCAACATGGTGAAATCCCATCTCAACTAAAAATACAAAAAATCTGTGGGGTGTGGTGGCAGGCGCCTGTAATCCCAGCTACTTCAGAAGGCTGAGGCAGGAGAATTGCTTGAACCTGGGAGGTGGAGGTTGCAGTGAGCCAAGATCACGCCATTGCACTCCAGCCTAGGTGACAAGAGTGAAAATCTGTCTCAAAAAAAAAAAAAAAAAAAAAAAAAGTTTTGTTACCTCGAGTCCATGAATTTTTTTCTAAAACAGTACTGAGACATGATTTTTATAACTTCTCTTAGATCACTTAAAAAAATCCGAATCTTTAAAACTTTTACTGCTAAGAATTTTTGAAGTAAAGTTAATATTTACAAGTTACTATACATTTACCATGGATCAGGACTTCTTTGTAACTGCTTTACAGATACTGTTTTATATCCTTAAAAATTCTGCTTTTGTAGCATGTAGCAGTTGGAATACAGTGGCCACGTGGAGCTGGGCTAGCAATAGACTCACTATGTATGTGCGGCAGGTAGTGTTCATCCTGCTCTAATTCATAGATGATTTTTTTTCGCTAACATGGGAAAATTGTGGTAATGTCTTATGTCTTGAACTTAGGTGAGTAAACTATAATTCATGTGCAATTAAGAGTGGACTCTGTAAAATAGTGTTTGGCCCTGTGAAAAGCATGCTTCTCCAGGATCCTTTTGTTTTACATTTAATTTTGAAGAATATTTTTCTTCAAATTAAAGTACCTGTTTTATAATTATCACAAATAAGTTACACATCGCTCTATTCCTCTTCCACTTATCTTGTTTTCATGTACTAAGATAGCTCTTAAATGATGTGTTTGTTTTTATTTTGTGTATCAACAGGTGACAGTTAAAGGATTTGAACCTTTAATTCAGTTTGCCTACACCGCTAAACTGATTTTAAGTAAAGAGAATGTGGATGAAGTGTGCAAATGTGTGGAGTTTTTAAGTGTACACAATATTGAGGAATCCTGCTTTCAGTTTCTCAAATTTAAGTTTTTGGACTCCACTGCAGACCAGAAAGAGTGCCCAAGAAACAAATGCTTTCCATCACACTGTCAGAAAACAGAGCTTAAATTTTCACTTTTGGACCAGAGGGATCTAGAAACTGATGAAGCGGGAGGAATTTCTGGAAAATAAGAATGTTCAGACTCCTCAATGTAAACTTCGCAGGTATCAAGGAAATGCAAAAGCCTCCACCTCCTCTGCAAGACAGTGCTAGTCAGACATATGAGTCCATGTGCTTAGAGAAGGATGCTGCTCTGGCCTTGCCTTCTTTATGCCCCAAATACAGAAAATTCCAAAAAGCATTTGGAACTGACAGAGTCCGTACTGGGGAATCTAGTGTCAAAGACATTCATGCTTCTGTTCAGCCAAATGAAACGTCTGAAAATCAATGCCTGGGGAGGAGTCCCGGAGTGTGGAGATTTGCAGGTGATGTTAAAATGTGATGAGAGTAAATTAGCAATGAAACCTGAAGAAACAAAGAAAGAGCCTGCTTCTCAGTGCCCAACTGAAAAATCGGAAGTGACTCCTTTCCCCCACACTTCTTCCATAGACCCTCATGGACTTTATTCTCTGTCTCTTTTACACACATATGACCAATATGGTGACTTGAATTTTGCTGGTATGCAAAACACAATAGTGTTAACAGAAAAGCCTTTGTCAGGTACAGACGTCAAGAAAAAACATTTGGTGAAAGTCCAGGACTTACCTTTGAAATCTGACTCAGGCCCCAGGGAAGATAGTAGTCTTGCACCTAGTGACAGGAGTAGTGTGGGAGCGAGAAGTGGCAGAACACCTAGCAAAAGGCTTCTGGAGTGACATATGCAGCACCGATTCTCCTTGCCAAATGCAGTTATCACCTGCTGTGGCCAAAGATGGCTCAGAACAGATCTCACAGAAACGGTCTGAGTGTCCCTGGTTAGGTATCAGAGTTAGCGAAGAGTCCAGAACTAGGTCAGAGGACTTTTACAACATTAAGTTCTGTCAACTGCCCTTTATAAGTACACTGAGTACTGAAGGCTGTTCAAGCAATTTGGAAATTGGAAATGACGATTATGTTTCAGAACCCCAGCAAGAACCTTGCCCATATGCTTGTGTCATTAGCTTGGGAGACGACTCTGAGACAGACACCGAAGGAGACAGTGAATCCTGTTCAGCCAGAGAACAAGAATGTGAGGTGAGCAGGACTGTATGTTTTTAATTCATTATTTTAACAATGATTACTTGGGATTTACTCTGGATCAGCTCCCTTTGCATCATTAGGGTTATGATCAGGTTCAGGGAGTAGAGAGGAAACTCATACAAAGTTAATTATTAGACTGTGTGATAGGGCCGGGCGTGGTGGCTCATGACAGTAATCCCATCACTTTGGGAGGCTGAGGCAGGTGGATCACTTGAAGTCAAGAGTTTGAGACTAGCCTGGCCAACATAGTGAAACCCCATCTCTACAGAGTTAGCTGGGCGTGGTGGCAGGTGCCTGTAATCCCAGCTACTAGGGAGGCTGAGATAGGAGAATTGCTCTAATTCGAGAGGCGGAGGTTTCAATGGGGCAGGTTCACGACACTGTACTCCAGTCTGGGAGACAGAACAAGACTCCATCTCAAAAAATAAAAATAAAAAAAGACTGTGATAAATACCAATGAAGTCTGAAGGACTTCTGTGTTTAATTATTTCTAGTAGGTATATTTATATTAGCCATAAAGTAGGTTCACACATTGGTCATTTAATTGTTTAAATCAAATGCCATGTCCCAAGAGGAAAAAGAATAATGATTCTGTGGTCACTACCTGATAAGTCTTGGAAAAATGCAGCATATATTTAGTCTTGCTCGTTGCCAATAAGGACCTCTACACCTGGGACATGTCACTGAGCAGTGCTTTAACAGTGACTAGTTGTAGGAATGTGGCTTCTAGTGGAGTAAAGTTTTCTTGGATCTAGTTTTTCATGGCCATTGATTTTTTTGTTTTTTAGTTTTCCTTTAGCCATTTCAACTATTAATAAATGTCTTAATTTAGCATGAGTTGCATTTAGCTGGTATGATATTAAAGCAAGCTTGATTTGTGTATTCTGTACATAAAAGTTTGTATTTGATAGCGCCTTTCTGTAAAATATTACTTGTAAGTCCAGTAATGATATGGGCCTGTTAGTTCCTTCCAAAAATATATTATTTAAATGATTTTTAAAATATTTTATGTGATTTTGCTTGCCTTTCAGTAGTTGAATTTTTTCTTTATAATCACAATTTACATTCTTTTTAAAAATTATTTTTCTGTTTTATCCATTGCATTTTTTCCCTTTGTTGGGCTTTATTTTTTTTATTGTGGTAAGAATACTTAACATGGGATCTACCCTTATAACAAATTTTTGAGTGCACAATACAGTATTGTTAAGTATAAGCACAATATTGTACAGCAGATCTCTATAACTTATTCTTTTATAACTGAAACGTAACCCATCCAATTGCAGTTCCCCATTTTTTCCTTCTCCTCAGCCCCTGGCAACCACCATTCTACTCTCTGTTTCTATGAGTTTGACTGTTTTATCTACTTTGTATAAGTGAGATCATATTGGATTTACTCTCCTCTGTGTGGCATATTTCACTTAGCATACTGCCCTCCAACTTCTCTGTATTTGTAGCAAATGACGGGGATTTCCTTCTTTTTATCAGGCTGAATAGTATCCCTTTGTGTATGTACACCACATTTTCTTTATCCATTCATCCATCCATGGACATTTAGGTTGTTTCCATTTCGTGGCTATTGTGAATAATGCTGTAACATGTATGAGAGTGCAGGCTGGGCACAGTGGCTTGTGCCTGTATTCCCAGCACCTTGGGAGACTGAAGAAGATGGATTGCCTGAGTCCAGGAGTTTGAGACCAGCTTGGGCAACATGGCGAAACCCCATCTCTACAAAAAACACAAAAATTAGCCAGGCATGATGGCATGTTCCTGTAGTCCCAGCTACTAGGAAGCTGAGGTGAGAGGATCACTTGAGCCCAAGAGGTTGAGGCTACAGTGAGCCATGATTGCACCAGTGTACTCCTGCAGGACAGAGACTCTGTCTCCAAAAAAAAGGGAATATATATAGATGAGTGCAGATATTTCTTTGAGATGCTGATTACAATTCATTTGGATAAATACCCAGGAGTGAAATTGCTGAGACATACAGTGCTGTGATTTTTAATTGTTTGGGGAACCTTCATACCGTTTTCCATGACAGCTGCACTATTTTCCCACAGGTGTACAAGGATTCCAGTTTCTCCACATCCCATTCTTTGGCATTTTCTTTGGTTTCGTAGCTGTTAGATGACATGGCTTTGAAAGAGGCTTTCTTTTTAAAAATAGTCTTGGCTTTGGAAGGAGATGGATTGGTGATTAAGAAGTAGTATGTATGCTTGGGTTTCATATAGATTTTTATGACATTATAGATATAGCATTTGGAATTACTATGAAAATAACATTAAAAATAAGACATTTAAAAAAATTTTAAACATTTTATGTAACTAATATCTGTAAGCTTAAAAGGTAAGCTAAGTAGGTTGCCAGACTGACAAGTATTTCATTTACATTTTTGATAATTACTATAATTAAACTTATACAACTTTGTTTTAAAAAAGTTTCTTCTTTTCCAAAATTAAGTATGTTGAAATGACTTTAAAATACTCATAAGACTTTACTAACTTTTTTTATATTGGCGATTGAAATGTGTATCTTAAGTGATTTTTGTGAGACTACCATTTTCTTGATAGAAAAATAAATTTTCTAAAATGCTGTAGAAATTACTAACATAATTATACTAATATGAAAGCAATGCTACATAGTCATTTCGTCCAAAAGATAAAATAGATTTTATTTTTGGGTTGAGTAAAAATGTCTGTGTATTAACACACAATAGTAAAATAAATTCTGTCTTTACGTTTTACATATATCAGTATTTGTGTTAATGTTTGATTTGCTGAAAAAATCTGCTTAATGTATTTATCTCTTGAAATAGACCAGAAATATAAATCAGATGATCAGTTTTTATTATAATGGATTACATAGAAATTGGGAATAGAGGTCTGTGTTTTCTTTAATGTGAAATAAGTTCTCTGAAAAAGCTAGATGTATACCTTTATCTTCTTAGGTTTGAGTATAATTATAAAATACAGCAATAATTAGTAATATTTATTTCATATTCTAGGTAAAACTGCCATTCAATGCACAACGGATAATTTCACTCTCTCGAAATGATTTTCAGTCCTTGTTGAAAATGCACAAGCTTACTCCAGAACAACTGGATTGTATCCATGATATTCGAAGAAGAAGTAAAAACAGAATTGCTGCACAGCGCTGTCGCAAGAGAAAACTTGACTGTATACAGAATCTTGAATCAGAAATTGAGAAGCTGGTAGGTGTACAAGTTTCTTGTTACTATTTAAGTTTCACCACTTTCTTTTTGTCAAGGAAATAGTTTTTAAATTTTTAGGTCAGATATAATTACATATTAATTTTAATATGTATCAATTACCATTTTATCATTTTTACCGTGATACGCTATGATATGTAAAGTGCTTTTTTTTAAAAAAAGGTTTTCAAATTAAGAATGACTTTACTGTCTACCTAATCGTTAGGGGTTGAATAAAGAAATTATAAAGCACTTTAATTTCTCTGTTCTGTTTTGTGTCTATAAAAGCTAAAATTCCAGGTGTTAATTTAAATGAACTGTGGACCTGAATAATTTGTTTTGGTTGATACCAAAACCAGACCAACTAGGATCTTTCATCTGAGGAAAAAAATTTCTGGTAAGATGTGGTGATATGAATTGAAAATTTTAATCTCTAATGAGATCCTAAGTGAGAACAGTGCTTGGTTTTGAATCTTATTTTCTATTCCAGCATCAAGACACAAATTAACTGAAAAATTGATCAGTTTACTCCCTCTGTTTCTTTTTCAGTTGGCAGTTGGTGGAAGGAAGCATTGTATGAAAGAGGACAACTGTGATAATGCAGGCCAGCTAAGGCTAAGATATGATTAAAGATAGCAAGGAAACAGCTTAGAAGTAGTAAAAACATTCCTTGAATATTCAGTTTTGTGTCTTTGTTAAGTGGTGAAAGCTTAAAGTTGGGATTATGGCAAGTTTTCAAGCATAAATATTCTAGCTATGAATGGCAATTAAACAGCAACAATTTAGGGAAGAAAATTGTGCCTTCAAGTTGAAAAATAAAAATTTATTATTTCTGTATTGTACATATACTTTAATTATATAAAAAGATAAAAAGTCATAACTTTTTATAACCAGATGAAGCATAACTGAGTAAAAAATAAAGGAGGAACCAGATGTTTTACAAATAGAGGTATGAGAGATGTAAAAAAAAAAAACAAAACAAAACTCAGACACCTATATGATATTGCTGAATAGTTATAATTGTTAAAACCAAAGAGGAAAGGTTTTGAATTCTATAGTACTTGGTACTTTTGGAGTATATGTCAGTAATACCTTTAAAATAAACACTGGTGTTTTTTCTTACTCAGTTTTGAATTAAACCCTTAACTGCCTTCAGACAGTGTATAGCATTTTGAGCTTCAATTATTGTTCTGTGGTGTAATACAGAGATACTTTTTACACTGTTAGGTTATGTGAAGCTATCTGAATGAAATCTACATAAAATTGTACTACTGGAGTTCTTAGTTTTGCTTCTTATAGTTCTTGATCTTTCCCCCGTCTCCCAGTTATAATTTATAGCAGTTCATAGAGTTTATCCAGTTTTCTTACTCCTCTAAAAATAAAAGTGAAACAAGACTGTTGTAGTTTATTTCATCAGTAACTTTATTTTACAAATGGATACTAAGCAAATATGTTCGAGAATAGCTGTTATCCTTTAGAACTATTTCTTGGCTCAAAGGTTTTATTTTTTTGATGCAAATCAGACATTGGTTTGCTAGTTACTGACATATTTACTAAATTTCAGATACCTAGAATGAAGAAGCTTGCTGTCTTTGGCCTTTCTGCTCCCTCTGCCTTTCCTTCTTAGACGAGAGGTGGCAGATACAGTGGTTAAAATTGTGGGCTCTGAATCAGATGCTTAGTAACTTGGGGCAGGTTATTTGCTTTCTCTGAGACTTGGGTTTCTCATCGGAAAAAATAGGATAATACTAGTTCCTGCTTTACAGATCAGCTGCTTATTTTGGGGAATTAAGTGAGTTAATACCTCTGAAGAACTTAGAACAATGCCTGGCACATAGTAACTACTCAATAAATATTATACATATTTATTATTATTATATCATTTATGGATTTTTTTATTTTCTCTTTCTTAATTGACCCTCTTCCTAATGTCTCCACCTAAACTGTAAACGCTGTGTGTGGTATATTGCTTCTGTCGTCATAGTAAGGTTCCTTTCATATGGTCAGTGGAGTAAGAGTGGTCAGTATCCTGTTTACCTATTACATTAATTTGAACTCTTTGGCTTCGAGAAACGGAGTCTTGAATGAAGAATGAATGAATGAATGAATGAATGAATTTGTTGTAAGGAGATAGGTACCTCTCGTTTAGAAGCTTGAGAATGGAGCCAAGCCTCATAAATAACAGGGAGCAAAAAGGAACCCAGCGACTTTTCTCTGCACCCGTTTAGCTCTCTACGCAGAGAGGGGCTTTATGTGCCTCTAAGTGCACATGGGAAGGGTGGCTGTGGTACAGTGCCTGAGTAGTTTCCCTCTCCTCCAGGGATTAAGCCAGAGACTACCATTTTAGTCAGTTCTGAATTCCCAAGGAGAGTATCTTACTGGCCTAATTGACTCAGCTGTCCTTTTCTGTGACTAGACAGCAAGAACAAAATAGAAGAGCCAAGACCCTCCTTTCTCGACAGGTACAGCAGACAGCTGATAGTGTCTACTGCACCTAGGTAGGTGCCAGTTTGATTTCCAAAATAACCCCAGAGAAGTTGTATTGGAGTTTTTGTATCAGAGTGACTCGTTTGTGTTTCATCTTCCTTCAGCTCCCTACTCAGTCCTTCATACTACTCCCAGTTCTAGATGTCTTTCTCAGATAAACAGAAAATGTGCTACTTATTATCTAGTAAGAATGACAAAGCTGGCCCTTCTAGAAGTAAAAGAATTTGACGTTTAAGATATTTATTATGGTAAGAAGTTTACTTGGACCCTGGTTGGTGGGTGATGTTATGGATCTTGTCTTTTGTAAACAGAGAGAACTAGGGTTACAGCCAGAGGTTTATACTTAGTGGCATGGAGAGTTGGGAATACAGAGGAAGGAATGTGAACAGATATTTGTGTATATTTTAATCTCATTGAGATGTTACTTTTTGAAAGTGACATGGCTAATAGCAGTGTTCTTAATCTTTATAGTCTAAAGATTATAGCAAACATACATCAGGGAGATTGCTTGTTTAATAATTAAACAGCCATTTGCACATAGTGAATAACTGGTTGACTTTAACATATAAATAGATTCAGTCTGTATTGCCCTGGTCTGAAAATATTCAGGTAGAGGACCCTATATTTTAGTCAGTTTGGTCTTTGGCTATTGGCTGTTTTCCTAGAGAGAAATCTTGGAACTTTTTGCAGTTGGTCCTGTGGGTAATAGCATGGTAGACTCTGGATGGATCGACACATGATAAAAGGGTTTGATCATAGTAAAATAATTTTTCTAAAATGTTTGCAAAGTGGGTTAGTATTATAATCATATATAAAGGACATTTTATAGTCTCAGTGTTGGGAAAGTCAAAGGGAGATGTGAGTTTGCATTGAATAAATAAGATATTTCTCAACAAGAAGTTCTATCAGAGTCTGATAGAACCTTTGAAGAAAAGGTATGTATTTATTTGGTGGAAAAATTGGTGGCATTGACTTTAACATTTATTTTGAATTTTACGGTATGTTAGAAGTTAAGCATTAATTTAGCATTTCTTTTGCTATAAGGACTGAATGTGCATAATGTATAAGCCAGTAACATGACTTTTAAAACTATTAATTATAAAGTCTTTGGATTCAACTTCTGTTCATGTGTTTGGCTATGAAGCTCTGTCTATGCAGCTTTCTTTACAAGGTCAAAGTTTCTTTTTTTCTGGAAGATTAATTCAGTAGTTAGAAAGTATACATATCTCTGATAACCATTTTAACCTCAGAGGTAACCCTGAAATGAAGGGAACCTCGCTTTTTGTAGAAAAAAAATTACCAAAATGTATTTCTCTTAGAAAGTTTCAAATATTGTTTTTGATATCAACTTGTAAGTGATCAGCAACCAGAATATTCACAAACACTTGCGCTCAGGGTTGAGGTGTTCAGACACCATTTTATTTCATTACTTTTGTCCATTATGATGGCACAGAAGTAAAACGACCTCACCTGTCCTTAGTGATTTGCATTTTGTGGTGAAGATTATATTTTATTAAAAATAAACCTGTTCTGTTCACAGCTAGTCACATTTTACTGGCTGCTCTACTAAAGCGCACCCCAGTGGCCCTTCTGGAACCTGCTCTGTGTCATTCTGTGTTGTCCTTGAGTAGCATTTCTTGAAATGTGGTATGTGTCCCATTGGGATCATAGTTATCTTGGGCCCCTTAAAGTGGACATTTCTTAGTCTATCCCATACCTGTTGTCAAGGCCCTGGACCATGCATTTTATACAAGTCCAAGGTAAATGTTATGTACATTTTAAATTCTGAGAACTCACTGCACACGATAGCACTGAGATCAGATGGAGGCTTTGGTGGCAAATGACTGGAAAGCCTGCCTGGCCACTGAGTAGCTTTGTGGCCTGGGGCAATTGCTTAACCTCCATTACTCACATTCCTCCATTACTAGTATGGGATAAGAGAAATAGCCACCACAGGGTTGATGCAAGGATCTAATGAGGACAGGGATGGAAAGCTGTACTGCCCAGCATGTGTTCATGGCTCAATATTTTTTGTTGTACTTTAAATAAAAGTGGTTCTCTATTCTTTCTAAGTATTTGCTGGTCACCCTACATGTTAAATGCTGTGCTTGGTACCAGGATGTCAGAAATGAGTAAGACATAGCCCTCGCTTACGGTCTCCTAGGGAGCCAAGTTCAGGTGTGTTCATTTTTTCTCTAGCTTCATGTCACCCCTCTCCACCCCACTCTAAAAATTTCAAGCTTTCAGAAAAGTTAAATGAATGGTACAATAAACAACCATATACTCCATGTAGACTCATTGATTTTTGACATTTTGCCACATTTGCTTTATTTATCTTGATCTTTCTGCTTCTGTCTCTGTAACTCAGTATATCTGTACCTGTTAGTTTGTCAGTCTTTGCATCTCTGTCTCCATCTATCAGTCTTGGTCTTTTTTTAATCCCACTTGGTTGGTCTTGGTCTCTCACCCCTTGGTGTCACTGTCATTCCTGTCCTGCTGTCTTGCTGACATTCCTCACTCTAGCTCTTTTCCTCTCCTTTATTTTCTGAATTATTTGAAAGCTACCATATTATGACACTTCATCCTTAAATGTTTAAACATGCATCTTCTAAAGAGAGACATTCTTAGATATGACTAGTATCTTTATTATGCCTGAGAATATCAACACGTCCTAAATATTATATCTAGTTCTTATT
This sequence comes from Ateles fusciceps, assembly GCA_036589455.1. Lineage (NCBI taxonomy): Eukaryota > Metazoa > Chordata > Mammalia > Primates > Atelidae > Ateles > Ateles fusciceps. Next base: position 11,919,200 of record JAZHEH010000222.1, read on the forward strand.
CAAATTACCCTGATTTTCCTGTTTTTCATAGATTATTTTTTTTTCCAAACGAGGATACAGTCATCACGTGTTTGATTAAACCTATTTAGTCTCTTAATCTGGAACAAGTCCTCTTACTGTTTTAATGACAACTCTTTGAAGTATCCAGGCTAGATCTCATAAATATCTTACTTGAAGTATTTGTCTGATTGCTTCCCCGTGGCTTTATTTTAGCCATTTCTCCATCTCTTTATTTCCTGTAAACTGGAAATGTTTGAGTTGATATGACTGAGTTTAAACATTCGCTGGTGTTGTCCTTTATATTATGTCACTTAGGGAGGCAGGAAGTGCAGTGTCAGGATTGTCCCTCCTAGGTGGGTGGGAAGTGCCAGATTGCTCCATTTTCAGAGTACTTTTTTTTCACCCTTGTGTTGCTTAGTTATCTGTGACATGTTACTTGGGCAGTTTATAATTAATTATCCTGTTCCACAGTACTCCTAGATCCTTTAGAATAGGTCGATGACCTTTACCATGATTACAAAATCATGATTTTTCTAATTCATTCTATTTACATTTTTTTTTAGTTGGTATTTCTCTTTAAAAAGGATTGTTCTTCCTTTCTCTCCCTCCCCCTCCTTTTTTTTTTTTTGGAAACAGAATCTCACTCTATTGCCCAGGCTGGAGTGTAGAGTGCAGTGGCGCCATCTCGGCTCACTGCACCGTCCTCCTCCTGGGTTCACGCGGTTCTCCTCCCTCATCCTCCCGAGTAGCTGGGACTACAGGTGCCTGCACCACACACAGCTAATTTTTATATTTTTAGTAGAGATGAGGTTTCACTGTGTTGGCCAGCCTGGTCTCAAACTCCTGACCTCAAGTGAGCCTCCTGCCTCAGTCTCCCAAAGTGCTGGGATTGCAGATGTGAGCCACTGTGCCTGGCCTTTTCTTCTTTTCTCTTTTCCTTACCTCTCACTCTTTGGAATCACTGTGGACTCTTGGATTAATTTTTTCTGATTCAATTTGTTAGAATAAGTAATAGTCATTATTCTTTTCGATGTTGACATTTTTCAGATTTGGCCAGGGAGAGCCCGTTCAAGCCAGCTGCTGTCCTGTTGACAGCATCATCTAGCACCTGTCATAGTCTCACTTTTTAACCTCTCTTGTTTCAAGATTTGGAATCACCATTTCTTTAAAACTCCTGGTTTCTTTTAGCAGATACATTGGACTTTGGAAAGCCTACTTGTTACTGGAGTGTTACTCCTTCTGGGCCCTTTTCAGTGGACAGAGCTAGGAAAAATATGCGTCTGTGTATAAAATAGAGAGTTCATTATATCGTGAGTTTATATATATCAGGCTTCAGTAAATGAAAGTAAAAAGTATGTTAGCAATCTTGAGTTGTAGTATTTCCAGTCAAAATTTAGCAGTATAGAGCGTTTGTCTTCACTTCTTTTATATGTTTATGTTTAATCTCTCATCATTTACAGGGAAAATTTTGGCTCCAATTACATTAGTGTATTATTTCCTTTATCTTATATACAGTAAGTTTTCACTTAACATGAAATGATGGGTAACAAAACCAGTTTTTTTCCTTATCAACTTTATAATGAAACGATGTCGAACACAACATTTGTTGAGAACTTGCTGTACGTTCTTTCTCTTAAAGTCAGTTTCCAAGAACCTGTCGATGATTTTAAGTGAGGGCATACTGTAAAAAAAAGTAAAAAAAATTACAATCAGTATTACTATTAACAAAAAATATATTGAGCAAAATTTAAGATTTCCTATTTTGTGCGCTTAAATATGTCCCAGAGTGTGAAGGTTTAAAGTTATTTGAAATATTGTGTTACCAATTTGATATATAATTAACTTTTTTTTTCTGTTTATATTACTGGGATTTACTGTACATTTTTTGAGACAGAGTTTCACTCTGTCACCCAGGCTAGAGTGCAGTGGCACAATCATGAGTCACTGCAGCCTTGACTTCCTGGGATCAAGTGATCCCCCTCACGTTAGCTTTCCAAGTAACCAGGACTACAGGTGTGTACCACCATGCCCAGGTAATTTTTTTTTTTTGTCAGGATGAGGTTTCACTATGTTGTCCAGTCTCGTCTCAAAACTGCTGGGCTCAAGCAGTCCTCCTGCCTTGGCCTCCCAAAGTGCTGAGATTTTAGATAAGAGCCACCGTGCCTGGCCTACATTTTTTATTTGTTTTATTTTTGAATGTAAAGCATTTATATGGTTCAAAAGTTAAAACTATGTTTTAAAAAATATATACTCCAAATCTTGATCTTACCTTCTCCTTATACTCAATTCATAGCTATTTCCTGTAGGTAACTATTTTCATTAGTTTCTGGGTTTTTTTCCCCCTGTGTTTCTTTTCTAAAAATGTATTAACATTTTATGTCTACTCTTATCCATCTTGCTGCATAGAAGTATTTTATATACATTGTTCTGTAATTTACTCTTTAAACTTAAGAACTGATTTCTAGGAAATATTTTTTCTTAGTTCAGAGAGGTTGTTATTTGTTTTACAGCTCCAATACTCAGTTGTGGCTGTAATACAGTTGAAACCAGTCTTCTGTGGGTGGACATTTGGGATGCTGCAGTGAATAACTGTATACTGTTGTTTCATGTTGAAGGAACTACGTCTCTAGGACACATTCCTAGAAGTGAGATTGTTGGATCAAGGGTAAATACAGACATAATTTTATTAGGTATTAACAAATTCCCCTCCATAGTAGTTGTAATATTTGGCTTTCCACCAGCAGTATATAAATGTGTCTGTCCACACCCTCAGTAAAGATTTGTTGTCAGCTTTTGAGTCTTTTTTCCAGTTTGATAGTGAGATACCATATCTCGTGGTAGCTTTTATTTTTATCTTATGAGAGAAAATGAACATTTTTGCTTATATTTCTCTGTGCCATTTGTAGATTTCTCAGAACTGTCTGTTCAGAGGTTTTACTTACTAAGGAACTATTAATGACCTTTTTCTAGCAGTGAGTACTCTTTACCCTATCATAAAATTGTCACTTATTCTTTTGGTGCCAAATTCTTCTATTCTGTATCTTTATTGGTTGAGTTATATTTATAATCTTTACAAAAAACTTATATTTGACATTAACTATTCAAAATAAGGATTTATATGTAAAGGGTTTTTTTTTTTTTGGGAGACAGAGTCTCGCTCTGTTGCCCAGGCTGGAGTGCAGTGGTGCAATCTCTGCTCACTGCAACGTCCGTCTCCCAGGTTCAAGTGATTCTCCTGCTTCAGCCTCCCCTAGTAGCTGGAATTACAGGCAATATGCTACCATACCCAGGTAATTTTTTTGTATTTTCGTTGGAGATGGGGTTTCACCACGTTGGCCAGGCTGGTCTTGAACTCCTGACCTCAAATGATCAACCCACCTCAGCCTCCCAAAGTACTGGGATTACAGGCATGAGCCACTGTGCCCAGCCTGTAAAGGTTTTTTTGTTGGTATTAAATGCAGAATGGTACCAGATGCTACTCCTTTCAAAAAATAGATCTATAATTGAAGGTGTAGCACTTCAAACGTGATTTATACAGCTGTTTTTATAGGAAAATGGAAATATATTGTAGAAATAGGTAGCAAGACACCAATAGTGAGTCACACTCACAACTACAAGTAGTGATTTGGGAGGTATCTTAAATACTGATGAAGTGATTTACTTGAAGTACTTGTATTTTGCTTTTAGTTATTAAGCTGTCTGCTATCATAGTAAATTTGTGTTTTAAAATTAGAGTGAAATGGAAACCTTAGCTAATTGCCTAGAAGTGTAGCTGTAGCTGTGTAGGAGTTAAAGTGCAGGGAACAGATGGGAACATTTAATTTATAGAAGTAATTCTGGTGGAGTTCTAGAGTTGTACCTATTTGTTTTAGTTGTTGTGAAGAAGCAAGCCATCTTGTATACTTAAAGAATGATGTCATCCCTAATTTAGTGGGGTGGGAGGAGTGAGAGTATTTAAAGATCATGTGGATATTAAGATACAGAAGTCATAAAATACTTGTAATCTTCATAGTATTTGTAGGTTAAGTAGTGATTCTAATTTCTGGGCGGGAGCGCAAGTACTCCTTATTTTGTTTAACCATATTTAATTTAAAAGACCAACCAGCAGTTGGAGTTTTTTATTGCTGTTTAGAACAGATTCATCTCAACTTTGATAGAGGAATCCATGGCTAAATATTGGTGTGACTGAAGAAGATATTTCTCACTTTTTTCTGGAAGCTTTTGTTTCCATCCTTTTTTTGGATTAGCTTCTGAGAGACCATAAAAAGAAATGGGTGTTGATGCCTTTAGTGGTTCCTTCTGTGAACAAGTAGTAAGTACTGTTCTTGCCCTTTTGGTGTCTGCAGACTCATTTATCAGAAGAGTGCAACTGATAAACTTTGCCTAAGAGAAAATGTACTGGCCAAACATTGATTTTGGTTACATGCACGTACTTACACATTCATTTTTGACGTACATCTATTTAAAAAACAAAAAACTTGTATATAAAAATCTGAACAAATTGGAAAATACTTTGCCATATGAAAATTTAGTACTTATTTATAGTATATTTTCTCAAAATATTAGATGGCTTTAAAATATTTTAGAACTACGAATAATTGGACTCATACATAATTTTGTAGTAATACTTTTGTATAAAACCGTAACAGTACTTTTGTATAAAGCAAAAATCTTTTTACCCTTTTAGCGATTTTTGTGTCATAAAAGACTCTAAAGGGTGGCACTTCTAGATTAGCGCTGTGAACTAATTTATTTCAAGGTTAACTGGCAGCCTCAACTCTCCAGAATCCTCCAATGAGCAGAAAGCAAACAGAACAAGACTGACTTGTTGAGAGTTGTCATATATTTCACAAGAAAAACTGACTTTCTAGCAAGTATTTATTTACTCTTTTCTTATAAATATCTTGATCATTTGGTTTTCCGGCTCATACTAGATTAGAAGCAATAAAATGGCATAACAAGAAGGATGAGATGGGACCATAACAGAAGACATGCTGTCAGCAGTGATAAGTGACATGGACAGGAAGGCAGGAACCAGGAAAACTTTTGAAAAATTCTATGGTAGACTTTCTTATAGGGGTGACATCTTAATATTATAATACTAACAAAAGTAGTAATTAGCAAACACAAAATTACCCCAAATTCTTCACACTGTAGTAACTTACCCACCCACTTTCTCTAGGCGTGTTAAACTCAGTCCCATCCATTCAGTGGGTTTGATGTTGCTGAAATCAGGAGAGGTGTTGTGTGGATTACATAGCTGAGATTGCATGTTGGAACACATTTAGCACAATATCTGGCACAGAGTATCTGCTCAACAAATGCAGGTCATTAGTTGAATCTTGCAGTGCTTTGAGTCTCAGTAGTTAAGTTATGCTAACTATGCTTTTACTTTTTTCTTGTATCCCATCCAAAATGTAATCCATACCTGTTATGTAAGAGTCTGCAAATCCAAAAAGCTCCGAAAACTATGTAAGTTTGTCACAAACTCTTTTGCCCAAAGAAATGACCCAAATTGACATCAGGCTACATAGTCTTTATTCTACTTTCTTTATTATTTGCTAGTTTAATGTTTTACTTAGAAATATAAAGATAGTTGATAGTGAAGTGCTGCCTTAGAGCTGCTAGAGAAATTATGTGTGCACCCATACTATCTTTCTGAACCTGAAAAATGCTTTATGCCAAAATACATCTGCCCCAAGAGTTTTAGGTGGGAGATTCTGGACCTTTAGTATTTTAGATATAATTGAATGGAATTGAAAGGATAAATTCCATGTGTTCTTATTTGATGAGAAGACACTGTATATGGTTTGATCATCTTGGAAATATTGATTGCGCTAATAAACACAAGTCATTGTGTTCTCTTTCCTCACTTCATAGCAAAATGAAAAGGAGAGCTTGTTGAAGGAAAGAGATCACATTTTGTCAACTCTGGGCGAGACAAAGCAGAACCTAACTGGACTTTGCCAGAAAGTTTGTAAAGAAGCAGCTCTGAGTCAAGAACAAATACAGATACTTGCCAAGTACTCAGCTCTCAGATTGCCCACTTTCATTTTTAGTTTCTGAAAAAGATAAAAGAACTTCTGATGGCGAACTGGCGTTACCATCGATTTTCAGTTTATCTGACGGGCCTCCAGCTGTGCTGCCTCCCGATGCCAGAGGAAACAGTGAGTCCGGCTACACGCGGGGGCAGGAGTCCCAGCAGACGTCCACAGCTGCCTCTGAGCAAGCCAGGCCTGCGGAACAGTGTCATCAAAGTGGTGGGATCTCAGATTTCTGCCAGCAGATGACTGATAAATGTACTACTGATGAGTAAACTTGCATTCACTTCCTTCAAACCATCTAATTTTCTACTGATGTTTTGGCAGTGTCTTGAAAGCCTACTATGACCATCTGTTGCTTAACAATATTGTTTTTTCCTTTAGTAGTTTGCCGTAAGGGAATTTCCCTTAAGTCAACCATGATTTCTCCTTGATTTCCACAAGAGACAAAGAAATAATTGCCTCCTGGATATCAGAAAAATCCATATGAAAATGTAAACCTTTAAAATTCATGTTTTAAAGAGTAATAAATCTAGTAATAACTTTTCCTGCTATTCAGAATAAGTGGGAGAATGAAAACTGCAGTGTATTAAACAGCAGTTTAACAACTTGAAACATCTACAGATAGTTCCTACTAAAAAGAAGTGGCCTGCAGAAGTTTAATAATTTGACATTTTTGTAATATTTTGATTTGAAAGAAGATTTCCTCCCAAGCAATGCTATTCAGAAACGGGGGTGTCAGCTACTGGGAATATTTGTACAGAGCTGCAATGTGAAAAATAGATTGTCTTACCTGAATCCTAGGGCTTTGCTCTTCGGCTCCTCTAGATGAGAGGTATTAAGCTACGTTGGGAAGATTTAGTAACGCGCAAGTGGTTGGCCTAAGACGGGGGCTTCTCTTCACTATGGACCCTAGAAATTCTGGCTGCATAAACAGATTGTCACTTTTTCTCTCCCCTCTTCAGTCTCTACCACATCTGGACCCGTCATGGACTTCCTGTTTCCTAACAATTCTTTTCCCTTTGGAAGAAGAAATAGGACTCAGAATACAGTGGCATGAGTGGTTACACTGCAGCATTATCTCAGGCTCGCTAGAATCTGGAGAGCTTACCAACGTGTAGGGCTGTTCACTTGTCCTCCATAGGTCACCAATGCCAGAAAACCAGACATCAGGGGAAGAATATTGCTATGTTTTATCAGGAGTGCAGTTCATTTTTCATCCTATTTTTGAAGTCATATGGTTTACTTGTAAAAATTATTATTACAGATAAAAATGTATCTGCAGCAACTCTAGGTTTATGAAATAGGATGAAACTCAGTCTTTTCTGTTGTGGGTTTGCATTTGAAAACCAGGTTTAATCCTTGCTCTCTCCCCAAATTTGGTGTGGTAGAAAGACACACAAATCATTTTAACTTGGGCATTTAAAGATCAGTCTTAGTGTTCAGTCCTGTTACAAAATAGTTAATTGAGCATCTATTGCATAACATTTTGCAGTGGCTTTTAGCCATCCTAGAGTTACATTTGTTTGAGAGTCAAATGAAAGCTATGGACCTTCTCAGCAATTAAAAAAAAAAAAGATTATATTCACATTCACAGAAACATTGGCAGAACCCAGTTTTGATGGGTACAAAGGAATAGTTTGTAGTGTTGATGTCACCAAAATCAGAGGGCTGAAAGCAACACTTTTGTAGACTGCATCCTGAGCCTAGCGAAGGGCCTGTCTAGCTAATGTGGGCAACAACCACCCACTGTGTACGAACAAGTCTGAAGCAAGTGGCCTTGCCCTTGAGAGTATATGGGGACCAGTCTTCATGTGTCGGAGTAATTCGTCAAATGTTACCCTTTTTGATCAGGGTGTGGGGGAGGATATTGCTAGTATATTTTCAGTGCTTTGTATGTTATCTCTGTTATTGACTTATTTGTAAGAGAAAATTAGTTGGACTTCTTATTTTCTAGTAGCTTTTATAAGTACACTCAAAAATTTGTCAGGGAGAATAATTCTGATAATGCATCCCATACTGAGAGAGAAAGAGAGAGTGTGTGTATGTGTGTGTGTGTGTGTGTGTGTGTGTGTGTGTGTGTGTACGTGTGTACATATATATCTCCCCATACAGGTATTTCTTTGATACTTGTAATTTTAAATTTCAACTTCACAATACAAAATAATATAAGAACTTCTGGTTTACAACATGTAAAAATCTTAAGCCAATGGAACCCTTGATTTCCTACCTCAGCGTACACTCAACTATTGGTAGTATTAGTTTGTGTATGTGCAAATGTCAAATAATCTTTTACTTTAATTGCTACTGTATTTGCTTTGAAAGGTTACTTACTATTTTATGATAAAACATAGTTGTCTCCAGATACTAAATATAATTTGTAAAGCACTTGGTTTAAATTTCTCTCTGCCTATAAACAGTTTAGCATTAAGGGTTTCTATTAATAATATAGAATTATTGGCCAAGTGTAATTTCTTAAAATTTAGCATTACTTTAAATAGCCAGCATGTAATACAAGTAACTACACTACCTCATACCTACATGATTTTCAAGTTGTAATGCAGATGGACAGATAAAAAAGATTGTATCTTTGTCTTTTGGCCATAAAGTGGGGAAGTTTTCTGTATATTGCATAGCATTACACATTTATGCCTATTTTAACATTAACTTCTAAAGAAGTTTTTCCTAAGAAAATAAGTTTCAAGGCAATATTTTTTTGAGGCTGCCGAAGACAAATGATAGGACAATGAGTATACAGTGTATACTTTTTCCTTCATGCAGAATTTTGAAATGTTTTCAGTTTGTATATTGCATATTCACATTATCATTATTCACTGTTTTACAAACTGGCCTTCTCAGTGCTTGATGATTTTTGAAAAGCTGTTATGTTGAATTTGGTAAAATAACATTACCTTATTTTTTTCTTATTCAGATTCTGGAACTATAGCAAATAATTTGTTAAATTGTCATATTCAAAGCAAATGTGGATGCAGTCTTGGTTCTCCGTCTGTAAAGTTTAACAGTTTGCTATAGCTTACTGCTTAATGAATTTTAAATAAGGAATTCAGTATGTTAGATGCAGTAGACGATACAGGTTGCATGTGGACTCTCAGCCACAGTAACAACTTGGAGAAAAAAATGGCAATGTTACAGTGAATTCTCAGGTGAACTTTTTTCAGTTATAAAACATCTATTTTGAATTTGTAAATATTTTAAATGTTTTATTAAGGCATGTAATAAACTATTCTTTGAAACTTGTTGGGTAGAATGAAAATTTAAAGCCATAATGGTAAAAGATGGCATACTGATTGTAAAAGCAGCAGAAATAATAACATTGATTTTTTTTTGTATCTTTCGTAATATTTTCTAACAATGCAATAAAACCACTAAACTTTTATGTCCATATTCTACTGAGACCATGCTTCATTAAAAGCATACTTTCATAGTATTTAATTTACATTTTCTTCCTAATGTTCTTACCCAAATGTACCTAAACTATAAAGTGTTAGATGTTGGTGATAAATTGACAGTTAAATAAAATTCTGTAAAATTGCTTCTAATTGAATAGAGTTGTACTACATTCCATTTTCATTTTCTCACTTCGTGGATTTATTCAATTTAGTGTTTTGATTGGTAATTAGTATGTCTGAATTTGTAGGAGATAATCTTTCTTTAGTTGATAATCATGCCTGAAGAAAAAATTTCCAGCATTCAGGTGTTTTAGGAAGCACAGATTTTAGCTTTGCTTCTGATTTTACTTAATTTTAGTCTTGGACAGAGAAGTATAGGGGCTCTTAAGGGGTATTACCTGTATCAGTTATTAATTTTTAAAAATGTATCTGCTGAGTATCTCTTTGTATTCTATTATATTTCCAACCAGGCCCTTCTGACCAAGCTTTGGGCAGCTGCTCAGTGGTACAGGTCATGCAGGGCACAGTCTTCTGGTCTAGTCATAGTGATTCTCAACTGGGAATGGCTTTGCTGCCTAGGGGACACTTGGCAATTCCCAGAGACACAAACCGTGGAGGCAGGATATAGGATATGGCTTCTAGGGGCAGAGGCCAGGACAGTCCTCACAACAAAGAATTGCCCGCCCAGGGTATTGATCAGGCTGACATTGAGAAACCTGACTAGACCAACAGTGGAATCAAAATGACTTGTAAGAAAGGGCCCAGTGTGTGAGGTAGTGTGGTGGCTATGAGAGTTCAAAGGAGACAGGGTGAGAAACGGGATTTCACCTGGTTTGAAAGATTTTAGTCTGAATTGGGAGAAGGATAGTCTCTGGGGTGAGGAGGCCACTTGGCACAAATAAGCCTGGTGTGTTAAAGGAACAGAAGGAGGTTGTGTCACAGAGGGAGAAGGAGGAAGCCCCCACTTGCATGTTCTTCAGTGGGTGTCCCGGCATCTTGCATATTGCCCTACCCAGATTGACTTATCGAAAGTCTGAGGTCAGACTGTAAGGGTTGAGGTTTTAGAGAAAGGCCAATAATAGCACCTTTGCCCTGGCCAGAGTTTTGAACCATTTGAGAAATAAAAAGTAGGTGAAGCCCATATCACTGATGGAACCCAGCTTGGAACCATGGCTTTCTAGCTGTTTAGCCCAGTGAACCTGCTAGAAGTGCATTCTGGAATTAGGCAGACTTCATCCACCTGGTCACCTTGGCCCACCCCAAAAGGGGCAGAGCTCTTAAAGGAGCAGAAAAATGTATACAGGGAGCAAATTCCATGAGCAAGCGGTGGGCCAAGCCAAGCAGGCTTAATGAATCAAAATTTACTCACCAGAATCAGAGACAACTTCACCAGGGCCAGTGGGAGTGAAGGGATACAGAGGCCAGAGGGTGTTTCTTGCCCTGGAGATTTAAACTAGGGAAGTCTTAGGGAAGAGTGTTTCCCTTTCACGCTCCACAGCTTCAAGTTCTCTTCAGACATTAGCCACTGCTCAACCAGGGCTGTGACTGATGGTCTGGAGCAGGAGAGCCGCGGTTCCAGAAGGCAGACCTGTGGCCTTTATGAAGACACTTCCCAACACCAGCCTTTGCAGCTGTGACTCCCTGGGGCTGTCAGTGAATATTTGGTCTCAGAAAGCTCTGGATCCAGCAGTGTACTAGTAAGTAAATGAATTCAAAGACTAGTAAATGAATTAAAAGACTACTCTGTACCAAAGACTGAACATTTTTCCCATCCCTAATTCTCTCCTACCTCATTGTCTCATATGGCATATCAGAGGTTGTACATTGAGATAAAATCCCGACGGAAGATTCCCATAAGAAAATACATGAAAGTCCAGGAATAAAATGCTAGCAACATAATGATACCCAAATCTGAATAGAAGTTCAACTTTTATTCAACTTTTAGAGAAAAAAATTCAAAGATTAAGTCCCTTTCAATTAAAAAAAAGCTGAAGGCATTAAAGACTAAAGGAACTAAAGCAGATCAAATTATCTTGTCCACCTGAGTTCAAAGCACAAAACTTGAAGAAAAATAAATCCCAAAACTATCCTGCCAGGTTTCTCATTCGGATCAGCCTTGGCCAGAGAAGTTTTTGATGCCCAGGTCCAGTCGAGATTTTTTCAAGAGGCTGTAGCTGGAATGGTCTTTAAGGGGGTGATTGTTCCTGCAGGGCTCCAGAAGGAACTAGGTTCAAGGCTGAGTCTCTGATGTGCTCACTTTATCTCATTAATTTTTCTTTGCGGCACCAAGCATCTATTTCCAACAAGTCAGAAGATTATCACAAAATTATCATAGCCCTGGCCCCACAACCACACTTGTTTTGAAACAAGCCAATTCCCAGGTACTAAAGCAGTTGTCCCGTACAACACTGCTCCCAAAGCTCAGTAACTAGTGCTGCCGAAGACCATAGTAGAACCTCAGTAGTATCTGGAAAAAGAAAAACAATCTTGGTTTCAGCTCCCCAAAGATGGCCCAGTGTTCTGTGACTCACAGCTTGTGATCCTAATTTCTATTGGAAGGACGCTCAAACAGGGCTTAATTTTGGCCGTATACACGGATCATTCCTGGTGGAAAGACCACCATTTCATGACACCTTAATTTACATTTCCCTTTCCAACATGGCGTCTCTGGTACCTGGGACTGTTGAGTGAGGGCTCCTTCTAGGGGCTCTGAGCCCACATCCCTGCGTACAGGCGTTTTCAGGCCTGAGCCACAGTGGATATTTAGGCCTAAGAAAGTTGCCCTCTAGGGATGGAGGATGCATCTTAAATCTATTTTTACATAGACTTAAGCAATCCAGAATCAACTATAGATGAACCACATGGATCCCAGGTCCCTTCATGGTTCCTCCTTGCACCTGAATGCAGAATGGAATTTGGGGTGGCTGATACACCAAGGGCCACGCTGGCCTGGTGTTAATGGTTAGAAGCTAAAACCTTACTAGCACTCTGTAGTACGCTGGAACCCTGCTGCTTTGAAAATAGGTGAAAATCAGTACCTATTATTTTTCCCAGCTATACCTAAAAGGCCTGTGAAGTCTCCTTTTCCCCTGGAAATTGCGGCAGTGGCATCTTGAGGCCATCTGCTCTGCCAAGCACTTGTTGGCGCTGGGCTTTTCCCTGTGAAACTGCTGTGTTGCTGTTGATGGAGAGGGACCCACAGGCTGCTGCCCACATTTAATTTATGCCATGCTGCACCCACTTTCTAGGGCCTCTTGCAGTCCATGGGGAGTGTGGAGGGAATTTCTGCCAGTTGGGTTTAAGATCATGGGTGAGTGGCCTGGCACGGTGGCTCACATCTGTAAACCCAGCACTTTGGGGGTCCAAGGCGGGGAGACCATGAGGTCGGGAGTTCAAGACCAGCTTGGCTAAGATGCTGAAACCTCGCCTCTACTAAAAATACAAAATTTAGCCAGGCGCAGTGGCGGGCACCTGTAATCCCAGCTACGTGGGAGGCTGAGGCCGGAGAATTTCTTAAACCCAGGAGGTGGAGGTTGCAGTGAGCTAAGATCGCGCCACTGCACTTCAGCCTGGGTGACAGAACAAGACTCCCTCAAAAAAAAAAAAAAAAAAAAAGATCATAGGTAGTGCATTCCAGATGTGTCACTGTTGCCTGATGGGCATCGGGGGAAGCTAGCGTGAGGATTTTCTCCATCGATTTTGCTTGCCTCAGATACCACTGAGTATCTTCCACAGCCTTTGGGCGCGCCAGGTACTGTGTTCTAAGAACATAACTTTTCTTGGACAACTGCTCGCATGGCTGGAGATTGTCTTGATTTCAAAACAGGTGGTGCAAATGCTATGATAATCTTGTAAGTGTCTCGTTAATGCTGAGCCACTTAGACTCCTGGCATTGAGCCAGTTAAACTCCTGAGTCCCTGAAGGAGTTGCACCATCCTTGTGAGAAGCACCCCATATCTCTTCTGAGGTCCTTGTACCTTTCACTTAAGATGCCCATCAGCCTCTCCAAAGGCCTCAGGAGACCTGCTGGGGCTCCACAGAAAGTCATTCAATAAGGGGGAGACACCATAAGCCACAGTGACCCTCTAGATTCAGGGTCACAGCCTGCTTTAGAACCTTTTAACCAGACCAACGTCACTACTGTAAAAACCCACTTGGCCTAATACAAGCGTCCACACACAACCGAAGGTAAAATGTCCCGGCCTCTACCACACCCCGTGGTTCACAAGTGTCTATTACTCCCAATCACATGCATCTGTTACTACCCAAACTCTGCTCTTCTGGTTTTGATTTTTCAGTGTCTCTATACAATGCCACCCCGCCAGTTGTTGGGTTTCAAAGGAATATTGCATATTCCTTTCCTGAACTATAAAGAATGTGAGAGCTAAAATAAAGGAATGGTAGATGGGAAACCCAAACAAAACCTCAGTTGCTGATAAAGGAGTAGCTTAGCGTGAGAGCCTAGTGCAAACCCCAGAATGAGGCAAGCTGACCTTATCGGGTTGTTTATTGTCAGAGGAAAGTAACTTACTTTTCCACCTGTAGTTTCCGTGAAAGGAGATTTTCCTCTGGGCAGCACAGCACCACTTATACTCCACCAATCGCATGGTGGTGTGAGGCATAGAGTGCAAGTGGTACTATTTGGAGACAGACACATCCCAAGAGGAAGAATGGCCATGCAGGGCAGGGGACAACCAGTTTGTCTTTTCAGATTTATCGATCAACCAGCACACTCCATCTCTGCAGGGATGAAAGGAGCAAAGAGGTTGAGAGATTATTTTCCAGGGCTAGAGGGTAGAAGGTGAAGGGAAGAAGGTAGAAAGGAATTATGTGGAAGCAGAGTCTGGGGGCTTTGAAAAGTTTGCAGGAAAAGAAAGAGAAAGGTACCCCGGAAAGGAGCAGCCTCCCACGAAAGCCATGAACTTGTCCACTCATCTGCTGACTCCCTACTAGTGGGAGCATAGGTTCAGGTTTAAAAGCCAAGGCTGCCCTTGTGTTTAACTGCAAACACTTCTTTTTCCGCTTCTTCATCTCTGTGATCCACATTCTTAAAGTACAAATGCAAAGATCATGGAAAAGATTTAAAAAATTGAGGACAGCACATTACCTTTTTATTTTCAAACAGCCATCTTTTGAAGCAGACACTATTTTCCTTCTCTGTTCTTAGTTTATACTTAATCACTGTTCCAAAGTCAGCTGTTTCCTAAATAGTTCATTTCCTTCTTTCAGGATACTGGACCTAAATAATTTTCCAGATACCATCTTGATATGCAGGTTTCCCATGTGATACTAATCTCTTGCCAGGAGATACTGTTAGTAATACTCAGCACACTATATGAAAATATCCATTCTAACTTAAGCTTTCTAATGTAATACCTCTTTGGTCCACCTCAGAAACTGACAGTATTTCTGCTTTGAACTGTTAAACTCATGTGAAATAATAATGCTTACATTTCCCTTGCTTTGATTTAAATGATAGCCTTAGCTGCTGGGCACAGGGTTACTATTAAAACCTTAAGAATAAGCTTTTCTGAAGAACTCTTTTTTTAAACACTGTGTTTTCATCTCATTTGAGCTTTTACTCTGGTTTTAGAAGACCTCATCGACTATTCTCAGCATCTTATATTTGAGGGGTCTGTTTCGGGGCTTCCATGGAAAATCTGATGTGCCAAGAAGTGTTCCATACCATTCTGAGAACTTTGGCTATCTACTCAGACAGCTCTGTTTCAGCTGAACAGTAACATCTGGGAGGGAAGCTTAATGTGGAATCAAGGATGGAGTTTGACACAGGAATGAGGAGTAGAGGACGTAGCTGCTAAGATAAGGTAGGAGAATTTTGCTAATATAAGCACTTAATAGCCTGATCTTGTGTTCACTAGAGTCTGGGAGAGCAGACAGCTGCCAGCATACTTAAAATAGGATGAGTGTGAAGTATGCACTTAAGGACTAAAGGAATTGCACAAATTTAGGCAATGATCAGGCACAAATCCAAGCCCTTTCAGAAAGTACAGGGACTGCAGGGAGGAATGGAAAGCATAAACCTGCAGTGAAGACAGACCTAGTTTGTTTTTTTTTTTTTTGAGATGGAATCTCGCTCTGTTGTCCAGGCTGGAGTGCAGTGGCATGATCACAGCTCACAGCAATCTTTGCCTCCTGGGTTCAAGCCACTCTCCTGCCTCAGCCTCCCAGGTAGCTAGGATTACAGGCATGCACCACCACACCCGGCTAGTTTTTGTATTTTTGGTAGAAAGGGTTTCAACATGCTGGCAGGCTGGTCTTGAACTCCTGATCTCAAGTGATCCACCCGCTCGGCCTCCCAAAGTGCTTGGATTACAGGTGTGAACCACCGCTCCTGGCCCAGACCTAGTTTTCAAGCCTGGTCTTGATGCTTAGCCATAGTATAGCCAAAGGAAAATTGCTTACTGTCACTCAGACAGAAGTTCTGTATATGTATGTCTTCCATGTCGGGACTTCTGGTTCTTGAGATCAAAGTAAGACTGACTCAAACTTCTGCTCATACCCCGTGGAAATTCAAATCAATCACCACCATTTTTTTGAATGCCTCTTTAATTTGGGACAGTGGGTAAGGGAAGATTCCTGGAGTGTAAATGTGAGTATTAGTGGCATGACTGGCTTAGAGTCCCATGGTCAGTCTGTTTTAGGTGCCTGCTTCCGTCCAATTTGTTCAGTTTCTAAATTGCCTTGTCTGTTTTACACATGGGTAATGGAAACCTTAAACTCAACACTTCCTTTAGTTCCACAAAAATAAACAAATGAAAGAATAATTCATATGCCTCTGGCACTAGACGTTTATGAGTAGAGTAGGCTTTATTGAAAATTTGGGAAATACTGTATTTATATCACAGCAACACAGATGGCTTGCAAGTGAACATTGTTAGATAGACCTGTCATAAGATCCCCCGCTCCCTTTGCGAGATTTTCACAGGCTCCCCCAACCTCATGTTGTCTCCAAGCCTTATTCTGCCCCCTGGCTTCCTTCCTCCATTCTACTCCTTCAT
Organism: Ateles fusciceps; assembly: GCA_036589455.1. Classification (NCBI taxonomy): domain Eukaryota; kingdom Metazoa; phylum Chordata; class Mammalia; order Primates; family Atelidae; genus Ateles; species Ateles fusciceps. The sequence goes on from JAZHEH010000222.1 coordinate 11,935,670, forward strand.
TGTCCCCAGGGTTCCCACATTCCTCTCCCTGGAATATACGGAGCAGTTCGGCTCTTCCCAGTCTTAGCCTCTGAGGTTGGCTTTTGCTGTGTTTGTGGGAAAGTGAAACAATGTCCAGATTCATAAAACATGGTAGAGGTGCCTGGCCTGAGGTAGAAAAGAGCTGGTAACAAGGATAAAGGAATCACAGACGATCCCCTGGGTTCCTTTCCTAAACAACAAAGTGGAAGATGTTTCTATTCAGTGAGATGGTGAACATCTGCTTTGGCAGATTTGTGGAACGTGAGGTCAGAGCCACTGTTAAATTCAGTGATGAGTGTGCTGCAGGTGAGGCATGCTATGTGGCTCCCATGTGGTGGGTGATATGTAAGACTTCTGCTCAAGAGGAAGATTTGGGCCAAAGCTTTACATTTATGCCTTTGACATACAGTCTACTTTTGAAGCTGTGTGAGAAGAAAAAGCTTGCCTGACTTATATATACAAATAAAATATGCATACAAATGTGAAACCCTCAAATTTGAGACAGGTCTCAGTTAATTTAGAAAGTTTATTTTGCCAAGGTTGAGGATGGGCCGGTGACACAGCCTCAGGAAGTCCTAATAACACATGTCCAAGGTGGTTGGGGCACAGCTTAGGTTTATACATTTTAGGGAGACATGAGACATCAGTCAATATATGTAAGTAGTACATTGGTTCGGTCTGGAAAGGCGGGACTTGAAGCAAAGGCAGGAAGACTCCAAGCAGGGAAGGGGCTTCCAGGTCACAGATAGGTGAAAGATGAGTGGTTGCATTCTTTTGAGTTTCTGATTAGCCTTTCCAAAGGAGACAATCAGATATATATCTATCTGAGTGAGCAGAGAGATGACTGAATAGAATGGGAGGCAGGTTTGTCCAAAGCAGTTCCCAGCTTGACTTTTCCCTTTAGCTTAGTGATTTAAGGGCCCCAAGATTTACTTTCCCTTCACACAGATAAAATTTAAGGAATGTGTATGTGTATATATATGTTTGTATGTGTGTGTGTGTGGTGGTGTCTGGAATGCCTGTGTGTTTGAGAGTGAGAGGTTGTAAATGTAGGGTTCAATGTGTGAGTGTGGATGTGTAATTTGCTCTTTAAGCAGTCTAATCACATAGTGTTTTCTCATGCAACTCACTTCTCATGTAGATTGTGTAACAGGCTGATGAGACAGGAACCTGGGGTAGCGTGCATTTTAGTCTGTTCATGCTGCTATAACAAAATGCCATAGACTGGGTAGTTCATATAGCAACGGAAGCTTATTTCTCATAGCTCTGAATGCTGGGACGTCCAAGAACAAGAAGTCAGCTGATTTAGTGTCTATTGAGGGCCTGCTTTCTGGTTCATAGACCATGCCTTCTTGCTGCGTCCTCACATGCTGGAAGGGACAAGAGGCCTCTCTCAAGCCTCTTCACAAGGGCTCCACCCTCATGACCCAGTCACTCCCCAAAGACCCACTTCCAAATATCATCACTTTAAGTGTAAGGAATTTAACGTATGAATGCGGGGGAGACATACATTCAGACCATAGGGGAATGTGAGACAAGTTTCCAGAGACCAATTCTGTTTCCTCCTACTGGATCTAGTGGAGTCAGTGTGATCTGTTTCTCCCACTCACCTAGTCCCCACACGCCCTGAGAGCTAGTCCCCGTGGCCTGGCATCCACCCCTCACTTCCGACCTTTCCTTACTGCTGGAGTGACTGGGAAGCAGGGATGCTCTTTCCTGGATGCAGGGGGAGAGAGAGGGCCACCGGGGTTGTCAGTTTCTCTGCCCTTTCCTTCATGGGTGGGGAAGGCAAGGCACTTTTGGGTGTTAGCAATTCAGAGTAAAAGTGAAAACTAATTTGGCCTCAAGATTTAAGAGTCATCCAAACAACAACTAGAGGACCAATATTTCTCATCTTTACACATTTGACCATATCCAGGAAAAAGAACACAAAACTACAGCAAGACAAAGGAGCAACAGGCATGGGCCTGCAGAGTACACAAGAGAAAACAGGAGCACTCAGTAACCAGGAACTCAGGGACTTTGGAGGCAGCCTGTGTGGGTTAAACATGCTGTTGAAGATTTTTATCATTATTTCCCATTAGAAATGTAAAAAGTGGGCCATGTGTGGTGGCTCATGCCTGTAGTCCCAGCACTTTGGTAGGCTGAAGCAGACAGATCACTTGAGGTCAAGAGTTTGAGAACAACCTGGCCAACATGGTGAAACCCCATGTCTATTAAAAATACAAAAATTAGCCGAGTGTGGTGGCCGGCACCTGTAATCCCAGCTACCTGGGAGTCTGAGGCAGGACAATTGCTTGAACCCGGGAGGCAGAGGTTGTAGTGAGCTGAGATCGCACCACTGCACTCCAGCCTGGGCTACAGAGTGAGACTCCGTCTCAAAAAAAAAAAAAAAAAAAAAAAAATCGAAAAAAAAAAAGTAAAAGGTGCTAAATAGAAGGAAGTAAAAAATATATCAAATTAGAAAAAAAAATGAGGGGGAATTAAACTGGCATTCTAACACAAGGAGGGTAGTATTTAAAATAGCTTTTATGCTTTGGAGAAGCAATTTGATACTTTATTTAAAACATTTTAAACTAGCCATAACCTTTAACCTACTAATTATATGCAAGGAATCCATCCTGAAAAATAATAATCCTAAGTCTTAGGATTATTTTTAATTCTAAATAATAATAAAATTTCTTCTTATAGCAAGATGTCCATCATAGCATTGATGTTAGTAAACAATTTTGAATAAACTTTTAGAAATGGAAAAAAGCAAAGCACTATATTGTATCTCTACTCAAACTAAGATTTTTCACCATACTCAGCTCTTTTTATAATTTTTTCACTTAATCCTCACAGTAACCTCAAAAGTTTGACACAATGATTGTCCCTTTATGAGTTTTTAGCTAACAAAATGTTTATGGTAAACATGGAATAAACATGAAATCAATAACATGCAAAATGCTCATGATAGATGTTAAACATGAAAGCAAGTGACTTACATATACAGTATGATTTTAACCACGTATATCAAAATCTCTCTGTGAATAAAAAAATATTGAAAAGTCCATCTGGGGTGAACGTTGTTATTTATTAAAATTTGCTTTTGTGAGTACTCATGAATCTTGAGACAACCACCACCACCACAACCATAAAACTATCAAACGTGATTTTAAGCAAACAAAAAAATGAGAGAAACTGTGAAAGGAAAATAAATCTCGAGACTTCAGAATCACTAAGCCAAAAAGAAAAGTCTAGCTGGGAACTGCATCAGACAAACCTGCCTCCCATTTTATTCCTAAATAAGATAGCCACAAAGAAAAGAAAAAGCTGCTTACCTCACTCATAATTTGCCCACAAGGAAATTTCTTGTGAGCCTCAAGATGTTTACCTTAAAACAGTTCTTCTGAATTTCATCCAGGCCATATGAATTGATAGCATTATCTTCACAGGGGCAGGATGGAGGACAGACAGAACTCACAATCATCTCTCTGCTCACTGGAGACAAATGCATGCCTCATTGCTTCCTCTGCCCTGTTGTTTATGTAAAAATGCAGATTCACTGAGTCAGACTAAGGCATCAGTGACTATTCCTCTACCCATCTCACCTCACATGTATTCAGTGAAAGGCGGATCGAAGACCCCAGAGAATGAAACCTTTCATGTCTCATCTACTTCTGACCTGGAAGCTTTTACTTCAAATTGTCCCACCTTTCTGGACCAAATCAATGTACATCTTATGCATATTGATTGATGTCTCATCAATGTATAAATCAAGCTAAAATGCATAAAACCAAGCTGTGCCCCAACCACTTGGGTACATGTCATCATGTACCCAAGACCTCCTGAGGCTGTCACAGGAACATCCCTAACCTTGGCAAGATAAACTTTCTAAATTAATTGAGACCTGTCTCAGATACTTTGAGTTCACAAAACCTAGGAGTCCATCAGGCGGATGTCTAAAAGCAAGAAGTGATATTTTACTCAGCTAAAAGCTGATATCTTGTCGGCAGCTTCAGAGGCCTTCCACATTAAGCTCCCTCTTCAACCCTCTGGCCTCATTCCCAGGCCCCTATCCTTTCCTAGGAACTCCTGGAAATGTGACGTTTGCCCCATTGTCGTCCTCTCAGTGAGGCTCCCCCTGACTGCCCTCATTAAGACTGCATCCGGCGGGGCACCGTGGCTCAAGACTGTAATCCCAGAACTTTGGGAGGCCGAGGTGGGTGGATCACCTGTCAGGAGTTCAAGACCAGCTTGGCCAACATGGCGAAACCCTGTCTCTACTAAAAATACAAAAATTACCTGACTGTGGCGGCACGCACCTGTAATCCCACCTACTTGGGAGGCTGAGACAGGAGAATTGCTCGAACCCAAGTGGCGGAGGTTGCAGTGAGCTGAGATCACGCCACTGCACTCCAGCAGTGGCGTGACAGAGCAAGACTCCGTTTCAAAAAAAAAAAAAAAACACATCCTTCCTCCTTCCTACCATTGTACCTCCAATCCCCGTATCCTGCCTTCTTGTTTTCTCTCTCCGTAATGCCTGCCACCTTTGCAACATAGAATGAACTTGCTTACTTAGTCCAGTGTTCAATGTCTGCCTCACTCCACCAGAATGTAAGCATCACAAGTGCAGGAGATTCGTTTGGTCTGTGCTGCTTCTCAAGTAGGACAATGCCTGGAACATAAGAAGGTCTCCAAAAACATTTGTTGAATGTTGCTGGTGGTGGCATCCTGGAGTAGGAAAAAGACCGAAGAGTGGAAAAAGAAATCCTGACATGAATTCTGGGCAAAGGCAAGCAGTAGCTGACTTGGAAAATGATTACAGTAGGTCTTGTGCCATTGGAGTTATCAGTATTGCAGATATTTTTGCACCTGCTCCACCAACAATAATTGGGTTAAGGTTTGCAGCTGGGATATTATACAGCTTGCTTTATCTAAGTTATTTTGCTTGCAAATCAATCAGTACCTTACAATGATTTTAACACGGGAAAAGAGCCATAGTTGTAGACCTTGGAATGTATTTTTTTTCTAGCTTTTAAAAAAACTGTGACTGTTTTGGCCCTGTAAGTCTTCTTAGTAGTTGTGGCTTTGCAGACCTTGCTGCACTTGATATTTTTCTCATTCCAGCTATAGATGGCAGCACACCACTATCTACGATCCGATCAGCAGACTGGGTTTGTAAGTCAGAGCCGTTGGTCAGGAGAGAGCAGCTAATAAGTAATCAGTCCAAACTGAATGGCAAATTAATGTCTTCATTAAGTGAACAAACCAGCTGCCTCTATGAAGAAGGTCAGAGTATTTATAACCCCGTGTATTTCATAAAAGCGAAAACGCATCTCCGTTTACATAACTTCATTACGGAGCTCATGATTTATCTGCGCGAAGCATATGCAAAATCTGGCTTGTATACCATCTTTAATAAGGACCCATGCCATTCTGAGGTAATTATTAGTGAAGTCACGCTTGATACGGAGCCTTGTTTTTCTCACACAAGGTAAATGAAATGGTGATTGCTTTAAACAAAAGCCACTCTTACGAGATGATATTGGGTTGCCTGTTCCAAATTGAGTTCTTAGTAATAACAATGAAGTGTGATCCTTATTGATCAAATGTATCTGCCACTTAGGTTCTAAGGGAAATTGTTTAAAATTTAGAGTTGGTTGCACAGGTGTAAAGTTTGATATTTACCACATACTATATGTCACTTCCATTCAATGAATTGAATGTTTAATTTTGCCATCCTTGTCAGAGAACAATGTAGAAATTTCAGAAACTCTTCTCACAGAACGCCCAGGTGTCAAAAACTCTGAATTTCTGTTTCTAGATCAGTGTCATCCAATAGAAATATAAAGTGAGCTAAATGGAAGTTGCATGTGAAGTTTAAAATTTTCTAGCAACCACATTTTAAAAAGTAAGAGGTGAAATTAATTTGAATACTGTAATATATCTTATTTAATCAGATATATCCAAAATATTACTTTTAGCAGGTAATCTATATAAAAATTATCGCAATATTGCACATTCATTATTTTAAAAAAATATCCAGTGTGTATTTTACACTCACAGCTCACCTGGATTTGGATTAGCCAGATTTTAAATGCTCAATAATTCTGCTCGGCTCTGAAGACTTAGTGCCTTTTATGACGTGAATTGTGTGCCCCCTAAATTCATGTGTGAGAATCCTCACTCCCACTACCTCAGAATGTGACCTTATTTGGAGATAGGGTTGTTACCAAGTAAAAACAAGATCATTTCAGGGTGAACCTTTAGGTATGACTGATGTCCTTCTAAAATGGGGAGGCCTGAAGACAGGCTCACACACAGGGAGAACTCCACGTGGAGAGGAAGGCAGAGACTGGGAGATGCATCTCCAACCCAAGGACCACCGAAGATCACCACCACCCCCAGAAGCTAGGAGGGAGCCATGGAAAACTCTCCCTCACAGCCCCGGAAGGAACCAACCCTGCTGATGTCTTGATTTTGGACGTCCAGCCTCCAGAACTGTGAGGGAATACCTTTCCGTCGTTTAAGGCACCTGGCCTGTGGTGCGTTGTTACGGCAGCCCTAGCAAACCACTTCGGAACTTTTCGTTGGTGGCTGCCATTGTTCCAAAGCTTTCCTCTCCTTGCCCTGAATCTCCTCTTCTCCTCCCTCTGTGCTTTCTCCTCTGGCCTCTCTGTCACTCAACTTTCCTGCCCTCTCTCATCGTATTTCACAGGATTTCCCTCTCATAGCACACAGGTAAGCAGGGAGTTTCCATGGCAGTAAGCGGGGAGATGGGTTCCATCTGAGCAGGGAGATGCCTTGACTTGCTTCACATCTCCAATGGGGGTAATATTATCCGCCAGCTGTCCCTGGAGCTGCTGTTGTGAAGGTGAAGGGCTGACTCAGAAAGTACTCTGAAACCCGTAAATAATGACATGGATGAGAATGAGTATTTTGTGTTAGGACTCAAAGGTGGAATGAAGCATTTTCCAAGTTACTTTGGTTTCTTCTCTCTGTAATTATCTAGGGTTCCTGTTTCATGGTAGGGAATGTGTGAAACGGCATAGGGCCCTGCTACTTTCTTTCTTTCTTTTTTTTTTGAGATGGAGTCTTGCTTTGTTACCCAGGCTGGAGTGCAGTGGCATGGACTTGGCTCACTGCAACCTCCGCCTCCTGGATTCAAGCAATTCTCCTGCCTCAGCCTCCCGAGTAGCTGGAATTACAGGTGCCTGCCACTATACCTGACTAATTTTTTGTATTTTTAGTAGAAATGGGATTTCATCATATTGGCCAGGCTGGTCTCGAACTCCTGACCTCAGGTGATCCACCCACCTTGGCCTCCAAAAGTGCTGGGATTATAGGTGTGAGGCACTGCACCCAGCCTGGCCCTGCCACTTTCTTGCCATCTGGCAGTAGTGGGCTGCTACTGGCTGCCTCCCAAGCATGTTTCATAGCCTTCTTCACCCAGCGCAGAGCGGCCTCCCTAATTCACAAACCATGTATTATAGCTGGTATGGATCCCACCCCTATCTCTGGAAGTGGGTCCCAAATAGGATCTCTGCATGAGATAATTCTAAGGAGTATCATCTTGATATTGTTTGGCTTTGTGTTCCCACCCAAATCTCATCTTGAATTGTAATCCCATAATCCCCAGGTGTCATGGGAGGGACCTGGTGGGAGGTAATTGAATCATGGCTGTACTTGTGGTAGTGAGTTATCAGGAGATCTGATGGTTTGATAAGCATCTGGCATTTCTCTTGCTGGCACTCATTCTCTCTCCTGCTGTCCTGAGAAGTGCCTTCTACCATGATTGTAAGTTTCCCGAGGCCTCCTTAGCCATAAAGAACTGTAAGTCAATCAAATATCTTTTCATTATAAATTACCCAATCTTGAGTATTTCTTAATAGCAGCATGAGAACGGATGACTACACATCAGCACTGTCATAAATATGTATAGTGAACTTGAAGTTGTGCAGTGCACAACCTGCACCGTCATACATGATAGCCGTAGTCCTACACAATTAAATCATTCAGGCAATCTCATCTCTCTGACCATAGTCACAGGTACAGAGTGGGCACTAAAATTCCTTAAAGCTGTGGGAAGAGATTTTCCAGGCTTACTGAGAAAAAAAAGCTCTTGCCTTCTCCAGGGACCTACTGAGAGACAGCATTCTGAGTGTGATATAAATGTATTAGGCTGGCAGCTGTGCTCATGAGAGAAGTGCCAGTACCTTTTGAGAAGTCGCTAGGTGGAGCTTGAGGAATAAGAGAACAGAGATCTGAGGGAGCCAGGGCTTGTGCTTATGCCTCTTGATCAAGCCTTGCCTGAAGCACCTGTGCAATTCGTTACCTGAGCCCGTGTATTTGCTTTATAGAGATGGTTTGAGTTGGATTTTCTGTCCCTTGCTACCCAAAGAATTCTAAACGCTGCACTGGAGATGGAAATAAAGAAACGGGGAGGTAGAGATGTGTTTCTGGTTGAAAGTGCAACAACTAACAAAAACAAAAACAAAACTTCTTCAAGCATCCACAACAATTGCCACAGGAATTTGAATTACATTTTCTACTGAAAACCAGGCCAAATGATGGTTAGCATTCTCAGCTCATTCACAGCAATGTGCTTAAGCCTATTTGTGATTGCCTAATGCTAAAAATGTATTCCAGTTGGCATTAAAAACCTAAACCATTTCTACCACTGTATGGCTTATAACTACGTTTGTGGTCTAGCCTGAAAACTTAATCTACTATGTGTATATTTATTTCTAAAGTAATACGTTCTTTTGAGTTCAACCTACCTAAAAATATACTTATGGTGTACTATCTATTTGTAAATTAGAATTTGTTATAGGTATAATAACATTGCCCATTGTTCTTATTAATTCATAGCAAGGGGAACACTCGTGTATAGATGTCATGACTGCTTACACCAGGGAGACCATTTAGATCTTAACCCTATTTCCTACTGCAAATATCGAAAGTTGGATCAACGTATGCCTCTAGTTATAAAGATGTAACATCATTTCTAAAGTCTTCAGCAGCAGAATCCTAGAGGGCCCCTAAATTTCAGTCTTCGCTTTGTTCCAGCCATATACCAGCTGTTTCTCCCAAGTTCATCATCTGCAGGCTGTTTTCAGTTCCTTCTGGGACCAAGGAGAGGCCACTGGGACAGTATATCAATAGAACAATCCTTGCCAAATAATGAAATTTGGAAACAGGCTGGGCACAGTGGCTCATACCTGTAATTCTAGCACTTTAGGAGGCTGAGGCAGGAGGGTTGCTTGAGCTCAGGAGTTCAAGGCTCCAGTTAGCTATGATTACACCAGCTAGGGTGACAGAGCTAGGTACTCCAGCTAGGGTGACAGAGCAAGACCCTGTCGCTTAAAAAGTTTTTGGCTACTTTGTAACTGAAAGAAATCAATCCCTAGAATGTCCTTCCCAGGGAGGCTGCGCCACCTGCCTAGCCCCTTTCTGCCTGCCTTTCTTGGGTGCATAGGTTTTTCTGTTGTGCACCTTCCCAAGGCAGGAGCTGGCATCACCTTCCCCCCCTGCAAACTTCAGTCCTGTGGATCTTCTTGTTATTTTCTGCACTGATTTTGTGTAGTTTCCTCTGGAGCAAACATCGGAAGCCGCTGTTGGATATGCCAGGGCTCTCTGTCCTGTTGTGTTCTGTGTTGCTAGCTGAAGATTACCCCCTGGGTTTGTTTCAAGACCCTTGTAACCAGAATAGAGGTGACACTCTCCTGTTTGTACTCTCTGGCTGTGATTTTTTCATCCCTGTTCTGAGCCTACTGTTTTTTTTTTTTTTCTCCTTTGCCTCCCTTTTCTAGCTCGTTTCCTTCTACATCTTCCACTGGCTCAGTTTGCCTAAGCCCTCTGCATTTGGCACTAAATCGTAGTTTATTCTAATCCTTTGCCTGGAAGCTGATGCTAGTAACCAGATGGCAATAAAAAGACACTGAATGCAACATTTATACCTGTGAATTGAGAGAAAATACACTTTACTTCCTGGAAAAACAGTTGGTGTTTTTCTCTGTTGGGGTAAAATGGTATTTCCAAAAATTCTATTGTTTTATGACTTGGATAAATGTTAAAATGTTTATTAGAAAGTATACTTTTAAATATTTTTTAGTCTAAAGAAATATTGCTGCTTCTAGAGTTTTGGCAAATATTGCTTTTCATTTGTTCTTCTTTTCCTGTCTCTTACTTCTTTTCACTCTCTTACCATGTATAGATTTAAAATACATATCATTTTATTATTATTTACTGTATTAACTAAACACACTTTTTATGTTCAAAAAGATGAATGAGTGGAGTATTTTAAATTTGGCTCTCAAAAAAAGCACAGTGTACTCCAGATTAGAAAGCTATTATTTTTTCTGACAGCCAGCAAGCACCATTTCTGTGTTCTTAAGCCATCTGACAGCTTGGGGACAGATACCAGCCTTTGATACCAACTGGGCCAGAGTATTCTTTCTCGAGACTTTTCAAACTAGAGCTAGAAGGGAGGTGCCCCCTGTATTAATCAGCTACTACTGCGTAACAAAGAACCATAAAATCAGAATCACTTAAAACAGTGAGCATTTACTTCACACCTCTTCAGGTCTGCTGAGGGGGGCTCCACTGAGCTCAGTGGGCCTCCTCCTGTGTCTTTAGGCTGGCAGTGGGTGGTGTGATTTAAGGATGTCTCTAGTCCACACTGCATGTTTGCACATCTGTTGTATATGTCTTTGCTATGGTTTGGATATCTTCTGAGCCCTCCAAATATCATGTTGAAATTTGATCATCAATGTTGGAGGCAGGGCCTGGTGGGGAAGTGTTTGGGTCATGAAAGGGGATCCCTCATAAATGGCTTGGTGCCATTCTTATGGGAATGAGTGAGTTCTCATGAGAGCTGGTTTTTGAAAAGAGGCTGGTACCTCCTCCTCTTTCTTTCTCTTGCCTCCTCTCACACCACGTGACTTCCCTTCACCTTCCACCATGAGTGGAAGCAGCTTGAAGCCCTCACCAAAAGCAGATAGATACCAGTGCCAAGCTTGTCCAGCCTGCAGAACTGTGAGCCAGATGAACTTTTTTCTTTATAAACTGCCCAGCTGCAGGCATTCTTTTTTTTGGTAGCAAAGTAAAAACAGATTAAGTCAGTCTTTAACCTTTCAGCAGACTAGCTGGGGAATATTCTGCAAGAGAGGAAATGTGAACCTGCAAGGTCACATGGACCTAGGCTCTGAAGGGTCATATTATGACTTCTACTCTTATGCCATTGGCCAAAACAAGCCAAACGAACAAGCACAAACTCAAGGCACAAGCATACACCACCCACTAGGAGGCCATGCCAGAATGTGGATACGTGGAAGGGTGAAGAATTGGACCAGTCCTTCAATACAACAGCCCCTTTCTTCTCTGGGCATGGAGCTGCTAGGAGTGAGCTCCACATGCAGACATCTGTCTCTGGTAGGAGAAGACAAAGCGAAGTCTAGAGAGAAGCAATGGAAGAGAGGATGGGAGAGGGTCCCGATCATTTTCTAGTTATTAATAACGTCTTTGGCTGTGCTTAAATTGCTGCACTTGGGAGGTTTGGTTAATCACCTTTTTTTTTTTTTTTTACTATGAGGTAGGCTACTCCACAATCCTTCCAAACTCTCTTTCTTGCATTATTAGTATAAACTGTATCTCTGATACTTGCCACCAAAGAGTTATAACCAATCTATACTATTTTTCTAGATCAGAGGGTTTTTATATCAAAAGTTGCTGTCCCTATCCCAATGCAAAGCTTTTTAGGTTGATTTTTAGGGGGATAAAATATTTCTTATTGGAAATAAACATTATCACCTATATTTCACAGGTTATTAGTTTATTAAGTTAAAGTGAACCACATAAGTTTCAAATAAAAATGTTAATGAATTTTCAGTAAAAATTACACATAATTAGTGTAAATTGGGAAAGACATATAAAACGGTTGGAACAAGGCAATAATGTCCCTACTTTTAGCCCACGAATTTTATCCCTAGGAATTCACTTCAATAAAATAATCTTACAGAAGCAAATGTTCATATGCATGAAACAATTTATGACAGCTGCTATAATAATAAATTAAAGGGACATGTCTAAATTAAGAGAATGCTTTAACAAATTATGTTAGTTTATCAGGATGGAATATTATGTAGTCTTTGTGTTAAGAAGATCATATAGAATATCAATATCCATTTATGACATAGTAAGTGAAAAGCAAAACAAAATGCAAAATTACCTGGCGATTCAGATGGTATATATGATCACTCCCACTTCATACATGCGGACACATACAAGATACACAAACCCACGCAACCATTTTCTTTTTGTATGCAGTAGAAAAAACCATTTCAAATATACCCGTAATTTTCTCTTGTTCAGATAGGAGACATGCATCATCTTTGATTAAAATTATTCTTCACTGGGACCTTTATTTATGCAAATCCAAAATTCTATTCTAGACTCAAGAAGCTTGAGCCAGACATCTTAAACAGCTCTGAATAAAATTATCAAAGGCTGAATTTGTCATGTGCAGAATTGCATCTTTGTAGGATTATGATGATGTTGCCTGTGGGTGAGGGTGTGGTGGATAATGCCCTTCTTGCAGTGAGGATAAGTGGGGTTGGAGAATGTACCCTGGGGACTGGTGGTTCATGGGAATTGGTGGACTGGGGGAGGCCAAGTAGAGAGAAAGCCAGTGGAGAGGCATGACTGATGGACTCAACTCCAGGACCAGTGATAGTTCATATCCAGTGCTGTATTTTTCTTTTTCTCCATTATAATTCTCCTCTTTATTCTCAGGCCTCCAGGAAATTGTCTTAAATGTTCATCCAGATATTTGCTGTACTTTTGGGAATGAAAGGAGGAGCCTGCAACTCTCCATGGATAAAATAAGAGCCTGAATTGCCCGAAAAAGGGATAAGGAGATGCTCAGTTGTGATCGGAGGGGAAGTCTTGGAGCAGAAGTCCAGAATAAGCTAAGCGTGGACTGCGTAAGAATTCCATCGGCATGGCAGACTGTATTTCTGTTTGCCAAATATTTTACTTTTCCTCCATCTTTTCCCATGAAAGGAGTTTACTCTTCAACTCTGCCAAACTCAAGAGAGGCCATTTGATTTGCTGTGGCCGATGAAATGGAGCAGGAGAAACATGTGTCGTTTCTGGGAACCACTGCATTGTTCTCCATGTCTCCCTTCTCTCACCCTGGGCCTGATAATATTCCAGCTGGATGCTGCTCCTTCATCCTGGAACCTAGAGTGAAGTTTTGGGAGGGTGTCAAAGCAAGAGCCCACTTTCATTCAACATGTTATTGTGGGTGTGATGGTTAATTTTATGTGTCAACTTGACTGGATCATGGAGTGGCCAGATATTTGGCAAAGCTTTTCTGGGTGTCTATGATGGTGTTTCCAGATGAGATTTGTGTTTAAGTCAGTGGACTCCATAAGATAGATTGCCCTTCCCTGAATGGAAGGGTATTACCCAATCGTTGAGAGCCTGAACAGAACAAAAGGCGAAGGAGAATTCACTTCTTCTGCCTGACTGAGCTGGGATATCGGTCTTCTTCTGCCCTCAAACTGAGACTTACACTTCCAGCCCCATTAGTTCTCAGGCCCTGGATCTGAAACCAAACTACACCACCAGTTTTCCTGGATCTGCAGCTTGCAGATGGCAGAGCATGGGACTTCTTAGCCTTCATAATCAAGTGAGCTAATTCCTCATAATAAATCCATCTATATTAGTCCGTTCTCACATTGCTATGAAGAAATACCCGAGACTAGGTAATTTATAAAGGAAAGAGGTTTAATTGACTCACAATTCTGCATTGCTGGGAGGCCTCAGGAAACTTAGAATCATGGCAGAAGGTAAAGGAGAAGCAGGCTTCTTCTTCACAAGGGCAGCAGGATGGAGTGAGTGCAAGCAGGGGAAATGCCAGATGCTTATAAACCCATCAGATATTGTGAGAACTCACTACCACAAGAACAGCATGGGGGCACCGCCCCCATGATCCAATTACCTCCACCTGGTCTAGCCCTTGACACGTGGGGGATTACAGTTCCAGGTGAGATTTGGGTGAGGACACAGAGCTGAACCGTATCACTATCTTTGTCTCTATAAAATCCCTTATTGGTTTTGTTTCTCTGGAAAACCCTAATACAGTGGGAAAGAAGTAAACCTTTGTGGTTGTAAGTCACTGAGACTTTGGGGTTGTTACTGTAGCATAATCTGGCCTATTCTAATTTATACGATGGGATTTTTTTTTTCCCACAAACACTAATGAAGTAGTATGTGGGAGGCTAGACCTCATGTTGCCGTCAGTAGGGGGATTTCTGTAGCCTGAAGACCTAGGAGCCTTTTGGATTACTCTTTGACTTGTCCTTGGGCTTTTATGTTGATGCCAAGCAGTATATTTATACGCCTCTAAAATGTATCTTTCTCTATACAAATGGTGTTTTTGTTAACTCTTACCAGCTGCAATCTCAACTTTTGCCTCTAATTTTTCCCATAATATTCGGTAACTCTAGTGATAGCTGTCTATGCACATTGTACTGAGACTAATTCAGAGAGTGTGTTGGATGAACTTTGATTTGTACTTAATTGTCAAAAACCATAATTACACAGTTTTGGTGTAACAGTTGCACCCTAGGCAAAACCTGGAAGTCTCTGTTTTAACAGTTTTCCCAATTTTTATTTTAGAAAGCCATTGTGTTTTTAAATAAAAGGATTTGACTTTAGGCTGACAATTTAACATTTAACCACAGTTCCCCCCACCTGCCCACAATTCCACAAAAGCAGGGATCCAGATTAATTAGATAAACCTCATTAGTTTCTGATGGAGGGGGCATTCACAGAAACAACCCACTGAAAACGAAAGAGCTACTGTGATGGGATGGACAGCCTGCAGCTCGAGTCAGCGGGCAGTCTCCACAGGTACTTTAATTCCTCGCTCTTCTGGTCAGGCGTCTCTTGGTAAATGCAGGTGGAGGAACCAAAGCAATTACCTAGATAACTAAGGAAAAACAAACCTGTATGTGGCAGGTAACTTGGGGGAGCTGCTTTTAATTTTTTAGGCAACTATTTTCATTCTTTGCTTCCCTGCCGTCAGCAGGAATCTGATCTAGCCCCCAAGAGTAATTTGAACAATTACAATGATCTCAGTTGGCAAACCCGGCTTCATACGAACTCCCCTCCTCATCGATCTAGAGTTTGAAATAGCTTTGTCAGATCTCAGGGGTGTGTTCCTACTGATTTGTGGCAAAATCCCAATAACGACTGTGAAAATGTCCATTTGTGAAACTTCGGAAATCAGGTCTAGCAAATCATTCTCGTCTCGTGATTCTGGGGCAAGGTGAGAACTGTACCCTCACAGGCCAGGTGAATAAGAGGCTAGTTGTGGTGGAGGCCAAAGAAGAAGACGTACTATGTGTCAATCTCTCTATGAGGCATTTGCTGAACCTTCCCCTCCAACACATTCCTACAAGGCATGTCCACGACTTTTACTTTACAGATGAGAAGATGGAGTCTCCACAAGGCACACAGCTGGTGAGTGACAAAACCAGAATTCAAACTCAGATCCATTTCATTGTGACATTTGTTTCCACTACCCTAGTGGCTCTGGGAGAAACCAGAACACCTATATTTTGTAAAGTCCCATAGGTGTTTCTAGTGTCATCTGGGTTGGAAACTGTGCATGAAGGCAGTGGTTCTTAAGCTTTAGCATTAATTAGTATCCCGTGAGGCTTGTAAAAACACAGATTGCAAGCCCCACACTTAGATTTCTGACTAGGTAGGTAGGTCTGAGTTGGGACCCAGGAATTTGCATTTCTAATAAGTTCCCAAGTGATGTATGCGGGGGCCTGGGGACCACACTGTGAGAACAACCACTGCATTAAGGTGAACTCAGAGCTTAATCTGACGTGAAAAGCTACATTAATGGGGGATGACATCAGATATCTGCAAAGTCACTTAACAGAGAAAGGCTGAGACTAAGTCTTGACTAATATTAAAACTAACGCATCTGAAAAGGCTATGTCCATCATAGGTAGATGGTCAGATAATGGGGCAGAAAATGTAGCTGATGCTTATTCATCTAGAGGGAAGAAGTGATGTAAGGGTCAGTTTCCACCTTTGCCGTGACTTCCTTGGACACCAAGAAATCATATGAGCATTAATTTGATTTATTTGATTGATGTATTTTTTCAGGTGCATATGATGGTCTCAAGCGTGTTCTCAGTAGGACCACTTCGCAGTCCTGTTGGTGCCGCTGCTGTTGAAGTCTATGTGAATGGTGCCCCCTGGTGGAATGGAAAAGGTAGTGTATTACAGTATGCTGTAAATGAATGATCTAGGGTTGTTATCATGCTTCACTCCTAGAGACCACTCCACTCACCTTAAACTTGTGAGCCTGAAAACCAGTCCCTGGGACCCATGAAAACATGATCTCTGACAGCCCTGCCCTTGAGAAAGGTTCTCCTCAGCAATACTCCAACTGATCCCAGACCTAAAATCCTTAAAAGGTGGAAATGGTGGAAGAGGGTGAACAAATCCATATGCTATCATGATATATGTATCTTTCTTCTTAGTTTCATGTGATGAAATGATCCCAAGATCTGGCTTACGAAGTAGGGATTGTGACTGAAGCCTTCGGACAGGTATTTAGGCCCTTATTAGTGCTCCTTCTTGTCTAGAGAATGGGACGCCAGGAATGTCAGATGCTTTTCAGTCTCTCCCCCTGCTCTCATGCCTAGAAACAAGAGCCCCCACAAAAGTCTCTCATTCCTCAGGGCTGACGAAAAGCCCAGTAGCACAATGGACAGAGGCATGTCTTTGTGAGAAAGCAGGAAGTTTCTTCGTTTGAACTCTTTGGTCTAGACAGATTCCTCTACCAGTGGTGAAAGAGACTCTGCGTAACACCTACCAGTGCTCTGTGTCTCATGACACCCTGCCCCCACCATTGGAAGGCCACACTTATCCTTTGTGTTCATGCTTCTCTATGATCTGCAAGTTTCCCAGGAACACCTGGATTTGAAGCTCAAGTCCACCACTTAATAGCTATGTGACCTTATGTATCAGATGGCTATGAGGATTACAGATAAAGAGGTATAGATAGAGCTGGTAGCAGTGACTGTGACTGACACATCTTCACATTACATAATTCTGACATGCATTATTACTGTCGTTTTCTGTAACATGTTTGTTAAGAAGGTGTCGGGGACAATTTGTACATGCTGGGTATGAAAGGGCTTGAAAAATATCTCATGAATGGAGTTAGCATTGAGGAGTCCAATCCATGTACAATGGGTAAAATCAGAAAGTCATTGAGGGTATTGTATTAGTCCGTTTTCACACTGCTGTTAAAGACATACCTGAGACTGGGTAATTTATAAACAAAGAAGAGGTTTAATGGACTCACAGTTCCACGTGGCTGGGGGAGGCTTCACCATCATGGTGGAAGGCGAAAGGCACGTCTTACATGGCAGCAGGCAGGACAGAATGAGAGCCAAGCGAAAGGGGAAACTGCTTGTAAAACCACCAGATCTTGTGAGACTTATTCACTTCCACGAGAACAGTATGGGGGAAACCGCCTCTGTGATTCAATGATTTCCCACTGGGTCCCTCCCATGACGCATGGGAATTATGGGAGCTATAATTCAAGATGAGATTTATGAGATTTGGATGGAGACACAGCCAAACCACATCAGGTAGTTACCTAAGAGAACCAGTAGAGAAGTATGAACTCTAGAGGAGATAACTCACCTGGAGAGTAGGTAATCAGGAATATAGGATCCCAGTATGATGAAAAAAAGGGGGCTGTGGATATGGGAGACATATCTCAGAGGGAAGAAACGCTGCTGTTCATGCCTGTTCAACCTAAGTTTTCCCCTTCCTCTTACGGGTTCTCTCCCTCTAATGAGAGTTGTTCACACTGCTGATTAGAGACTATTAAGGTCCAGAAATCAATTTGTGTAGGTCGTGGCTAGCATTTGAAGAACAAAACTGAATATGAAATATCAGTGTGCATTGCACATAGTGAGTAAATATTACTTTATGAAACTTTAGTCAGTTATGCATGTACATGTTTATAGGGATATGATGTGAAGTATATTTTTCCTCTGGGTATTGGTACAAGGCGTTTGAGAGCTGCGGCTCTAGTGAGTCCACTGAGGTGGGGAGCAGGGTGGGGGAGTTTTCTCCTATCTGCTCTTGCAACGTCCTCTTGACTACTTAGTTTCCAGGTTGCTTTTCCCCCATCGACCTTTGAGTCGACCTTTGGGTCTGAGTCAGTTTGAGCTGCTATAACAAAGTACCGTAGATTGGGTGGCTTAGAAATTACAGAAATTTATCTCTCACAGTTCCAAGATTAGGATGTCAGCATGGTCAGATGCTGATGAGGACCCTCTTATGGGTCACAGCCTGCCGTCTTCTCATTGTGTCCTCAGAAAGAGAGAAGAGCCTGGCATGGTGGCTCACACCCATAATCCCAGCACTTTGGAAGGCCGAGAAGGGCGGGTCACTTGAGGTCAGGAGTTCGAGACCAGCCTGGCCAACTTGGTGAAATGCTGTCTCTACTTAAAATACAAAAAATTAGCCAGGCATGGTGGTGTGTGCCTGTAATCCCAATTACTCGGGAGGCTGAGGCAGGAGAATCGCTTGAACCTGACTGGTGGAGGTTGTGGTGAGCCAAGATTGCACCACTGCATGCCTGGGTGATACAGTGAGACTTGGTCTCAAAAAACAAAATAAAATAAGATAATCAAAAAAGAAAGAAAGCGAGAAGATAGCTCTTTGGGGACTCATTCATAAAGTCACTAATCCCATCATAAGGGTTCTACCCTCATTGCTCAATTACTTCTCAAGTCTCCTCCTCCAAATACAATTGCACTGGGGGTTAGGATTTCAACATATGATTCTTGGAGGGACACATCACTTAGTCCATAACACTGAGTCAAAGCAGTAACTGTTCGCTCTCCTTCTAGTGGGGCCGAGGGCACAGGCCACCTTCTGATGCACTGTGGCTGCCTCTGGAAAGTCCTAGCAGTGAGGACGGGGTGGAGGGAGGTTGAACATGGGGTAGCTTCCCTTTCTCTCTTTATTTTGTGACCTAGCCCGTCACTCATTTCGAACTTGATATTAAAGCTGAACCAAATTTTATTACAATGTTTGAGAAACTATCAGAGAAGTTTTTTTTTTTTGAAACAATCTCACTCTATCATCCAGGCTAGTGACATGATGTTGGCTCACTGCAACCTCCACCTCCAGGGCTCAAGCAATTCTCCTGCCTCAGCCTCCTGAGTAGCTGTGATTACAGGTGCGTGCCACCATGCCTGGTTAATTTTTGTAATTTTAGTAGAGATGGGGTTTCACCATGTTGGCCAGGCTGGCCTCGAACTCCTGACCTCGAGTGATCTGTCCGTCTCGGCCTCCCCAAGTGCTGAGATTTCAGGTGTGAGCCACCGTGCCCGCCTAGAGAAAGAATTTAAAGCTATCTGCTTCATTCTACTTTTCCAGAAGTTCAAGGAAAGAGTGTCCTGGAATTTAAACCCTTGGCTGGGGTCACTTCCCACGTGCTCCTGGCTTATCATTGTGCTTCCCTGACCTCAGGGCCACATGCCTTGCTGCAGAAGGACACGTTTTCCAACTTGAGCCCTGCAAACATTTATTTATTTTTTGGGGGAAATTCTATGCTATATACACAGAGTTTCATAATTTTTTTTTTTTTTTTGAGATGGAGTCTTGGTCAGTCTTCAGGCTGGAGTGCAGTGGCGTGATCTCGGCTCACTGCAACCTCCACCTCTCGGGTTCAAGCCATTCTCCTGCCTCAGCCTCCTGAGTAACTGGGACTACAGGTGTGCACCACAATGCCCAGCTAATTTTTGTATTTTTAGTAGAGACAAGGTTTCACTCTATTGGCCAGGATGGTCTCAATCTCCTGACTTCAGGATCTGCCTGCCGTGACTTCCCAAAGTGCTGGGATTACAGGTGTCAGCCACCGCGCCCAGTCGGTTTCATACATTTTTAAATCCACTTCCAAGTATTTATAAAAAGCCAGTGAAGATTAAAAAATCCATTTCAGACCCAATAGATTCCCCTATATCTCCTCCCCCATCTGCAGAGCCCTGATCATGCTTCTCCTTGGGGACTTAAGAGTGGGGAGAGGCGGGCTGCTTTTCTCTCCTTACCCGCCTCTCTCAGGCACTCTTCTCTTTGAATGGGGAAGACAGATGGAAAGGGATGAAGCGCTCATTCCCGGTGACAGCTTTCTCTTGCTTGTTGCTTCTGTCACTGAGATAGACCCAATGGGGGGTGCTCACTGATGGTGGGCATCCCAGGCTGGTTCCTTCTTGGGGTACATGTCTGGGTTCTGCATAGGCCATTCAGGGATAGGGAAAGGCTCCTCCCTAGGTTTTGGCCCAGTTCTCTAACATGAGAGATCAGCTCTAGCTCAGTCTTCTGAGTCCCACTCCAGCTTTTGCCAGCAGTCATGCACCCTGCCATTTCCTGTTTCTGGGACGGCCACCTTATTGGTGGCCCTCTTGTTTCGGGTACAACAGGACAGCTCAAGCCCAGCTGCCTTCTGCAGTGTCCCCCTGGGCCATAGGAAACTCAGCCTTCCCTTAACACTGAATAGCAGAAGGGCTTGCTTCCCATTGCTGGCCCCTTTCTGTCATCTTAGTTAAAAACTCCCCCGCTCATAAGCGGATATCCCACTATAGATCAAGACATATTCTCTTATTTTGACACCCCCTAATATCTATGAGTACCTCCCTTCCATTTTTCTCTTCCTTCCTGGAAAACATCAAGACTCTCTGCTTTGTGCTGATGACCCAGCAAAAAGCATCTGCTTTCTTCCCACTCTTCCCAATCTTCTGCTTGCCTGGGGTAGGAGAATGAGGGGGCCTGGGGATAGTTGGGAGCAACAGGGCTGGTTATGTCCAACTTATTAAAAAGTCTTCGGGGGAGTACATGGCCTCCAGCTGTTGGGAGCTGTCTTCAGAACGAGAGGTTCTTGACATGCCTTTGCCCTTGACTCTGGGTCTTCGTCACCAATTCTGCAATAACGAAAATAGTCCCATCTACACTCCCTGTATGCAGACAAGAGATCCATATTATCTACGTGTCCCCTTTGGAGACTTAAGTTAAAAGGCTCTGGAACTGAAGCTTTGAAATGGCCATAAAGGTGCCTGAACACCTGCCAGGAGATGGTGTGTTAAGAGAAGCCTGTCTGATTGGACAAAGGCCTGTGGCCTTGAGGGTGATCTGGCCCACGGTACAGCAGCATCACTGTTGCCAAGTAGATATTTTCAAGTTAAGAGCAGAAATTAAAAATGCACAAAGTTAGGAGAGGAACACCCATTTTCCAGAACCAGGCAAGGCATTTTGGTATATAATGCATTTCCATTAAATAAAAGTAACTTGAAAAAAATTCATATTGCATTTACCATCAGTAAGCGTTGAATTGCAGAAATCCCAGAATTTATTGGATTTCTAATATATTTTTTAAAAAAGTATTATAAAAATGTGTCTATATTATTTGGTTATTTTAGTATTTTAGTAAATAACTCACCATACTTACATGTAAGTGCAAATTCTTGAAGTTTTTTTTTTAATAGAATCTGTTAGTTTGTCATAGAAATAGGATTACCTATTATAGAATATTCAGCTGGTAAACACGTGCACATTAAATGCACCTTCAGCTTTGTCGTTGTTTTTGTTTGTTTAACCTGAAGGAGAAATTGCCCTGGAAGGCTGGGCGTGAGCAAATCATTTGAGGTCAGGAGTTTGAGACTGGCCTGGCCAACATGGCAAAATCCTGTCTCTACTAGAAATATAAAAAAGTTAGCTGGGTGTGATGTTGTATGCCTGTAATCCCAGCTACTCAGGAGGCTGAGGCGGGAGAATCGCTTAAGGGTGGGAGAATCACTTAAGCCCGGGAGGTGGAGGTTGCAGTGAGCAGAGATTGTGCCACTGCACTCCAGCCTGGGTGACAGAGTGAGGAGACTCCATCTCAGAAAAAAAAAAAGGAGTTACCATGGAAGGGTGCAGGGCCTTGTTACTACATGAAGTGGTGAAGACAGTGCCTCTGCCCTGAACACCATCCAGAAATATCCATTAGACCTCTGTCGCCATGACGTTTTGAACAGGGGTGGGGCTCAATGGCTTCTTTTATCTTCTCCATCCTGTGCTCTATACAGCCTTCCTTCCTGATGCTCCTTGAGTATCCCTGATGCTCTGACCACTGTGTTGATATATCTCTTTCATAGCTAAAGGCCCCAGTGATTCTCCCTCCAGTCCACTTAGGTGACTAACATGGAGATGTGAGTCCGAGGTTCCTAGCTCCCTTGTGGGTCTACCTTATCAGGGGAAGAGCAGCTTCTTCTCATCAGGGCTGCGTTTGCTTTGATTCCATCTTTCAGGTTCTCATGACTTCCCAACTCAGATAAAGCTTGCCACAAGTTACCTAGTGCCTACCTAGACAGGAAGCAAACATCAGCATACTTGGAAAGCTACATCCAAAATCATTTGTTCTTGGCAACCACCAGTTGTGGGATGGGGGACGGATAGCCCTGAGTCTTTCACTTTGGAGTGGGGTGACCTTCAAAATGCATATTTAATAACCGGTTGTCTTGGGGAGCCTGATAAAATCAGTAACTGACCAATTAGTATGGCCAAACTATTGAGTACTGGCTGAATATCAGATTGGGCAGGAGCCCAACAGACAGGCCTCTGGGCGATGTTTCCAGTAGATTAGTTTTGTTTGGTATGCTGAGTGATTTTGAAATATGATATGTGTTTGAGTGCCTGGAGGCTAAGCAGGCATTCTTCATTTCCCAGTCTCCCCTCTTGTTCCCTGCCCCAGAGTTGGCTGGCTTTACTCGTTTATGTTACCCTGGATTCCTGAAAAGCATCTGCTTGTGCTAGGCTGCTCTCAAACCTTTCCCTGTGGCCTGGTCTCTATCCGGCAGCTGACAGCTCCAATTTGTTTCTCGCCATGTCCTCTCAGCTTGTCTCTATACAAGTGGAATTATGTGAAGCCCCCCCCAGTTGTGGGGCCTAAATTTCCACAGAGGTAGGCTTTCTATTCGGGATCCGAATCATACCTATATTTCAGTGGCACATTAAATGATAATTGATTTGGAAATGAGAGACTGCATGTACAAAGACAATGGCCAGACCGTATACAAAAACAGAACAGCTTACACCTACCTGCCCAGAAAACCAACCCCTTGTTTCCAACAGACAGCCCAGGAAGCCAGCTTATTTTGAGTCAGACTTGGAAGGGGTCAGGTGCTATCTAGGGCAATAGTCTAGGAAGTTAACAATCACTTCTGGAACAATTGGTCTAAAACGGCCAGGACTTGAAGAATGACTTGACAGCTTCCTGAATTTCTGTCCCCCACTTCCAACTTAGGACCAACCGGAGAAAGGCAAATAAGCAATCGGATGCTGGTTTCTAGCCAGGTGACCTCCAGCTTCCCCATACCAGCTGCCTGCAATCACGGCACGCAGGAAGACTTCCCTTTTTTCACTGTAAGCCTTTTCAACTCTGCCTGCCTTAGAGTTATTGGCCAAAATGCAACTGATGGTGGCTGACTTCCTTTTTTTTTTTAATTTCACTTTAAGTTCTGGGGTACATGTGCAGATCTTGCAGGATTGTTACATAGGTATACACACGTCATGTTGGTTTGCTGCCTCCATCCCCCCTGTCACCTACGTTAGGTATTTCTCCTAATGTTATCCCTCCCCAATCTCCCCCACCCCCTGCTACCCCTCTCCTAGCCCCCCACCTCCCAACAGACCCCAGTGTGTGATATTCCCCTCCCTGTGTCCATGTGTTCTCATTGTTCAACACCCACTTATGAGTGAGAACATGCTGTGTTTGGTTTTCTGTTTTTGTGTCAGTTTGCTGAGAATGATGGTTTCCAGATTCATCCATGTTGCTGCAAAGGACATGAACTCATCCTTTTTATGGCTGCATAGTATTCCATGGTATATATGTACCACATTTTCTTTATCCATTCTATCGTTGATGGGCATTTGGGTTGGTTCCAAGTCTTTGCTATTGTAAACAGTGCTGCAGTGAACATACGTGTGCATGTGTCTTTATAATAGAATGATTTATAATCCTTTGGGTATATACCCAGTAACGGAATTGCTGGGTCAAATGGTATTTCTATTTCTACATGCTTGAGGAATCACCACACTGTCTTCCACAATGGTTGCAGTAATTTACACTCCCACCAACAGTGTAAAAGTTTTCCTATTTCTCTACATCTTCTCCAGCATCTGTTGTCTCCAGATTTTTTAATGATTGCTGTTCTAACTGGCATGAGATGGTATCTCAATGTGGTTTTGATTTGCATTTCTCTAATGACCCGTGATGATGAGCATTTCTTCATATTTGTTGGCTGCATGAATGTCTTCTTTTGAAAACTGTCTGTTCATATCTTTCATCAACTTTTTGATGGGGTTGTTTTTTTCTTGTATATTTGTTTTTGTTCTTTGTAGATTCTGAGTATTAGCCCTCTGTCATATGGGTAGCTGGCAAAAATTTTTTCCCATTCTGTTGGTTGCTGGTTCACTCTGATGATTGTTTCTTTTGCTGTGCAGAAACTCTGGAATTTAATTAGATCCCATTTGTCCATTTTGGCTTTTGTTGCCAATGCTTTTGCTGTTTTAGTCATGAAGTCCCTGCCTATGCCTATGTCCTGAATGGTTTTGCCTAGGCTTTCTTCTAGGGTTTTTATGGTGTTAGATCTTATGTTTAAATCTTTAATTCATCTGGAGTTAATTTTTGTATAAGGTGTAAAGAAGGGGTCCAGTTTCTGCTTTCTGCACATGGCTAGCCAGTTTTCCGAACACCATTTATTAAACAGGGAATCCTTTCCCCCATTGCTTGTTTTTGTCAGGTTTGTCAAAGATCAGATGGTTGTAGGTGTAGCATTACTTCCGAGGCCTCTGTTCTTTTCCATTGGTCTATATCTCTGTTTTGGTACCAGTACCATGCTGTTTTGATTACTGTAGCCTTGTAGTATAGTTTTAAGTCAGGTAGCGTGATGCCTCCAGCTTTGTTCTTTTTGCTTATGATTGTCTTGGCTATGTGGGCTCTTTTTTGGTTCCATATGAAGTTTAAGGTGGTTTTTTCCAGTTCTGTGAAGAAGGTCAATGGTAGCCTGATGGGGGATAGCATTGAATCTATAAATTACTTTGGTCAGTATGGCCATTTTTACAATATTGATTCTTCCTAACCATAAGCATGGAATGTTTTCCATCTGTTTGTGTCTTTTCTTATTTCCTTGAGCAGCGGTTTGTAGTTCTCCTTGAAGAGGTCCTTCACATCCTTTGTTAGTTGTATTTCTAGGTATTTTATTCTCTTTGTAGCAATTATGAATGGGAGTTCGCTCATGATTTGACTCTCTGTTTGTCTGTTATTGGTGCACAGGCATGCTTGTGATTTTTGCTCATTGATTTTTGTATCCTGAGACTTTGCTGAAGTTGCTTATCATCTTAAGGAGATTTTGGGCTAAGACGATGGGGTCTTCTAAATATACAATCATGTTGTCTGCAAATAGAGACAATTTGACTTGCTCTTTTCGTAATTGAATACCCTTTATTTCTTTTTCTTGCCTGATTGCTCTGGCTAGAACTTCCAATACTATTTTGAATAGGAATGGTGAGAGAGGGCATCCTTGTCTAGTGCCAGTTTTCAAAGGGAATGCTTCCAGTTTTTGCCCATTCAGTATGATATTGGTTGTGGGTTTGTCATAAACAGCTTTTATTGTTTTGAGATATGTTCCATTGATACCTAGTTTATTAAGAGTTTTTAGCATAAAGGGCTGTTGAATTTTGTCAAAGGCCTTCTCTGCATCTATTGAGATAACCATGTAGTTTTTGTCTTTGGTTCTGTTTATGTGATAGATTATATTTATAGATTTGCATATGTTGAACCAGCCTTGCATCCCTGAAATGAAGCCTACTTGATCGTGATGGATAACCTTTTTGATGTGCTATTGCATTCAGTTTGCCAGTATTTTATTGAAGATTTTTGCAACGATGTTTATCATGGACATTGGCCTGAAATTTTCTTTTCTAGTTGTGTCTGTCCCAGGTTTTGGTATCAGGATGATGTTGGTTTCATAAAATGAGTTAGGGAGGATTCCCCTCTTTTTGTATTGTTTGGAATAGTTTCAGAAGGAATGGTACCAACTCCTCTTGTACAACTGGTAGAATTCAGCTGTGAACCAGTCTGGACCTGGACTTTTTTTGGTTGGTTGGCTATTAATTGCTGCCTCAACTTCAGACCTTGTATTGATCTATTCAGGGATTCAGCTTCTTCCGGGTTTAGTCTTGGGAGAGTGTAAGTGTCCAGGAATTTATCAATTTCTTCTAGATTTACTGGTTTATGTGCATAGAGTTGTTTTTAGTAATCTCTGATGGTAGTTTGTATTTCTGTAGCATTGGTGGTGATATCCCCTTTATCATTTTTTATTGCATCTATTTTATTCTTCTCTCTTTTCTTTTTTTATTAGTCTCACTAGTGGTCTATCTATTTTGTTGATCTTTTCAAAAAAACAGCTCCTGGATTTATTGATTTTTTGAAGGGTTTTTTGTGTCTCTATCTCCTTCAGTTCTGCTCTGATCTTAGCTATTTCTTGTCTTCTGCTAGCTTTTGAATTTGTTTGATCTTCCTCCTCTAGCTCTTTTAATTGTGATGATAGGGTGTTGATTTTAAATCTTTCTTCACTTCTCATGTAGGCATTTATTGCTATAAATTTTCCTCTAGACACTGCTTTAAATGTGTCCCAGAGATTCTGGTACATTGTGTCTTTGTTCTCATTGGTTTTGAAGAACATCTTTATTTCTGTCTTCATTTCATCATTTATCCAGTAGTCATTCAGGAGCATATTGTTCAGTTTCCATGTAGTTGTGCGGTTTTGGGTGAGTTTCTTAATCCTGAGTTCTAATTTGGTTGCATTGTGGTCTGAGAGACTGGTTGTTATGATTTCTGTTTTTTGCATTTGCTGAGAAGTGATTTACTTCCAATTATGTGGTCAGTTTCAGAGTAGGTGTGATGTGGTGCTGAGAAGAATGTATATTCTGTGGATTTGGGGTGGAGAGTTCTACATGTCTCCATCTAGATGTCTAGTAAGTCCTCTTGGTCCAGATCTGAGTTCAAGTCTTGGATATCCTCGTTAATTTTCTGTCTTGTTGCTCTGTCTAATACTGACAGTGGATTGTTAAAGTCTCCCACTATTATTGTGTGGGAGTCTAAGTCTCTTTGTAGGTTGTTAAGAACTTGCTTTATGTATCTGGGTGCTCTTGTATTGGGTGCATATATATTTAGGATCATTAGCTCTTCTTGTTGCATTGATCCTTTACCATTATGTAATGCCCTTCTTTGTCTCTTTTGATCTTTGTTGGTTTAAAGTCCATTTTATTAGAGACTAGGGTTGCAACACCTGCTTTTTTTTGCTCTCCATTTGCTTAGTAAATCTTCCTCCATCCCTTTATTTTGAGTCTATGTGTGTCTTTGCACATAAGATGGGTCTCCTGAATACAGCACACTGATGGGTCTTGACTTTTTATCCAATTTGCCAGTCTGTGTCTTTTGATTGGGGCATTTAGCTCATTTATATTTCAGGTTAATACTGTTATGTGTGAATTTGATCCTGCCATTTTGATACTAGCTGGTTGTTTTGCCCATTAGTTGATGCCGAACTCCCTTGTTGTAGCAAGCCCTGAAGAAATAGACTTTTCTTTTCTCCTTTGGTTTGTATTCATTTAATTTCCACAGAAATCAATTATATTTAGATAATCAAAATAATAATAAAGGCCGTTAGCAAAATGGCAAAATAGAAAGGAAAAAGTAAGAATCTTACATGCTGTAAAAATTTAAGAGGGGTTTGTTTTTCAGGATGCTTTAAATCTCTGTGGGTCACTTCTCCAATTCTTCTTGTCACCACAGAAATTTACAGTATTACTAAAACAACTCATGTTAAAATGTTGAACTTTGCTACTTTCAAACTGAAAAGTTTTTGAAGCTTACGGCAGTTATTTCTGCAAAAGGTGGCATCAGGTTTATTAATTAAGAAGAATGCAGGGAATATTTGAAATATTATTATCTGGGTGACTTTTTTCTACATTTATAAATACAGTCTCATCACAATTAAAATAATATGAAAAGAGTTTGAAATATAGTTATAGCTTAAAATGTGAAAATAATTCTTTTTAACATGAATAATTATCCCACCAGTTTTACAATCTAATAAAAATCAAAGTAAAAGAAAAATGCTAGGCATTTTAATTATGAGAAATCGTGTATTTTGGGAACTTAGGAACGTTATCCACATATTTGTACTCCAGAATCTTCATTCTAGAAATTCTTTCCTCAAAGGTGGTGCAAAGAAGTGGAGCCCATGGGTTTCTTTTACAACATGACCTAAAACATATAGAGCTCTGTATGAAGCACACCTGGTTTTGAATCCAAATTAGCAATAATTTACTTCCCATTTGAACTGGGATGCAGACTAGAAATCCATAGTCTTTGCGTATGTTTTTCTTATTTATTCCTCTAAAATTAAAGGAATAAGACTTTTATTATTCTTAACTCTAGACAGAGAGAGGTAGAGAAGGGAATACTGTAGAAACTGTGTGTATTTTCTAACTTTTCAGGAATCACTTTAGAGTTGACCATAGTATCCTTTATACATATGCATATTACTCATATTATGAATTTTAAATTGTAAATCCTTCAGAGAATTCTGCAAATATTTCCTTTCTGGGTATCTCCATTGGTTGGTGTAGTTAAGAAATGGACATCAAAGGTGTTCAATGAATACTTGTTGGCAAATTGATTAAATGCAAGCCCACTTTATATTAGACTCAATTTGGAAGATGAGTATGCTGAAACAATAAGTCACTTAACACATAATTTGTATTATTTGACTTATTCCTCCCTACTCTTTTCTCGAGTTAATTCACATTGACTGTGTACCTTTGGATTTATTAATTATTCCCCTGCCTCCTGTGTAAAATAAGAATATCTTACATTCGTCTCATCTTAGGTTTTTATGGATTGAAAGTAGCTACAATGTTCCCCCAGATCTGCCTGTCCTCTGTAGACATGAATCTCTTCTCTTTTTTCAAGCTTTGTTGTATATCAGAATTACCTGGAGGGCTGATTATAACTTGGAGTGCTAGGCCCTGCCCCTAGAGTTTCTGATTCTGTGGGCCTGGGATAGAGCCTAAGAAGGTATTGCATATATAGTAAGTCCCTAGGAGATGCTGATACTGCTGGTCTCAGAACCACACTTTCAGATCTGCTGCTATTGTGCCATGTACAAGTTAATACAAATTCCTCAGTGCACTTGCGTGTGTGTGTGCTGTGTGTGTGTGCACGTGTGTGTGTGCGCGCACTGTGTGTGTGTGTGTGTGTGTGTGTGTGTGTGTGTATGGGCAGTGTTGGTGGTGGTAGGAATAGGGATAGGCTTTGACCAGGCAGGACCTGGATGTAGAAGAGGTTGCAGGTATAGATTCTTGTGAGAAAGCCGCGGAGGTCCTGGAAGGAGCTCAGGTCCCAAAGGCATAAGGACGAAGGGAAAAGAGAAAGAAAAACTGACATGTTCCTGACAGCTGAATGCTTCTCTCATTTAGATTTCTCTGAACTGAAATTCTAGATGATTTAAGCACTCTATAAGGTCTGCTAAGTTGCCACGTCTCAGCCTCACATATGATTCTGGTCTCTGCATTCTGTGCTCTCAGACTACGTGTTAAAACTGTGCACTGGTAGAGTAAATTAGGTAAATATTTGTACATTTGACTGCACACAGCTACTGCTTATGTTTTCTTGTTCTTCTGCTCTATCTTAAGGAATCTGTGTTAGTTAGTTGGTTACAATACTGGCTGGGAGGTTATTAGCTGGGAATTTTAACCCCATCATAGTCATTCACCTGCTTCAAGAGTGAAGTGGGTGGGCACTTCAGTGAGTCTAGCAATCTGTTTCTTTCTCTACCAAATTCAAGAAGTTCTTCATGAGTTGCTGGATGGCTCAAATGATCATATTCTGGAACTTATCCTGAAATCAGGCAAATATTAGTTCAACGGAACACTAGCAGACATTGATATATAAAACTGCAGGTGATGAAAGGCTCTGAGAGAACGCTATGGGTCTCTGGTCTTAACACTTCCTTAGATTTTGATGGTATATTATCTTTTTCATTTCAACTCTGTTTTAAATTTTTTATTAAGTAAATTTTTAGGCATATCCAGAATTAGAGAGTGAATAGCATAATAAAACTTGATGGGACCATTAATTCAGTCCCAATAATTGTCAATATTTTGCCAATTGTGTTTAGTCAATCCCCACTCTTGGTTTCCTTGTGGCCTGGTCTCTATCTGGCAGCTGCTAACTCCAATTTGCTTCTTACCACGTCCTCTCGGCTTGCCTCCATGTGTGTGGGCCTTCATACAAGTGGAATTATTTCCATAGAGGAAATAAATAATTGGAAATATTTCCAATTATTTCCATAGAGGGAGACTCTCTATTCTAAATCTGAATCATACCAATATTTCAGTGGCACATTAAATAATAATTGATTTGGAAATGAGAGACTGCATATACAAAGACAATGGCCAGAACATACATAAAAATAGAACAGCTTACACCTAAACACCCAAAAAACCAACCCCTTGTTTCCAACAAACAGCCCAGTACACCAGACTGCTTTAAGTCAGAGTTGGAGGGGGATCGGATGCTCTCTCTGGCAACAGTCTAGGAAGTTAACAATCACTTCTGGAACAATTGGTCTAAAATGGCTAGAACTTCACTGATTTATTGGAAAATACTTCAGTATGAGTCTCTAGCAGATAAGGGCTTTAAAACGATATAACCACAATAATATCACCATACTTAACAAAATTATTATTTTAAATATCATCAGTCCATGTTCAAATTGCTTTGTCTAAAAAAAATTTTAATAGTATATTTGTTCATATCAGGACCCGTACAAGTTCTTTTGTTAACGTTGGTTAATATATCTCTTAATCCTCTATTATTATTTAACACTTTCTCCTCCTCTTTTTCCAAGCCATTTGCTTTTTGAAAATATGTCATTTTTTCCTGTTGAATTTCCCACATCCTGGTCTTACGTGATTGCATCCTGTGATATTGTTACCTACTTTCCATATGCCCCATATTTCTTGTTAGCTGGTAGTTAAGTCTAGAAACACAATTAAATTTAGGTTTATTTTTTTCAGGGGCAAGAATATTTTATGGGCAATGTTCAAATCAACAGGACTCAATGTCCATTTCTCCCACTTTTCATGATGCGAAGGTTGATGGGTTTAGATGCCATCATCATTCACCCATTATCAATTTTCCCATCAAATACCATTTATGATCATTGCCAAAATCCATGGTCTCAGTAGGGGTTGCAAAATGACATTTTTCTAATTATTTTTCTAATAATCATTCTTTTTAAATTAGAATTTTTCTATGGAGTGGAACTTTCCCTCACATCTATTTGGTTAGCCTGCAGCACAGTTCATAAATGAGAGGCAAGATAAATGTTACATTCTGTACCTTTATTTATCCAATTTCAGAACAGCGAGACCAGCAATAGCCAAAACTGATTAGTATGGTTTTTATTTTTCAAAATAACATTATGAACTCAAAGATTTAACATATATTTATATGTTATGTGTTAATATACTGAAATATTTTATACATTGTACATATCTAAAATATTTAATATATTTCAATCACTGAGTTTCAGTTGACAATCCATTGCAACGGATGCTAAATTTGTCTCCACGTTGTTTAATAGCATTGCTCTTAAACTCAGTGTATAACTGCTTTCCTACTATTCTGTTTATTTTTGAAATACAACTGTACTTAGAATTAAAATATTCTTATTATAGAAAATTTAGAGAATAAAGCCCCACATAAAGATGAAAATGAAAATCACCTGTATTCTTCCCACTTAAAAAGATTCCCCTTTATAAATTTTGTCAAATTTCCCTCTCTTGTTTTGCTCTTATATATATCATTAAATACTCTTCAACCTGTCATTGTAATCACTCCCACAGAAGTGCTTTCAACCACCCCTCACCTTAGCCTCATTGCACGTGTCTAGCCAAACTTCAACCCTCATCGCCTCTGCACCTGTGTCTGTTACTGGAGATGATGTAACTGAACCGCTTACTTTACTTGATGATTTAAAGCCTCCACAGGCACCCGCTTGTTCATATCAGGACCCAGAAACTTTATGTTTCCCAGAACTATTCATATGTTCTCCTCAAACCCTTCCCCAACCCATCCCTCTTTGTCCTCACTCAGCTATTGACCTTGTTCTATACTTCAGTGAAGTAAAAACCTTCGGGTGATAACTCTAGCATTCTTAATAAAAACGTAACAAAAACTCATCTGCAGCTATTGCCACCTTTTTTCCTCCTGGCACAATGGAAGGCATTTTCTTTCTTCTAGCAAAGTCCAGTCCCTCCGCTTCTCTGCATCCAATGCTCTTTGACCCTTAAAAACACTTCACTGGCCAACATGATGAAACCCTGTCTCTACTAAAATACAAAACATTAGCCGGGTGTGGTGGTGCACGCCTATAGTCCCAGTTGCTTGAGAGGCTGAGGCAGGGGAATCTCTGGACCCGGGAGGTGGAGTTTGCAGTGAACTGAGATCACTGCCACTGCACTCCAGCCTGGCGACAGAGCAAGACTCCATCTCAACAAACAAACCACTTCACTCTGTTTATCTTCTCTCCCTTCTTTTATCAACTTCCCCCCATCATCTACCAGATCATTTCTGTAACCATATTCTAATTTACTAATCCTATCTTAAAAACAACACTACCAACAAAAACAGTCATTTCCTTGGTTCCGTGTCTCCCTGAAGGTGCCATCCATTTCTGTATTATTCTGCATTGCCAGACTTCTCAGGAGTTGTTAACCATGTCATTTCCACTTCTTTAACTCATGTTTTTTTCATTCCAGCCTGGCTCCTCTCCATCCCCATCACTGTACTAAAATTTCTTGCCTCAGGATCACTGGAAATCCACATAGCCACATGCAATGTACACTTCTCTGTCTTCATCTTACCCTTTCAGCAGCATTGGGTGGAGGTGGCCATTATTTCTTGAAGTACTCTTCTCTTGGTTATCATCAGGCAGGCCATTGTTTCTCTGCTTTTCAAACTCACTGGCTTCTCCCAGCTAGCTTTCTCAGCCAGCTCCTATTCCTTCTTTTAAGTGTTGGCAGTATTGGGTCCTATTCCCTTCTCCTGTTACCATTTTTCACTGGGCGATTCTATTAATTTGCAGCTTAAAAAAATCTCACTATGACTCAAGACTCCAAAGTTTATACATTCAATCCAATTTTTCTGAGCACCATATCTAGCTCTGCTCACTTGACAGTTCAACCTGGATGTCTTACAAACATCTCAAATTAAATATGTCCAAGATAGAACTTCTCATTTCTCCTCCATGAATCAATTCCTCCTCCATCTGTCCTATGCCAATAAATGGCAGCATTATCCATCAGTTGGTCAATTCAGAAATCTGAGTCAGCCCCCGATTTTCCCTTTCCAATAACCCCTATATATCAGGTGCAGCAACTCCATTTGATTGTTCCTCCTAAAATATCTTGACTGTCAACTTTTCGTTGTCTCTGTGGTGAACACCCTGACCACGGCTCATCCTTCACCTGCCCTATGTCAACACCTCTTTGATGGGTCTCTCAATTCATACTTGTTCCTCTAAAATCCATTTTCCACATTATGAGCAAGAACATAAATTGAACCTTACATTAAAACCTTCAGTGGCTTTCATTATGTGTATAATAAATCCAAACTCTGTACAAGGGCTGGATGGCTCTAAAGATCCTGTCTCCTGATATCTCTCCAGCCTCAGGCTACGCTACTCCCTACACCAGAGTCACTCTTATTCAAACATACTCAAATTTTCCTGCCTTAGGCTGTTTGTATCTGTTCTAACCTCTGCTTAAAATGTTTTTATCCCCCGCTATTGCCATGTGTAACTTCTTATCCGTTGGAAGTCAGCTTAAATATTGTCATGTTGAAATTTTTTCTTTCTTTCTTTTTTTCTGAGATAGGGTCTTGCTTTGTCGCCCAGGCTGGAGTGCAGTGGCACAATCTCAGCTCACTGCAACCTCTGCCTCCCAGGTTCAAGTGATTCTCCTGCCTCAGCCTCCCGAGTAGCTGGGACTACAGGTGTGCACCACCATGCCCAGCTAACTTTAGTATTTTTAGTAGAGACAGGGTTTTGCCACATTGGCCAGGCCTGTCTCGAACTCCTGATCTCAAGTGATCTGCCCGCCTTGGCCTCCCAAAGTGCTGGGATTACAGGTGTGAACCTGGCCCATGTTGAAGCTTTTTCTGACTGGTGTAATTAAAGTGAGTGTCCCTCAGTTATTTTCTATTTTATCTTCTTGATGATTATGTTCATAGCCATTTTCATATTATATAAATATTTATGATAATCGTGTGTTGCTTAATAACAGGGATATGTTCTAAGAAATGCATTTTTGTCATTGTGCTAACATCACAAGTATATTTCCACAAACTCATATGGTATAGCCTACTACACCCCTAGCCTGTGTGGTATAGCCTATTCTCCTGGGCTACAAATGTGTACAGCATGTTACTGCCCTGAATACTTTAAGCAACTATAACACAATGGTATTTATGTACCTAAACATAGGAAAAGTACAGTAAAGACATGATATTACAATCTTAAGGGACCGCTGTTGTGTAAGTGGCCTGTCTGGAATGCCATTATGTGATGTGTGGCTGTATTTGTTTTTTTGCTGTTTTCTATAATGAATGTGTTACAGGAAAGGGGTCCGGTTCTAGACCCCAAGAGAGGGTTCTTGGATCTTACGCAAGGAATAAGTCAGGGCAAGTTTGCATTGCAAAGTGAAAGCAAGTTTATTAAGATAGAAAATAACTGAGGGACACTCACTTTAATTAAACCAGTCAGAAAAAGCTTCAACATGGGCCAGGCTCACACCTGTAATCCCAGCACTTTGGGAGGCCAAGGCGGGCAGATCACTTGAGATCAGGAGTTTGAGACCGGCCTGGCCAACGTGGCAAAACCCTGTCTCTACTATTAAGAAAGTAAAGGAGTAAAGGAATGACTACTCCATAGACAGAGCAGCTCCAAGAGCTGATGGTTGCTATTTTTATGGTTATCTCTTGATGATATGCTGAACAAGGGGTGGATTATTCATGCCTCCCCTTTTTAGACCACAGAGGGTACCTTCCTGATGTTGCCATGGCATTTGTAAACTGTCATGGCACTGGTGGGTGTGTAGCAATGAGGACGATCAGAGGTCGCTCTCATCGCCATTTTGGTTTTGGTAGGTTTTGGACAGTTCCTTTACTGCAATCTGTTTTACCAGCAAGGTCTTTATGACCTGCATTTTGTGCTGATCTCCTATCTCATCCTGTGACTTAGAATGCCTTAATTGTCTGGGAATGCAGCCCAGTAGGATCCAGCCTCATTTTACCCAGCTCTTATTTAAGATGGAATTGCTCTTTTTCACATGCCTCTGACACTTTCCCCCTCCCTTTTATAAGAGAACTCTTAATCCTAAGGATTACAGAGGGACAAAGATTCATTTTCTGTAGCTTCTTCATGCCGAATAGGGGTGATGTTCTAACAATGAGGGTCTCTTGCATTCAGAGAAGAGAGGAGCTCAGTCAGAAAGCATCAGTATGGTAAGGTCCATTCATAAGTAACTCTTGAGTTTCAACAAAAGGTACTATCTGGAAGATTAATAAGTGTTTAAGAAAACATTCAGTAAGCTTATTCTGTATTCCTACACAAAGAGTATAACAGCAATATATTCCAAAGGAGTACAGCAAAATAAGTAAAGTTATAACAAGTAAACTAAATTAGAAGGCTTTTCATGAACTGAGCAACAGTTGGAACTAAGCTGGTATGGGCTTGTTAGCTGATTGTAATGTGCCCAGAATTAGAATAGTGATCCAGATTTTTACATTACCCATCCCTCTTGTTTCTTCTGAGCAAAAATCAGAGATCACTGATTGGTTTACAAGAATAAGCAGGGTTAGCCTAAGTTGCAGAAACAAATTTAAAAACAACTAATGAGACTAGAATCTAATAACAAGTATACCATAGTTTTTGAAACATAATATTTCTCTTTCCAGTTTTCCCTTTTTACAAAAGACAAATCATGGTAAGACTGATTTGCTTTATTTACTTGGCCTGATTATTTGTATAAAGCACAGCAAGAATAATTATTTTTCACATAGGCTCTTTAAAAATTTACTTTGATGGAACTCTGTTCCATAGAAGGAATCTCAGATAAGACTTTTAAAAAGCTGAGGCCTGCCATGGATCTGTAACCTCAAATACCTGTGAGTTGGGTAAATTCCTCTCCTTTTGAGGTCCCAAGATAGCTTGGAGCTCCTGGACTTGTGAGAAAGTGACATTCTTTACTGTTCAGGGACTGTGTAGGCAAGGTATGAGGCTAGTTCCCCAAAGAGCTTTTATTGGCTCTATAGGTCAAGTTTGGTTCCTTAAAGGAAAGCACACCATTCCAGCCAAAGCCTTGGTAAAATAATTAATTTATCCAATTGTGTCCTCTTAAGAAGACAGATCCTTATTTCAGTTATGCAAATCACTGTATTGCCATAAATTAAGAGTACTCACAGTTTCCAAATTTTGGAGAAATCAGATGGAGAGAAACAAATATGCTCCAAGTTTTGTTCACAGGAGGATAGTTTACTCAGTTGCTAAAAGTGGTAAATAGCTCAGAAGAAAAGTTTTCTTGATTCAGAAAGGCAAAACAAAGGATCAGCAGCGTTTTAAGCAAAGTTAAAAAGATTAGACTTCTTCAGTTTAGTCCTTGTAGTTAATTTCTGTTTGATAGTTATGAATATTTTAGCTCTCTGTGAGAGTTTGGAAAGTTATTTTTCTCTATTCTGATGTCACAATCTTCGAAGTTATCAGAAAATCTACATTTAAGAAAACCTGTTAAGAGTTCTATAATTGATTATAAACCACCTTTTAAAGAGGATTAAAACAAGGTAACAATTGTCCCTGGCTGACAAAATGTTTTAGGGCAGCCACAGTCAAAGAAACAATTGACAAGGAAATTTGTTATCTCTGTGGCATACAATGATTTTATATAACAATGATAATTATTACTGATAATGTACACTAAGTCATATCAGAATTATAGGAGTTTTTCATAATTTTGGAATATATACCAGTAAGACATTCATACAAATACAGCCCAAAGAAAACCAAGTACCATTTTATATTTGACAGTGCTTCCTGTATGATTTTAGTACCAAAAAAGCCAAATGTCATTGTTACATTAGTGCATTATTGATGGCAAGCCCAATTCTTAATGAAACCTTATAAATAAATCTATCAAATCTTAATCAGTTTGAGCATAAGGTAAGATTTTCATAAGCCTTTTATAACCCTTTACAAGTTTTTGTTAAAGAGCTGATCATAACGTGTTGTGCTTTTATTCCAATGTTTAATTTATAGAAAAACTGAATAATACCCCTTTAATTTAGCCAATGTACACACACATAATCTCTTTTTACAATTAATATTTTTACAAACCTTCCACAACTGTTTAAACACACACAAAATCCTTGAATGATAAGTATTAGAACTACATGAAACTGTCATCTTTATAGGTCAGAAATGGTTGTATATTAGCAATTTCAAATAATTTAATTATTACAAATCAGATTTGGCAGATGAGAAAAATGGAGACTTGGAAATGTTACATACATCGTTCAAGCCCACAGAGCCAGCAAGAGCAGGCTGAGGTCTACACCTGAATCTATCTAGCTCTAAAGTGGGCTCATCCTGCTGCATGTACTGTTTCCATATGCATTATCTTACAGTTGCATATGCAAGATTCAAGGTAAAGATGAAGGGGTCACAGTCTTTTGGAAAAGAAAAGAGAAATTTGAGACATTTACATATTTGCTAAATAAATCTTTATTCCCCATGATGTAAATCTCATCTCAAATTGTAATCCCTATGAATTGAGAGATGGAGATGATTGGATCATGGGGACAGTGTCCCCCCATGCTGTTCTCATAATAGTGAGTGAATTCTCATGAGATCTGATGGTTTTATGAGTGTTTGGAAATTCCTCTTTTGTGCTTCTCTCTCCTGCTGTCTTGTGAAGAAGGTGACTGACTGCTTCCCCTTCTGCCATGATTGAAAGTTTCCTGAGGCCTCCCCAGCCGTTTTGGAACTGTGGGTCAATTAAACCTCTTTCCTTTGTAAATTACCCAGTCTCAGGTATTTATAGTAGTGTGAAACAGACTAATACACCCCACTTACTATATGTATAGCCTCAAGGAATTTATTGAACCTCCCTGAGACACAATTAGCTCATCTAAAATTGAGTTATTAATATTTAAGTTGTAGTACTTCTGTGAGGATGAAGTAGATTGATATTCAGTCCAGCTCCTGCCCAGTGCTCTCCTGATGGCTGGCATGTCCTGCTGTATATAGAGTCTTAGGCCATTCACTCACTTACTCTCCTCAGTCAAAGGTAACCCAGCTTTTTCTGTAAAGGGCAAATACTAATAATGTTGGCTTTGTGGGCTAAGAGGAAATGTCCTCAACTCTTTGAGCATGTGTTCTTTCTGAAAGACTAATAGTCTTTTTTATATTTTACTTTTCAAAAGTAAAATATAAAATTTTACAGCCCATACAAAATAGATGTCTCCAACAGCTTCTCACCCATGCTCTCTCTCAGCATGGCTTCCTCATTCATCCAGAAAACAGGAGCTATCAGACAGGACAGGCTCCCTCTGCCGTGCCTCCCTTCATGGTGTCCACATTCTCTTCCCTGACTCTGTTTTTTTTTTTAAATTTAAATTTTAAATTTTACTTTTTTGGTACAGGGTCTCTCTCTGTCACCCAGGCTGGAGTGCAGTGGTGTGATCTTGGTTCACTGCAGCCTCGACCTCCTGGACTCAAGAGATCCTCCCACCTCAGCCTACTGACTAGCTGGAATTACAGGTGCCCACCACCACACCTGGCTAATTTTAAAATTTTTGTAGAGATGGGGCCTCACTATGTTGCCTAGGCTGGTCTCAAGCATTTGTGCTCAAGTGATCCTCCCATCTTGGCCTCCCAAGTTCTGGGATTGCAGTTTTGAGCATTTGTGTCTTGCCTCTTTCTATCTCTGATCACAGTGAAGGAGGTCTCTGGTCTCCTGATCCAGTCAGCCCCTTCAATTGTACATTATGTCCTGTTGCCTTGCACTTACTCAGGAACATTGTTCCATCCATCCTCCCCTATCTCCTTTAAAGCACTAACATTTCTTCACTGGATCTTCCCTGTCAGCATGCAAACATGCTAAGATTTGTCCCATCCTAAAAAACTCTCTTGACTTCACTTTCTCCTCCACCTGCCACTTCACATTTCTCTTAGCAAAACTCCATGAATGAATTAACTACATAGGCTAACTCTAGTTTCACGCTTTCAATTATTTCTTCACCATTACTCCATCAAGGTCAGTAATGTCCTCCAGGTACTCCAATGAACAGTTCTCGGTCCCCCAGGACTGACTTAGCCACAGATGGCCACAGGATCTTTCCCTTCTTTCTGTGTAAGCCCTTTACTTGCCTTCTGGGATACCAGGCTCTACTGCCTTTCCTCCTTAGTCAATGCTGATTCCTTCTTAGCTTCATGGTCACTTGATGCTGGAGAGTCCCAAGGATTCATCCTTGCATCTCTTCTATTTTTTTTAAATCTACATTAACCTCGTGACTTTAAGGACCACGCATATGTTGATGATTCCCATATATATATATATATCTCCAGCCTGATCCATTTCCTGAACTCCAGATTTATAGACCTGACTGTCCATTCAGCGTTTCCCTATGAGGCATATTTCACCATGCTTCTC
The DNA here is from genome assembly GCA_036589455.1 of Ateles fusciceps. Lineage (NCBI taxonomy): Eukaryota > Metazoa > Chordata > Mammalia > Primates > Atelidae > Ateles > Ateles fusciceps. The sequence goes on from JAZHEH010000222.1 coordinate 11,975,609, forward strand.
TCACAATCTTTCTCGTCTCTGAAAATTACAACTCTATTCTTCCAATCATTCAGGCTAAAACCCTGGCTTTATTCTTTTTAAAAATTGTAAAAATCAACTTTATGACATATATGTCCAGTAAACTATAACGTTTAAAGTGTACAACTCAATGAATTTGGGTATACACCCATAAAGCCATTGCCACAATTAATTTACAGAACATTTCTATCTTTCTTTGTCACCCATTGCTCCCTTCAAGTCTGTCTGCAGGAGACCACTGATTTACTTTTCATCATGACTAGTTTACATTTTCTGGAATTTTATATAAATGGAGTTATACAGTATGTACTGCTGTTATGCCTCGTTTACTTAGAGTGAATATTTTGATATTCATTCATGTTGTGTGAAATAGTAGCTTACTTCTTTGTGTTGTGATTAATATTTCATTATATAGACACACCACGATTTGCTTATGCATTTGTCATATGACGGACATTTGGGTTGCCCCAAGGTTTTGACTATTATGAATACAGTTTCCATGAAAATTCTGTAGTGGTCTTTGTGTAGATATTTGATTTCCTTTAGGTGCATTGTGTAGATTTTTAAGAAAGTGCCAAATGGTTTTCCAAGGTGGTTGTACCATCTTGCATTTCCACAAGCAGTGGATTATAGTTCCAGTTCCTCTATATCCTTGCTTGACTCTGTCTTTGCTCTCTTTTCTCATGTCAAGCATCCCATTCATCAGCAAGTTCTGTGCCCAAACCTTCAAAATATACCCAGAATCTTACCCCTTTTCATCCTATTACTGTGACCATTTTGGTCTGAGACATTCTCACTTCTCATTGGATTTTTTGCAATAGCTTCCTACTTGTACCCTTGTTTTCTTCAGTGTTCTCAACACAGCAGTTGAAATAAACCTGTTAAAATATAAGTAGCTTCTATCACTCCATTGTTTTGTTTTGCTTGAGACAAGTCTTGCTCTTCACCCAGGCTGTCATAACTATAGGTCACTGCAGCATTTAGCTCCTGGACTCAAGTAATTCTCTTGCCTCAGCCTCCCAAGTAGCTAGGACCACAAGCACGCACCACCACACTCAGTTAACTTTTAAGTTTTTGTTGAAGGAGGTGGGTCTTGCCATGTTGCCCAGGCTGGTCTTGAATTCCTGACTTAAAGTGATCCTCCCGCCTCAGCCTCACTCCACTGTTTAAAACTCTCAGTGCCTTTCCATCTTACAGCTAATGCCAAGACATCCAGTGCGCATCTGGCCACCCCTTGCACTCCTTACCTTTCCACCCTCCTACTTCTCTTTCCCCCGTCTTTCTCTCTATGCTGTTCTTTGAGCCAGAAGTATGCTCCCATCTCAGGGCCTTTGCAGGTGCTGTTCTAAGGCTTCCTTCTTTCCCAGATATGTGCACATGACTTGCATCCTCACTTCCTTCAGAACTTTACTCCAATGACACTTTTTCTATGAGGCTTTCCCTGATTCTTCCATTTAACATTGCACCTTCCCCACATTCTGAGTTTCATTTCCCTACTTTATTTTTTTGCCATTACACTTCTCAGCATTTGGTATTCAATATGTATTTGTTGATCATCTACTAAGTGCTAAGGACCATTTGAGGTCCCAGGGCTGCAAATTAAACAGTCAAAAATCTCCATCATCACAGAATTTGCATGTATATTACTAATTTACCTCGCTTTTCCATTGCTTCCCATCCACTAGAATAAAAGTGTTGTGATAACAGGGATGCTGTTGGTTTTGTTGAGTGCTGTATTACTAGTGCCGGAAATGCCTGGCAAATACTGGGCTCTTAACAAATACCAAGCTGTTGTCTTTTTTTTTTTTTTTCCCAAATAAAAAAAGCAATCCTTGCTCCAAGTGTGGAATAGATTCCTGCAGTGTCATACTTTAGACCTTGAGGGAATCTGCAGCCTGTGAAAACTGAAGACACAATTGAATTTGCTAATTAAACACTGGAACCAGTTCAAGTATATGATCCTCTAAGGAAAGGATTTTAAGTGGCGAAGCAGTATTAATCTCACTTTCCAGACTGCTTATCATGGCAGAGCAACGTTCTCCTTAGACAGCCTCTTCCAAGACCTTTAGACCAGCCTGAGAGCTGAGTGATGAGGCTGGCTGCTCCACCAATTGCCCCTTCCTTAGGGGACATTAACACTTCTGTCTAGATTAGTGCTTCCCAAAGTACAGTCTCTTGACTACCTGCATTAGCACTGATCAACTTAACCACTGAATGAGAATCTCTGGAGGTAGGCTTCTAAAATCTTCATTCCTTACAAACTCTGGAGGTAGTTGGTTAGAATTTGAAGTTTGCAATTATTTGTTTTAAAATTGGAATGAGTGCATCTGGATCCAGCAGGATTAAATTACTGTACTTGAAGGTGGTATGGCAGGATCATCAGGGGGTAAATGACGACGACCAGGAGAACATTAGAAGCTTTCATTAAAGCTCAAAATTAGTATTTTTTAGCTCTTCCTTTGTTAGAAGTTGAATTTTGTATTCACCCCCAAATGATGTTCTAACTCACGGTGGCTCAGAATGTGACCTTAACTGGAAATAGGGAAGTTGCATATGTAATTTGCTAAGACAAGGTCAGACTAAAGTCGAGTGGGCCTTAATAGGACTGGTGTCCTTATGAAAATATCTCCATGCGAAGAGAAGAGACACAGGGAGAATGCTATGTGAAAATAAGGGATTGGAAGGAGGCATCTATAAGCCAGAGAATGCCAAAGATTGACAGCAAATCCCCAGAAGCTAGGAAGAGGCAAGGGATTTCCCTACAGATTTCAGAGGGAGTGTGGTCCTGCTGACACCTTGCTTTTGGATTTCTAGCCTCCAGAACTGTGAGACAATACATTTCTGTTGTTTTAAGTCACCAATTTTGTGGTACATTGTTATGGCAGCCCCAGAAACTCACAGGAAACCTCCTTTATGGTTCACTAACAGCTACAAGGATTTTGTTGAGATGGGAGTGTAGATGAAGAAGAAGCAGGAGTGATAACTTCAGGGATTTTTAGAAACTAGGAAATTTTAAAGGGAGGCTTGAGATTTCTCTAAAGGATAGACAGATAGACCAAGGAAGACTAGGACACAGAGAAAAATGTCAACACCTACATGAAAGCTGATGTATGATATAAGTGGTATTGTTAAATCAGTGAGAAAGAGACGGACTAGATAACATGTAGGAGTTGGAACATTGGCTATCCACACACAAAAATAAAACTGGAGCTCGTGTAATAAGAGTAATCCCTTTCATTGCACTCAGTAGGTACTGTTCTAAAAGGTTTTATATATTCTAATTACAACTTCACTCTTACCTATGAGTAGGTACCTATTTACAGGTTAGGAAAATGGAGTACATAGAAGTTAAATGACAGGCTAAAAAGTGGCAGAGCTGAGAAGGGAACCCGGGTAGTCTGCCTCTGGACTCCATGCTTTCAATTACTATACCATGCTGCTTTGCATTTCCTAGGGGTGTGAACTCAAGGTTCAATCAGCTCTGACTGTGAAATTAAAAACTCTAAAAAGTTAGAAGAAAATAAGGGATACTATCTTCAAAACTTTAGCATAGGGAATAAATAAAACAGGAAACATACAAATTATAGAGATAAATATTGACAAAACAAACTACATAACACATTTTTGTTCATCAAAAGATATCATATTAAGAATGAAAAAGAGATATTTGCAGCATGTATAATCAACAGTGGATTAATATCTAGTTTATATAAGAAATTCTGCATGTCAATAAGAAAAGGACAATAAACATTAACAAATACAGTTGCCCCTCAAAAAGAACATGGAATCTCACAGATGAGAAGTAATAAATTACAAATACTGATTTGAAAAGTATTAACTCCACTAGTAATTTGGATAATGGTGAATGAAATCACAAGTGAGATATAATTTCACACTCATCATATTAGCAGAAAATTTAAAATCTGACAATACCAAATGGCTACAAGGATATAAGGCAATAACAATTCCTATGCACCACAAGGGGGAATGTAGATTTGTGTAGCCACTTTGGAGATCAATTTTGCAACATTTAGTAAAGTTGGAAATTCATTTCCTATGTGACTCAGCAGCTTTTACTCTAGAAATATGCCCTGGGACATCTTGCCATATTCTCAGGAAGACAGAGCCAAATGGTTTATTGTAGCAAATGCTTAGAAGCAACTTTAATACCCAACAGAAATGTGGATTAACTCATGGTGTTCATGTGATGGATACTATATAATACTAAAAATTAATGAACTATAGCCAAATACATTTACAAAGAAACTCATAAACATAATGTTGCTTGAAAAAGCAAATTGAATAAAAATATATAAAAACTAAAAACATACAAAGTAGATTACAAGTTAAAAAATAAAAGCAGAACATATGAAAGTTCAAAATATACAATGCAATACATGTAGCTACTATGTACCACTGATATGGTTTGGCTGTATTCCCACCCAAATCTCATCTTGAATTGTAGTTCCTGTAATCCCCACATGTCATGGGAGGGACCCTGTGGGAAGTAACTGAATCATGGGGGTGGTTAACCCTATGTTGCTATTCTCATGATAGTGAGTTCTTATGAGATCTGATGGTTTTATAAGGGGCTTTTCCTCCTTTTGCTTGGTGCTTCTCCTTGCCGCCACCATGTGAAAAAGGATGTGTTTACTTCCCCTTCTACCATGATTGTAAGTTCCTGAAGCCTCCACAGCCAAGCTGAATTGTGAGTCAATTAAACCTCTTTCCTTTATAAATTACCCAGTCTTGGGTATGTCTTGTTTAGCAGTGTGAGAATGGACTAATACAGTAAATTGGTAACAGATAGTGGGATGCTGCTTTAAAGCGCCCGAAAATGTGTCAGCAACATTTGAACTGGGTAATAGGCAGAGGTTGTGAAACGAGAGAGTCCCCTGACCTCCCTCACAGGACATTTGACAGGGGTGTGGCTCTCTGTTCAGCTGCTATGAGCTCAAACCCCTTATGGGATGGGGAGCACACAGATGGGCAGGCGCAGGAACTGGGGTGAGCACTTTTGAGCTCCAGCCCCACAGCAGTGTCTAGGGGTGGGTGTCTGTGACTCCCAAAGCCCAGTAGGCACATGTTACAGTGCACTTTTTTAGCCTTGTTCTCCACAGATAGCTTAAGTGTTAACCAGCACAGTGGACTCTCTGCCTTTTTGCAAGGGCAGAGGGCCAATGTGACAGCCTTCTGTATCCCAAGCTCTTGTGCAGCATCCTGGAAGAATCGGGTCACACACAGACTTGAAGGGTGAATGCAGGGGTTTTATTGAGTGGAGAAGGTGGCTCTCAGTGGGATGGATGGGGAGCTGGATAGGGGATGGAGTGGGAAGATGATGTTCCCCTGGAGTTTGGCTGTTCAGTGGCCGATCTCCTCTCCAACCATCCCCAGCTGAACTCCTCCTGATGTTCAGTCATTCTTTCTCTTCTCTCCTTCTCTGCTGTGCTGTTCTATTACTGTTCTGCTCTTCTGTTCATCTGGCCATGGATCCTGGGGTTTGGGATTTATATGGGTACAGGATAGGAGGGCATGGTGGGCCAAAAGGCAACTTTTTGGGCATGAAAACAGAAATGCCTCTTCTCACTTAGAGCTCTGGGTATCAAGGCTTGAGGATGGGGCCTTTGCTGGGTAACTGCCTTCTTCTACCCAGTAGTTTCCTATATCCTGTACCTACCATTCGGAACAGTTTAGAGGGGTCAGAAGAAGATAGAAAAATGTGAAAAAGTTTGGAACTTCCTAGAAATTTGTTGAATAGCTTTGACCAAAATGCTGTTAGTGATATGGGTAATAACGTCTAGGTTGAGGTGGTCTCAGATGGAGATGAGGAACTTGTTGGAAACTGGAGTAAAATTCACACTGGCTATGCAAAGAGACTAGCAGCAATTTCCCCCTGTCCTAGAGATCTGTGGAACTTGGAATTTGAGAGAGATGGTTTAGGGTATCTGGCAAAAGAAATTTCTAAGTGGCAAAGTATTCAAGAGGAAGCAGAGCATAAAAGTTTAGAAAATTTGCAGCCTGACAATGCAGGAGAAAAGAAAACCCTTTTTTCTAGGGAGAAATTCAAGCTGGCTACAGAAATTTGCATAAGTAACAAGGATCCAAATGGTAATCACTAAGGCAATGGGGGAAATGTCTCCAGGGCGTCAGATACCTTCACGGCAGCCCTCCCATCACAGGCCAGAGACCTAGGAGGGAAAAATGGTTTCCTGGGACATGTTCAGGGTTCCACTGCTCTATAGAGCCTTAGGGCATGGTGCCTTGTGTCCCAGCTGCTTCAGCTCCAGCTGTGGAAAAGGGGCAGAGGCCAACATACAGCTCAGGCTGTTGTTTCAGAGGGTGCAAATGCCAAGCCTTGGCAGCTTACGTGTGTTGTTGAGCCTGCGGGTACACGGAAGTCAAGAATTGAGGTTTGAGAACCTCCACCTAGATTTCAGAGGATGTACGGAAATGCTTAGATGTCCAGGTGGAAGTTTGCTTCAGGGGTGGAGCTCTCATGAAGAACCTCTGCCAGGACAGTGTGGAAGGAAAATTGGGGTTAGAGCCCCCACACAGAGTCCCACTGGGGCACTGCCTAGTGGAGCTGGGAGAAGAAGGCTACCATGCTCCAGACCCCAGAAGGGTAGATCTGCTGACAACTTACACCATGGGCCTGAAAAAGCCGAAGACACTCAATGCCAGCCCATGAAAGCAGCCAGGAGGGTGGTTATACCCTGCAAAGCCACAGGGGCGGAGCTGCCCAAGACCATGGGAACCCACCTCTTGTATCGGTATGACCTGGATGTGAGACATAAAGTCAAAGGAGATCATTTTGGAGCTTTAAGTTTTAATGACTGCCCTGTTGGATTTCAGAATTGTATGGGTTCTGTAGTTCCTTTGTTTTGGCCAATTTCTCCCATTTGGAACAGGTGTATTTACCCAATGTCTGTGCCCCCCACTGTATCTAGGACATAACTAACTTTCTTTTGATTTTACAGGCTCATAGGTGGAAGGGACTTACCTTGTCTTAGATGAGACTTTGGACTTGGACTTTTGGGTTAATGCTGGAATGAAGTAAGACTTCAGGGGATTGTTGGCAGGCATGATTGTGTTTTGAAATGTGAGCACATGAGATTTGGGGAGAGGCTGGGGGGCAGAGTGATATGTTTTGGCTGTGTCCCCACCCAAATCTCATCTTGACTTGTATTTCCCACAATCCCCATGTGTCATGGGAGGGACCTGGTGAGAGGTAATTGAATCATGAGGGCAGTTACCCCCATGCTGCTGCTCTCATGATAGTGAGTTCTTATGAGATCTGATGGGTTTATAAGGGGCTTGCCCCTGTTTTGTTTGGCACTTCTCCTTGCTGCCACCATGTGAAGAAAGACATGTTTACTTCCCCTTCTGCCACAATTATAGGTTTCCTGAGTTGTCCCCAGCTATGCTGAACTGTGAGTCAATTAGACCTCTTTTCTTTATAAATTACCCAGTCTCAAGTATGTCTTTATTAGCAATGTGAGAACAGACTAATATACTCCCAACAATTAAGAAAATTAAAAACAAAACAAAATATACACCAAAGAAATGCCTGGGGAAGAAAAACCCTGAATTCAGAGCAACAAGCAGAGGATATAATTTGGAATGGATAAACAGAGGCTATAAATATAATGGATTAGTAATATTTTATTTCTTAAAATAGGTATATTCATTCATTTTGTATTGCTATACAGCAGGGGTGTCCAATCTTTTGGTTTCCCTGGGCCACACTGGAAGAAGAATTGTCTTGGGCCACACATAAAATATACTAACACTAACGATAGCTGATGAGCTAAAAAAAAAAAAAAAATCACAAAAAACTCATAATATTTTAAGAGAGTTTACAAATTTGTGTTGGCCACATTAAAGTTGTCCTGGACTGCATGCAGCTTGCAAGCTGCAGGTTGGAAAGCTTGCTATAAAGGAATACCATAAGTCTGGGTAATTTATAAAGACAAGAAGTTGAATTGGCTCATGGTTCTGCAGGTTGTACAAGCATGGCATCAGCATCTGCTTGGTGAGATTTAACTTATAGTGGAAGGCTAAGGGGGAACAGTGTGTTACATGGCAGAGAGGGAGCTAGAGAGAGAGAAGGAGGTACCAGGCTCTTTTTGACAGCCAGCTCTTGTGTGAACTAATAGAGTGACAACTTACTCATTACTGGGAAACCATTTATGAGGGAGCTACAACTATGACCTAAATACCTCTTACCAGGCCCCACCTTTAACATGGAGGATCACATCCTCCCCTCCCCTCTCCTCCCCCTCCCCTACCCTCCCCTACCCTGCCCTACCTTACCTTACCTTCCTTTTTTTTTTTTTTTTTTTTTTTTTTGAGACGGGATCTTTCTCGATTGCCCAAGCTGGAATACAGTGGCACAATAACAGCTCACTGCATCCTTGACCTCCTGGGCCCAAGCAATCCTCATCCCTCAGTCTCCTGAGTAGCTGTGACCACTAGTGGGAGACAACATGCCTGGCTTTTAAAAATTTTTTGTAGATGGTGGTGTGTGCCTGTAATCCCAGATACTCAGGAGGCTGAGGTAGAATTGCTTGAACCCGGGAGGTGGAGGTTGCAGTGAGCCGAGATTGTATCACTGCACTCCAGCCTGGGTGACAGAGCAAGACTCCTTCTCAAAAATAATTTTTTTTGTAGAGATGGGGTCTCCCTATGTTGCCTAGGCTGGTCTCAAATTCCTGAAATCAAGCAATCTTTCTGTCTCAGCCTCCCAAAGTGCTGGAATTCAGGTGTGAGCCACCACTTCTGGCTCTGGGGATTACATTTCAACATGACATTTGGAGGATACAAACATCCATCATATCACTGGTTGATAGGTACAGAGGTACTTATATTATTCTTCATTTCCTTTTCTATGTCTCAGATATTGTGAAATAAATTTTTAAGAAAAGAGATTGGGAGTCACTCAGTTGAGTGGAGAAGTGAATCATTTGAATGTCAAATAGGGGACTATAGGTCAGAAGGGGCTGTAAGTGCCATAGTATTTGCTGCTTCTGACTTCACTTCTCTTTTCCTATACCAGAATAATAACGTTGGGAAAGAAGAAGTGCTGTAAGAATCTCTTCCTTTTCTTCTGAGATCCAGGATCCTTACAGTTCTGTCATATAGTTTGCTCTCTTTCCTGCTTTGGATAGGCTACTGTTTGGGCAGTCAAGTTCAAAGTGAGCACTTGTTTTTGTAACGTCACTTCGATTTCTTGTCTTTTGTGTTTTCCAAGCTGTTTTTGATTTAACATTTTTAGTTCCCCTTTTATGCACATGTTCTTAGCACAAATTCTCTCACAAATGAAGTGTGACTGATATACAGATAATATTCCTCCTCCACACTAACAAAAGGTCTTCTAGACAAACAATAAATAAGAATCAATGTGCTTGGTGTCGGTGCTACAGAGTGGCTTACAGCATACTCTCTCTCTTTGGTCTGAAAAGAGGGAAGTGCTTTTAACTCAAGTTAATAAACAGCCCTGCTATTGCTTATGCTCTTATATACACCCATGTCAACAGAAAATATCTTGTTGGTTGTCTATATTTTCACTTAATACTTTGCTGTAGTGAGTTTTGCCCAAATGTCTTACTACAGTGGATAGAGTAAATCTGAATGCAGAATACTATTCTTTTTGTGTTATTTCAATGATTCTGTCCTCTTGCTAGTGTTATAGGACCAATAGGTTTGTATGTCCACTGTGCAGTAACGTACCAATTACACGAAGACAGCAGTGTTAGCAGCAGAGAAAGAGTTTAATGGTTGCAGGGCACTTAGCATTAGTGGAGATGGGAGGAGACCCTTAAATCCATCTCCCTGAGGAGGAGGAGGAATTCTGGGTGGGGGCTTTTAAAGGGATCATGAAATATGAAGGACTGGAAAATTAGGGCCCTTGATTGGTGATGGTAAGGGGTATGAAATCATCAAGATGTGGAAACTCAGTATCACATAGGCCTCAGAATCACATAGGCTTCTTTGGTGAGTCAGCATCTTGTGGGGTCCTTCAGATCAGCTGACATCAGTAGTTTCATTGATACACAGGACCTGAAAGAATATCTCAGATGGAAAACTTAACATCTTATAATGATTGTTCACGTTGTTATCTATAGAGCAGGTAAGGGGAAGTATAATCTTGTAACAGGTTTTAACCACCCATTGGGTTCGCCTTACCCGCTGCCTAGACAGAGCCGATTTATCAAGACAGAATAGTTGCAATGGGCAAAGAGTAATTCACGCAGAGCTGGCTGTACGGGAGACTGGAGTTTTATTATTACTCAAATCAGTCTCCCTGAGCATTTGGGGATGAAAGTTTTTAAAAATAATTTAATGTGTAGGACCTTGGGAAGTGGGGAATGCAGATTGGTCAGGTTGGAAATGGAATCATAGGGGGTTGAAGTGAGGTTTTCTTGCTGTCTTTTGTTCCTGGGTGGGATGGCAGAACTGGTTGAGCCAGATTACTGGTCTGGGTGGTGTTACCTGATCATCCACTGCTGCAGGGTCTGCAAAGTATCTCCATCACTGATCTTAGGTTTTACAATAGTGATACTATCCCTAGAAGCAATTTGGAGAGTTTCAGGCTCTTGGAGCCAGAGGCTGCCTGACCCCTAAACCTTAATTTCTAATCTTGTAGCTAATTTGTTAGTCCTGCAAAGGCAGACTGGTTTCCAGGCAAGAAGAGGGTCTTTTAAAAGGGCTACTATCAGTTTTGTTTCAGAGTCAAACCATGAACTGAATTCTTTCCCAAAGTTAGTCTGGCCTGTGCCCAGGAATGAACAAGGAGAGCTTAGTGGTTAGAAGCAAGGTGGAGTCAGTTAGGTCTAATCTCTTTCCCTGTCGCAATTTTATCAGTTGTAACTTTTGCAAAGTCAGTTTCAGGGTCTATGTGATTCTGAACAACCAGGAGGAAGCAGGTCAGAGAGCAGCTGGCCTAGTGATGAACAGTGAGCCTGCTGTGAGCTCTGTTTAGTTTCCCTGCTCTTCCTCCCTTCTTTCCTGATGAGTTTTATAAAGTTTATAGGGACAGTTTTACCAGCATCTTGTGTATCAGACTCATTAATTAATGAAGAAGGACCAAGGCTGGGGTTTGGGGGAATACAGAGGAGGCTTTCACTCTTTTATTTATGATTCAACCCAGAAAACTCATTCAAAAACTGAAAGTATTCCTTCTCACCCCTGAAAATCTGTATTTTATAGAAATCATTATTTTGGTTATAGTCGCGGAGTAATGCTTTCTCAGGAATTTAGTATTTTCATTGTTGTGGATTTTTTGGGTTATTTTTGTTAATTGTTGGTCATTGAAATCTGATCCCTCTATTGAAATTGAATTTGGAAACTGAAGAATGGAAAGGTTTTAACAATATTCTTAAAAATAAAAAGCTTTTTAAAGTGGTAATAAGGCTGGGCGCAGTGGCTAACATCTGTAATCCCAGCATTTGGGAGGCCAAGATGGGAAGATCACTTGAGGTCAGGAGTTCAAGACCAGCCTGGCCAAAATGGTGAAACCCCATCTCTAGTAAAAATACAAAATGCAAGGTCGCGCCACTGCACTCCAGCCTGGCGCCTGGTGACTGAGTGAGACTCTGTCTCAAAAAAAAAAAAAAAAAAAATACAAAATGTAGCTGGACATGGTGGTGCATGCCTGTAATTCCAGCTACTCAAGAGGCTGAGGCATGAAAATCGCTTAGAACCTGGGAGGCAGAGGTTGCAGTGAGCCAAGATCATGCCACTGAACTCTAGCCTGGGCAACAGAGTGAGACTGTCTCGAAAAAAAAAAAAAAAAAGTGGCAATAGTAGTGAAGTATTACCTGGATATGCTAGGATTTTGATCAAGGGAAAAGGTTTTCCCCAGGGACATTTCTCTCTAAAGGTCTTGCTTAGGATGTGGTATAGGTCAGGGGAGTTGGCCCGGGGGGTCCTATTTATTGTGCATTAAAAAAATACATCAGGCACGATTCAAAGCCTTTGTCTGGTCATCAAAATCCTGTGATGCTGGAATGATGCATTTTATCACCTTGTTCTCAATCTGCTAACAGAATCCAAACACTTTACCAGCTATATGATGAATTTCTTCCGTAAACAATTTGCACCTTGCAGTCATTTGAAACAGAAGAATTTTTCTACAGAATTATTTACTCCTTAAAAGCATATTTATTTTCCTGAATCACTTGCACTTGCTTTCTTAGCAAAGAAATGATGAAAAAGTCCTAGTTAGATTCTACAATGCAGTCTGTAAAAATAGATATGTCTGTCTTGTTCATGCTCCATATTAATATGTAAAACAATACATGCCACATAATAGATGCCCATTAACCACCAAAGGAAAAAATGAATAAATGAATATGTTCTTCATATTTATTCTCCTACAATTTCAGGATGCTGTTTTTTTCTGTTAATATAACTCTGGCTAGTGGGAGATATGAAGAGCCTAGGAAATGGAAAAGAAAGAAACAGCTGGAACACACAGGCAGGTCAGGGGGCTCTAATCATCTTTTGTTTTATACACACAAGATTAAAGATTCCCTCTGAGTTTTGATTAAGGATGCACAGTTATAAGATTAAATACCGGTAAGCCAAATTAGAAAAGCTTTAACTCCAATCTCAGGATTCATCAGAACTCTTCCTGCCACCCCCTCCCTCACATTAAGCCATCTTTACAACATGGGATTAGAGCAAACTCTTTAAGACTTCATGTCCTCATGCTCTTCGTCATCTTTGCTACATAGCTGTCCTTATTCTGATCACAAACAATTCTCTCATCAAGAATCAAAGCTCATTTCCCCTTGAAGTTTCTGTTTATGCTCATGACTGAATTCATTCTGGTGTCTCCACACATATTTATTTATTTTGACGACTTGCAGGGTCCTATATCAGGTACAACATGTACTCTTGTCTTATGCATTGTCATGAAACATATTAAAACTTGGTATGCTTGTCTATTTTAGAAAACACCTCTTTAATCATTCCAGTAATTATGCAAACACACCCACAGGGCCAACAATAAACATGTCCTTCCCTTCCCGAGAAGCCTTCTGACTGTCTCTTTGGAAGCCACACCAAAAGGATGTGGACAGAATGTGTAATTAATAACTCAAATGAGGGGAGGCTAATATGATCATCAGGCATCTGAGAAATAAAACTGTCATTGCTTTATTAAAAGCTGTAATTCAGATACAAGCTTGCATAGTAACGATAAGACAATTTTAAATAAATAAATGAAAGGACCAGAAGAAAAACATATGTTGATCTTAACTCTAGACTGGATTTTAGATTCTGCGAGTATATTTTCTTGGTTGATAAAGAATGAGATCCATTGACCTTTAAATTTATTATTTGTTGCAAGAAAATGTAAAAGTCCAAGGAAACGCTACAGGGACTTTGCTGCTTGAGGTTTGATAACCTGTCCAAGAGTTTCCTAAGCACATTGAATTTTTGAGAGTCCACTTTTATGTGGCCTCAGGAGATCAAATGTAATCATTTAGGTTTTTCTTTCTCCTATGTGGAAGGAGGGTAGGGACTTGAGAAGCTCAGGGTCGTTTAAAAAGGCCTACATGGGCCAGACATGGTGGCTCACACCTGTAATCTCAGCACTTTGGGAGGATGAGCGGGGGAGGATCACTTGAGCCCAGGACTTTGAGAACAACCTAGGCAATATAGGGAGACTGCTGTCTGTGTAAAAAAAAAAAATTAGCTTGGTGTGGTGGCACCCATCTGTCATCCCAGCTACTCTGGAGGCTAAGGCAGGAGGATCTCTTGAGCCCAGGAGATTGAGGCTTCTGTGAGCCTTGATCAAGCCACTGCCCCAGCCCGGGCAACGGAACAAGACCCTGTCTCAATAATGTAAAATAAAATAGCCTACATTATCTCTCTTTTGTTGTTGTAAGAAATGTAAAGAGCTAGACTTTGAGCTCCTATGTAAGGTGCAGGTATATGAAAAAGAATAATGATGAGGCCCTGATGTACAATCTCATGACATGAGAAATGACAGATACAAGAACAGGGGGACTCTGTATAGTGGTAACATGAACTCTTTAAGGAAGCTGGGACAAGGGAGAGCCATCAATTCCTCAGACACAGCAGCCAACACGGTTTATGGTTGAGTGAGGAGGTGGATGGTTTGGGTTCCTTGACCTATGTCACTGAGATACAATCTTTATTTCAAAAACTCCCAGGCCACAATGAAAGGACTCCTGGAAAACCATGAGGTGGCCCTCCCAAACACTAAGATTGGAATGTGGTTTTCCCTGGGAAAGAAGAATCATCAGATGTCTGGGGGTGGGCATTGGTGGGGAAGGTCTTTAGGAGCAAGAAGAAAACCGTGGGCTTTATCCTTTAGGCCACGGAGTCAGTGGAGAATTTTGGACAGAGGAATAATGAGATAGAAATAGTGTCTGGAGAATGTTAATTTGATAACAGGGTATGAAATAATTGAGAGATTTCTGGGAAGGAGGCCAGTTCAGAATTCCCCCACCCCCACCCATAATCTATACATGAGATCATGAAGTGCTGTTGGTTTATTGAGTGAGCTAGACTGAGTGGGGATAGAACTAGGGAACGATTTAATTTTTCATCATCTGTTGCATTTAAATGTGGTCTGTTTTATCTCCTTTCCTTATCCCTGAATGGATCTGAGGAAGATCGCATAGCTTTCTTGTACTTTTGACTTGTTAGACAAGTCCTATTTTGTTAAGAGTCACCGTGTCTGATATTAAACAGCCCAGTCTAAATAAAAACTTCCGGCTCAGATCCAGTTCTAAGCTTCTTCCCCTTCCCTCAGCTCAGGTCTGATCTAGGCTAGGGAAGAGGTGTGATCTTTTTTTATGTAACTCCTTTCTCCCTTTTTTCTCTTCCCACCTCCTGCTTCTGGCTCCTTCATAGCTGGGAAGCAGGGTTAGCATGAAAGGGGGAAAAGGCATTTTTACTCAGTTCAGGATATTTATGGTTTCTCTTGGCTGGTGATAATGCGTGTGCTGGGCCTCCAAATGCTGGCTCATTTGTGGGGTGCAGCGTGGTTTGTGTGTGCTTCATGTGGGCTCTGCAGAGGGTTTCAAGAGATGCGATACCCAGTGGGCCTTTTCCAAGCCTCCGATGGTACTGCTTAGTGTGCTGCATCCCATCAAGATGGCTCCCTTCCCGAGTTCACCAAACCCACAGGAAATGCATGGCTCCTTGCCATTCCAAACGCGGGCGGCTCCGCTGCCCCTTTCCTTCCTCCTGCTAGCCTCTCACTGCCTACATTCTCTGGCAGGAGGCAGGCACCAACCTCTATGTTCAGATAAACCCCTAAATTCTGGCTTATCCATGTCATGCTCTCCAGAGAGCAATTCCACCATATCCTTCTTTAGGAATTTCTTTAAGAATTTCTTAAGAATTTCTGCAACTGCTTGACAAGCCCCTAGCTGGGGGTGAGAGGCTCTTATGGGTTGAACTATGTTCCCCCAAAATTCATATGTTGAATTCCTAACCCTTAGTACCTCAGCATGTGACTGTATTTGGAGATAGGATCTGTTAAAAAAAGTGATTAAATTAAAATGAGGTTATTAGGGTAGGAACTAAATCCATATGACTGGCACCTTTCTAAGAACAGGAGATTGGGTCCCTGGGAAGACCAAGTGAAGACACAGGGAGAAGAGGGATACCTGCCAGGCAAGGAGAGAGGTCTCAGGAGAAACAAACCCTGCTAGTCTCCCGAATCTCAGACTTCCAACCTCCAGAATTGTGAGAAATATATTTCTGTTGTTTAAGCCACCCAGTTTGTGCTATTTTGTTATGATATCCTTGGTAAATTGATACAGATACTCTTCTATTCTGTATGGGCACCCGCATTTCTGCAAATCGGGAAGCGTCCGCTGGTTCTTGGTTTCACACTTTGTGATGCTTATTGTACTCAGCTTGGAGCTTCACCTCAAAATCCAAGACCACAGGAGACATTCTACTCCATCGTTTCTTCTTCTTCCTCCTTTCTTCTTTTTTTGAGAGGAAGTCCTGCTCTGTTGCCCAGGCTGGAGTGCAGTGGCGTGATCTCAGCTCACTGCAACCTCTGCCTCCTGGGTTCAAGCAATTCTTCTGCCTCAGCCTCCCTAGTAGCTGGGATTACAGGCACGCACCACCACACCCAGCTAATTTTTGTAGTTTTAGTAGAGACTGAATTTCACTATGTTGGCCAGGTTGGTCTCGAACTCTGACCTCAAGTGATCTGCCCACTTCAGCCCCTCAAAGTGCTGGGATTATAGGCGTGAGCCACCACACCTGGCTCCATAGTTTCTTTTAATCAGCTTACATAAAGATGCTAGCACAGAAACTTGTGATTTACCATGACTGATGCCATATGTCCTCAGTCTCTTTATTCCAGAACAGCTGCCCCACAGCCCACTGCCAGGGACCTTCACCAAGTTTGTGTGAGGGCATCTGTCTACGTTGCCTTCTCTAAAACTACAGGAGCCTGCTTAACCCTTTTCATGCATGACACAAAATTTCAAGGGAGTTAACACCCTCAGAGGCAACCCTCAACTAAGGTGGTGTCACCCCCCATCACCTGGTGTGACAATTCTAAAGAGTGTTCTGCACAGCTGCCCACAGTGTTAATCCAGTTCATGAAGACACCAATTATTGATGTTTTCTCCTTTTTGTCTCACTGTTTCCATTCCTTTCTTCTGTTTTCGAGGTTAACTCCTGAATAAACTATTTGCACCAAGTCTTCAACTTTAGAGTTTGTTTCTTAGGGGCAACCTAAACTAAAACAATTGTGCTTTATAACTTTTTGCAGTGAGGTTGGGTCAATGTCAATGTCTACTTCTGATTTTTTCTTTGTTCTGTGTGTAGTTTGTTGTTTATTGATTTTTGTCCCCTGATTTAATCACACATGTGTATGTGATGCAAAGCTAAGTAAGACATGGCCCTTACTCTCAAAGTGTTTACAGTCTGAGGAGTTTATAACCCAGATAATGTATTGTCACAGACACTGGAAGGTTCTTTGAGATCCTTCTGCAACTCTTGAAATGTTAAGAAGGAAAGAAGACAAGGGCACTACAGGGTTCTTTGAGCAGTGGGATTGTGGGTAATTTGACATTGCCTTCTCCACTTCAGCTCTGACACTGCAAACACACAACTCCTGGACATTCTTCTTTCTGCTTTTTCACCATGCTCTGAATGCCACCAGCCATTCGAGTTAACGATTGCATTCCAGCTAGGATCTCTGAGGCAATGTCCTCATAGTTATCACACTGGATAGAATTCCAGCTGGGATCTCTGAGGAAATATTGTAATGGTTATTGCATTGGAAAGAATGTCATGATTTCATGATTTCTTTGCTTTGAAGACAAGAACATTTAATGTGCATGAGAGCAGGCTCAGGGAGGCAACAAAGCTGTTGCTTAATATGCAGCGAGTGATATATAGTTGAGAGTGGAGGGTTCAAATTCTGGTCCTGCTACTCACTGGCTTTGTGGTCTTAGGCTGGTTACTTAACTTCTCTGAACTTGAATTTATCCTGTAAAATGGAACAAAATATTAGTACCTGCTGATTGAGGCTCTTAGGTGGATCAAATGAGGAGTGCCTTTAGAGTTTTTAGCAGAGTGTTTAGTATGTGAATAAAGGACCAAGACATTAGCAATCATGAGGATTTAGCTTTTTCTGTGTGGTCTCAGAAGGTGGAGATAGACCTGGTGTTTGGGGTGAATAGAACTACCTGAGATTGGAATACCTATGTGGTGGGTCCCCAGCAGAGCTTGGTAACATGTCTCTCTCTTAATCAGGATATTAGAAGAGGTTTAATAGAGGGGTGGGATTTTCAAAAGAAGACATTTATGCAACTAAAAAACATGAAAAAATGCTCATCATGAGATACCATCTCATGTCAGTTAGAATGGCAACTACTAAAAAGTCAGGAAACAACAGATGTTGGAGAGGATGTGGAGAAAAAGGAATGCTTTAACATTGTTGGTGGGGGTGTAAATTAGTTCAACCATTGTGGAAGACAGTGTGGTGATTCCTCAAGGATCTAGAACTAGAAATACCATTTGACCCAGCAATCCTATTACTGGGTATATACCCAGAGGATTATAAATCATTCTACTGTAAAGACACATGCACATGTATGTTTATTGCAGCACTATTCACAATAGCAAAGACTTGGAACCAACCCAAATGCCCATTAATGTTAGACTTGATAAAGAAAATATGGCACATATACACTACGGAATACTATGCAACCATAAAAAATAATGAGTTCATGTCCTTTGCAGGGAGGGACATGGATGAATCTGGAAACCATCATTCTCAGCAAACTAACACAGGAACAGAAAACTAAACACTGCATGTTCTCACTCATATGTGGGAGTTGAACAATAAGAACATATGGGCACAGGGAGGGGAATATCACACACCAGGGCCTGTTGGGGGATGGGGGGAAAGGGGAGGGATAGCATTAGGAGAAATACCGAATGTAGATGACGGGTTGATGGGTGCAGCTAACCACCATGGCACATATATACCTATGCAACAAACTTGCATGTTCTGCACATGTGTCCCAGAACTTAAAGTATAATAATTATTAAAAAAAAAAAAAAAAAGAAATTGTGGTACATATATACCATGGAATACTACTCAGTCATAAAAAGGAACAAATTAATGGCATTTGCAGCAACCTGGATGGACTTGGAGACTATTCTTCTAAGTGAAGTCACTCAAGAATGGAAAGCCAAGCGTTGTATATTCTCACTCATAAGTGGGAGCTAAGCTATGAGGATGCAAAGGCATAAGAATGACACAAAAGACTTTGGGGACTTAGGGAAAGGGTGGGAGGGGGGTGAGGGATAAAAGACTCCAAATTGGGTTTAGTGCATACTACTCTGTTGATGGGTGCACTAAAATCTCACAAATCACCACTGAAGAACTTATTCATGTAACCCAAAACCACCTGTTCCCCTAAAACCTATGGAAATAAAAAAATTTTCCAAAGGAATTCAGAATCATTTCCTTGCCCTAAAAATCTTCTGAGCTCATGTTTCCATCCCCCAATAACTTATGCCAATCTCTGATCTGTGTCTCCATATTTGCATTTCAGAATGTGATATAGTTGGAATCCTATAGTAGGTCATCTTTTCAGATTGCCTTCTTTCACTTAGTCATATGCATTTGAGATTACTCTTTGCCTTTTCATGGCATAGTAGCTCATTTCTTCTCGGTGTTGAATCCTATTCTACTGTTTGTATGTACCAAAGTGTAATAATTTCTGCACCTATCAAAGGGCTTCTCAGTTGCTTCTCAGTTTTAACAACTTTCATTCAAGCTGCTATGAATATCTGTGTCCACGTTTTTTATGGAAATTAAATTTTAACTAATTTAGGTCAGTGTCAAGAAGCACACTTACTGGAATTTATAGTGAGAATATGCTCACTTTAGTGATAACCTTCCATACTGTCTTCCAAATTATTGCACCATTGACATTCCCATCAGTCAATGAATGAGAGATCCTGTTGCTCCTCATCTCATCAGCTTTTGGAGTTGTCTGTATAGGATCTTTTTTTTTTAAAGGAAAAGACAAAAAAAAAAAAAAAAAAAAAAGAAATGAACTAAATGAAGAAGCTAGTGTGAGACGTCATTGATTAGAAGAATTCATTTGAGTCAAAAAGTGAAATGTGGCCAAGCACAATGGCTCATGCCTGTAATCCCAGCACTTTGGGAGGCCAAGGCAGGGAGATCACGAGGTCAGGAGGTTGAGACCAACCACCCTGGCTAACACGATGAAACCCTGTCTCTACTACAAATACAAAAGATTGGCCTGGCGTGGTGCCATGTGGCTGTAGTCCCATCTCAAAAAGAAAAAAAAAAGTGAAATGCAAGGAGCAGCAAATATAGAAATCAATCTGCATCCAAATCCAGCCCACCTCACATGTCACCACTACCAGATGTATGGTCTGAGACAACCACTTTGTTACTTCAGAACTCACACACCATCAGTGCCTGAGCCAGACCTTCTGGCTTTCAAACTGTGTAACTGTAGACAGATTTCTTATTTTCTGTAAGTCTGTAACTCATTTGCCTCAACTATAATACTGGAAATGTAATAGCTTATATCTTATACTTTGGTAACAAGGATGTGAATATAATAAATTGTGTTTTGCAGGTATGGATATATACACTGGAATAAAAAAAGTAGGGAGGGTGGAAACAGAGGACCCTTAAGATGACCGTGAGCCCCAGGGTCTACCACTTCACTCCAGGGATGATGAGAGGCATCAAGTGAAGAAAGGATATGAGTTAGTAGCTTTGAAAAATTCAGAACACTCAGTTGAGCTCTGATGGCAACGGTGTAGCACCGGCCTAAATGGCACCAAGAACTTGGGTGTCTCTGGGATGTAGCAGTGCTGGCTGGAGGAGGTGAGCTCTAAACGGGGCTGTAACCTGACATGGAAAGGTTCCCTGGTGTGACCCTGAACTTGACCATTGCTCAACTATGAGCACTCTGGGAGTGGGACTCGAGTCTGTGCCTGTCTGTCCTTTTTTCCTTACACCACGCTGCCTGTATCTATGTGTATATTTGTTTTATCCTACCAACTAAGATATTCATATTTACATCTGTTTCTATTTCTATGATGCAACAATGGCAAAATTTTCTTTTGAATGTTTGTTGGTATTAGGGAATTTTTCCTTATTTGTACTTTTTTGGGTATTTTTCTCTTTTGCATTCCTGTCATTCAAATTTAAAATAAATGAGAGGAAACTAAACATTTTTTAAAAATTTCAACTCTGTGCTATATTTCTTTTGATTGTTAGCCTGTCTTGAAATTGTAATTGGGATGGCGTTTGTTTTATGACTTAAAACAATTAAGGATTATTTCAGTCAAAAATATGAAATCAATGCCTTTTTGATGAATAGAGGCTTTACAGCTGAATAATAAGCAGATTATTCTTTGTTTTCATAAATAGTTGGAGAAAATTATAAACCCCAGTTATATCCTGTCATTAAACTTATCCTGGATATGTGGGAAGTCTACTTTAGAAATATTTACAAAAAGTAAGTTCACAAATGTAGATTATCCAAAGAGAAAACATTAAGTGTTAAATATAAAGAGTAGGAATAACTTGTTATATATGAACAGCAAGGATGTTCACAGGGAGAGAATAGATAGATAGCCAGGAGTACAGCTTCATAATGATTACAAAACATAAGGCACGTCAATAAAGACCTGGACATTTATGTTTATCTTAGGTTAATTTGCCAGTAAGCACATGGTTAGTCTTCTTCTAGAGGCATTAATGGATGATTTACATTAAACGTAATGAGTAGCGTGCACTTTCTGACTGCTACCTTATTGAGGTAGGGAGATACATCCCAAGTAAATCAACACCATTGCTTTGGTAGCTATAAAATTAGTCTATCTGATTTAAATGTTATAGTCATGGTATTTGGTAGTCTTGTTAATTTTGGACTTGTATTAGCTAAGAAAAAATGCACCTCACACAAGTAAAGCCCTTATAAACAAAGTAAGATTTTGCCTAGTTTTTATGTGAAGGAACTAGTTGATTCTCTTGGGTGATTACTTTCACTTCTGCAATTTCCTTTCAGGAATGAGTTCTAGTTCATTGATTTTAGCAGAGCACATATAACTTACTATTTTCAAAAGGACTGTCCTTCTAGTGGAGCAGAAGGAAAATTTTAAGGGCTGATTATAAAATTAATATGTGTTCATTGTAGGAGTTATGTAAAGCACAGACAAGAAACAGAACATTTAAATTCTGCTCTCTAGGTACAATTACTAATACACCAGTAGGGGAGTGTTTTTCTTTCCAGCACTTTTTGAGGGTGGTGTATAAGTATGCATAATTTTTCTGCATATGTAGTCAATATATTGCTTATGTTTAAAACAATATAATTTTTTCAACATTTTCTTATGGTATTAAATATTCTTTTAAAACTTTAATATTTGAAATAATTATTTATTCACAAATAGTAGAGAGAAGCTTCATGTCTCTCCCAGTGGTGACATCTTATATAACTATAGTACAGTGTCACCCATTACCTCTCAGTGGTGACATCTTATATAACTATAGTACAGTGTCACCCATTACCTCTCAGTGATGACATCTTATATAACTATAGTACAGTGTCACCCATTTCCTCTCAGTGGTGACATCTTATATAACTATAGTACAGTGTCACCCATTACCTCTCAGTGGTGACATCTTATATAACTATAGTACAATGCCGCTCATTTTCTCCAGTGGTGACATCTTATATAACTATAGTACAGTGTCACCCATTACCTCTCAGTGGTGACATCTTATATAACTATAGTACAGTGTCACCCATTTCCTCTCAGTGGTGACATCTTATATAACTATAGTACAGTGTCACCCATTACCTCTCAGTGGTGACATCTCATATAAATATAGTACAGTGTCACTAATTTCTTCTCAGTGGTGACATCTTATATAACTATAGTACAATGTCACCCGTTACCTCTCAGTGGTGACATCTTATATAAATATAGTACAGTGTCATTAATTTCCTCTCAGTGGTGACATCTTATATAACTATAGTACAATGTTGTCCATTTTCTCCCAGTGGTGACATCTTATATAACAATAGTACAGTGTCACTAATTTCCTCTCAGTGGTGACATGTTATATAACTATAGTACAATGTTGCCCATTTTCTCCTAGTGGTGACATCTTATATAACAATAGTACAGTGTCACCCATTTTCTCCCAGTAGTAACATCTTATATAACTGTGGTACAATACCAAAGCCAGGACATTCCCATCAGTACAATATGTGTCATTTTATTACATATATAGATTTGTGTGACCACATCACAGTCAAGACACAGAAGTATTTCATTACCATAAAGATCTCATGCATGCTAATTCTTTATACCCTTATGGTCACTCTATCCACCACCACTTCTGGTAACCATGAATTTTGTTCTTCATCTCTCTGATATTGCTTTGAGAATGTTACATAAATGCAATCATACAGTATGTGACCTTTGGAGATGGGATTTTTTACTCAGCATAATACCCGTGAGAGCCATCCAAGCTGTTGCATGTGTCCATAGTTCAGTCCTTTTTATGGCTGAGTAGTATTCCATGACATGGACCATGGTTGGTTTCACCATTTCCCCATTGGGGGACATCTTGGTGGTTTCTGTATCTTTGCTATAAAGCTGCTGTGAACACTGTGTACAGGGGTTTGTGTGAACTGAAGTTTTCATTTATCTGAGATACATTCTCAGAAATGTGATTGTTGGTTTATATGGTAAATATGTGTTTAGTTGTTTATTTTTTATTGAATAAGAAACAGATAAGTCTAAAAAACTGCCCAGTTATATAGTATAAAAGTAGCTGTCTCATTTTGCATTCCTACCAGCAAGGTATGGCAGATCCGTTTCTCCACATGCTTACCAGCATTTGGTGGTGTTACTATTTTTTATTTTTACTGTTCTGTTAGGGGTGTATTGACATCTCATGATGTCAATAAATATTCTTTGAAAATGTTTTTTAATGGCTGGTGCTATCTTCCACCAGCATTTATGTGAAACCTAAATAGGTGAGTTTTTAAACTACCACCATAACCAACAACAGTTATTACCTGTTAAATGACTTTTCAACAATTCTGTTTTCACTGTACTCACTTACTGAGCTTTGTTAACTGGCCAGGGAAAATAGCCTAGAGATTGTCCCTTTATTTAAAATAAATCACTCATATTTTGCCCTTGTCTTATCTACTCTCTCATAGGCTTGCACAGAAAGAGAAAGATTGAGAGATTTAATTTAAAGTGAGTACATCTGATGCTCCTGCTCAGCGATCACAGCTGAAGTGGCAGTGTTGATTTTTCCTGCTGTATGTCATCCAAAGGCATTTTAAAGCCCAGGTATTGTATCAACATAAATGTTCTTCATTGCCTTGCTCAATGAGTTCTTGTAATCATTCATTAGAGGGTGACTGAGGAGTCTGCCTCTGCCCTCCAAGAAGCCACAGCTCATTGTCTGCACTTCCTTTCATTGACAACTGGGGAGAGCTTCAGAAAGCAGGAACACAAGCACAGGGATGCGAGAGGAGGTGGGTTTATGTGGGTGATTAATGCAGTTCCATAAAAAGAGCTTCTGTAAGAGAACAAAGTGCTACTTCATTTGTAGGAAGGAAAGATTGAAGAAGAGCTCTCTTTAATGCACTAGTCAGGAGCAGGTCAACACATATATTGCAAAACTCCCTAGGAAGAAACAAGTCCCCCCAAACCTGAGAGATAATGGCATGATAGTCAGTTTTAAAATGGACATTAGACTTGAAGAGAATGTGAAACCCATTAAGCTGGAGGGGTTGCAAAAAAGGGGCACATAATTAGAGCATAAGTCTCCTGGCTGCAACAGCATGAGGTCTCGGGAAGATGGATTCACCAGGCTGGTGCTGAACTCCACAGCTTGGCTGAGCAGGTTCACCTCCCATTGCTGTCACTGCAGATAATCCTCCTGGGATATGAGGTCTTAATGTATGCCTTCACCAAGATTACCTTCCAGGCCTAATAACCCCATAAATCCCTGGGAGATGTTCATTCTAATTGACTACTTAGGAACCACATTTATTGATGATGAGCTAAATTTTCAGAAATCAATTGCTAATTAGTGACACAGCCAAGATAATGATATAAACAATACCCAGCTTGTAGGAAAAGCTATGAAAAAAGAGGTAAAAGCTACCAGATGATAAAAAAACAACTAAAAGTTAAATAAGACCAGAATGAAAAGCAAGTAAGCTATAGGAAAACTCCTTAGGCAGAAAAGTAGCAGGCCTGATACCTACTTCTAATGTAAGCATGAGCTGTGTGACCCTACCTAGCTGTCTTTACCTGCTCCAAGTTAAAAGGTTACTCAGACAAAACCAAGTGACCTAGGAGAGACTAATGGGGGCTCATTCATTTTTTTTTAAGAATAGACTTTAATTTTTGGAGCTGTATTAGGCTTACAATTATTGAGCATATGGTATAGAATGCCCACATGCTTCTTCTATCCCTGCCTCACTTTCCCTTATTATTGGCTTCTTGCTTTGGTGTGCTACATTTGTTACAATTGATAAACCAATATTAATACATGATTATTAACTAAAACCCATACTTTACATTAGGCTTCACTCCTTGTACAATTCTATGGCTTTGTCAAATGTTTCATCATATGTATCCACCATATCCACCAGAATAGTTTCACTGCTCTAAAGAGTCCCTGGACTTCATCTATTCTTCCCTTACCCTCTCTCCCCAAGTTCCTGGCAACCATTGATCTTTTTACTGTCTCCATAGTTTTGTCATTTTTGGAGTCTCAGACAGTGGAAATCAAACAGTAGGTAGACTTTTTGGACTGGCTTCTTTCACTTAGCAAAATATATTTAAGTTTCCTTCAGAATTTTCATCTAGCATATTAGATACATTTTTAAAAAATATATATATTTTATTGCAGTTTAGGTTTTGGGGTACATGTGAGGAACATGCAAGATTGTTGCATAGGTATATACATGGCAATGTGGTTTGCTGCCTTCCTCCCCCATCACCTATATCTGGCATTTCTCCCCATATTATCCCTCCCCCAACTCCCCACCCCCTGCTGTCCCTCCCCAGTCTCCCCCGACAGACCCCAGTGTGTGATGCTCCCCCTCCCTGTGTCCATGTGTTCTCATTGTTCAACACCCGCCTATGAGCAAGAATATGTGGTGTTTGATTTTCTGTTCTTGTGTCAATTTGCTGAGAATGATGGTTTCCAGGTTCATCTATGTCCCTACAAAGGACACGAACTCATTGTTTTTTATGGCTGCATAGTATTTCATGGTGTATATGTGCCACATTTTCCCTGTCCAGTCTATCATCGATGGGCATTTGGGTTGGTTCCAAGTCTTTGCTATTGTAAAAAGTGCTACAGCGAACATATGTGTGCATGTGTCCTTATAACAATTTATAATCCTTTGGGTATACACCCAGTAATGGGATTGTTGGGTGAAATGGAATTTCTATTTCTAGGTCCTTGAGGAATTGTCACACTCTCTTCCACAATGGTTGAACTAATTTACACTCCCACCAACAGTGTAAAAGTGTTCCTATTTCTCCACATCCTCTCCAGCATCTGTTGTCTCCAGATTTTTTAATGATCGCCATTCTAACTGGTGTGAGATGGTATCTCAATGTAGTTTTGATTTGCATTTCTCTAATGACAAGTGATGATGAGCATTTTTTCATGTTTGTTGGCGTCATATATGTCTTGTTTTGTAACGTGTCTGTTCATATCCTTTGCCCACTTTTGAATGGACCTGTTTGTTTTTTTCTTGTAAATCTGTTTTAGTTCTTTGTAGATTCTGGATATTCGCCCTTTGTCAGATGGGTAGATTGCAAAAATTTTTTCCCATTCTGTTGGTTGCTGGTTCACTCTGATGATTGTTTCTTTTGCTGTGCAGAAGCTCTGGAGTTTGATTAGGTCCCATTTGTCTATTTTGGTGTTTGTTGCCAATGCTTTTGGTGTTTTAGTCATGAAGTCCTTGCCTATGCCTATATCCTGAATGGTTTTGTCTAGGTTTTCTTCTAGGGTTTTTATGGTGTTAGGTTTTATGTTTAAGTCTTTAATCCATCTGGAGTTAATTTTAGTGTAAGGTGTCAGGAAGGGGTCCAAGTTTCTGCTTTCTGCACATGGCTAGCCAGTTTTCCCAACACCATTTATTAAACAGGGAATCCTTTCCCCCATTGCTTGTTTTTGTCAGGTTTGTCAAAGATCAGATGGTTGTAGATATGTGGTGTTGCCTCTGAGGCCTCTGTTCTGTTCCATTGGTCTAGATAGTATACATTTTTATAATTAACTTATTCGATCATTAGTTATTAGATGCACATCTACTTCAAGTACTGTGGGCCTAGAGACATAAAGACAACTAAGAAATTGTTTTGCTTGTATGAAGATCACATGGGAACCGATAAAAAGACAGATGATTGAACAGTGGCGGCACCCTGTGGAGAGGAAGAAATGAGAGTAGAAGGCGAAGACAGTGAACTGTGTTAGATGATGTCTCAGGGAAGCTGGACAGGGGGTCCTAGTATGTGTAGAGGAGGGTTCAGCTGAACTGGACCAGCTTCCCATTTTACCAGCCAGGAAAAGGAAGAAAGCCTGGGAAAAACTCCATTGGTGTAAAAATTAACACATTAAAGGAAGTGAGAAAGGTAAAACATAAGATAATAAGGAAGAACATATTTTTAGTTGTAATGTCTTTGAATGAATACCTGATATGAGTGTTTTCTATTATTTCCTCTTAGGAAAATAGAAGAATCTTTGCTGGTGCCTGAAACAAAATTAATTCCTTTTCCTTAAATAACCTAAGTTTAAATATGGGTCTTATTTCCATCAAGAATCATAGCATTTTACAACTGGAAAGAACCTTAATGGAAATTTAGCCTAACTCATTAATTTTACAGATAAGGAGACCAATGGCTAAAAATTGTTTTCCCAGTTATTTAAGAAGCAGAAGTATTTTTAGTAGGGACGAGGTTTTGCCATGTTGGCTGGGCTGGTTATGAACTCCTGACTTCAGGTGATCCACCCTCCTCAGCTGACAGAGCGAGACTTGTCTAAAAAAAAGAAAGAAAGGAAAGAAACAGAAGTGTGAGGCTGGAAAGTAGGGCTCTTTATTCTGATTCCAATGGTCTTACTCTTACAGACTTTCTAAAGACACAGAATAAAGAAACAATGCAATTATCCAATAGCAGGTTCTAAAACATGGGTTAAAAAAAGAGAGAATGATAGTTAATCCTGCTCTTTCACCCAAATAAGAGGCCAGTTCAGAGAGTTTGAATATCCAGATGTGGTTGACGTAAGGAACTGGGAATAAAAAAGGGGAAGATAAGAACATTCAAGTGGGGAGGGAAGAGAGAAAAGGAAAGAAAATAAGAAAAAAGCAGAGAGGAGGCAATGAGAGAACAATCTCAAGATACTCATGGCTTTGGATATTGGATACGTCACTTTATTTTTTAAATTTAATTAATGAATCAATTAATTAATCAAAAAAAAATTTTTTTTTTTTGAGATGGAGTTTTGCTCTTGTTGCCCAGGCTGGAGTACATGATCTTCATCTCCTGGGTTCAAGCGATTCTCCTGCCTCAGCCTCCAGAGTAGCTGGGATTACAGGCATGTGCTACCGTACCCGGCTCATTTTTGTATTTTTAGTAGAGATGTGGTTTTGCCATGTTGGCCAGGTTAGTCTTGAACTCCTGACTTCAGGTGATCCATCCACCTTGGCCTCCCAAAGAGCTGGGATTACAGGTGTGAGCCACCATGCCCGGCCTGGATACGTCACTTTAAAGAGAATGTTGCCAAGTCTGTGGGATCAAAACAACAACAACAAAAAACAACAACAAACAAATGACTTCTGGTCAAGTTGGAAATTCCAGACATCTAGAAATAACGTCAATTCAAGGACAGAATCAAATTCCTGTCGTCATCTTCTGAGAATATTCCAAGTGGGAGGTCCAGATCTGAGGTCCACACACTCTTACAGATTTTCCCAGTTTGGTTCCTGTTTCTCCCAGTTTTCCATGTTGCTTTTATTTGTTGTTTGAGGGTGTTTGGACGTTTTACTGGGAGAGTTGCTGGCAAGCTTACTTGCTTTAGACAGGCCTGTTATGCCTCCTGTGGGACAGCTCTCCTGGGAGGCTGTGTGTGAGCCCAAACAAGGGCTGGAGGGGGGTTAAGATCTGTTGTTCTCTGACTTCTCTTCTCTTCTGTTTTCTCTTTCCTCTTTTCGTTGCTGCTTCCCCTTTCTCTCTTTTCCTCTCTTTCTCTTTTAACTGTGGATTAAGATTTTCTGCATCCGTCTCCTACTGCCTCATATGACTAAAACTCCTTCTTGTTGATTAATGGTTTCAGTTGTTTGTATCTTCACCCTTCTCCCTCCAGACAAAGAGGTTTTTGTCTATTCTGGGGATGGGAAATGGTGGGGTGTGGGTGATGGTAACAGAAAAAAAACTTTTATTTTTTTTGAGACAGGGTCTCACTCTGACACCCAGGCTGGAGTACATTTGGCACGCTCTCAGCTTACTGCAGCCTCTGTCTCCTGGGCTCAATCAATCTTCCCACCTCAGCCTCCTGAGTAGCTGGGACGTGCACCACCAAACCTGGCTAGTTTTTGTATTTTTTTGTAGAGACGGAGTTTGCCATGTTTCCCAGGTTGGTCTTGAACTCCTGGGCTCAAGCAATCTGCCAACCTCGTTCTCCTAAAGTACTGGGATTACAGGCATGAGCTGCTTTGCTAAGCCAAGGAACTTTTTCTTTTTCTTTCTTTCTTTCTTTTTTTTTTGAGACAGAGTCTTGCTCTGTTGCCCAGGCTGGAGTGCAATGGCAGGATCTCCCCTCACTGCAACCTCTGCCTTCTGGGTTCAAGTGATTCTCCCACCCCAGCCTCCCAAGTAGCTGGGATTACAGGCACCTGCCATCATGCCTGGCTAATTTTTGTATTTTTGAAGAGATGGGGTTTCACCACGTTAGCCAGGCTGGTCTTGAACTCCTGACCTCAGGTGATATGCCCGCCTCGGCCTCTCAAAGTGCTGGGATTACAGGCTGAGCCACCACGTCCAGCCTCAGCCAAGAAACTTTTAAGAAGCTAAAATGTGATCCCATAGCTCTCTGTGTTTGTTGGAATGACAACATGGAACATGGCTCAGGCAATGCTCCTGCTCAGCACCCTGAATGAGGAGGTGTCTCAGGGGAAGTGTTAGGGAGAATTACAAGTTAACACTTCACAATATCGTCTCGGCACAAATACCCATTATTCTCTGTTTCTGAAGAAAAGGGGAACTGTATTGAGAGCTGTACTTCACACCTTTTTTTCCAAATACATTGCCGATTCCAATTTTGTCCAGAGAGTAGAACTCCATTGTCTAATGAGTTTACCAATGTGCTCAAGCTTTTCGTTTGAACATACTGAAATCTCCTTTATGGCCTTGAACTCTATAGTCTACGTGTTTATATTTGCTGGAAACTCTCAAGCAGAGTCTGATGGAATGATATGGTAAGGGAATGGAGGCAAAGGCAGGGTCTGAGGGAATAAAGCTAATGTGAACTCCCAATCAGTGCTACCAGAGCATGAGAAACGGTGGCCAGCCAGACTCAAAGGGTCATGGAGGGCTCTCTGGCGGAGATGACATTTTAAATGATCCAGGAAGGATGATTGGGAGTAGCACAGTCTGGTGTCCTGCTGAGGAAGCATGGCCACACCTGTAGTCCATGCAGCAGAGGAGCATCAAAGTGACTTCAGGATGTCTCCTGGTAGTTATGGTTTTAGGTGGCTGCATAGCTTATAGGCTTTCTTCTTCTCTAGGATGAATGGTGGAAGGTTCATCCTAGAGTTACTGGCAAAGAATGGGTCTGCAGTGACCTCAATCCTTGCCTCCTCAGAAGAAATAATTCAGCTGAGGAGCATAAGGCAGAAAAAGAGGCTGGGGCAAGTTTCAGAGCAGAGGAGTGAAAGTTTATGTAAAAAGGCTTTAGAACAGGAAAGGACCCTAGGAAGAGACCCAAGTGGGCACTGAGGTCAAGTGCAGTGTTTACCTTGATCCTAGGGCATTGTAGGTGGGCCCCTTTACCATGATTCTTCCCTTAGGGTGGGCTGCCTGCATGCGCAGTGCCTTCCTTATGCTCAGTGGGCACAGGGCAATGTGTTTAGGAAGTTGTTCGCATGCCCATCTGAGGCTTTCTTCCCTTTTCCAGTGGCGTGTCCCCAGAAGGTGATATTCCGCCGTGTTGTCTCTTAATGTGCATTCCCCCGGGTTCACTTGCCCAATACCTGAGATTTTATTGGAAGCCCCTTTTGCTTCTCCCACGCACCTGCATTCAACTAATGCTTTAATGCAACAGGTGTGGACCATCAGGCAATGGCCTCTTCTTGACCCTGGCTGCCAATTTATCATCTTTAGAGAGGCAAAGTGGTAACAGCTGAACCATCACCCAACATTCCTAGCGGGGTCAGGGCAAGCCCTCTCTTGCCCGGCTTGTGCCTCTCTAACTCCCCGTAACAACGTTGACCCGTGGATGAACAGTTTTCATGGTTGTGTTCCTACTCTGTGACCCTGTCAGGTAAGTTATAGTGATGAATCCCTGGCTTAGGCTAAGCCCTTCTAGTTTCAAATACCTGAAATTTCATAGTTTGAGTTGAGGCGAAAGGACTGTTGGGAGATGGGAACTGAGTTGCTAGTGGCTGTGCTCTAGAAGGAAGTTTTATAAGCACTGGGGCTGGTGCTGGGGCTGCCTGTTCACCTACGTTCCAACATGTTAAACTTGCTGAGTTGGTGGTAGATGCCAGTATTCTCCTAATTAATTCATTTTTGATGGTTGTTTTTACAAACAATTTCCAGTTTTTAAAAATACCTTAGCTGATTAACTGCCCACAAATCTGTCATTCAAAGTTAGCCCATGTGTTCCTAGTACTGTGACTTTTCTCAGATTAAGGAAATGGTTCTTAAACTTTAGATGACATCAGACTCGCCTAGAGGGTTTGTTAAAACAGATTGCTGGAACACCTGCCCCTCGCCGCCTGCAGAGATTCATTTGATTCATCAAGTCTTGGGTGGGGCATGAGAATTTAAATTTCTGTCTTGAATAAGTTTTTAATAATGCTTATGTTGCTGGTCAGAGAACCATATTATCAGAAACACTGATTTATGAAGTAATAGCTTTTGAAGAATTCTGTAAAAATAAAAACACATTATGGGATGCATTACACTTAAGTGTTTATGTTTGTATGGTATAAAAGTCCAATGTCAAGACCTTTAACACCTTAGCATAAATGGGATAATATTCATTTCTAATGGGAAGATTATGGATTTAGGTACAGTTGTGGTGATCCTATGTCCCGAATTATCCTGATATACCAATTTCAAGTAATTTTATTCCTTTCAATAAATTTGGGCCATCGTATTCATAATTAAACAGAATTTAATATGTATAGTCTGATAAGATAGTTCATTTAAACATGTTCACAGAACAATAAAAAATATCTATTGTTAGGTCACAGGTCCCAGTTTTTTGTTTACCAAGGAATACCATCACTATGGCATACAAAGAAAATTTGACTAAAGGAAGAGAGAAAGGGAAGTCCAAAGCAGAGGTCACCAGAAAGATGTTCCCAGCGGGATTGGGTGTGGTATAGTATGAAGGTGTGTCACTTAGCATTTGCCCAGAGAAGCAGGACCAGTAGGGAGGGATGACCTCCACCGCACAGGACAAAATTATTGTCTGCAGGTGGAATTCATTCTTCTCACAAGGAAGGTTCAGGCCTGATTTCCAACTGATTAAGCTAGGCCCACACACGTTGTCCAGGATAATCTCCCTTAATTAAAGTTAACTGAACAGGGACTTTAAATCTGCAAAATCATTTCAAAGCAACAGCTAGATTAGTGTTTGAATACCTGGAGACTACAGCTTACCTGGTTGACATCAAGCCATTACAGAAGGTATGAACTATACTCAGAGAGGGTGCCAGGAAGGGTAGAAGAATGGTTCTGAGGGCCGGGAGCACCAATCTTCTCTTAGTTTCAGTTTTGGAAACAGAATATACTCTGTATTTAGCAATTGCCTTGTAATAGACTTGAAGAGTGAGAAAAAAAAAAAATCCCTTAATAGTAGTTTCTGCAAATGTGTGAAAGCTGAATGTGAGGAGAAAAAGTTGTTTTCAGGAACTAGGAGCTGGTTCACCTTTAAAAAGAAAATCAGCTGCCTCTAGCAAAGTGGAATTGCGGTATTGTCCTGGATAGTAATTTGCACTAGTAAATTTATCACCAACCTGGCAGGGGGAGATGCTGAAGACAAAAGCTTTTATCTCTCAGTAACTCAGTAATGAAGCCTCAGAAAGGCAGCTGAGGAGCGTGTGCTCGGATGGCAAAGTTGCCTGCCCTTTGATCTCTGAGCACATGGCTAGAGTTGGACAGATGGATCACAGTTAATTTTAGCATATCATAAAAATGACTGCGGGTCCCAGGGAGGTTCCATGGACTATTAATTAAAGATTCAGCCTTAATGTAAAATTCCATGATTACCAGGGAATCAATCACTTAGCAATGTCAGGTAAGTTGCTGTGCAAGGAAAGTAAGATCTCAGGACCCCCAATTCACTAAAGCCAAAAGGGAAAAGTTAGGTTGAGAATTTGAGTCATGCAAAACAAACACGCACACAAACAACAGCAACAAAACTACCTTTGCTTGTGTTCCTAAACAAATAGTTATAGGGTAGGAGGCCACATGTTTCTGCAGGGGGCCTCTCTCACTCTGACAGTGTAAGTGAACAGCTTATCTTCACAGTATGGGACAAGAGGAAACTGGAAATCATTCCTGTCCACCCTGAGATGAATGCATATTTGACTTCTTCCTCTACTCTATGTTTATTCTATCTTAGGTAAAGTGCAGATTTACTGAATGTGAGATGAATATGTAATTGACTGTTCCCTCTACCCCTCCTTTTCATATGTGGATTCTTTGAGCCTAATCGAAGCATCACAAGAATATGACCATATCCTCCCTCTTTTTCTTCTTTCCCCCTTTCCCACTGCCCACTTTTTTTTCCCTTTAAATATTGAAACTCTCAAAGTCCTCTTTGGAAAAAGTATGGGGCACAGATTCTACTGGGACTGGTGTCTCTTTTTCCTGGATGCATCCTTAGTGTGGACCAAACAAAACTCTAAATTGATTGAGACTCAACTCCAGTCATTTTGTTCGGTGTTATACTCCTAAGAACTTGGAACACAATCTAATTTTCATCTCCGAGAGTCAGAAATTAATGCCACATCCACAGCAGCTGGAGTGGATAATTGTGTGTTTGATGAGAGCCACCCTGAGAGCCTACCACAGAGCTGAGTGGTTAACAGATAAATGCTGTTGCTGAAGGACAGGAGAAAATGCTGCTTATATAAAGTATACCTTTCAGAGGAAAACTACCTGAGAAGGGGTGGAGTCCACAAGAAAAACCTCAAATTATAGCACACATGAAAGAAAATAAGCCAGCAGTTAGAGGAATGGAAAGGTAGCACTGCCTTAGCTCCTCTTCCAAAGCCTTTCCCTTCTTGGTACCTTATATTATAGCCTCGTAACACCATTTTTATGCCCTATGGATATCCAAAGGTTTTTCTCAAATCTTACCTCTTTGGTTTTTGGTCTGCCATTGATCCTTTCCCTGCCAACCTTATTGTTTTAAAATTTACCTCTCCTAGGAGTAGTACTCTTGGGAATCTATTTCTAATTCTCCAACTTCTGAGAGATACTCTGAAAACAATGTTGATGCTGACTGTGGAATTCATTCAGTGGTAGATCTTAGAATATAACATCACATCACTGTAATCCCAGCCATTTGGGAGGCCAAGTCGGGCAGATCACCTGAGGTCAGGAGTTCGAGACCAGCCTGGCCAGCATAGTGAAACGCTATCTGTATTAAAAATAGAAAGATTAGCCAGATGTGGTGCCTGTAATCCCAGCTGCTTGGGAGGCTGAGGCAGGATAATCTCTTGAACCTGGGAGGCAGAGGTTGCAGTGAGCCGAGATCACGCCACTGCACTCCAGCCTGGGTGACAGAGACTCTTTCTCAAAAATCATAATAATATCAAGTTTCTCTTGGTTTGATATGGAAATTTAGCTGTCCTTCTTTCTAGCAGAAGAAGGGTGGGGATGCAGACACCTTGCTCCATTTCCTGGGAAAGAGAACTGATTCTTTGGCTGCTTGTGATGGTCTTTGATGGGCATCCTAGAATGGATGAATAATTATTGTTGTTGTTATTTTTGCCTATCTGAGCATCATTCCCATTGCATTGATAACTTGGGGGGGGGTAGCTTAAAAGGTCTGTTTTCAATATTATATTAAAAAAAGATATTAAAACCAACACTGAAAAAAGTTATGTGAGTTTCCCAGTAGCAGACAAGGGTCTTGATACGTATCACTTAGAAGTATGACAAACTGACAGAAATGAATAGCTCCTTGTGGGCGTCCAGACAACGGGGCACATGACTAGGGATTTTCACAGCTGTGGATCTTTTCTGTTATACTGTAAATCACGTAAACATGCAACTACCTATCTGTACCTTAATAGACTTGTTATTTTGTTCATTACAAAGAGGCATTACACTAATGCAGGAATAGAAAAATAGAATGCATGTAGGTCAACATGTGGCATCTCTGAATTTTATCACTTTTTGAATTAACCAAGTGTTAAGTATTTAACTGATGGCCTAGGTCAATGGAATTCTACTGAACTTTATGATCTTGGATAAGTCACTTAATTTCTCTTCTGAGTGTTGGGTTACTTATACAATTGACAGGTTAAATTACATTGTCTTTCAGCACTAAGGTTTTATGATCATCTATAGTCCATAGATAATATGACATCTATGGGAAATAAGATCTAAGTTAGATGGTTCATCATTGCTGGGGAAATACAAAACCAACAATGATTCTGACAGCATGATTAGCATCCCTGAAGGATGGATTATACCAAGACTTATTTATGCACAAGCAAGGGATTGTTTAGGTGCCCTCGATGATTATGGTCATTATCTTCAACTGGCTTTATCACAGGGAGAACTGCAGCTTTTGGTCATTTCTAAGAGATTTAAATCATTTTAATGGGACTTATAATTCCACATCAAATCATGACTAGCAATAAGATAAAGTTCAAGAGGCTTAAACATTACCATAAGAGCAGAGAAAGGAATCTGTAGCAAATCCACAAGTTAATGAGATGCCTGATGTGGGAGTGTGTATTTTCTAAGAAAAACCATTCCTGTGAGTGATACTGATCCCAAACTTCAGAGAAATCATGAGGGTCTTGGAAACTTTCCTGCTGGCTAACCTGCCAGAGAATTACTTTGCCAATCCCTCAAATATTTGCTCCTGCTTGTTTCTTTTCCAATTGCAGTTGTTGACATTCCTCTGCCCAGCTACCTCCTCACATTCCACTTATGTATATATTTTTCTTAGCTTCCTCCTTCCCCTGCTGTATTTGAGGCACACCTAACAACTCTCTTTCATTGCTATTTATTTATATTGCTAAAAACTATGGAAAACATATGTAGATTGACAAAAGTAACTGATCTCAGAGAATGACTCTTAAAATATACTGAGGTAATTGATATGGTTTGGCTGTGTCCACACCCAAATCTCATCTTAAATTGTAGCTTCCATAATTCCCACGTATTGTGGAAGGGACCTGGTGGGAATTAATTGAATCATGGGGGTGATTTCCCCCATGCTGTTCTTGTGGTAGTGAATAAGTCTCACGAGATCTGATGGTTTTATAAGGGGAAATCCCTTTCATTTGTTTTTCATTCTCTCTTGTCTGCCACCATGTAAGACGTGCCTTTCACCTTCTGCCTTGATTATGAGGCCTCCCCAGCCATGTGGAACTGTAAGTCCATTAAACCTCTTTTCTTTATAAATTAACCAGTCTAGGTATGTGTTTATCAGCAATATGAAAACAGACTAATACAGTGATGGTCTCTAGAATTCTCTGAATTGTAAACAAGGCTACACATACATTCTGGTAGCCTCCTTTCTAGATTCCTTCTATGACTGTTTCCTACTTCTTTTGTTAGTATTTTCTTTTTTTTTTCCCCTAGTCCTGTCTATGTTAGGCACTTGCTGGGGATGCTCAGAAGTCACAGCCTAAGGTCCAGTAGGTCTGGTCCTGTTGTCCCTGGACTGTGCTAGTCTTACCTTCCTGTTTTTTATTTTTCTAGCACTCCTTTACTAACCTTTAGGCTAATTTTTTTTTATTGACCTTAGTCTAAATGGCATGTTGGAAGATGAAATGGCGTTTATAATGTGATCATTTTTGGATTAATTTTTAGGTTATTATTTCCTCTCTTAGCCTTGACCCTTGGGGATGCCAGTTTTATTTACTGGTTCTGTTACTGGTGGAGGGTGTCCAGGTTCTTGGTGTCTTGGACAAATAATTGGACAAAACGCACAAATCAAAGAATGAATGAAACAACAAAAGCAGAGATTTATACAAATCAGAAGCACACTCCACAAGGTAGGAGCAGGCTGAGTAAGCAGCTCAAGGACCTGGTTACAGAATTTTCTGGAGTTTAAATACCCTCTAGAGACCTCCCTTGGTTACCTGATGTACCCCCCTATGCAGAGCGGTTAAAGCAACTGCAAAATTATTTACTTGGTGTATACACTATGCTAATGAAGAGGATGTTTCCTGTCATTGCTGAAGTAGAGTTACAAAATTGTTTACTTGGACTTAGAAGGCTAGGTTGGTGTTTTTTCATCTAATTTAGTTCTAGAAGTCCTTAGGTTCCCTGCCTCTAGACCCTATTTCCTGCCTCAGTTCCTAGTTCCAATCCCTGGTTCTGGTTAAAAGTTTTCTACAGGCCACCTGAACTTTAGACGAAAGGTTCTTTCCAGTGATGTGCTGGTAAATGTTTAACAACTTCCTCTTAGAAGAAGAAGAAAAACCTTATTTGTAGCATTTGCCAATATCTATGGTATAAATACTACCACTATGGTCAATTTCAAAATCCCAGTGTGATGCATGGCACTCAGAATTGGAAAGAGATGCACGTAACTGACTCTCACTAGCTGGCTCTCTCAGCCCCTTAATCAGTTCTCTAACTCATTTATGGAATGGAGAAAGCAACTTAATTCTTTCTTGATTTTTGTATTTTGTCATTCCTCACCCCTCCTCCCACCATCCCTGGAAGACATGCCAGGCTGATCTCATAGTTCTTCTGATGATTTTTAGTATTAAAATATTCACTAAAGTCTAACACAATTGCTTATTCAAGTTAAAACTTCTTCCCTATTCCAGTTTGTACTTGACCTCGTCTGTAAACCTACTATTGAGCAGAACACCATGTACCAGTTACCAATGCCAGAGGAAGATTCCAACTATCTAGAGAATAGACAAGATCATAATGCCAGTCACCTGTAATAGAAATCCAAACACTTCTGCCCACTGTATCTTAGTATTGGAGTCACCAAGGAAAATGCAATATTGTCCAGCACTGGCCGGAGCAACGCTTTCACTCACATAGAGAAGAGTCAGGATGAGATCAGCTCCAACAATATATATGAGTCTTGCACGGCTATTGGGATCCTCTGGCAGCCAATGCAGGGCCAGAGGCCTTCACATACCCATCTTGTGCTGCAGTAGGAGGACGCTGACCCTTCCCAGGTGGGGGCCTGAAATACTGAAAGCTGGGGGTGTGTTTGAGGGCCATTGACACACATGCTTAAGACTAATAAAGGAGCACACACTGAGCCTGGAACTGGTGAAGGAAGTGTTCCAGGCTCAAGGCCCATTCTTATGGGGCAGAGCATGGGGACTGCCTTTCATCTCTATTTTCTTTTCTTGCTCTTTTACTCCTCACACACAACCCACCCATGGTGCTTCCTGTTTCTCCAGGGTTAAAGACTGTAGTGGTGCAGGGTATTGGTGAGTGGGCGAGAAGGCCTTATTTCCCTGCTTGACTTGGTGGTGCTAGGAGTAGCAGATGTCCCTAGCTGCCTCTTTCTCTTATAGTCCTCCCTGAGGACCTCCAATTCCAGTTTTCTGGCAAGCAGCTTCCTCTTTTAGTTGGCTATTTTCTGTTTCCCCTCAGATCCTGGATCTGACTGTCTACATCTAGCCTCTTTATTCACTTTTGTCCTCTTAAACTCTAGACATATATCTGACAACAGTAAATCCTGCCTTTTGGCTCTGTTGTAGGCAGGCTGCTTCAGGTACTCTCTCTCCTTTGGACTTTCTAAGAGTGAGGCTGGTACCATCCCGGAAGTTGAAGGGACACATATCCTCCATCTGGTTCCCTTAAAGCCATCTTCTCTTCACTACAGGTGAGGAAAGGAAGTGCCACAACACAGAACACCAGACACATTCCTCATTTCCAATCTCTTCAGCCTCCTGTGAATCCCCAAATATCTGAGACAGGTCTCAATCAATTTAGAAAGTTTATTTTACCAAGGTTAAGGATGCACCTGTGGCACAACCTCAGGAGGTCCTGACGACATGTGCCCAAGGTGGTTAGGGGACAGCTTGGTTTTATACGTTTTAGGGAGACATGAGACGTCAATCAATATGTGTAAGATGTACATTGGTTTGGTTTGGAAAGGCAGGACAACGCTAAGAACGGGGGTTGGGGGAAGGTTTCCAGGTCGTAGTATGTAAGTGACCAATTGTTGCATTCTTTTGAGTTTCTGATTGATCTTTCCTAAGGAGGCAGTCAGACATGCATTTATCGCAGTAAGCGGAGGGGATGGCTTTGAGTTTATCTTGGTAGCTGTCCAGTTTATCTTAGTAGCTATCTGTTTTAGGAATAGAATGGGAAGCAGGTTTGCCCTAAGCAGTTCCCAGCTTGACTTTTCCCTTTGGCTTAGTGATTTTGGGGTCCCAAGATTTATTTTCCTTTCACACTCCTCATGAGGATTCCCTTTCAAATAGTTCCTTCCTTTGAACAAATAATTTCATTCCTGGGAATCAGTCCTAGGGAACTAAGCCCAAATCATGAAAAGCTTTTTGCTCAAAGATATTCTTTTCATCTTTTTTAAAGCTTTTCCTAACATGCTCTTATGGGGGCAGGTGACTGGCAGAGGCTGTTAAAACTGGTTGTAGCCACATATAGGGTCCTTGGGAGGGAATTTAGGGTCTCAGGTGAAAATATGAGGCAGGAAGGTTCACATTTTAACATTCTGCTACAAATCATTTCTTGGATCCCACCAAAGACCTCTTTATTAAGTCTGTATTCCTCACATTCTTCTCTCTGGCTAGACTAATTCCCTTCTGTGACTTTTTGTATCTTTACAATTATTTTCTGGTGGCTGCCTTTGGCAGCCCTGCAAGTTTACCACACCTACTAACTTTCTGGTCTATCTCAACCCTCACAGGCATTTTTTTTTTTTCATTTTTGGCCCATAACCGTTGCCAGAATATTTTCTTTTCTTTTTTAAACAAATTAGATTTTTCATCAAGATTACTAAAATTAATTTTGATGTAGTATCACCCATAGTAATTTTGTATATGTTACAATTCATGATAAATTAGCCAGAGTATTTTTTCACAAGTTCCTACCCACTGCATATTTTTATCATCTAACACATAGTAAGCATGTCAGTCTGTTAGATTCAACGCGAGTGCTCAAAGAAGTCTTTGTAACTATACTATAGATTTTGATAATTCATTCATGGTTCCAATACATGGCATTTTATATGCAACATCGTGAATGGGTTTCATTTTAAGCATTCTTTAAATATGGAGCTTGTGAATTACAAAATAATCTTTTATTTTACAGCAGAACACTTCAGTTCTTAGGGAAACTAATCATTGATCTTATTTAAAAGAACTAGCTTTTCAAGAACACCTAAAAATTTAGTTCTCATTAAATTAATTAACTTGTAACCTTAGGATTATCTAACTCTCAATCTGGAATGTCCTGTCAGGACAGTGAAATATTAAACATATTTAGGGGTTATAAATATATGAAGAGAGGAAGCAAGTGATAGTATTGGAAACTTCAAATATATTGGGATTACATTATATTAATGTATTTAATTGGTATCTTTATAAATCATATATGGATTATATTATAATCCATATATCATATATGGATTTTAGGACTAGAATGGGAAGCAGGTTTGCCCTAAGCAGTTCCCAGCTTGATCTTTCCCTTTGGCTTTGTGATTTTGGGGTCCCAAGATTTATTTTCCTTTCATACTCCTCATGAGGATTCCTTTTCAAATAGTCCTCTCTTTGAACAAAGAATTTTATTTCTGGGAATCAGTCCTAAGGAACTAAGCCCAGATAATGGGCTAAGCCAAATATATTTAATTAATTATAATATAATATATATAAATATATAATCAGATATGTAAATATATCTAATTATATATTATAATTAGAAGCCTTAAACACAAAAGAAAAATTAAATTTTATAAAAGAGTACATGAAGCTAAATATAATTTAAACATAAATATATTTGGTTAGATTTTCTTTGTAATCCTACAAGTACTTAGGTTAGACAGTATAATAAAATAGAATGTCCATGTGCATAAATATCACAATTTGAAGTTAGTAGAAATGACCGAATGGGTCAGGCCTGGTGGCTCATGCCCAGCACTCTGGGAGGCCAAGGCAGGCGGATCACTTGAGGCCAGGAGTTTGAGACCAGCCTGGCCAACATAACGAAACCCCATCTCTATTAAAAATACAAAAATTAGCTGGGCATGGTGGTGCATGCCTGTAATCTCAGCTACTCAGGAGGCTAGACATAAGAATCACATGAGCCTGGGAAGCAGAGGTTACAGTGAGCTGAGATGCCGCCATTGCATTCTAACCTGGGTGACAGAGGGAAACTGTCTCAAAAAACATAAATAAGTAAAGTAACCTGAATAATAAATAATTTTAAAAAATTTAAAAAACTGTAAGAGATTATCTAATGATGAAAAGTAAAATTGTAGCAAATGAAAGATGTACATTTTATCAGTTGGTAGGGTTAAATAGTAAAAAATTATCTTTTCTCAAATTAATCATTTTAGTATTATAATTCATAGTTCAGAGAGGGTACTTTTGAGTGAAACTTTGTAAAAAAAAATTAAAAATTCTTTTTTTTTTCTTAAAAAGAATATTAATGAGTGGTGGAGAATTGTACCATATATTAAGACCTATTATGAAGCTTGGATACTTTAAGCAGTGTGGGCTTGATACAGGATAATCACTAGAACTAGATAGTTCAGGTGGACTCTATGATAGGTAAGCTTCAATATATGATAAAGGAGATACCACAAACTGATGGTTAAAGAAAATGATATTTAATATGTGTTGTTGGGACAACTAGTTATCTGTTATGTGTTGTTGGGACAACTAGTTATCTGTTTACAAAAAAAGATATCTTTGAATTCTTACCTCTTACCATACACCACCCAAAAATCTACAAGAATAAAAGAGACTGAGGAAAAAACCATATAAATTTGAAAGTTTGGAAGAAAACTATCAAATCTCTATTGGGGGAAGATTTACTAACTTAAAAATAATGGAAAAACTGTAAGGGCAGAGATGGATGTTAATACTATAAAAATAAAAACTTATGCCTATAAAAAATCAAAGGACAAATACTTTGGACATTTTTTGAATCAATTGTGAATCACATTCATTTTCTTTCTTATAAAAAACCACAGAAATCAATAATGGAAACTTTAAAATAATGATAGATAATGTGTAAAAATCATTGCTAGAAAGTCATAAAAGATGAGCAACATCTAATAAATGAAAATATGAAAACATTTTCAACACCATGGTGATCAAAGACTTGCAAATTAAGATCAGAAGAAAATAGTGCTTCTTCCCAGCAAATTCACAAACATGAGTTTTTTTTTTTTTTTTGAGACGGAGTTTCGCTCTTGTTACCCACTCTGGAGTGCAATGGTGCGCGGTGGCTCACGCCTATAATCCCGGCACTTTGGGAGGCCAAGGCGTGTGGATCACGAAGTCAAGAGATTGAGACATGAGTGTTTTTAATGAGACTGTTTACTGCTAATAACTTAAGGGTACCTTCTATAGGGAAG
Source organism: Ateles fusciceps (assembly GCA_036589455.1). Taxonomy (NCBI): domain Eukaryota; kingdom Metazoa; phylum Chordata; class Mammalia; order Primates; family Atelidae; genus Ateles; species Ateles fusciceps. The sequence continues at coordinate 12,018,195 of JAZHEH010000222.1, forward strand.
TGCCAATTGTTGCAAATCTTTTGGAAAAACTTTGATAACGTATACCAAAAACCTTCAAATGTTTCTTCCCTTTGAACTAATAACTCTATTCCTGGAAATTTACCCCAAGAAACTAAGACCAAATGAAAAAGCTTCTGTTTAGGGATATTCTTTTCTAGCTTAAAGTGATAGTAAAAATTGGTAACCATTTTAACATGCCATATAGTAAAATAAATGAGGTCAGGAATCAGCATTCAATGAGATATGATATAATTGTTTTGAAATGCTTTTGTAAAAATTTAAATAGGAGAAATGGTCATGCCATAATATTAAGAGAGCAAGGTACTTTCATTATATGTTATGAACATTTATATAAAGGAGTTCCATATACAGAATGATCACAATTACATAAAAATGAAAAGGAAAAAGGAATAAAACAAAACCCCAAATTCCATTTAGATAAATGAATAAAGAAAATCATTCCACCAAGTGTTAACATTTATATTGTTTTTGCTGTATAGTGGGAGGATGGTTGGTTTTTTTTTTCTCCCTTTTTTTTCTGTTGTTTTCCCTAATGAGCATGTATTACTTTTAGAATGGACAAAGAAAGTTTTGAAATGTAGTATACTCACACATAATGGTTTCCCTGTATTGATCTACATAAATGTGTGATTTTATTAAGCAGACATCCATTCGTACAAAAATCTACTTCCTATTACAGTTTGTCACTTGAGGCAGTTATTAAGGTCCTTCCCACCTTAAAGAATATAAACCTATTTCTTTAGTTCTGCAGCCTAAGTTAAAAGGTGAAGTAAGTGCTAACATTTCTTTTTTAAAGAAAGAACATCAGTTTTAGCACAGACTTTCTACCTAGCACTGAAAATATCACTGGGAAATTGTAGTCCTTAACCTAAAAGCTTAAAATCTCAATTATATGGATGAATCAGTTTAGACTCATGAATAAAGTGAAAAGGTCTTAAAAACTGCAAAAAGGCCTGGACAATAAAATGAATCGCTTTGAGGTTAGCTATTTTTACAGGAAATGAGATTTTTTTTTTCGAATATTTAAAAGAGTGAATGGTACGACTAGAAATCATTCCAACAGTGTGGGAAAAAATAGGGCTATAAATAAAATGAAGAAACGAGTAAGCAATTAGGAAATGGAAAAGAAAACTGAAGCAAGAATAGAGGCTGAAAAACCAGCAGTGGATTCAAGATGGGAATCTGTAAGTACAGTCAAAAGACGACATACACCAGGAGAAAGGACCCTCTTCATAATGTGTGAACCTACGTGATTTTCAGAATCTGGTTTTATATACTGTAAAAGAGGATTATAAGTAAGGGCCTTTAGAAAGAAATAATTTTTTGCTGCTCTTTCTATTTTATTTTATTTTGAGATGGGGTCTCACTCTGTTACCCAGGCTGGAGTCAGTGGCTCGATCCTGGTTCATTGCAAGCTCAACTTCCCCTGGCTCAAGTGATCCTCCTGCCTTAGCCTCCTGAGTAGCTAGAACTACAGGTGCAGGCTGCCACACCTGGCTAATTTTTAAATTTTTTTGTACAGTTGGGGTTTTGCCATGTTGCCTAGGCTGGTCTCAGACTCCTGAGCTCAAGAGATCCTCCCACCTTGGCCTCGCGAAGTGCTGGGATTACAGGTAGGAGCCACCATGCCTGGCCGCTACTATTTCCAAAAGTAATAACATGAATAATTATTAGACATAATAATATAATTTCCAGATTCTAATAACTCATTTTGAAAAATATGGTTTTCACAGCTGATATTGAAGGACTACAGATTGTTAAACAGATATTAACCCTAGCAAAGGTATGATGCCTTCATAGAGTCAACCTAAAAACACAGATAGAGAGAAAAAACCCAGTCTAGTGAGAATTTCTAAAACTGGATTGTCCTTTAGTTTTTTTAAAAAGTGCTTTTATGTGCAACAGCTACAAAATACAACTCATCTACAACAACTTTCATGTACAGAGGAAAATAATTATTTTTTCTATAATTGATCTCTCTTCCTCTTGGGAACGAATCTGCTGGTTAGAGAGGGTATACGTGCAAGCCAGTTTAGAGCATACATGATCTGATGAATTAAGCCTTCAAAGCATCATTCAGACCCTGTTGTGTAATAGTTTTTAGTTCTTAAGAGGGCTTTCTCTCCCTAGGCTTCTTTCCCTAGATGGAGTCCAGGAACATGTCAGATTTCCCTCTGTCTTTGGGCCGCTTTGGATCCTATTTTCTTCAGTTGGTGATATGGTTTGGCTGTGTCCCAAATCTCATCTTGAATTGTAGCTCCCATAATCCCCACATGTGATGGGAGGGACCAAGTGTGAGGTAATTGAATCATGGGGTTCCTGTGATAGTGAGTTCTCATGAGATCTGATGGTTTTATAAGGAGCTTTCCCCTTTTTGCTCAGCACTTCTCCTTTCTGCCACCTTGTGAAGAAGGACATGGTCGCTTCCCCTTCCACCGTGATTGTTAAGTTTCCTGAGGCCTCCCTAGCTCTGCAGAACTGAGTCAATTTAACCTCTTTCTGTTATAAATTACCCAGTCTTGGGTATTTCTTCATAGCAGTGTGAGAATGGAGTAATATAGATGGCCAAGATTGTAGCTGGAAAACTTCCAATCCCTTTTAATGGCTTAGGCATTGTACAGGAATGGCATGCCATTTCCCCTTCTGTTCTCAAGGTATAAAGCTTTGTTTGATTAAATTATTTTCTTTAAATTTTCTGTGCTTATATATATGTTTATATGCGCATGTGTGTTCATGTTTGTGTGTTTCATGGGGATAAGCAAGATGGGGAGAAAAAAACATAGGTAGTACGATCTATTTAGTGTCTATAAAGTGCTATGCATTTATAATATCATTACCCTATTTGATCTTTGTGGAAATCTTAATTGTAGTTATCATCACTTTTTAATCAATGACGATAGTAAAGCTGCAGTATATCAGAATGGAGCCCATGTCTATCTGATCTCAAAGATTGTGTTCTTACCATTCCTTAACGAACTAAAAGTAGAACTACCATTTGATCTAGCAATCTCACTCCTGGGAATCTATCCACAGGAAAATAAGACATTATACAAAAAAGATACTTGCACACACATGTATATAGCAGCACAATTAGCAATTGCAAATGTATGGAACCAGCCCAAATGCCCATGAATCAATGAGTGGATAAAGAAATTGTGGTATATATATACCATGGAATACTACTCAGCCATAAAAAATAATGAAATAATGGCGTTTGCAGCAACCTGGATGTAATTGGAGACGATTATTCTCAGTGAAGTAACTCGGGAATGGAAAATCAAACATCGTATGTTCTCACTCACAAGTGGGAGCTAAGCTATAAGGATGAAGACACATAAGAATGATACAATGGACTTTGGAGTCTTAGGGGAAAGGCTGGGAGGGGAGTGAGGAATAAAAGGCTACACACTGGGTACAGTGTACCCTAGTCGGGTGATGAGTGTACCAAAATCTCAGAAATCACCACTAAAGAACTTGTTCATGTTACCAAACACCACCTGTTCCCCAGAAACCTTTTTAAATAATTTTAAAAAGACACATACAAAACTAGAGATTGTGCTCATTCCTTTATCTCTTGGGAGTGGTAAAGTGGAAAAAAATTTTTTTTTATGGCCTTTGGTGTGCATTTTGTAATATTGCCATCCAAACCGGTTGTACCAGTTTGCAATGTACAAGTCGTGCAGAAAATTTCCAGTGTGATAACATCCTTAGTCAATCTGTGTGGTATTTCCAAAAGTGTTTTCTAATTTGTAGGTACATGTTAGTATTTCAAATTTGCTTTAATGTGCAATCTTTGATGTTTAGTGAGAATGAACACATTTCCACTTGTTTGTTTAAATGTAATTGTGTTCTTTCTTGTGCAAATTGTTACATATTTTCAATTTTAATGCTAGGGCATTTTTGCCTTGTAAAATAAATTTTAATGAGATCATATTTTATAAAAATATTTGACATACTTAATATCAAATATTGTTCATAGTCTACTGGTTTCCTTGTCAATTGATTTTTTAAAATATGCAGTTTTAAGTTTTACAAATCTAAATTTGTCATTTTTTTCTTGTGATTTTTCTTGGTACTTTAGGCTTGAGAAATGTTATCATTTGTCTGCAGATATCAATATTTTAATTAGTTAGTATGAATTTGTTAATCTTATAATTGTTATTTTATAGTATGTTTTAACATCTAATACAACTGAATTCTCCTAAAGTAATATTTGGCTTTTCTTTTTAAACGGAGTTTTGCTTTGTTGCCCAGGCTGGAGTGCAATGGTGCAATCTTGGCTCACTGCAACCTCTGCCTCCCCACCTCCTGGGTGCAAGTGATTCTCTTGCCTCAGCCTCCTGAGTAGCTGAGATTACAGGCATGCTCCATCATGCCTGGCTAATTTTGTATTTTTAGTAGAGATGGGGTTTCTCCATATTGGTCAGACTGGTCTCGAACTCCCAACCTCAGGTGATCTACCCGCCTTGGCCTCCCAAAGTGCTGGGATCACAGGCGTGAGCCACCATGACTGGGTGGCTTTTCTTATATTTTAAAAACCTGTGAAACTTTTTCAATATTTTTATAATCCAATTATTCTAAATGCTTTTCTAAAATTGATTTTAGAAAAATTTTGTAATCTTTCCACCCCCTCTATTGAGAATTTGAATGCAATGGTAATACATCTACAGATTAACTTTGAAGAAATATTAATCTCTTTATCAAGGTTTAAATTATAACTTCATTTATTAACGTTTTCCTTTATATTTTCTACTTAACATTTTTTTTTCATGATAAAAGTTCTATTAGCTTTTAATTAAACTTTTTCATGAATATTTGCTAATTTTTTGTTCTTGAGGATAGATCTCTTTTATTATTATGCTTTAGCTTTATTTTACAGGATATAAGACTTCTATTAACTTTTTGGATATTCCATCTTTTCATTTCCCTGTTATTTTATTGTTTCTAATTGGTAATTTATCTCTAATAGCAGATTTATTCGGCTCTTTTAGTGATGCAATTATTCTAATCGTGCATAATGATTTTTTTAGTTCTCAACATTATTTTTATATCTTATTTGAATCTTGATATTTATTATTATAAGTATATTAGAAAACAGTTGTGGAAGAGACATCAATTAATTTGCTGGTTTTTTTCCAATCTCCCTTTCTAACTGTTCTGCTTGCGAGCTCAGCACTACATGAACCCTTCTGTCATAACTGGGTAAAAAATGGGCACACGCCTCAGGGAAAGCTGATTCATCTACCAGCCAGCAACCAGCAAATTAGGAGTCAGGAGCTATCAGGTCACGTACTGTTGAGACTGAGTTCACACACACATGCACACACACGACACACGTGCACACACATACATGTGTACACACACACCAATCCACAAAAACCAATCCAAGAGAACATCCAGACTCAGAAAGAGCCATTTGGTTATCTTTCAACTTCTTATGAGAAGCAGTTTTCCCTTTAGGTTTTTCAATTAATTGATTAATTAACTATTTGAGGCAGGGTCTCTCTCTGTTGCCCAGGCTGGAGTGCAATGGCGCTATCATGGCTCATGATAATCTTGAGCTCCCAGGCTCAAGTGAACCTCCCACCTCAGCCTCCCAAGCAGCTGGGACCACGGGCATGCACCACGACGCCTGGCTAATTTTTAAAAATTTATGATAGAAATGGGGTCTCCATATGTTGCTCAGGTTGATCGTAAACTCCTGGGCTCAAGCAATCCTTCTGCTTCAGCCTCCCAAAGTGTTGGAATTACAGGCATGAGCCACTACACCCAGCCTCCCTTTAGGTTTTAGATTCTACTATAATAAATCCTCCTTTCTGTGATCTATTTCTAGTGGGTTTCTGTTTCTCAAAGTCAAAAATTTTCTGATCAATATAATACTGATAATAGATAGCCTTACTCTTTTCTTGTATTTAAAATGAATGCCACATATGTTCCAAATTTCAATTTAAAATAAACAATTGTAGTAAAGTAATTCTTTTATTACTTTAAAAATATTGTTTTGGATATAAAATTTTATTAGATATGTGTGTGTGGGGCATCTGTTGAAATTATGCATGTGATAATTTCAACAAATGCCCCCCCCCAACACATGGATATTTTGTTATTTAATTTATATGTTGCATATTATACCTATAGATAACCAAATATATTAAACTATAACCTCAGCTTTTCTGGTATTTGGTGAAATAATCTTTTCATTACACGGCACAATAAGGAGAACAGACAATATCTTAAAATACAGAGACCATGTCTTTCTTATTTTTTTCTAGGGGGAGCACCACAAATTTATTAACAAAGCTGTATTTTAATAACTTTTTTTAGTATTACTGAGTAGGATAATAGTCCTTTTGATGGTCTCATCCCATCCCAAGGCTCTGATGCTGTCACAGGTTCTTAACTTTTCCTCTTATCAAAGCTAGTCTTTTTATAATTTAGAAATAGATTTCAGAAAACCTAGGCAAAGCCATTTAGGACATAGGCGTAGGCAAGGACTTCATGACTAAAACACCAAAAGCTTTGGCAGCAAAAACCAAAATAGACAAATGGGACCTAATTCAACTCCAGAGCTTCTGCACAGCAAAAGAAACAATCATTAGAGTGAATCGGCAACTAACAGAATGGGAAAAATCTTTTTCAATCTACCCATCTGACAAAGGGCTAATATCCAGAATCTACAAAGAACTAAAACAGATTACAAGAAAAAACAAACAGGCCCATTCAAAAGTGGGCGACGATATGAACAGACACTTTACAAAAGGAGATATATATGAGGCAAACAAACATGAAAAAATGTTCATCGTCACTGGTCATTAGAGAAATGCAAATCAAAACTACATTGAGATACCATCTCACGCCAGTTAGAATGGCGATCATTAAAAAATCTGGAGACAACAGATGCTGGAGAGGATGTGGAGAAATAGGAACGCTTTTACACTGTTGGTGGGAGTGCAAATTAGTTCAACCATTGTGGAAGACATTGTGGCGATTCCTCAAGGACCTAGAAATAGAAATACCATTTGACCCAGCAATCCCATTACTTGGTGTATGTCCAAAGGATTATAAATAGTTCTACTATAAGGACACATGCACACGAATGTTCATTGCAGCACTGTTTACAATAGCAAAGACCTGGAACCAACCCAAATGCCCATTGATGATAGACGGACAGGGAAAATGTGGCACATATACACCATGGAATACTATGCAGCCACAAAAAAACGATGAGTTCGTGTCCTTTGTAGGGACATGGATGAACCTGGAAACCATCATTCTCAGCAAAATAACACAAGAACAGAAAATCAAACACCGCATGTTCTCACTCATAGGTGGGTGTTGAAGAGTGAGAACATATGGACACAGGGAGGGGGAGCATCACATACTGGGTTCTGTTGGGGGGAACTAGGGAGGGAGAGCAGGGGGTGGGGAGTTGGGGAGGGATAACATGAAGAGAAATGCCAGATATAGGTGATGGGGAGGAAGGCAGCAAACCACATTGCCATGTGTGTACCTATGCAACAATCTTGCATGTTCGTCACATGTACCCCAAAACCTAAAATGCAATAAAATATATACATATTAAAAAAAAGAAATAACTAATCCAAATAAAAATAGATTTCAGATACATATCTGCTTGCAACATGGCAGGGTGGAGTGCTGCTGAAAAATACTTTTCCCCACCCCTATGCTTAGTAGCACTGCTAAGGGAGTGAGGTCAGACACCACCCAGTAACACAAATAGTGTCTTCTTATGACTCAGCTTAATCATCTTTGCAAAACATGTATAATACTTACCATGATATAGTATTATACCATGGAATAGTATACCATGTATACCGTACCTGGTATAGTATTTTTGTGGTATTATACTATAGCATGTATACCATTAACGTGTTATTTCATTTAATCATTTTTTCTCCAACTTTTTAATATGAATACATTCTAACATACAGGAAAGTTGAAAAAATAGTGCAGTGGATAAAATGCTTAACACTTCTTCTGTTTCCATGGCTTTTTCATTCTCAGGTTTTAAATTTCAACTCGTCTATTAATTGGCTAGATTTTATGGTCATTAAGAAGGAATTTGTGGATTTTTTATTCCTTCGTTTCTTTTATGTTCAAGAATGTCTACCTGATGCTTTCTATGTGAACAACCTCTTGGCTGTTGAGAATTATCTCTTGGGGGAACCACTTTCTTTCCCTTAGAACTTAATCGACATTATTCCATCATCACCTGGCATTCTTTGGTATGGTGAATAAATCTACAGCATGATTTTTTTCTTTTTGTGAGTGATATGCATTTTTTGTCTGGATGCCTGTGTAAATCATTGTGTCTGCACTGCGGAGTGTTGGCCATCTTTTAAATTCTGCTTTTTTTAAGTAGAAACAAATATTGAAGGGATCCTAAAGAAGGACAGGAAGTGTACCAGCATTTTTTCCCCTAAATTTGCCACTGAAGTCCCTTTGGATTGGATTTTACATAGGCATGGCGTTTGAATATCCTGCATTTACTAATCTCTGGAGATAAGTGGGAAACTAGAAGAGGATGAACATACAATCAATATAAGGCAATTTTGAGACCTAACAAAGTGGATAAGTTATATTTATCAGAAGGGGGACTGCTGTTTAATTCACAGGCACAGATGCCCACGTTCATCTGTGACACTGAGTCAGTTTCCTAATGAGTGTTGCCTTCCCTGAGGTTTCTTTCTGTTCCTCTTCTCTCCTTGCTCAAATTTCAGAGTTGTCACTCACAATTCTGGGAAAGGTGATGTTTCACTTGCTTCATTCATTCAATAAAGGTGGGGTGTGGGGGGGTGACAAAAGGTATGGCTACAAATGTCTAATGCTGGTGTTATATTCTTTATTCAGTATGCCTGGGAGAAAGTATAATAATTTTGCTTTACTTCATAGCTATCAAGTACATTAAATCCCATGAGTCTTTGTAAATTATCAACCAATTATTGATTTTGTTGTGGTCAACATCAAGATATATTGACTTTCCCATTAGTCAATAGTTTCCAAAGGCATAATAAATCTTGATGTTTACTGAAATATGCATGTCAATGTCAGTGTGTGTATATATACTTATATCTCTATACTCAGATATTTATTTTACACTCTTTTGGAATGTCTGTAAAAAACTATTTTCTCCCAAAGATCCTATTATTTTTTGGTTGATCTATTAATCAGTTCTTTTTTGCTTTACATTTTTAATCTCATTTATTCTTCCCCTGATTGATATAATGGAAAGGAAAACTAAGGCTTCGGAAGAAGTCTACTTGCCTTTAATGAACCGGTTGGGGGTGAGTCTTCCAGATAAGATTGTGATTAAATGCAAAGTGAGTATTACTCCCTGTCTCCATCCTGTCAGGTTCAATGGAATGACAACAAAGTCGAAGACTTTCACTCTCCATTCCAGTCTCTACTGGACCAACATAACTCAGGAAGCACATCTGAGAATCTACCTCATTTAATCCCAATACTTTCAATTATGTGGAACATAGACAAACCAGTCAAGCTTGGATTTAGACAAAGTTAAATGATAAACTACATGATGCAATGTAATGAGCTCAAAACAAAACAAAACAAAACAAACCTTACTGTCTTCCATAATAGCTTAAAGTCTACCAGTAGGAATTTATTATAAATATACTCTTAGAAAATTCAGATTGCTCCTGAGTAAATTGCAATGTCAGGAAGCTCACCCTTAACCATCTCTTAAACACATTAGATGTCTAGTTCTTTGCAGTCTTTTCGAGTTGGCACTTTACTTGATTGACTCCATGGTTCTTTAGTCTTTATCTGCACTCCACGTTTCTTTAAGCTAGCTGATGTTTCTCACGTATTAATTGGCTCCTTCGACCAGTGAGGCAAATGAAATAGTACTCATTTCATCAGTAAGTTTTTTCCTTTCATCTAGAAAAATGTATTCCATCTAGGAAATGGGTGATTTGATGGAATGTGAGAAAGGTGAGAAGAAAGGAATAAATTTAAAGTACAGCAAATTGCCATCGTATCCATGCATATGTGCCTGCCCTCTGGTATATGTGTATCTGAGGCTAGCTGGTAAGCAATAATTTGCCATGAAGCAGTTTTGTAGGGCTGAAATTCTCAGTGTAATTTCAAGTCCGTTATAAACTCCTAATTACAACTTAGCATTTGGATTCCCAGAGGACGATGTGGTCAAGAAAAGAGAAAGATAACACATACGTGACTAAATCAATCTCTCTCATTAAAACAATTTCCCTAATTGATCAGTGCTTCAGAGCGTTCTATGTAGTGGCAGGGGGAAAAAGTGCAATGCAGAAAAAAACTAGTTCTTGCAAAAGAGAGAAAGCTTTGATGTGACAGAGATAGTGTGACAATAACCAAGTCCACTTTTCAGTGTAGCGATCTGCCAATGTATAGTACTTAAGACCCATGTGGAGAAAATAACAGCTCACATTCTGTTGATGCATATTTAAAGCTAAGAACTTAAAAATGAGATTTTATGTTTGAATTGTTTTTGTTGCTATACTTTTGAGCCAGTGTGATTCTTTATAAAATGCATCAACATGATTTTCAAACATTACATGGGAATAAAAGAAAAGCCATTTGAAGTTAAATATATAGATTTTCGTGAAACTTGTACAGTCAAGGTAGCCTTTATACTTTTGACTTCTAATATAAAGAGGAATTATGTTGAAAGCACTTCATGTGGAAGCAAAGTATTGTTCCTGCAGAATACAGGAATAGATGGACAATTTGTGAATGGCTCCTTTCTTCTTCCCCTTTCATGCTATGTAAAAATCTGGATTATAAAACATATCTGTACAAGGGCCTTTTTCTTTTTTTTTCTGAAAGCCCACAGGGATCTGGAGGAAATGTAACATCAAAATGCTTTGTTGTCTCTCCTGCAGGGGCCCCACGGGGACCATTTTCTTTCATGGCTATAGACTGAGTTTGATTTGGGTCTGGAATGGCCTTGGTGTTTCACAGAAGGAAACAAACAGTTCTTTCCTTTCACATGAATTGCCCATCATTAATCTCATATTTAATGGCTCCTGGTGGAGGTGTACTCCGTTCCTCACTGTGACATCCCAGGAAATGTTCCTATTGGCTCCTGGAAAATTGTGAGGAAAATTAAGTTTGATTTTGATACCCAAAGCATCCACTGTGTACCATTTCATTCTTCACCTCACAATCCCTCCTTCATGGCTCATGCCCTTATGTTCTTATGTATTATACAAATATTATTATATGTTCATATATTTTACCTTATTTTCAATTGTTAAGAGTAAGGTTGTGATATGAGTAATATAAATATAAGCCAGTATGTGGTCATTAATAATTAAAACAATATTATTTATACATTTATTATGCAATGAAAACTTGTTCCTTATATAAGAGGAATTTTAGGAATAGCACAGCAAATGGGGGAGATACATTGGATACAAAGACTTCAATAGTGACACTGAAGTGACTGGTTTCAGTAGCCACATTGGCCTATATGGCCTTGCCTTGAGACCTCTAGTCTAGAAAGGTCTCCTTAGGCCTTCTCCTTTCTGAGTTATTTCCTTCATAAGTTATGTACCTGATAAGGACTTCATGCATCAGAAAGTATGGCGTAGTATAGAACAGTACAGGCAGCATGGCACAGTGGAAGGAACTCAAGGTAGTTGTCAAGAGATTTGGGTTCTTCTGTGTGCTTAATGCTAGTTGTATAATTTGGACAAATCACATCATCTACCTGGACATTGCTGTCTACATTTGTGAGATGATGTTGATGATGATGATGATGATGACAGTTAAGTGCTTAACAGTAATGAACTCATTTAATCTTCACAACATCTTAATGAAGAAGATAGCATTTTTCTCATTTGACAGATGAGGGTGCTAAGCCATAAAAAGGTTAAATCTGTTGCTTAAGTTCACATAACAGAGACAGGGTAAGGGTTATGTCTTTCGGTCCTGGGGTCTTGGTCTCCTTCTTGACAGTGACTAAAGTTCCTAAAGTCTGAGATTCTGTTTTAATGAAAACTTGCATCAGGGAAGACAGAGATAAAACACAGTTCTGGAACAATGTATTCCAATGGATTTGAAGGCCATTCAATAATCACAACCATAACTTAATGTGTTTCAAAAATGCATATCTATCGATCATCTTTCTCTCTCTCTTGCATCTATTTTAAATGTAAACCCAGGAATCAATCTGCTCAAGCTGTTCTCAAAATTCTAATACCTAGAATTAATGGTTAATGGCTCCTAATAAAAGTGAATAATTATAGCCCATTGCTAACCACCACTGAGAAGTATAATAGCTAATCATTTCTCTATAATGACTGGTTGTGTCACAAACGTAATTTTTATCTAAGAAGAGAGAGAAAACAACAAATGACAGTGTCTTGCTCTGTAACCCAGGCTATGGTACAGTGGCGCAATCATAGCTCACTGTAACCTTGAACTCCCAGGCTCAGGCGATCCTCCCACCTCAGCTTTCTGAGTAGCTAGGTCTTCAGGTGTGTGCCACTATGCCCAGATAATTTTTAAAAAATATTTTTGGTAAAGACAAGGTCTTGCTATGTTGCCCAGGCTGGCCTTGAACTCCTGGCCTCAAGCAATCCTCCCACCTTGGCCTCCTGAGTTGTTGGGATTTCAGTTAACTTATCAAAACAGTAATGCTATGTAATAATATTACATAGTTTTGTGACTGTTTTCTATGGGAAGTGCTTTGTAGATTTCCTCTCATTCTTTTGTTATCTCTATTTTTAATATATTATTTATAAATTTGATCTTGTTTGTTCTTATATCATCTCTATTGTAAGACTTACCATCATGTAATCTAGTAATAAGTTGTATGAGAGCTCTCCCTGCCCTGTAGTCTCATTGAACCAATCATCTCTGTTTCTTCAGCCCCTCATGGAGCTGAATGTGTCCTTTTACTCTGTGAATACAGGAACAGGTGAGTTTTTGAAATGTTCTCCCATTTTAGGGAATGGAGAATCTGGGTTCATACAGTGCAGGCTTTAGTGACAGCCTGGTCTGCATACTGAAAGCTTCAGCTTTCTTTTAATGCTTAGTATATAGATTTAAAAATCATTCACAGAAACAATGATTCATCTTTCTAGACACATTTGTAGGAGTTCCTTGAAAGACAGTGGATCTAGTCCTAAATACTTTCTATTCACCCCTTCATTGAGTAATCAACTTCACTTCATCCAGAAGTTGGTAGTTAGGAACTTGAAAACAATCTAAGAAACGTTTGCAGCTTCAGACTTAAATGATAGTGTATGTAAAGGTACATGTTACAGTCACATCATAGAAATTAAATCCAGGATCTAAAGAAGTTTTTGTTAATTTGTCTGGAAGAGAAGCTGGGGGGGGAAAAAGGAGTGAGTCTGTGATGACTCATGCCTGTAATCCCAGTACTGTGGGAAGCCGAGGTTGCATGTATCACCTGAGGTCAGGAGTTCGAGACCAGCCTGGCCAACATGGTAAAACCCCATCTCTACTAAAAATACAAAATTTAGCCAGGCGTGGTGGTGAGCACTTGTAATCCCAGTTACTCGGGAGGCTGAGGCAGGAGAATGACTTGAACCTGGGAGGCAGAGGTTGCAGTGAACCGAGATCGCTCCACTGCACTCCTGCCTGGGCAACAAGGAGTGAAACTCCATGTCAAAAAAAAAAAAGGTGAGTCTCTCCAGAAAACTGCTAAGTGATCTGTGGCTAGCAGGGCACTTCACAGTTAAAAACTTTTTCTTGAAATTCTCTAGGCAGTGTCATAGGTCTTATTTCATAACATCTCAAACTAATATCAAAGAGAAAAAAAAAAAAACTTATAACTTATTCCTTTGAAATAAAATCGATGGCCATAAGTCCCAATAGGTTTACTAGATTCTTTCTTGGGAGCAGAAAGTAAATATGACAACAGACCAAGACTAAAGTGGAGACCAACATGGAACTTCAGTCTGTCCCTCCTTCTCTGTGTCATCTCTACATCTTGAGTATGTCCATTATGACACAGTGCTTTCTTACATCCCTTCATTCAACAACTCAACATTCAATTAATTTTTAGTAGGTAACATGCTTATATGTTTCAAAAATACAAACAATGAAACAGGTATCCATGGAGAAGTCTAATTCCTATCCATTTTGTTTCTTTCTTTTCCCCTACAGGTAACCATTTTTAATTTTTTTTAACTTCCATTGTTTCTTGATGCAAATACATAAATTTTCATTATACAAAGGCAGTACACTACATATAGTGTTATGAACTTCGCTTTTTCCATTTAGTAATATAGCCTAGAGATTTTTCCATAGCATTACATAATGATCTCCCCATTCCTTTTTTATGGTTGCGTAGTATTCCATCACATACATGGTCCTAGATAATTTAACCAATTCTCAATTTTTGAACCACTGAATCATTTTAATTATTTCTTATTATAAAGAATGCTTTAATGAAAAATTCTGTACATGCATTATTTCATATGTACGAAAGCATAGGTAGATTTCCAAAAGTGGGATTGCTGGGCCAAAGGGCAAATGTTACTGTCAGTGTGCTAGACATTGCCAGATTTTCCTCCATAAGCATTGAACCATTTCTATGAGAGAGCCCATGGGCATACTCAGCAACACAACGTTGTATATTTTGTATTTTTGCCAATATGATTGACGAGTGTCATAGTTTTCTATTGCTGAATAACAAATAATCATAAACTCAGCAGTTTAAAGCAACACACATTTAGTATCTCACAGTTTCTGTGTTTCTGGAGTCCAAGCATGACTCAGCTGCATCCTCTGCTCAGGGTGTAGGAGCTGCAATCAAAATGTGGGTGGGACTGTGGTCTCATCTGAGGCTGAGAGTTCTCTTCCAAATTCATGTGGTTATTGGCAAAAGTCAGTTCCTTATGGTTGTAGGGCTGAGGCCCTCAGCAATTAGGTGCTGTGTGCAGTTCCTGGCCATATGAGCCGCCCCATAGACAATTCACATCACAGCAGCTGGCTTCCACAAGGCTAGCAGGAGTGTCCCTTGCTATGGTTTGTTAAGGTGGTGGAGTCTTATACCATGTAACCCAATAACGGGAGTGTCATCCCAGCACATTTGCCAAACAATAAAACCTAGTCCAGGGGGTGACACTCCATAACTGTTGGTATATTCTATTGATTAGAAGCAAATCACAGGTCCTGGTCACAACCAAGAGAAGGAGATTGTACAGGCAGGGGGCGGAGATTATGGGGCCAGCATATGAATCTTCCCATCACTGTGAGAAAATAAAAATGCATTCTTTTTATTATGAGTATTTTTTTTTATTCTGAAATATGATTTTTTTAAATTGTACTTTAGGTTCTGGGGTACATGTGCAGATCATATAGGATTGTTGTGTAGGTGCATACATGGCAAGGTGGTTTGCTGCCTTCAGTCCCCCATCACCTATATCTGGTATTTCTCCCCTCGTTATCCCTCCCCACCCCCTGCTGTTCCTTCCGTAGCCCCCGCAACTGACCGCAATATGTGTCCACGTGTTCTAATTGTTCAACACCTGCCTATGAGTGATAACATGCGTTGTTTGGTTTTCTGTTCTTGCGTCAGTTTGCTGAGAATGACGGTTTCCAGATTCATCCATGTCCCTATGAAGGACACAAACTCATGGTTTTTTATGGCTGTGTAGTATTCCATGGTGTATATGTGCCACATTTCCTTTATCCCGTCTATCATTGATGGACATTTGGGTTGGTTCCAGGTCTTTGCTATTGTAAACAGTGCTGCAATGAACATGTGTGCATGTGTCTTTATAATAGAACAATTTATAATTCCTTGGGTATATATCCAGTAATGGGATTGCTGGCTTAAATGGTATTTCTATTTCTAGGTCCTTGAGGAATTGCCACACTGTCTTCCACAATAGTTGCACGAATTTGCACTCCCACCAACAGTGTAAAAGCATTCCTATTTCTGCACATCCTCTCCAGCATCTGTTGTCTCCAGATTTTTTAATGATCGCCATTCTAACTGGCGTGAGATGATATCTCAATGTGGTTTTGATTTGCATTTCTCTAGTGACCAGTGATGATGAGCATTTTCTCATGATTGTTGGCCTTATAAATGTCTTCTTTTGAAGAGTGTCTGTTCATATCCTTTGCCCACTTTTGAATGGATTTGTTTGTTTTTTTCTTGTAAATCTGTTTTAGTTCTTTGTAGATTCTCAGTATTAGCCCTTTGTCAGATGGGTAGATTGCAAAATTTTTTTCCCATTCTGTTAGTTGCTGATTCACTCTAATGATTGTTTGTTTTGCCGTGCAGAAGCTGTGGAGTTTGATTAGGTCCCATTTGTCTTTTTTGGCTTTTGTTGCCAAGGCTTTTGGTGTTTTAGTCATGAAGTCCTTGCCTATGCCTATGTCCTGAATGGTTTTGTCTAGGTTTTCTTCTAGGGTTTTTATGGTGTTAGGTTTTATGTTTAAGTCTTTAATCCATCTGGAGTTAATTTTAGTGTAAGGTGTCAGGAAGGGGTCCAGTTTCTGCTTTCTGCACATGGCTAGCCAGTTTTCCCAACACCATTTATTAAACAGGGAATCCTTTCCCCATTGCTTGTTTTTGTCAGGTTTGTCAAAGATCAGATGGTTGTAGATGTCTGGTGTTGCTTCTGAGGCCTCTGTTCTGTTCCATTGGTCTATATCTGTGTTTTGGTACCAGTAGTACCAAAAACAGAGGACGTAGTAGTATAGTTTGAAGTCAGGCAGCATGATGCCTCCAGCTTTGTTCTTTTTGCTTAGGATAGTTTTGGCTATGTGGGCTCTTTTTTGGTTCCACATGAAGCTTGAAGTGTTTTTTTCCAGTTCTGTGAAGAAGGTCATTGGTAGCTTGATGGGGATAGCATTGAATCTATAAATTACTTTGGGCATTATGGCCATTTTCACGATGTGGTTTCTCCCAACCATGAGCATGGAATGTTTTTCCATCTGTTTGTGTCCTCTTATTTCATTGAGCACTGGTTTGTAGTTCTCCTTGAAAGGTCCTTTACATCCTTTGTTAGTTGTATTCCTAGGTATTTTATTCTCTTTGTAGCAATTGTGAATGGGAGTTCATTTTTGATTTGGCTCTCTGTTTGTCTGTTATTGGTGTATAGAAATGCTTGTGATTTCTGCACATTGATTTTGTATCCTGAAACTTTGCTGAAGTTGCTTATCAGTTTAAGGAGATTTTGGGCTGAGGCGATGGGGTCTTCTAAATATACCATCATGTCATCTGCAAATAGAGACAATTTGGCTTTTTCTTTTCCTAATTGAATACCCTTTATTTCTTTTACTTGCCTGATTGCTCTGGCTAGAACTTCCAATAATATATTGAATAGGAGTGGTGAGAAAGGGCATCCTCACCTTGTGCCACATTTCAAAGGGAATGCTTCCAGTTTTTGCCCGTTCAGTATGATATTGGCTGTGGGTTTGTCGTAAATAGCTTTTATTATTTTGTGATACGTTCCATCGATACCTAGTTTATTGAGGGTTTTTAGCATAAAGGGCTGTTGAATTTTGTTGAAGGCCTTCTCTGCATCTATTGAGAAGACCACAGTGCAACCAAATTAGAACTCAGGATTAAGAAACTAACTCAAAACTGCACAACTTGGTGGAAAATGAACAACTGGCTCCTGAATATTGACTGGATAAACAATGAAATGAAGACAGAAATAAAGATGTTCTTCAAAACCAACGAGAACAAAGGCACAATGTACCAGAATCTCTGGGACACATTGTCCTAGAAGCAGTGTCTAGAGGGAAATTCATAGCAATAAATGCCCATGTGAGAAGCTAGGAAAGATCTAAAATCGACACCCTATCATCAAAATTGAAAGAGTTAGAGGAGCAAGATCAAAAAAACTCAAAAACTAGCAGAAGACAAGAAATAACTAAGTTCAGAGCAGAACTGAAGGAGATAGAGACAAAAAACCCTTCAAAAAATCAACAAATCCAGGAGCTGGTTTTTTTGAAAAGATCAACAAAATAGATAGACCACTAGCCAGACTAATAAAAGAAAGAGAGAAGAATCAAATAGATGCAATAAAAAACGATAAAGGGGACATCACCACTGATTCCACAGAAATACAAACTACCATCAGAGATTACTACAAACAACTCTATGCACACAAACCATTAAATCTGGAAGAAATGGATAAATTCCTGGACACTTGCACTCTTCTAAGACTAAACCAGGAAGAAGTTGAAACCCGGAATAGACCAATAACAAGGGCTAAAGTTGAGGCAGCAATTAATAGCCTACCAACTGAAAAAAACCCAGGTCCAGATGGGTTTACAGCTGAATTCTACCAGACGTAAAAAGAGGAGCTGGTAGTATTCCTTCTGAAACTATTCCAAACAATACAAAGAGGGGAATCCTCCCCAACTCATTTTATGAGACCAAAATCATCCTAATACCAAAACTGGGCAGAGATGCAACAAAAAAAGAAAACTTCAGGCCAATATCCATGATGAACATCAATGCAAAAATTTTCAATAAAATACTGACAAACAGAATGCAACAGCAAATCAAAAAGCTTATTCATCATGATCAAGTAGGCTTCATCCCGGAAATGCAAGGCTGGTTCAGCATAGGCAAGTCTATAAATGTATTGAGTATTTTTATGTATTTAATTGCCATCTGTGTTTTTTTCTTAGTGAACTGTCTGTTCATATTCTTTGTCTATATTTCCATTAAATTTTTACTTTTCTTCTACATTTCTATGTGACATTAATTGGAAATATTTTCTTCCACTTTGCCCTTGTGACGTTTTTGAATGCAAAGTTTATGAATTTTATGTGGTTGAAATCTTTTCTTTTGTTCTCATTTTTGAGTCATAGCTGTAAAGGTCTCTCCCATGCTAAATATATAAAGAAATTAAACTATGTTATAATTTTTAATATCTAAATGCTAAATCCTATTAGGAATATTTATTTGAATATGGTGTGATATATGAATCCAACAGTATCATTATGGTGAAGGCTATTTGTTCCAACATTATATATTAAAGTTCATATTCACCACCACAGATTATTACCTTTATTATACACTAAATTCCCATATAAAGTGGAATCTATTTCTGGAATTTATTTTCTCTTCTTTAGTATATTTATATCTGTTTAAATACCATGTTATTTTAATTATTGAAGTTTTGTAATGTATTCATTGGCTTCTAAGACTTTTCTATTCCAGAGATTTCCTGGTTATCACTAGTTTATTTTCTATATGAACTTTAGATTTAGCTTATCTAATTCTAGAATAAAATTTCTCTTTTAGTATTCTTTTTAGGTTTGTTAAATTTATGAATTAGCTTAGATAGAATTGGTATCATTACCATATTAAGTTTTGGTGCATTTACAAACTTGATGTCTTTGTTTTTTGGAAATATATCCATTTTTTTTCTTTCTATTGTTTTTGGTTCCTTCCTTCCTTCCTTCCTTCTTTCCTTGCTTGCTTCCTTCCTTCCTTCCCTCCCTCCCTCCCTCCTTCCCTCTCTCTTTCTCTCTTTCTCTCTTTCTTTCTTTGGTAGAGTCTCATTCTGTCGCCCAGGCTGCAGTGCAGTGGTGCGAGCTTGACTCACTGCAACTACTGCCTTCCAGGCTGAAGCGATTCTCCTGCCTCAGCCTCCTGAGTAGCTGGGATTATAGGTGCACACCACCATGCCTGGCTAATTTTTGTATTTTTAGTAGAGACAGGGCTTCACCATGTTGGCCAGGCTAGTCTTGAACTTCTGACCTCAGGTGATCCACCTGCTTCGGCCTCCCAAAGTGTTGAGATTACAGGCTTGAGCCACTGCCCATGGTCGCATATTTAATAGGTTTATTCTTTGGTATTTTGTGCTTTTTGGAATTATTGTTTTTGCCATTATAAATGATTCTTTTCCATTACATCTTCTAAATGTTGCTGTTTGTATAACATGAAAACTCTTGCTTTCTATAAATTTTATAGATGCACACATTTCCATGTAGAAAACATTTATTGGGTGTCTGCCATATGATGGGCTTCTGTACTAGTGCTGAGCTCACAGTCACAAAATAGTCATGGATCTTCCCCACAATGGGCAAATGGCCTCATAAAGGAGGCAGATAGTAAACATGTAAGCAAACTAATGCATAATTACTATTTGAGAAAATGCTGTGAAGACAATGAAGAGTGTTCAGTCATACAGAATAATTATTTAAGTGTATTTTATTACCCAATTAGAGTCTTGGAGAGTTTGGTCCATAACTTATTTATCTCTGGGTCCTCAGAGCCTAGCACAATGCCCAGGAAATAAAGGCACCAAATATTTACTGAGTAGAACAGAACCGAATTTGCTCTGAGTTTAGGGCCAGTGTTTTAAGTCCTTTAGCCACGATGATCATGTAGTCCAATTTTCAAGCAAATTTATATTTAAAATATTCTATTTCTATAAATATATTATCCCAGTACTATCCTAAAGATTTGTTTGGAAAACGGCCACTAGAGATACAGCTTTCACCTAAAGTGGCCTTCCATGTCTCTGGCCCATGAGCAGAGTGGGCTTTTAATCCTTAGCCTGAGTGTTTTGGAGACAGGTTAGCTTAAAGGGATGGTCCCTTTGTAAATTTTTGACTGAGGTGTCAAAGTTAAACTTAGGGTATTGAGGCTGGCTGGAGCTTATCATTCTTCCAGTCCAAGGTGTTAAAATTTACATCTTTAATAGCAGTAGGAAGGCAAGAGGAGACTGTAGTGGAGAAAATTTTGCTTTTCTGTACAGGCTTTCATTGCTGTTTCCCTTTCCCCTCTCCAAGTGTTAATAAAAGGTAAGTAAATAATTTAGGGATTATTCTGTGAATTTTTATTTATTTTTAGTCTATGTGGCTCTGGAGATAATTTAGATCAGCTTACAGGAATATGTAAAATGCAGCCAAATTAAATACACTGGAAGAAAGTGAGAAAGAAATGGGGCAGGAACAAGCTTGGAGACATTTGATAGACTTGCTATGAGAAGGCTCAGGTTTGGGCTCTTATCAGTTGGAAAACGTATTGAGCAAAAGCACAATTTATAGTTCAATTAAGATTTAAGAAAACTCCTACTAACGGCAAAAATATTTGGTGCTCACTCTGTTCTGGGCATCATTTTAAGCTTTTTAAGTGAATTAATTTAATCTTTGCAACCACCTGATGAGATGAGTCCTAACACATTCTGTCTTACAGGAGAAGAGCAACTATTACTAACATTGAGATAAGGAGGAAAATTATTCAGGGGATTTTCATAAAGATGATGCTGTGCAATAGAATGAGTAGCATTCTCCAGTGTTTATACGCTGGCACTGCAGTGACTCTCACATGTCTGTCTTTATATTACGTAACAATCACGAAACTGTCATCTCCTCACATTTGCCACGTAACATAACCTAATCAAGAAAGTAATATCCTATTACTGTTGTCATATTCTATTGGTTGGAAGTAAGCAGCAGGTCCCAGCCATGCTCAAGCGGAGGAGATTATACAGGGTCTAACACTAGAGGGTGGCATCTCTTAATCTAATGGCTTCATGCCAAGCTCAGAAAGTCTACAAAGTGGCCAATGCAATAAACATAGCTCTGCTCATATAATTTAATTCAGAGGTATAATTTCAGAGTACCTAGAAGAACGTGTTATTTGAATATACTTTAGTTAATTCTTCTTCTCCTTCTTCCTTCCTTCCTTCTTTCCTTCATTCCTTCTTTCCTTCCTTCCTTCCCTCCCCTCCCTCCCTCTATCCCTCCCTCTCTTCCTTCCTCCTTCCCCTTCCTCCTCCTCCCTCCCCCATCCCCCGCCCCCTCCTCCTCCTCCTTTTTGTTCTTCTTCTTCTTCTTCTCCTTTCTCCTCCTCCTCCTCCTCCTCCTCTTTTTTGAGACAGGATCTTGCTCTCTCACCCAGGCTGGAGGGAAGTGGCACAGTCACAGCTCACTGTAGCCTTGACCTTCCAGACTCAAGCAATCTTCCCACCTCAGCCTCCCGAGTAGCTGGGACTACAGGTATGCACCACCACATCCACCTAATTTGAAAAATTGTTTGTAGAGATGAAGTCTCGCTATATTGCCCACATTAGTCCTGAACCCCAACTTCAAGTGGTCCTCTTGCTGTGGCCTCCTAAAGTGTGAGGATAACAGCTGTGAGCCACCACTCCCATCCCCCTTAGTCAATTCTTTGAAAATATTACATCTTCTAATTAAGTGATAGGTAGAAATGGAAGGGATGGCTTGGAGATTGTTTCAAACTTTGAGTTAAAACTGATGAATGAAATACTAATGAGTAGTCAGGAAGTTCTTGACCTGTACGCACAACTAAGCAACCTTACTTTTCCTGTTCGTGACCATCTCTGATGGGTGAAATAAGGTGAATCAGTTAGGTTATGCTATGTAACAGCTTTCCTTGATCTTGTAGTCATGCCATCTTGAGCAAATGGTCTCCAAGGTCAATGAAGCAGAGGAAAAACAGTCTTGGAGAAGGCACACCCTCTCTTACCTTCCTCATATCAGAACTGGCATATTATTTCTGCATGTGTTCCATGGATAGGAGTTAGTCGCATGACACCACTGCTCCAATGCATGGGTTGGGGAAACCTGGAGAAGAGCATGGATATTTAGTGGCGTGATCATCTGTGCTGCATAAGGACTAGGCTCTTCTTATATCTACTGGGAATTTCTCTCCTGCTACCTTTCTCTTTCTTAACCCTTTAGACCTCTTGCTTCATGAAACCATATCTTCATGGTACCAGATTTCCTCTATTCAGGCAACTCAGTCTGGACTAGAGGAGGTGTCTCTGTGGGTGGATGAAGTGGGAGAAAAGTAGAAAGGGGAGGGAAAAGGAAAGAAATAGTCCCTCAGTTGTCAGTTCTCATTTCTCTACTGCTGCTGGTTTCTTTGCTGCTCCATTTCTCACTGCCCAGCTCTTGCTGATGGTTGCAAGTGGGATGGAAATTGAAGAGCAGAGAGCATCTACTCTGTTACTTCTGCTAAGGGACCTCTGCTATTTTTCGTCCTTCAACTCCCATTTCTTTTCTTTTATTTAATAAACTCCTATTTTTTTTTTCTTTTTTTTTTGAGACGGAATTTCACTCTTGTTGCCCAGGCTGAGTGCAGTGGCATGATCTCGGCTCATTGCAACCTCTGCCTCCTGGGTTCAAGTAATTCTCCTGCCTTAGCCTCCCAAATAGCTTGGATTACAGGCACCCACCACCATAACTGGCTAACTTTTTGTATTTTTAGTGGCGATGGGGTTTCACAGTGTTGGCTTGAACTCTTGACCTCGGGTGATCCACCTGCCTCAACCTCCCAAAGTGCTGGGATTACAGGAGTGAGCCATGGCACCCTAAACTCCTATTCTATAAAGACATTTTAGCATCCTTTGTGAGCTAAGCACAAGCGGGGTTTGGGTATCAAGAAATGCATAATTTATGGCATCTGTGCTCTGGAGACTCTTGGTCACTGATCAATACCACCAACTGTAAAGTGATAGAGTACAAAATAGAAATTTAAAAGAAAGGGAACAAACAGATGAGAGACTTAATGCTTGACTGAATAGAATGCTCAGAGCTTCCATGTTGTGTGAGGAGACGAGGACCCATGAGAGTGAAGGTTGGCCTTCTCAGGGTAGCACTGAGTCGCAAGGCAAGTAAGGCCAGTCAAGGGCAATGTGGAAGTTACAAAGCTCATCACCCTGTGTTATCTCCAGTCTCTCTCTCACCTCTTTCCTAGTCCCTTGTTCATTTCTCTCCTACCTACAACACAGGTCCTGATCCTACTCCTCACAGCTCTCCCCTAGCTTCTTTCCTCAGCCCTCTGGTGCTCGAACATGGGGTAGAGATAAATCATGCTTCTGTGTGGAGTCTGGGGCTTCAGATGTGTCTGTGTATCTGCTACCCTAAATTGTGACTATAATCTGATCTTATTTTTTTCATACAAATATTATGATATAGAGTGGGAAGATGCCATCATACTGAGGGAATGTGTTCTCTTTCAGGGTCCATAAGGGGGCCTGAAGTTCTACGGAAGTTCTTTCCCTAGAACTTCCTTGTTCTAGGGCAAGAACTTCCCAGCGCCATATTTTCTCCCCCTCCTATCCGTCTTCATCCAGGAAATTTAATGGTTTATGTCTGAATATTGTGGGCATGGGAAGAAACTAAGAGTCAATCACCCTAGCAGTTTAAAGTAACTCCTTTCATTGGCCAGAGGAACTTGGGGAGGTGGGAATTTCTCCCAGGATTAATTCCCCTGCCCCTTCACCCACACCAGATTTCCAGCTCTCTGGAATCCCCTCCCACATAGTGGGAGCTCTCTTCCCTCCTGGATTTCCCCTCTGGGGTCCTGCTTCCACACACACTCTCGTGGAAGCTTTCTCTCTTCTTCTCCTGTTTTCTCTCTCTCTCTCTAAATAAATCACTTTTCTGCAAACACTTTTGAGTCCGGCATTTACTGCGCTGTGGTTCCCTTTCCCATTCTTGGGGAGTGATAGACCAAGAACCTGGAGAAACGTCCTCTGAGGGGGGCTCAGGGCACCCTGAACCACTGAACTCAGAAACAATACTATGTGTTTAGTACATGCTGGATACTTTATGATGTAAAAACAATTTCTTTTTTTTTTTTGAGATGGAGTTTCACTGTTGTTGCCCAGGCTGGAGTGCAATGGCACAGTCTCAGCTCACTGGAGCTTCTCCCTCCCAGGTTCAAGCAATTTTCTTGCCTCAGCTTCCCATGTAGCTGGGATTACAGGTGCCTGCCACCATGCCTGGATAATTTTTGTATTTTTAGTAGAGGTGGGGTTTCACCATGTTTAGTAGAGGTGGGGGTTTCACCAGGCTGGTCTTGAACTCCTAACCTCAGGTGATCTGCCCGCCTGCCTCAGCCTCCCAAAGTGCTAGGATTACAGGTGTGAGCCGCTGCTCCTGGTCGTAAAAGCAATTTTATAAGGTAATCTGGAATCTTAATTGCCTTTTTTATAACATTATTTACTTGGTGGGGATAATGTAATAGGTGATTAAATCCCAGAGCATTGACCTAAATGATCTTTGAGGCTCTTTCCAACCTGTAGATTCTATGATTATGCAGGAATATGTGCTTTAAATTCTGAACACATGGTTTCAAAATGAACCTTTGGAATATAGGGTATTATTAATGGAAGGATTGCCTGCAATATGGCAAGTTCTAATTTCTTCAATCTCTCTTCATTCTGAAGTTTTCACTCACTACTTATTCTGTGATTTTTGCCTACCATTTCTGCATGTTAACACAGGATTATTCCTTAATCCAAAATTGCTTTTTGATTATAAACAGTTCTGAATTTCACTAGGTTAAATAAATATATCTCTAACAAGGTAGAATGTATTTTCCAGTGGATGACAAGGGAATATTTTATTAATTTGCCTCTAAGTCACTGAAATCACATACATTAAAATGTTTAGCTGATTCTTTTCCACTAATGAGATAAGAAATGACTATTTTTTTTAAATCACTTCCCTAAATAAACCATACCATTCCTAATGCTTGTACAACTGGAATTAATCTCAAACAGAAATTGTAAGTGACATGCAAAGAGGATTATGTGATTTTCTTTTTTTTTTTTTTTCTTTTTTTTTTTGAGACGGAGTCTTGCTCTGTCGCCCAGGTTGGAGTGCAGTGGTGTGATCTTGGCTCACTGCAACCTCTGCCTCCCGGGTTCAAGCGATTCTCTTGCCTCAGCCTCCCTGAGTAGCTGGGACTACAGGCACGTGCCACCATGCCTGGCTAATTTTTTATATATTTTTTAGTAGAGACAGGGTTTCACTGTTTTAGCCAGGATGGTCTCTATCTCTTGACCTTGTGATCCACCTGCCTCGGCCTCTCAAAGTGCTGCAATTACAGGCGTAAGCCACCGAGCCTGGCTGTGATTTTCTTACAGTACTTTGTCAACAGGTACTGAAAACAGTACATTTCCTGAAAACAGTTACATTTGCATTCAGTTGCTTTTGTGTCACACATTTTGATTCTTAAAACAAAGACGACAACAACAACAATTTGTATACTACTTGGGCATGATAGTATTGGATAGCATGAGACTTGCAGAGGTCACTAACATTATCCCTTGCTTCCTTCCAGGCAATGAGAATTCATCTTGTAATTTCACCCACTCCAGGGCATGGGCTTCACACTCTCCTTCAGTAACTGATTGGAGTATCTAACAACAGTTTCTGTCAGCATTTCTTTTTTCTCAAAAAGTATGGGACTGAAATGTCTCTTGTCTCTTTTTTTTCAAGCTTTAAGGAAAAAGGTAAACAATTGGTTACAATTTTTCATAAAATCTCGAGTTTGTATTTGGCCATTTTATTTTATTTATTTTTTGAGTGGAGTTTTGCTCTTATTGCCCAGACTGGAGTGCAATGGCGTGATCTCAGCTCACTGCAACCTCTGCTTCCCGGGTTCAAGTGATTCTCCTGCCTCAGCCTCCCCAGGAGCTGGGATTACAGGCGTGCAGCACCACACCCAGCCAATTTTATATTTTTAGTAGAGACAGGGGTTTCACCATGTTGGCCAGTCTGGTCTTGAACTCCTGACCTCCGGTGATACGCCCACTTTGGCTGCCCAAAGTGCTGGGATTACAGGTGTGAACCCCCGCACCCGGCCTGACCCTTTTATTAAACTCTTCAGACTAAGGTTGCCTTTTGTTCATTGTTTATTATTTTCTTTAAAATGATCCTTGATCACTTCTTCAAGTTTCTTAGCCAGGGCTAAATTTATTATTTCATATATTTGTGAAAGATGCTGTTCAAAGAGATGACTGTAGAACTTTGGGAGTAGGTATTTTCAAAGGAGAGTCTTGGTGAAGAAATATCTGAGGGACTAGGTTTAGGAAAGAGATCATTAATGGAGAATATTAATGGCTGCTACTAAAAGGCAGGTGCGTAATAGGTGCAGGGAAGAGATAAGTAAACAAGTAAATGGACTGAAGGGGCTTAAGTTAAACAATCAAACATGTTTCAAGTTCTGAGTCATTCAGAAAGGGGAGCGTATGGGATGTGGACTTTGTACAAGAATGAAAGCTATATTGACCCTGCTGAGAAAGAGAGTATTTGGAGGCAGAAGGCAAAATGCAGGCAGCCTGTGGATAAATGACCCATGTCTGGGATCAGGAAGGCACAAGTGGGTGCTCCAAGAATCCTCCTAATGAGCTGAATTTATGGTGGTGTGCAAGGCTGAGGACAGTTATTAGTAAATAACAGAGATAGTGTGGTAATGACCTGATCACTCGTCCATAATCAATCAGAGGTTGGTCTCTGTGTGTAATTCTCCTAGGGGATTGTTAGAAGGAAAACACAGCTAAGGCCAGACGCTGACTCACTGGGGGCCCCTTAGTTGCTCAGGAGGGGGCAGATATCTTATTCTGTACAAGTAGAGTTCTTTTTATTAGGGAAGCAGAAAGAAATGACTGAAAGACCTGTGTCTTTCTCTCATGGTGTGTTTTCTAAATACAGCATGTGTCTGAGTAGAACCAAATTTAACTGTGAATATTTGGGTGAAGATAATGAGATGGTATATTTTTTTATCAAAGGTTTTGATGAGCACAATGTATAGTATAGGCATCTCCTATTTAAGTACAAAGTATATTTACAAATATGTTTAAGATCTATGTATAGAGACAGAATAATAAATTTATATATTCTGAGTAGGAGGGTGATGTTCATTTGCCAAAGTATTAAGAAAAATTATAAAATTACACATTCTTCTAGCCTTTTAACCTCAATATTTAATATATTTCTAGTATCTTGCATATATTCTTTAATTTTTTTTTTTTTGAGATAGAGTTTCACTCTTGTTGCCCAGGCTGCCAAGCTGGAGTGTAATGGCAAGATCTTGGCTCACTGCAACCTCCACCTCCCGAGTTCAAGTGATTCTCCTGCCTCAGCCTCCCAAGTAACTGGGATTACAGGCATGCACCATTATGCCTGGCTAATTTTGGGTTTTTAGTAGAGATGGGGTTTCTCCATGTTGGTCAGGCTGATCTTGAACTCCCGACCTCAGGTGATCCACCCGCCTCAGCCTCCCAAAGTGCTGGGATTACAGGTGTGAACCATCACGCCTGGCCTACTTAATTGTTTTCATACAAAAGTAAAGATGCAGCTAACTGGTTTGTATCCAGTAAGAAGCAGTTTGAGGTTAAATACATGCTGCTTTCTTCATGTAAATTGAGTCTCATATTTATTTTATTATACTTCGAATTGAGGTGGCCTCTGCTTTTTATCTTTAGTGTTGGAACTCTTGATTTATGTTTCCCATTTGACTCATAATGTAACACATGCAATATAATAGTATTCCAGATGCTTTGACAAGCTTTTGACTGAGGTCGTGCTGTCGGTAGAACTGACCTGTTGGGGGGGCAGGTGCAATGCCACTTTATCACTGAGCAGTAGAGGCAGGAGAGTCCCTGTCTGTTACATAAAAGCAGATTTAGGGGGATCAATGCAGAGTGCATGAAAATGAAGGTTAAGAGAAAGTACAATACGTAAAAGTCAGGAACTGTCAATACACAAATCCTCAACTCTGGCAAACCCCCCCAGATCACCCATGATCCAGTGCGATGATAAAAATAAGCACCTAAGTACTTTTTTTTTTTAACTCTGGAATTTTGTGCAACTCATGAACTAGTAGTGTTTTCCTCATTATTGTTATTAGTGTTATAATTCGGCCTTTTGCTACATCTTCCCCTTCCCTTTATATCTTACGAGTAGGGGGGTGATGCGGTTCATTTGCCAATGTATTAAGAAAAATACCGGCAAATATGGTACGAGATGACAATGATGACATAGCACCTCTTTTCTGTCAAGTAGAAACATCTACACTCAAGGTTATTTGAAGGCAAAATATTTACCAGTTATTTACTCTTCCCCAGGAGTCCAGGCAGAATGGTGGTCGCCAATAAGAGTGACCATACACTGGGACCCATGTGTGTCTCTAACTTCAGGCAAGATGGGGCTTGGAGGTACCTGGGGGCTTATTTTTGTTGCATGCACACCATTACTTGTCCTTTCTAATGTGTGTGAGAATACATTTCCCTGCAACTGAAAATCTGATTAATAAGAGTAAGTCATTATCTTCCATAACAATGAATCCAGACATAGCTGCTTCCAGGTAGAGGGCAGCAGCTCAGTCATGTCAGTAAGGACAGAGACTGTGTTCATCCTTCTAGCTCATCATCCTCCGTCTGCAGGCTTTTAGAGTTACTTAATTGTTGCAAGATGCCTGCTCAACTGCTGCAGTATTCTTGACATCAAGATGGTACTCAAAGACAGAAAGCAGAAGAGAGAAAGAGAAATTCTTGACTGGCTCTCTTTTCTTCCATCGGAAGAAACATCACTCCCAAAGACTTCCATTTTCATTTCAATGGCTAGAACCTTGTGACATGGCAACCCCTTCCTGTAAATTGCAAAGAGCCTGGAAAGGGAGCGTGTGAATGAAGGCAAGATAGCCATGACCAGCCTAACCAATTGCCCGGGCTCTGTATGTGCATCCCTCCAGATCTCGACCCCTGCCATTGCGTTGGTCAGAGCATCTTTCACTGCCTCTGCCCATGTCAGCTGGGACACTTGTGGGGCTACCACAGCTGCTACTTGCCCAGGGACTTGCCATGGTGGCTGCCACATCCCATTGTGTTATCCTAGACCCACCTTGACAACATTTCCTGGACACACTCTCCTTCCTATCTCATGTCTTGGGACTTCCCCTGATGCCACTAGGGCAAGAGATGTAACCAGACCCTCACTTCGGGCCCCCTGTGTACAATCTGGAGGTTTGGGGGAGGAAGTCAACCCACAGGGTAGACTGTGACTAACAGAAGATTGAAATTCATGGATAGCTTCGCCCTCCTGTCTGTGGCAGGACTGTCCTGGGAGCAGTGGTTGATAGGGCATCCCTATAAGCAGTAGCCAGCTCCACCTACCTCCTGTCTTTTCTGCATTTCTTCTCCATCCTTTCCTGCTTGATCTGTGACTTAATTCCTGCTTTTCAGAACTAGACTCCTCAACAAAACAGTAGCACACAAGCCCTTGCCTCAGGCTGTGTTTAATAAAGACTCGGACTCCATTTTTGATGTTCAGTTGCTGACATCCTTTAAGCCTCCCTGCTCCCCTCTGTCTGTGAGCAGTAGCCCTCACGCCAGCCCCATCTGCCCCCAAACCCCACACCTGTCTCCTTTTCCAACTCTATCAAACCATTTCAGACCTGCTTGGAGCCTTCCCATTCCCCCCTAGAAAGTCTCCTTTGTGACTAATAAATAATTCCATACCCCCTAGGTGTGTGTATGGTGTCAGCAGTCTCAACATCAGGACCAAATTTTGGGTGATGTCCATTCTGCTTCTGCAGAGTGACTTCAGCACTGTGACACCAAACATTGTTCTCTGGGACTGGGCACACTGCCACCCTGAACAATGATCAGAGTCCACTCAGTGAGGAGGAAGTGGGAAGGACAGACGCTGCCCTGATGCCAGACCACACTGTAGAGAATCGGGGCCAAGACCCAGGAGGGTCACTGAGATCCTCACCCCCACGGTGGTTACAGATTGTTGGGGAGAAATGCTTCCTTGGAGAGAGTTGACTTTAAGTCTCACACTCAGCCAGGGGAAGTGGTGGGGGTGTTTCCTTCTCACCTGGAGCCTAGTGAGAGATGTCTGAAGAAGATTCCTAGAGAAGGGCTTTGGAAGAGAATCTCTGGGGACAACTACTGGTTGGGGATAAACATGGCGATGCTTCCTCCCTGTCCTCAAGTCACTCGTGAGGTTGAAATAGGGTTGTCCAGAGAAACAGAACCAGTAGGATACACACACACACACACACACACACACACACACACACACACACACACACACACACAAACACACTGGCTCACACAATTGTAGAGGTTGGCAAGTCCAAAATCTGCAGGGTAGAGGGCAGGGCAAAGATCCAGGGAAGAGCTGATTTTTGCAGCTCGAATCTGAAGGTTTCTGGCAGAATTCTCTCTCTCTAGAGGAGGTCAGTCTTTTTCTATTAATGCCTTGAACTAATTAGAGGAGGCCCACCCACATTATGGAGGGTTAATCTACTTTTCTTAAAAGTCTACTGATTTAAATGTTAATCTCATCTGAAAATGACTTCAAAGCAACATGTAGACTGTTTTGACCAAATATCTGGGTACTATGGTGTAGCCAAGTTGACACATGAAATTAACCATGACATGGGGCTTTAGGGAGATTACTGGGAGGGCTTTCTATATGCTCCGGGAATTTTGGTGGGCATATAGTGGGTTATCTGGCGTTCACAGGGCAAATTAACAAGATGAGAGTCAGGCTGGCCAGTCACTCTTGGGGCAGGAGTAAAAAGAAATTGCAGTTGCCTTAGGGCTGGTCTCTGTCCCTTTGTCTTAAGACAAAGAATGCAGGGGTTTTTCTCATGGTCCAGCTATGGGCTATGTCAGCAAAGGCTGGCATGGAATTCTCTTGAGGTTTTATCCAGGAAGACTGCCTGGAGATGCAGAAAGATCTCAGTAGAGAGGAGCTGCTGGTATCAATGCATTCCTGGGGCCGATGAGGAATGAGAGTGCGCAAAACCTACAGTCAGAATAAAGACATGTGCTCCCAGTGTCTTGGTGTGCTTGGGCTACCCCAGCAAAATACCAAAGAATGGGTATATTGTTTGATAGACAGAACAGCTGAAATGTATTTTCTTATGGTTCTGGAGGCTAGGAGTCTGGGATCAGATGCCAGTATGACTAGGTCCTGGAGAGGGCTCTCTTGTTCACTTGAAGACAGCGGCCTTCTCATCGCATCCGCATACAGCACATGTGTGGAGAGAGAATAAGCAAGCTTTTTGATGTCTTCATATAAGGGCACTAATCCCATCATGAGGCCCCATCTCATGACCACACCTAGCCCTACACACCTCCCAAAGGTTCCATCTTCGAATACCATCGCATTGAGGGTTAGGGCTTCAGAATATGAATTTTGGAAGGATACAATTCAGTCCATAGCCTACAGTCTGAGCAAATACAGGGGAGAGACTCTGGTGGCGGAGTCTCTCAAGAATCCACAAAAACACCAAGGAGAGAGGCTACTTATGAAGTTAGAAGTTTCCTGTCTCCTCCTCTCTCTGGATACTCAATCTTAGGGGAGTCAGAAACTGAAACTCACAGAATGGAAAACAAATGTAAAATGCTTAATAAACTAGGAAGAAAGAATATATCCCCTCCTTTTCCAGCACCAGCTGCCCGCTAGACTCTGGCCCAAGCTGGAGTGGACTCACCTTTTTTTTTTTTTTTTTCTTAGTGACTTCTCTCTTTTTTTTTTTTTTTATTGCATTTTAGGTTTGGGGGTATATGTGAAGAACATGGAAGATTGTTGCATAGGTACACACATGGCAGTGTGATTTGCTGCCTTCCTCCCCATCACCTATATCTGGCATTTCTCCCCCATGCTATCCCTCCCCAACTCCCCACCCCCCCACTATCCCTCCCCTTTTTCTTCCCCCGACAGACCCCAGTGTGTGATACTCCCCCTCCCTGTGTCCATGTGTTCCCATTGTTCAACACCCGCCTATGAGTGAGAACATGCGGTGTTTGATTTTCTGTTCTTGTGTCAGTTTGCTGAGAATGATGGTTTCCAGGTTCATCCATGTCCCTACAAAGGACACGAACTCATCGTTTTTGATGGCTGCATAATATTCCATGGTGTATATGTGCCACATTTTCCCTGTCCAGTCTATCATCGATGGGCATTTGGGTTGGTTCCAGGTCTTTGCTATTGTAAACTGTGCTGCAATGAACATTCGTGTGCATGTGTCCTTATAGTAGAACGATTTATAGTCTTTTGGATATATACCCAGTAATGGGATTGCTGGATCAAATGGAATTTCTATTTCTAGGTCCTTGAGGAATCGCCACACCGTCTTCCACAATGGTTGAACTAATTTACACTCCCACCAACAGTGTAAAAGTGTTCCTATTTCTCCACATCCTCTCCAGCATCTGTTGTCTCCAGATTTTTTAATGATCGCCATTCTAACTGGCGTGAGATGGTATCTCAATGTAGTTTTGATTTGCATTTCTCTAATGACCAGTGATGATGAGCATTTTTTCATATGTTTGTTGGCTTCATGTATGTCTTCTTTTGTAAAGTGTCTGTTCATATCCTTCGCCCACTTTTGAATGGGCTTGTTTGTTTTTTTCTTGTAAATGTGTTTCAGTTCTTTGTAGATTCTGGTTATCAGCCCTTTGTCAGATGGGTAGACTGCAAAAATTTTTTCCCATTCTGTTGGTTGCCGATTCACTCTAATGACTGTTTCTTTTGCTGTGCAGAAGCTATGGAGTTTGATTAGGTCCCATTTGTCTATTTTGGCTTTTGTGGCCACTGCTTTTGGTGTTTTGGTCATGAAGTCCTTGCCTACACCTATGTCCTGAATGGTTTTGCCTAGATTTTCTTCTAGGGTTTTTATGGTGTTAGGTCTTATGTTTAAGTCTTTAATCCATCTGGAGTTAATTTTAGTGTAAGGTGTCAGGAAGGGGTCCAGCTTCTGCTTTCTGCACATGACTAGCCAGTTTTCCCAACACCATTTATTAAACAGGGACTCGCTTCCACATTGTTTGCTTTTGTCAGGTTTGTCAAAGATCAGGTGGTTGTAGATGTGTTGTGTTGCGTCGGAGGTCTCTGTCCTGTTCCATTGGTCTATATCTCTGTTTTGGTACCAGTACCATGCTGTTTTGATTACTGTAGCTTTGTAGTATAATTTGAAGTCCGGGAGTGTGATGCCTCCAGCTTTGTTCTTTTTGCTTAGAATTGACTTGGCTATGCGGGCTCTCTTTTGGTTCCATATGAAGTTTAAGGTGGTTTTTTCCAGTTCTTCAAAGAAGGTCATTGGTAGCTTGATAGGGATAGCGTTGAATCTGTAAATTACTTTGGGCAGTATGGCCATTTTGACAATATTGACTCTTCCTAGCCATGAACATGGAATATTTCTCCATCTGTTTGTATCCTCTCTTATTTCATTGAGCAGTGGTTTGTAGTTCTCCTTGAAGAGGTCCTTTACGTTCCTTGTTAGTTGTATTCCTAGGTATTTTATTCTCTTTGTAGCAATTGTGAATGGCAGTTGGTTCTTGATTTGGCTGTCTTTAAGTCTGTTATTGGTGTATAGGAATGCTTGTGATTTTTGCACATTGATTTTATATCCTGAGACTTTGCTGAAGTTGCTTATCAGTTTCAGGAGATTTTGGGCTGAGACGATGGGGTCTTCTAGATATACAATCATATCGTCTGCAAATAAAGACAATTTGACTTCCTCCTTTCCTATTTGAATACCCTTTATTTCTTTTTCTTGCCTGATTGCTCTGGCTAGAACTTCCAGTACTATATTGAATAAGAGTGGTGAGAGAGGACATCCTTGTCTAGTGCCAGATTTCAAAGGGAATGCTTCTAGTTTTTGCCCATTCAGTATGATATTGGCTGTTGGTTTGTCGTAAATAGCTTTTATCGTTTTGAGATACGTTCCATCAATACCTAGTTTATTGAGAGTTTTTAGCATAAAGGGCTGTTGAATTTTGTCAAAGGCCTTCTCTGCATCAATTGAGATAATCATGTGGTTTTTGTCTTTGGTTCTGTTTATGTGGTGGATTATGTTTATAGATTTGCGTATGTTGAACCAGCCTTGCATCCCTGGGATGAAGCCTACTTGATCATGGTGGATAAGCTTTTTGATGTGCTGTTGCAATCGGTTTGCCAGTATTTTATTGAAGATTTTTGCATCTATGTTCATCATGGATATTGGCCTGAAGTTCTCTTTTCTTGCTGAGTCTCTGCCAGGTTTTGGTATCAGGATGATGTTGGTCTCATAAAATGATTTAGGAAGGATTCCCTCTCTTTGGATTGTTTGGAATAGTTTCAGAAGGAATGGTACCAGCTCCTCTTTGTATGTCTGGTAGAATTCGGCTGTGAACCCATCTGGACCTGGGCTTTTTTTGGGTGGTAGGCTGTTAATTGCTGCCTCAACTTCAGACCTTGTTATTGGTCTATTCAGGGTTTCGACTTCTTCCTGGTTTAGGCTTGGGAGGATGCATGTGTCCAGGAATTTATCCATTTCTTCCAGGTTTACTAGTTTATGTGCATAGAGTTGTTTGTAATAATCTCTGATGACGGTTTGAATTTCTGTGGAATCTGTGGTGATATCCCCTTTATCGTTTTTTATTGCATGTATTTGATTATTTTCTCTTTTCTTTTTTATTAATCTGGCTAGTGGTCTATTTTGTTGACCTTTTCAAAAAACCAGCTCCTGGATTTGTTGATTTTTTGAAGAGTTTTTCGTGTCTCTATCTCCTTCAGTTCTGCTCTGATCTTAGTTATTTCTTGTCTTCTGCTAGGTTTTGAGTTTTTTTGATCTTGCTCCTCTAGCTCTTTCAATTTTGATGATAGGGTGTCAATTTTAGATCTCTCCTTGCTTCTCATGTGGGCATTTATTGCTATATACTGTCCTCTAGAGACTGCTTTAAATGTGTCCCAGAGATTCTGGTATGTTGTGTCTTCGTTCTCGTTGGTTTCAAAGAACATCTTTATTTCTGCCTTCATTTCATTGTTTATCCAGTCAACATTCAAGAGCCAGTTGTTCAGTTTCCATGAAGCTGTGTGGTTCTGAGTCAGTTTCTGACTTCTGAGAGACTGTTTGTTATGATTTCTGTTCTTTTGCATTTGCTGAGGAGTGATTTACTTCCAATTATGTGGTCAATTTTAGAGTAGGTGCGATGTGGTGCTGAGAAGAATGTATATTCTGTGGATTTGGGGTGGAGAGTTCTGTAAATGTCTATTAGGTTTGCTTGATCCAGGTGTGAGTTCAAGTCCTGGATATCCTTGTTAATTTTCTGTCTTGTTGATCTGTCTAACATTGACAACGGGGTGTTCAAGTCTCCCACTATTATTGTGTGGGAATCTAAGTCTCTTTGTAAGTCATTGAGAACTTGCCTTATGTATCTGGGTGCTCCTGTATTGGGTGCATATATATTTAGGATCGTTAGCTCTTCTTGTTGCATCGATCCTTTTACCATTATGTAATGTCCTTCTTTGTCTCTTTTGATCTTTGTTGGTTTAAAGTCTATTTTATCAGAGATGAGAATTGCAACTCCTGCTTTTTTTTTGCTCTCCATTTGCTTGGTAAATCTTCCCCCATCCCTTTGTTTTGAGCCTTTGTGTATCTCTGCATGTGAGATGGGTTTCCTGGATACAGCACACAGATGGGTTTTGGCTTTTTGTCCAGTTTGCCAGTCTATGTCTTTTAATTGGGGCATTTAGCCCATTTACATTTAGGGTTAATATTGTTATGTGTGAATTTGATCCTGCCATTTTGATGCTAGGTGGCTGTTTTGCCCGTTAGTTGATGCAGTTTCTTCATTGTGTTGATGGTCTTTACTGTTTGGTATGTTTTTGGAGTGGCTGGTACTGGTTGTTCCTTTCTGTGTTTAGTGCCTCTTTCAGGAGCTCTTGTAAAGCAGGCCTGGTGGTGATGAAATCTCTGAGTTCTTGCTTGTTCGCAAAGGATTTTATTTTTCCTTCACTTATGAAGCTCAGTTTGGCTGGATATGAAATTCTGGGTTGGAAGTTCTTTTCTTTAAGGATGTTGAATATTGGCCCCCACTCTCTTCTGGCTTGTAGGGTTTCTGCTGAGAGATCTGCTGTGAGTCTGATGGGCTTCCCTTTGTGGGTAACCCGACCTTTCTCTCTGGCTGCCCTTAGCATTTTCTCCTTCATTTCAACCCTGGTGAATCTGACGATTATGTGCCTTGGGGTTGCTCTTCTTGAGGAATATCTTTGTGGTGTTCTCTGTATTTCCTGGACTTGAATATTGGCCTGCCTTCCTATGTTGGGGAAGTTCTCCTGGATAATATCCTGAAGAGTATTTTCCAGCTTGGATTCATTCTCTCCTTCACATTCAGGTACACCTATCAAACGTAGATTAGGTCTTTTCACATAGTCCCATATTTCTTGGAGACTTTGTTCATTCCTTTTTACCCTTTTTTCTCTACTCTTTCCTTCTCGTTTTATTTCATTGAGTTGATCTTCGACCTCTGATATCCTTTCTTCTGCTTGGTCAATTCGGCTGTTGAAACTTGTGTATGCTTCGCAAAGTTCTTGTGTTGTGTTTTTCAGCTCCATCAATTCACTTACATTTCTCTCTAAGTTGGTTATTCTCATTAGCATTTCGTCAAATCTTTTTTCAAGGTTGTTAGTTTGTTTGCATTGGGTTAGAACATGTTCTTTTAGCTCACAGAAGTTTCTTACTACCCACCTTCTGAAGCTTGATTCAGTCATTTCATCACACTCATTGTCCATCCAGCCTTGTTCCCTTGCTGGTGAGGAGTTGTGATCCCTTGTAGGAGGAGAGGCGTTCTGGTTTCGGGGTGTTTACCTCCTTTTTGCGCTGGTTTCTTCCCATCTTTGTGGATTTATCTATGTGTGGTCTTTGTGGTTGGTGATTTTCAGATGGGGTCTCTCAGTGGACGTCCCGTTTGTTGATGATGAAGTTATTTATTTCTGTTTCTTAGTTTTCCTTCTACCAGTCTGACCCCTCTGCTGTAGGGCTGCTGAGGTCCACTCCTGGCCCTGCTTGCCTGGGGGATCACCTGCAGCAGCTGCAGAACAGTAACGGTTGCTGCCAGTCTCTTCTTCTGGTATCTTTGTCCCAGAAGAATACCCGCCAGATGTCCGTCTGAGCACTCCTTTGTGAGGTGACTCGTTGGATATACGGGGGTCAGGGAGCTGCTTGAGGAGACAGAGTGTCCTTTATAGGAGCTCAAGTGCTGAGCTGTGAGCTCCGTTGTTCATTCAGAGTTGCTGGGCAGGTACGTTTAAGTCTGCTGCAGCAGAACTCATAAACCCCTTTTTTCCCCAGGTGCTCTGTCCCGGGGGAGTTAGGGCTTTATTTATGAGTTTCCCTGG
This sequence comes from Ateles fusciceps, assembly GCA_036589455.1. Taxonomy (NCBI): domain Eukaryota; kingdom Metazoa; phylum Chordata; class Mammalia; order Primates; family Atelidae; genus Ateles; species Ateles fusciceps. The sequence goes on from JAZHEH010000222.1 coordinate 12,056,133, forward strand.
TGCTGCTGCCTTTTTCTCAGGGCTGCCTTGCCCAGCGATGAGGCAGCCTAGTCACTGTTTGCCTACAGAGGCTTTGCTGAGCTGCTGTGGGCTCCGCCCAGCTGCCGTATGAACTTCCCTGCAGTCCTGTTTATACCGGTGTAGTGAGAACTGCCTCGGCAATGGCAAACTACCTCTGTAGCGGCAGACTGCCTCAGTAATGGCGGACGCCCCCTCCCCCACAGAGCTGGGCCGTCCCGGGCTCAGCTGTGCTTGCTATGAAACTCTGGATCCAGAGCATTTCCGATGGCTGTTTTTTTGTGGGGGGTGGGACCAGCCGAGCCTGATCACCTGGCTCCCTGCCTCAGAGTCTCCCAGGTGTTCCAGCCGCCTGTTGAAAAGGCGCCGGGATCTGTGTGATTTCCCGTGCGGCGACCCACTGCGCCGGCTGAAACCGCGGGCGCGGGGATTCGTGGCGTTTTTTTTGCCCGGGGAAATCTCCCGGCCTGGCTGCCTGTTTCAGTCCCCTTTTTTAATCAGATGAATGGGCGGCTCTGCCTTCCCGGAGCTCCAATTGCCAGCTAAAACGAGACCCGGACCCACGTATTTTGTATGGGGGAACCGCTGCGCCGGGACGCCGCCCAAACAGCAGCGCCGGCGAAAACAGTCGCGCCGGCAAAAACTGCTGCTCCGGCCAAACCAGGCGCGCTGGCGACCCGTGGGGCTCCTCCCCCTGGGAATCTCCTGATCTGTGGGCAATAAAAATCTGTCTGGCAATGCGGCGTCCACTCACCCTCCGCGCTTTCACTGGGAGCTGCAATCCTCAGCTGCTCCTAATCGGCCATCTTGGATCCACCTGGACTCACCTTTTAACACCAGATTGAAATTCAGACAAGTACATGGGACCAATCATTTTAGCTACTAATTTGTGACAATGTTTTACATATCCAGAAAAGTCTTGAGCTGCCTGGATTTCATCCTGGAGCAGAGGAAGAACCAGTTCAACTGAATACATTTTAAGGGATGGTGGGGGAACAAAAATAAATTTACATTTTATGAGACATATGTGTTCAACTATTAGCTGTATTTGCGTCCCTATCTACTTTTCAAGGGGAAAATTATTAAATGACTGTGTGATAGACAGAGTAATAAAAAATCCCAGGACATGCTCTCTAGATTTGAGTATTTTCACAAGTAGTTTTCTTGGGGGAATCTTGGGAATTAAAACATTTTGGCCAGGCGCAGTGGCTCACGCCTGTAATCCTAGCACTTTGGAAGGCCGAGGTGGGTGGATCACCCGAGGTTAGGAGTTAGAGACGAGCCTGGCCAACATGGTCAAACCCTGTCTCTACCAAAAATACAAAAAATTACCTGGGCGTGGTGGCCCACGGCTATAATCCCAGCTACTTGGGAGGCTGAGGCAGAAGAATCGCTTGAACCCGTGAGGTGGAGGTTGCAGAGAACCGAGATGGCGCTATTGCACTCCAGTGGGGGTAACAAGAGCGAAAGTCTGTCTCAAAAAAACAGCAACAAAAAACCAAAACCAAAACCAAAAACATTTTAAGTAGCTGTAATACCTGAAGTGGCCACTTGGTGGCAGCCGTCCATGAATGCTGCTTTCGGCTTGCTGCGCTTGACGACCCTGTGGTTTCGTGTGACAAACATTTTTTTTTTTTCGTCCAACCTCCCAGAAAATTGCCTGCTCCTGCTTTTGGTGGAAACTTTGTTTTCCCTTATAGTGTTGGTTTTGTGGTAGAGCCCTTTGGCTCCGTGAGGCCAACTTTTGTGATGCTTTCTGAATATCAGATATTGTAGTTGTAGGTATGTTGAAGCAGTTTGGAATCTCTGTTGGTTTCGAGGTATTTTTTTCCTTAGTCTTCTCCTTAGTCTTCTGACACATTGAGAATGAAAAGCTGTTATTACTTTTTCCTGGAAAAGTTAAATCATGTAGACTTTCTAAAAATCCTGACTCACATCAGAGAGAGAATGCTGTTTTCCTGTCACCCTTGAGCCCTCATTATTTATGTTTGCACATGTCATTAGCAGGGTGAGTTTTCTCTTGATTTGTAGCAGATGGTGTGATTTTTTTTGGGGGGTGGGAGAAGGGGAGCAGAAACTTGCTTCATTAAACTCCATCCAAAAATGTTTTCTAATAGGTTCATTCCTTTTATAACAAAATTTCATTTATGAGGGCACAGTAGCACCCAGAACAAATTTTGATTTTGCAAACCAATTACCTTTTTCTGGTTCTTTAGAAATGGAAGTCAGCCGTTTTCTGGAAGGGTTGGTGGCCTGGGGACTTAAAAAGTCGCTTTCTAATGCTGGACCTGATGTTTGTGGCTGCACTTGCTGTATGTCCTCAGGCACAACAGTGAGCTTTGTTGTGAATTTTAGAGGGAATCGTTTGTTCAGGCAATGGGTACTGCACATGTGGCACTCTTTGCAGGTCCAGCTGGGTGACATGATGAGAACAACCAGGTGTGGTCCCCAAGCTCATGGCACATACGGTCAGGTGGATAAAACAACCTTGATTTCAAACAAAACACCCAAAGGAGGGCATGTATAATCACAGACTGAAGGAAGGGCTCAGAAGGAAAAAAACATGTTGTAGAAGCACAGCAAACAAGCACAGACGTGCTCCAGCTAGATGGTCAGGCTAGGCCTCCCTAAAATGATAGACCGAAGGTGAAGTCTGAAAGATGAATTGACATTAACCAGGGAAAGGTAGTGAGATGGGAAGGGGAGTGTTAATGGAAATGAATGAGCCCACACAGAGGACAGAAGTGGGAATGAGCATGTTGTGTCTAAGGAATGCAAAGAAGGTTCTGCAGGATGGACTACAGACAGCTAGAGGGAGAGAGTGTGAAATGAGGCTGGAGAGGACAGGTTGACCCTGAGGGCTATGGCAGGGCTGGTATATTAGTCAGGGTTCTTCAGAAGGACAGAGCTAATGGGATAGAAGTATATACAAAAGGGCGTTTATTAAGGAAAATTAGCTCACAGGATCACAAGGTGAAATCTCACGATAGGCCACCTGCAAGCTAAGGAGCAAAGAAGCCAGTAGTGGCTAAGTCTGAGTCCCCAGTCCTCAAAAGTAGGGAAGCCGACAGTACAGCCTTCAGTCTGTGGCCAAAGGCCCAAGAGCCCCTGGCAAACCATTGTTGTAAGTCCAAGAGTCTAAAAGCTGAAAAACCTAGAGTCTGATGTTTGCAGGCGGGAAGCATCCAGCATGGGAGAAAGATGAAAGCCAGAAGACTTAGCCATTCTAGTCTTTCCACGTTCTTCTGCCTGCTTTTATTCTGGCTGTGCTGACAGCTGATTAGATGGTGCCCACCCAGATTGAAGGTGAGTCTGCCTTTCCCAGTCCACTGACTCGAATGTTAATCTCCTCTGGGAACACCCTCACAGACACACCCAGGAAAAATACTTTACATTCTTCAATCCAATCAAGTTGATACTTAATATTAACCGTGACAGTTGAGGAGCTGTTGTTGATACAGGAGACTGTAATGGGTTTAGAGATTGAAAATAGCCCTGTTGCCGGACGCTGCGGCTCACGCCTGTAATCTCAGCACTTTGGGAGGCAGAGGCAGGTGGATCACGAGGTCAGAAGTTCGAGACCAGGCTGACCAACACGATGAAACCCCATCTCTACCAAAAATACAAAAATTAGCCAGGCATAGTGGTGGATGCCTATAATCCCAGCTACTCAGGAGGCTGAGGCAGGAGAATCACTTGAATCTGGGAGGCAGAGGTTGCAGTGAGCTGAGATCGCGCCACTGCACTCCAGCCTGGGTGACAGAGTGACACTCTGTCTCAACAAAAAAAAAAAAAAAAGGGAAAGAAAGAAAGAAAATAGCCCTGTTGCTGTAGCAGTCAATAGCACGTGGAAGTGAAGTGGTGTCCAGGATGCCACAGGAGCAAAAAGGTGGACATGCAAATCCTGGCATGAGAGAGAGGAACTTGGATGAGAGGGCAAGGACCTGGAGACTAGTGGCCAGATTCAAGAGACAGGTGGGACCTAAGTGGACTGAACTTTGGGAGGAATTGGGTAGGAAGGGGTGGTTAAGGGAAGAGAGTGTCATGGGTCATTCGGGCTGGTGTAACAATGTTCAGTGGTCTCTTCAGCAAGTGAAGGGACACAGATTGAAGATATATTCAAGGTTAAAGCATGACTTGGCTGCTTAAATGCAAGGACAAAAGTTGGGATCTCCACAGATGGACACAATGGAAAGAGAGAGAGAAAGACAAAAGAGTCTGGAGTATTAGCAAGTCATACAAATGAAATGTTTCTGAAATGATGCCTTACACATCATTAGGAGTTTAATTGTGGTTATTTCCCTTCCCTGATCTGCTTCATCTGTTCTTTTTCTCTTCCTTCCTTCTTTTTTGTTGGAAATAGACGCTCGGTGCCACAAAGAAAAATTAACACTGAGACAAAGGATGTTTCAGCAAAGCAATTTTTACTTCCTGGACTGCAGGAAGGGTACTCTTGCTGGCTGTTTTGCCAGAGAGTGCAACAAAGGAAAGCCGACATATTTATTCTTTACGCATTTGGGGTTATCCTTCCTGCTGTGTCTGATATCCGTTGGCTGAAACCAGACTACACGATTTAACTAAAACCTGATGGGCTAACAACGTAGAACTTTTCTAAACAGGTAAAAGCAATGGAGAGCTGGGACTTGTGATCATGTTCAGCACAGTTATTTTGTTTAAAGTATAAGGACATAGGAAGTACTACATGCCTGTAAGCATGGCATGTCTAACAGCTACATAGGATAGGACTTCACAAAGAGTTATTAGCACTCTCATGATTTATTTTTTAACAAGAAAGGAAACTTTAAAGAGGAACTTCCTTACTTCCCGCATTTTTCCTTTCTTCTTTCAGAGAATTTTATCTAAGCTTGCTCAACTTTGATTGCAGAAAGTCACAAATTTTTCTACCTTATGAATTTCTAGATCTTTTCCAGAGTGTTTACAAAGGGTTTATAACTACTTTGGTAAAACTGAGTAACTTTTCTGAAAGACAAGACACCTGGACCTGTTGGTAATTTGCCATAATTTAAAATTTTTTATTTTAATGCATCTTTCACTCTGTGTTTTTCTATTGTTAGTATTATTATTATTTTTGAGACAAAATCTCACTGTATCACCCAGGCTGGAATGCAGTGGTGCGATCTCGGCTCACTGCAACCTCCACCTCTCAGGTTCAAGCAATTCTCCTGCCTCAGCCTCCTGAGTAGCTGGGACTACAGGTACATGCCACCATGTCTGGCTAATATTTTTTGTATTTTTATTAGAGATGGGGTTTCACCATGTTGACCAGGCTGGTCTCGAATTCCTGACTTCAGGTGATCCACCCGCCTGGGCCTCCCAGAGGGCTAGGATTACAGGCATGAGCACTGTACATGGCCTGTTTTTCTATTTTAATGTATGTCTCTTTTTAAAAAAATTTTTTAATACATCTTTTAACTATACACAGTTGATTTATAGTGTGACTTTGGATAAGTTATGTGAACTGTCTTTGCTTTTGTTTCCTAATTGAATAATAGGTTAGTAAATTGATGATATAATAATCTTTTTTAATGGGTTCTTTTGAGGACTAAATAAGTGAAAATTTGTAAAGGACTAAATAAGTGAAAATTTATAAGCACTTAATAAATATTAGTATTATTGGTAGCTATTTTCATGGCATGGGCCAGAATAGTAGACTGAGGGACCCACAGACAGAGTTGGAACTCAAGCAATGGAGATTATAACTATGCTCAAATTACCTATGTGCTGAAAGCTGGTGTTTCCTGGAGTTTATGATGCAGTTTGCATTATGCGCAGAAAGGTTTTCTGGGTAGTGAAAGGAGAGTAGCCAATGGGTGTTCATGCTTATATGGCGAGATGAAGAATAAACTTGGGTTTATACCCCTTTGTGTCTCTTTGGATGGGCCTTCTCTGAGTGACACGAGGAATGCTGATACAGCTCCGTAATAGTGGGGGAGCTCAGCACCTGCCAGCCCTGGACACATTTTATCTTGTTTAAATCTGTAAGAGTCCTGTTGGGTTGAGTCTATTCTTGTTTCCATTTTAGCAGTGTGAAAAACTGAGATTATGTAACTTGCCAGAGGTCATACTGACCATTAAGTGGTGAAATGGAATCCAGATATTCTAACTTTAGAGATCAACCCATGTGAATGAACAGTTTCCATTTTCCCAGTCATATTTCCACTCCTAAAGTTTTCCCTAATCTCCAAGTTTTTACTCTGTTAAGAAGAATGCAGTCGTGCAGATTTTGTTTTCTTTATCTCGAAAGAGTAGAGTTTAACCAGCCAAAGTGCGTGTTGCTTGCAACAATCCTTAAGGACACATAATCCTAAGTTTCCATACTTTTATGAGTAAAGAAATGGATGAATTCAAATAAATTGATAATGACAGAGATAATAAACATAGTTGCATAATCAAATCACTGTCTCTAATGGCTGGTTGCCAGAAGTAGGAAAGACATCTAAGTGAAGGAAGATAGAGCTGTCAGATTCCCATCTTCCATATTTTGCGATTTATTTTTTTATTCATTCAGAATAAACTTAGTAAGCACTTACTATGGTCCAGGCACTGTGCTTTGCTTTTATATTGGAGTCCTTGTCTTCAAGATGCTTATAGCTTCAGGGAGGAGAGATGTAGAAAAATAAAAAAGCCTGCTAAAGTACACGGATAACAGTGTTTTCATGGAAACATATAAAAAGTATTGTGGGAACAGAGAGAATTCATGCTCAGTGAAGTCTCATTCATACCTGGATGTGTAAGTCAACAGTGCTGAGGAATATGAGAAAGTCCAGGTAGACTTTGGGCACAAAAGAATTATCAGCAATAAGAACGTAAGAACCAATCTTTGGCTCTGTAGAGTGAAGAGAGAACAATTTTGAGGGGAAAGGAAGAAACTTCGTGAGAGTACTTACTCTTAGGTTGGTGCAAAAGTAGTGGCAGTTTTGCCATTAAAAGTGATGGCAAGAGTTATGGCAAAACCACAGTTACTTTTGCACCAACCTAATATATTGGATTAAAATTTGATGCTGGAATTTCCTCTTTCCTGAGTCTCTTAAGACACAACAGATGTAGAATCATGGCAAAAACTCTATAACCAAACCTAACCCATAAGACCAAGGCACAATTACAGACAAGAGTAATCAGGGGATAGACACAAAAGGACAGAAGACTGCGTATTTCTCACCCCCCACAGGCAGTGTTCTGTTGACAATTTCTTACTCCATTTTGATTCTGTAGTGACAATGGTTGCTTCCCCACCACCTTCTTTTTTTAAGACAGGGTCGGTGTGAGGTCAAAGATCTTCACATAGAATAGCCTGGTTAGGGGCTAGAAAAAAAAAAAAAAAGAAAGGGTCTCACTCTGTCACCCAGGCTGGAGTGCCGTGGAATGATCACAGCTCACTGCAGTCACAACCTCCTGGACTCAAGTGATTCTCCCACCTCAGCCTCCCAAGTAGCTGGGACTACAGGCATGCACATCACGCCCAGCTAATTTTTGTATTTTTTGATAGAGACATGATTTTGCCATGTTGCCCAGGCTGGTCCCAAACTCCTGAGCTCAGGCAAACTTCTACCTTGGCCTCTCAAAGTGCTGGGATTACAGGTGTGAGCCACCGGCCTGCTTCCCCTGTTTTATTTGTACTTTTATATATATATATATAATTGCATTTTAGGTTTTGGGGTACATGTGAAGAACATGCAAGATTGTTGCACAGGTACACACATGGCAGTGTGATGTGCTGCCTTCCTCCCCATCACCTATATCTCGCATTTCTCCCCATGCTATCTCTCCCCAACACTCCACCCCCCGCTGGCCCTCCCCTTTTCCCCCCCGACAGACCCCAGTGTGTGATGCTCCCCCTCCCTGTGTCCATGTGTTCTCATTGTTCAACACCCGCCTATGAGAACTTGCGGTGTTTGATTTTCTGTTCTTGTGTCAGTTTGCTGAGAATGATGGTTTCCAGGTTCATCCATGTTCCTACAAAGGACACGAACTCATCGTTTTTGATGGCTGCATAATATTCCATGGTGTATATGTGCCACATTTTCCCTGTCCAGTCTATCATCGATGGGCATTTGGATTGGTTCCAGGTCTTTGCTATTGTAAACTGTGCTGCAATGAACATTCGTGTGCATGTGTCCTTGTAGTAGAACGATGTATAATCCTTTGGATATATACCCAGTAATGGGATTGGGTCAAATGAGACAACAGATGCTGGAGAGGATGTGGAGAAATAGGAACACTTTTACACTGTTGGTGGGAGTGTAAATTAGTTCAACCATTGTGGAAGACAGTGTGGCGATTCCTCAAGGACCTAGAAATAGAAATTCCATTATTTGTACTTTTTATAAGTGTAGTTGCTCCATGTGGAATGTGATGGGGAAGGGTGTCCATAAATGGGCAATTTCACGAGGGTAGTTAGGAATATAGTAACTTCAGATTAGTCAACAAGAAGGAACTTACATATATTCATGCTCAAATGAAAGAATAAAAATGTTGCCAAATTCTTTCCTTGAGTATTTCTTTCATTTACTATGTTCCTTTAACTGTATGAGTTTATGTTTTACTCTTTTCTACATAAAACTCAAGACTTTGTCTTTCATTTTCAACATTTTTAAAAACGAGAATATTGCTGAGCATTATTTGTGTTTTCCTGCCCTGGCCTGGTTCCTGAGATGAATCTTCAGACTCAGTTCATGTGGGCTGTATGTATAAAAAGAGTTTGGCTGATAATGAAACAACTGTCCTAATTAACTAAGCCTGAAGAAGCAATTATCTCAGCCCACAGAGTGAGCTACCTTTGACCTCATTCCAAAGACCCGGCAGATGGTGGGTTCTGTGAGGTTTGCCGGCTCCTTAGAACTTCAAACGGAAAGCTTGTTGAAAGTGAAGAGTTAGCCTTTGGTGTGTTTATCCCTGCACTTACCAACCAGTGGCTTTCAGGGGTCTCCCAAGGCAGGAGAAGGCACTGTGGTTGAGGGGGTAGGTACACTCTGATGACCTGGCTTACAGATTTCCTTCACCATTTGTTGCTGCTAAGGTTTATTCACAATTTCCCCCCTTTTGCCTTCAGAGGAAATAAATATTTTCCTCAAGTGGATTTCTGCTCACTGGCCTGCTCTGTGCTCCTATCCCCTCCCAGGTGTCTTATTCATTTCCTCCTCTCAGGCGGCCCTTGCTCTATTCATTGTTGGCTGCCATTATTTTGTGGGACTCAGAGAAAGATTCTGGGCAGGTGCACGGTCCAATACTCTGGATGTAATGATATTTTCCCAACCTCATTACCATTCCAAAACACTTTTAAAAACAAGGAAGCAAGCAAACATATTTGCCTCCACTCCTTCTAATCAGTCTGATACCTGTTCAATACACTCTTATAAATAAGTATATAAATAAATTCACCTTATAAGTAAATACACAAGATAAGCCAGCCTGTTTTTCAGACCGAAGTTTGGTACATATTAAAAATAAATACAATAAAATAGCTTCAGTAAACTTCTGGAATAAATTGATTTTCTTTCCTCCTGGCAAGTGGCTATGTGTAGAGCTGCCTACATGTGGAATAGTCGCTTGGTGGATCATTGGCTGAGAGGGTCAGTGTACTTGTCTCTGAAAGCCCGTTTCTTGAACTGACACATAAGAAAGAAAATGTAAGAGAAGCCTCAAAGCTAGTGTAATGAGGGTGACCTAGTTGGGAAAAGTGCTAAAATATCTCCAGTGTATAAACCTTTTAATTCTCACCAATGATAAGACAAGTAATTTGGAGTTCTGAGTACTTCCAATTAGCAAGTTAGAGACTCTGATTAAAAAATCAGGCCCATTGCATGGCACAGTGTGCTTTGGCTCTTTATTTTCATAAGTGATTTTAAGTATTTATTATAATAATCCATAGCCTACTGACTAATGGGCTGTAGTACATCTTTTAACTGCGATAAAATCTTGAGAAAATGAGACCTCATTGCAAGCACTTGCAGTTAATTCTTGGTCGGGAAGTAAAAAGAGGCCACTTTTTTGATCATGATGATCATGTTTTCTGATTAATGAAGTGAAAAATAGATCATTTTACTATGTGGAAATTACGATACCCCATGCATAATACTACAAACAAAATACATTAATTGCTATTAATGGCCTTGATGTCTATCCTGAAGCATCACATTTAGTTGCTTTACTCAGTTGCCTTATTCAGTTATTTGGATTTTTCTTTTATTATGGAAGAACAACTCCCTAAATTTTATGTCTAGGTCTTCTAGCGTCAGAAGTGGAGTTAGATTTCCAGTGCTGCTGCTTCTACTGTGCTGTTCTTTCACATTGGAATCCCATCCACTACTTACCCTCTTTCGTTCTTTCCTTCACAGCTCACAAGTGGCTGCATGCTGAGGCTGCTGGGATGACATACTGGTATGTTCCTGGTTTTGTACCAATCATTATCACCTCTTCAAGTTTTACTTAACCTATCACCTTGGCATTGACTCTGTATAGCTTGGGGATGAAGCTGCTCCTGTGAAAGGCATTGGAGAACTCCTCAGCAGCTGGTAGCAATCTGTCAATGACCTTCCTATGTGTAGACCAAGCTGAACAAACATGAAGGCAAATTTCTTGGCATCGATGAGTTTGCTCAGATGGTACAAGAGCCTTTGTAATTGATGTTGCCAGTTCCTTGTTCAAGACAACAGGGCAGTTAAATTATCTATGCCTCTTAGCAGCTGACCTTCAACCGTGAGAGTCTATTCTGGATATAGCAAGTTCCTAAATGACATATTGCTATTCCTTTTAGCTATCAGGATCCTTTGCAGAATTTTTTGTCTCCAGAGATTACCATGGGATCTGCAAACACTGAAGGATCAGTTTTATTGGTAGACTTTTGTGGAGTGTTGCTGGGATTAGTGATGGTATCTTAAGTCACAACTGGATCTTTTTCTTTCTTGTTTTTTTGAGATGGAGATTCTCTCTTGTCAGCCAGGCTGGAGTGCAGTGGTACAATCTCCACTCACCACAACCTCTGCCTCCTGGGTTCAAGCGGTTCTCCTGCCTCAGCCTCCTGAGTAGCTGGGATTACAGACATGTGCCACGACACCTGGCTAATTTTGTATTTTTAGTAGAGACAGGGTTTCTCCATGTTGGTCAGGTTGGTCTTGAACTCCCGACCTCAGGTGATCCACCCACTTTGGCCTCCAAAAATGCTGGGATTATGGGTGTGAGCCACCACGCCTGGCCACAACTGGGTCTTTGAGTACCAACTGCTTCCTTGACTTCAGATCCCTCAAATCCTCCAAGCTCTTCTTGATTTGGTAGGCTTTTGGGAAAAACTTCTTTGGCTTACCTACTTTGACCTGCCATCCTCAACTATCAGGTTTTTGCAGCCTTTTATCTTTGAAGACCCCACTGAAGATAATGCAGTCCCCTGTTGTACTAGTTCATTTTCACGCTGCTGATAGACATACCTGAGACTGGATAACTCACAAAGAAAATGAGGTTTAATGAACTCACAGTTCCACGTGGCTGGGGAGGCCTCAAAATCATAGTGGAGGGTGAAAGGCATGTCATACATGGGAGCAGACAAGAGAGAATGAGAGCCAAGCTAAAGGGGAAACTCCTTATAAAACCAACAGATCTTGTGTGACTTATTCACTACCACAGGGGTAGTATGGGGGAAACTGCTCCCATGATTGAATGGGACTCAGTGTGTGCCTTTAGAACTTGGCTAATCAGAAATTAGATTGCTATTCCTGGCCAAAAAGCAGAGTCAGAAAAACAGGACTTTAATCAGCCTCGTTAGAACAGGACTTTAATCAGTTGAGCCTACCAGCCAGACACAGGACAAACATATATATTCTATATAACTATACGAACATATGTATATGTGTTTTTAATGTGTGTGTATGCACTGAAGTTTGCAAAGAACTGGGATAGAAAAGCAAATGCATATGATGATTAATGAAACCAGAATTTTAAGTGGTTCCTTGTTGTATATTTACTGACGATATATAATTTTCCTTTTTGGAATGGAGTGTGTAAACCTCTGGGCCGGAAAGAACTGTGAATTATTCTTTCCCTTCTGATCTACATAAATAAGAGATTCTAAATCTGTGCTTTTATCTATTTACCATGCAAATAGTCACCAGGGATAGAACTGTTATAGATCTAGAATATTTATTTAATGGCAGCTGCTGTAGGACACGTGGTTTTTGAGTTCAGTGGACTAGAATCTCCTCACTCTTACCATCCCCTCCCTTTTAAGGTTCCTTTCTTGTTAGTAGCCTAAGATCTGCCTTGTAATCATGTAAAAGGATTTATTTCAATTATGAGAACTTTCAAGTCTCTTTCCTGCGCCTTTTAGGAGATCCTTAAAAGTCTAAAATACTCCTGCTGGATTTGTGATAATAGCTCCATATTTATGCATTATAACTCAATATCTTTATTTTTCCATATCAGCAATGTAGATCTACCTTTATTTTTTTAACATATAAAAATCGATTTAGCAGGCCCTTGCTTTGCTTTTGATGGGGAGTTTTAACTCTGTTATTATAGCCCTTATTTCCAAAACAAAGGCACAAACAAAGAGGGAAAAAAAAAGCTTAATACTTTATCACTGGACTCTATCCCCCTACCCACCAATAACATTCAATTGGAACCCTGTCTGTCTCCTTCAATGACCTTTCCGTATGTTAGTTCTCTGATGCAAGAAAATGTGTAGATGCGCTAATAGACAATTTACTTTTTGTTTACAAAAACAATTCAGTCGCTCAACACGGGACTGTGTTGTAGCTGCGGTGATTAGCAGGCAGGATGGATAAAGCTTAGAGAACATTATTCGATGCCTAAATGAAGGTCACATTCCCAGTGCTAGTTTTAGTGTGCATGCAAATGATGGCAATTGCTGTGCTGTTCGCTCTCACACAAAAAAGACTTTGTTAAATATGATAATTAGTCAGCTGGGAAGGTAAAAGTTTCCTGCAAATAATATTGAAACATTTAAAATATGCATTGTTACGGAAAAGAGTCCACTATCATTCAGTCAAATAGTATCTAACTAGAGACCAAATAAAAATGCTTGTAAAAGCAGATGCAAGTGGAAATCAGGTTGGAACTCTTGATTATTAAAAGTAATAATGAGGGACCTACTCATTGAACTACTTAATTTACTCAAAGAAGGGTGTTGACGTTTCAACAGCAAAATTAAAAATGTCAAAAGAGGAAATGAGATATATGGCAATGTGTTTATTTCTGGGAAAGAATGTTTTAGCAACAGGGAACTGTGAGGTGGGGGAGAAGTGGTTGGAATTTTAATAATCAGCTTGGTTGCTTTATTTAATCACAATAATGAATCTCTCCCTTTGTTGTTGTACAGCTAGTTATCCTCAGGTTATCTTAATGATATCAGGCAGCGTGTGCCGTTGATCTGTGCTTGAAAAGTAAAAATAGTTGACTGTCAAACTGATCTAATCCTGAATGCTATTAGTGACAGAGGCAACTGTTTTGTGAAGAAGACGAGATGGTTTTTATGTCGTGCTGAAGGCCGAAATAATGGTTTATGTTCATATTATTTCTCATATCAGTTCCATTTTAAAAGTTTAACAAAGAGAGTTGTGTTTAAATGAATCCTCTGGGGTACTTTCCTATTAACTCTCTATTAAATAGTGTAGACACTTCTGGGACAGGGTTGTTTGTACTCTCTGCACTGGCAAAAGTGAAGCTAATTTCTCCACCGTAATCTCACACTTCTCCTGACAAACACACAAACACTGAAAGACCACCAACCAAAGTCTAGCAAACCAAAACCTAGTTCCGGATATTGCACAGATAACATGGCTGAATCTATAGGAGATGCATTTTTAGTCATAATCTTAGGGTGAGAATGTTAGCAAGTTGTAGACAGAGACACTTCATTTTCCCTTCTTGTATTTACAGAGGTTTGTAGAGCACCTTTCTTAAGATAGGCATGTTAAGGAAATGACTATATGAATGATTTCATGCCTGCATGAGTGAAACCATTCTGAGAGGATTCTGGGGCCAGAGACCCATCTTGAAGGGAATCTTGGTATTTTAATGTGGGTGGGATGTGATTCAAAGAAATATTAAATACTCTTCTGCTAAAATGGAGCCAGTAATAATAATAATAATGATAAAATAAAATGGAACTAATAAATTACAGTAGTTAGTGTAGTTACAGTAGCTAGTCAGGCATGAGCAGGACAGGAGAATGCTCCTCTGTGCCCACCAGGAATGTCAGGCGACTATCAGGTGATAGTCAGGTGGTTGTTACCTGTCTCTCTAAAATAATGATTGGTTACAGCTGCCACCAGGGAAAGGGCGTCTCTCAATAGATAGAAACACCTAAAACTGGTGATCAGCAGCTTTCCAGTAAGATCTCAGGAGCTGGGCAAGTGGGCTCAAGTATGCATATTAAGAGAAAAAATATCCCTAGAATGTTCCTTCTAGAACATTCAGTTGGTAAGGGAAGACTCCTCAAGTGAGCATGTGTACAACTCCAGTAAACACTGCGCTTGTGGCCCCTCCCAAGTGCTGGCAGCCTGTGGTGCATGGCGACATCCCACCCCACGGGAAGAATCAGGGAGAGGGGATGCAAGACCCTGCAAGTCTGCCAATGTATAAAACCCCACGTCAAAGGTTAAACAGGGCGTTTGATCCCTCAAGTTGCCCACTTCGCTTTCTTCCAAGCATACTTTACTTTCTTTTGTTCCTGCTCCAAACTTTTTAATAAACTCTCTCCCCCTCCTCTAAAGTTGCCTCTGTCTCTCCTTCTGCCCTTCATTCAAATTCTTTCTTCTGAGGAGGCAAGAACTGAAGTTGCTGCAGACCCTCAGGGATTCACCACTGCTAACCTGCTTTAGTACCATGCGACTCAGATACTTTCTGTGGCTAACACTAGTAGCAGCTTCTTCCTAAGGGTTTGTGAAGAATGTATATAAAGCTCATATATACATTCCTGGCATATTGTAGAAGCTATAGAAGTGTTGATTATTGTTATTTTATTATATTTAAGAGGAAAAAGTAGCTCCAGTGAAGGGGCTTAGAAAGGGAGAGTGTGAAGTTTCTATCCCTCTGTCAAGAAGATGGTATCTGCCAAATTATGACTTTTCTGGGCCTCGAGTGGGCACTTTCACCTTGGAGGTCCCCTTTTTTCATAAAAATAAATAAACTAATAAATTTTATGTTTTTATGATTGTGTTGATATATAGATGAACACAATTCAGGCTGGATTTATTATCATATATTTATTGTTATTAGATTAACATATTCTGACTTAGAAGACATAAAATTAAAATATTTTTGTGGATCCCTAATATTCTGTAGGCCACAGGCACTGTGTCTACTATAACTGGCTAGGGCTCTGGGGTAAGGCTGGACTGAGGTTGCTGGGAGAGAAAGAGGTAGACCAGGAAGACAGTCATTGCATGTAGTGGCTTAGAATCTAGGGTCTGAGTTGAATTCCAGGCTCTACCGCTTACTGATTTTTGTGACTTTGGATAATTTATTTAACGTCTAAAGTTTTAAATTTCCTCATCTACAGAGTGGGGGTGAAAATAATAATACATACTTGCAGGGCTATTTGTAAGGTTAAAATGCAGTTATTTATATAGCACACTTAGCACGATTGCTGGTACACAGTGAACATACAATGACTGTGAGCATGACTTTTAGGTCTATGTGTTTCTGAGTTTTAAGCATAAGTGTCTCTTCCACACTCTGTTCTCATTGCATTTTTCTTGGGGGTAAGTTATAGCCTTCTGTGGATTTGGGGTTATGGCCCAGATTTTTCATAACTTAGCAAGGATTCTTGCCATTGTTCAGAAGTTTTTGAAAGTCCAAAAAGACATAGGGTTTGATTCAAGGGCTTGAAGTGTTTATACATCTTTCTGGGGCTTTTCTCTACCCTTCAATCTTTATACATCTTCATATCATTTACAGAATTCCTTCCTGTCCTTTGTATCCAGTGGAAACTTGTTAAATGATACTTGCTAAATTGAAGTGACCTGGGATAAGAGAACATTTGAAGTAATATGTTAATAACCCAATACTGCCCCACAAAGCTCTATGGCTATATGGAGTGGGACACTCTTGAATACACAATAAAAACATTATACAGAAATACTAGGATTTTGATATTTGAATTCAAACCCATGATTGAGATGGAACAGAAGGAGGGGAAAGATTCCCATCATACTCCATCTTAGGGCAGAACCTCCTCTATCAAGTGCAAAATGTAGGAATTGTCTGGAGGTTTACTTTCTCATCTACTTGTTTCAGAAGAACTGACCTCTTTTTCTGGAAAGATTGTCCATTTAAGCCCACTAGTTCTGTTAAAATACACAGGGAAGGGAAGCAAGGATTAGTCAACCTGCTTAGCCAAATCGACCCTGAAGGCAAATTAAGCAACAGACATCACTGCCAGCGCTCACACCAATATTATCTTATCCCATTGGTCAGAACACAGATTTCCCTCCCAGGGTTCACATGAAAAAATAAACACCAGAGATGATCTTTTAAAAGAAAACCTAAATAACAGTTTTACTCTTCTCTTTTGCTGAAATTAAAAAAAAAAAACTGTTTCCAAGGAGGAGAAGGATCTCATTGGAATCACATAGTAAGACAGTTTACCTTGTTGAATATAATTGCCAAAAGTTAGCAAGCGAAGAAACAAAGCATGTCAATAATGATGAAACTCAATGATCAACTTCAGAGTTGTGGAGGGTTACTTGCAGTCCCCTATTGTATTTTTAGACAAAGTGTTTTATTTTCTTTCAGTGTCTTGCAGTAAATCTTGTACATTTTGCCAGTACCTAAAAAATTAAGAGATCAGAATGTCATGGTTATACTGCTGGGTGAGATTCTTCGCCCTGTGAAGAAGGTGTCTGCTTCATCTTCCATAATGATTGTAAGTTTCCTGAGGCTCCCCCAGCCATGTGGAATTGTAGGTCAATTAAACTTCTTTCCTTTATAAATTACCCAGTCTCCAGGAAGTTCTTTATGGCAGTGTGAAAATGGACCAGTACAGATGTTTTAATGATGACTTAAGAAAGCTTGTCATTAATGTGCCCATGCTATTATCAGCATCCACGGTATCATCCTACCCTTGATTTTCTCCTGTTGCGATGACTTTTCAGTGTCCTTTGCTGTCACTCATCTCTGCATAACCGTTGGCTATTGGATTACCTGAAGAGTCTTTTCTAAACACTCTTGTCCTCTCACCCTACATTCTTTCCTCCAAGGTCTCATGCACTCCCATGCTTATGGTTTCTACAACTTTCTCCTTAACCTAGGCCTCTCTGGAGTACTGCGCTAGAATATCCAATTGTCTGTTGAACATTTCCATTTAGAATGTTTCCAGGCAACTCAAATTTAACCCATCCCAACTTGATTCATTTTCTTCTCTTTCTCCTTTCCCCTTCAAAAACTGCTCTTTTCCATTTACTCTTGTTTCAGGGAATGGTAATCACCATCCTCCTACTTGTCAATCATCTGGTTGTCACCTTTGACTATTCCCTCTCTTTCATCTTGAAGCCAAAAACCACTGCTGCTGGCTCTGCCTTCCAGACAGCTCTACCGTACATCCACTATTTTTCTCCCCACTGCCACAATCTACTCCATGCTACCACTGCTGCTCTCTCAGATGGCTTGCAATGTACATGCACAGGTATGTTCATTGCAGCACGATTTACAATAGCAAAGACCTGGAACCAACCCAAATGCCCATCGATGATAGACTGGGCAAGGAAAATGTGGCACATATATACCGTGGAATGCTATGCAGCCATAAAAACCGATGAGTCTGTGTCCTTTGTAGGGACATGGATGAATCTAGAAGCCATCATTCTCAGCAAACTGACACAAGAACAGAAAATCTAACATGGCATGTTCTCACTCATAGGCGGGTGTTGAACAATTAGAACACATGGACACAGGGAGGGGAGCATCATCACACTGGGGTCTGTTGCGGGGGGCCTAGGGCAGGGACAGAGAGGGTAGGGAGTTGGGGAGGGGATAACATGGGGAGAAATGCCAGGTATAGGTGACGGGGATGGAGGCAGCAATCCACACTGGCATGTATGTACCTATGCAACAATCCTGCGTGTTCTGCACATGTACCCCAGAACCTAAAGTGCAATTATATATATATACATATATATATATATATGTATATATATATATATGTATATATAGCAACAGTCTCATAATTAGACTCCTGGTGACCGTTTTAACCCACTCCCTTCTGTAAAGGAGACCATGCAGAAGTAATTTTTTTTTTTTCAAAACTCAATTCGGATTATTTATCTCCTGATCTCTATGGCAATTAGTGTGGGACACTCAGTAGTCCTGCCCCACCAAACTGTCTACTTTCATCAAATGCTCTTCTTTTTCTCACTTGCTGTAGCCATCAACTCTTCCTTCAGTTTCCTGAACATGCTGTGTTGTCTTGCAGAAATATAGATGCCCCTATTTATTACTTAACTACTGGCCATCCTTTATATCTTAAAGGTGACGTTCCTGATAGGACTTTTCCGAACTCCCTTTGTTTACTCTCTATAGGACCCTGTATTTTACCACTTGGTAGAAATTGTAATTATCTGTTAAATGCCGTTTCTGTTAAGAGAGGACCATTTCTATCCCCAGAAATTAAAACTGGATCAGGCATGTAGCAGTTGCTCAATACATTTGTGAAATGACTGTAATAATAAATAAATAAATATATAATGTGAATGAGAAATATGGCTTGAGTTTTGGAAAAGACAGTGGAGCATTCTGCATTTAATATAAGGCCACCTATATATCTATATATTTCTTCAGTTGAATGGATGCCAAGATAAGAATTTCCATTTTAGGACAAAACAATTACTACAAGTCAGTAAGGTCTAGTGGAATGAGTTTATCTAGTTGTCAGGAGACCTGGGTCCCATTGCCAATAACTAGCTGTGATATTGGTTAAGTAACAAAACATTTTTTTAATGCTTGGTACCAGAAATTTAAAATGGAAATAAAATAGTTATCTTTTTAGTATTTGAAATAAACTTACAGTTATTTATAACAGTACTTTATTTCTTTATTTATTTAGACGGAATCTTGCTCTGTTGCCCAGGCTGGAGTGCAGTGGCACGATCTTGGCTCATTGCAACTTCTGCCTCCTAGGGTTCAAGCAGTTATCCCTGCCTCAGCCTCCCGAGTAGCTGGGATTACAGGATGCCGCCATTATGCCTGGCTAATTTTGTAGTTTTAGTAGAGATGGGGTTTCACCATGTTGACCAGGCTGTTCTCAAACTCCTGACCTCAGGTAATCCACCTGCCTTGGACTCCCAAAATGCTGGGATTGCAGGCCTGAGCCACCGTGCCTGGCGTATAACAGTACTTTAAAAATGTGGAGGTACTGTATTAATAAAATTACCTTGGGGGCATGCTTATCTCAACTAATAATGTCTCTTTGTACTCCCTGTCATAAAGGAAAGTGAAGCTGCCAGACTTAGGCCAGTGTTTTCTACAGTGTGGCTTATGGTTCACTTCTTCATTTGGGTATATGGAGGGTAACTTGTTAAAAATTCAGATTTCTGGAATTTCTCTGAAAGCTTTCTGATTTAGAATTGCTGGCAGTGGGTCCAAGTGAAATCTGTCTGTCTGTCTGTCTATCTATCTATCTATGAATCACCTATCTGTCCATCTCATCTCTCTCTCCCTCTTTCTCCCCTATCGATGTATTAATTTCAGTTCTCTTGTTCTATATATATATATATTTACCCATCCATTTCATGTATCTCTATCTTCTATCCACCCATTTCATCTCCTTATCTATATATTATCTATCACTCTATGTCTCTATCCATCTATTTATCTGTCTATCTAATGGAATCTATCTTCTATGTAAAAGCTCCCAAAGTAGCACTTAGGCATACTAAAATTAGAGAATGACTGTTTGCCCTCTCTTGTGCTATTCCCCTTGCTTGGGAATTACTATGTTTGTCCCCTAGGTATCTAGAGGCTTCCCAGTTTTCAAGACTCATCTGATGTCCCTCACTTCATCCTGAAGCTTTTCCAGATTACTCTGGGAGTTCACATTGAACTTCCTTTTGGTGACATTTTAAGGCACTTAAAATTCACCAAATTCTGCATTTAAATGATATATTTTGAGAACTAATTGTTCCTGTGCTAGTCTTAGTTCTCCAAATAGACTCCAAGCTCCCCAACGTGTGGAAATCTGGTTTATCATATTTCCATATGCCCTCTGTATCTGACACATGTCGAGTTCAGATTAGGGGCACAGAAACTTGGGGGAAGAAGTTGGAAGGGATAGACATTTAGGAAGATGGAGGATCTGCAAAACCCTCTTGTCCATTCTCTTCTCTGATGTCATTCTTGTTTTTACCAGTTTTTATTTCATCAAATATCCCCCCTTAGATTAAAACTCTCTGCTTAGCTCTTTTAAATCTAATAAAACACTAAACAGCAGATAAATTTAGCTCCTGGTAGAGGATCTGCAAATACAGATGTCCAGCATGTGGGCAGATTTCCAGGAGTTTTAGCAGAAAATACCACATATTGGGCATTAGCTTTGGAGGCTGATTATAAAAATCATTTTCTGGTTGTGATTTTTTAATCTTACTCTCAGGTGAACTGTGGTCATTGCTGACAGGCTGGTCCATGTACAACAGTCACATCACGGTACCTTTTTTCATCAATCATGGTTTATTTTTTGTGGGGGGGGCTTTGATTCTTTAAAAAAAAAAACCGATTGAAAGAAAAAGTAAAATGGGATTTGTGCTAGTTTGAGAAACAGATAAAAGAATACATTCAAAAATTTATTCAAAGAGATTCTAATAAGACAAAAAGTTTTCTCTTTCTTGTTGTAAAGATTCTAAACTCCTTTGGTAGGCAAAAATGGTGGATCACCTGAGGTCAGGAGTTCGGGACCAGCCTGACCAACATGGTGAAATCCTATCTCTACTAAAATACAAAAGAATTAGCCAGGCATGGTGGCAGACACCTATAGTCTCAGCTACTTGGGAGACTGAGGCAGGAGTAATTTTGCTTGAACCCAGGAGGTAGAGGTTGCAATGAGCCGAGATTGAGCCATTGCACTCAAGCCTGGGCAACAAGAGAGAAACTCCGTCTCAAAACCAACCAACCAACCAACCAACCAACCAACCAAAAGAGATTCTAAACTCACCGAGGCATTATCATTAGGTCTGCTCTCATAAGACAGGCGAATGCCCAGGGAACCTGTACAGTGCACAAGTATGTGTATGTGTGAATGTGTTTGTGTTGAGAGTGTTTTGGGGAACAGGGACTAGAATGGGGAAATCTGGGAATAGTAGAATCCAACTACCATGGCCATTTGTTATTTCACTGCTAAGAAACCTTCTACCTGTAATAAGACGATTATTAAAATTTTAATTAGAACTTTTCTGTGCACCTGAGGGCCAAGCCACTGAGTTTGCAGCTCAAGTATATAGTTCCCATGTAAATTACTTTAATTAAAAATAATAACGATAGTGCTATTTTCAGTTTCTGAAATCTTGATTGTGTTTTTATTTCTCTGATCTCATTTTGATTTTAATCCTCTTAACAAGCTCATGAAGCAAGTAGGCAAGAATTATTATCTTCAGAAACCGCAATCCATTCTATTTGTAAAATTTTTACCCTTGGTGATCTATTTCATTGTATATCATGAATTCCATCTCCTCTTTCTATGCCTGCCTAGAAATATCAAGAATACATGTAAACTACACTTTTAAAAAAATAACACTGTGTTATATTGAAAGTGTAGTTAACATAAAAGAATATATTTTACATACATCAAGCATAGCTAGAGATGTTTCTTGGCAGACGGGGGGTGCAAATGATGTGCTCTGGGCTTGCCTGTCATTCATCTATGAAACTCAAAGGGCCTCTTGAGATCTGACGCAAGGTGACGTTTTGTCCCTGTCCACATAAAGAAATGCTAAAATTGCTTTTGCTAAAGAAAAAAAGAGTAATTTCACATAGGGGACATAATTATATCAATATGATGACTGTGGACTGTATATGGGCATTGAGAATTCCTAGGAAGCCCACATTTACGAACCCACTCATTACCACCCAGGAAACATCAGGGTGTGGGCTGCTTTAAGGAGCATTCTTTCTGTTATTGTAGCATACTCTGAATGTGCCACCTTGGGTTCTCGTCCAAATACACTCTGGATACCTGGTCATGGATACATCTCCCCTGCCCTTGGATTCCATGTGCTCTGCTTCCTGGATGCAGGAAGTAGGTCTTCTCTGAGTACCTGCTGTGTCTGTGGCACTGCCAGTTAGGGTTCTGGGTGCTTGTGCTGTGATGGAAGAGGGACGTAGAAGCCATGGATAGGGCCTCTATCAGTGGCTGCCCAGTCAACTCCTGTCAATTCCTGATGCCTGAGTAACCGTCCCTTGCTGGCCTGGCTAGAGGTCTAGGAGTCCTTCATGTGTTTCCTTTAACTCCAAATCCTTCTCTTTTTATCCTTTTCCTGGGCTGTACAGAGACTCATTACCCTTTTATCCTCTAAAGTCCTTTCTGTTTACTCAGTTCTACAACCGCCTCATCTCACTGTCTTCTTGTAGCATAACTCTGTGACTCTTCCTCTTTTAATTGAGAAAAAAGCAGGACCTGGAGAGAATAACACACTAAATTGCAGAGCCGGGACTTGACACAGGTCTGTCTAAGGCCAAAACGAATGCTTTTAACCATAGCCCCAAAGATTATTTATCTTTTAAGAAGATTGCCTCTTATACGTGGCAAGGGGGAGAGAGTAATAGATAAGGGAGGAGCATGGTGGAGGCACAGAAGGTTATTATTTTTGTTTATTATTATTATTTTTGGTTGGAAGGAATTCAAATATGTTTTTGTTCCAGAGAGTGGCCTGAGAACAGGGGCCTAATGTCAACTAGAAAGCTGAGTAAGGAAGTCTGGAAAGACCTAATAATCCTGTCTTGGGCAGCTAGACATAAACTACTGGAACTGAGGGTTCTGCAATCGTCAACTTATGAATGGCTTGTTTTGCTTGTTGGTGGGCAGGGGAGAGTGTGCTGAGTTGCAAACTGAGTGGTAGAGTTAAAAAGTATATTCATTTTAAGTCTATTCACATGTTGTCTAGTGTCTATAAGATTAGCAGGAATAACCCTAAGAAATATAGTGTTTAATTTCATGAAGTGTCAACAAAATAGTCTTCAAGAAAAAGACACCAGATGAACCCAGGACTGTGCTCAGCTAGGACTCAGTTGTTTGTCCCTGGAGGGGTTAGGTGGCACCTTTTACTCCAGTTTCTATTTGCCTGAGTTTTAATCTTTTTTTTCACTGAAATAGATAGAAGGACAGGTTGGAACTTCAGTAGTGGGGATGACAGCTATATTTTTATTAGGTTTTATTAAAATTAGCAAGTAAATTTCAATAGCTCTAAGTTCCCACCTGCTTGATGGCAGCACCAAAGGGAGCCCCTCAATGCCTCCTCTGCTATTCCAGGCATTGCAGGGTGGCCGTGCAGGACAGCAAGGAAGAAATCCGCTCCTGGACCATGATTTCATCCTCACCCGCTGTCCACTTCCTGTACTGAAGAAGGGATCTTGATGAGGCATTGCTCCACAGCTTTCGGACCCTCTGAGAGAATTGGACTGCCACATGCTACCACAAGTTTGATGGGCTAAAATGACAGAAATGCATTCTTTCATGACTCTGGAGGCCAGAAGTCCTAAAGTAAGGTGTCTTCAGGGCTGCACTGTCTCTGGGGCTCTACAGGAGAATCTTTTCTTGGCTCCTCCAGTTTCTGACGGTTCCTGGTGTTTCCTGCTTGTGGAGGCATCCCTCCAATCTTTGTCTTCATCTTCATATGGCCTTCCCCCTTCCTGTGTCTAAAATCTCTTTCTCCTTTCTCTTGTAAGGACACCAGTCATTGGATTTAGGGTGCAACTGAAATCCAGGATGATCTCATTCTAAGATTCTTAACGATATCTGTGAAGACCCACAAAAGACCTATTTTCATATGGGCACATTCATGTATACCAGAGGTTAGGAATTAGACATATCTTTAAAAATTATTAATTTTTAATTTTTGTGTGCAGATAGTATATGCATATATTTATGGGGTATATGAGATATTTTGATACAAATATGCAATGTGTAATAATCCCATCTGGGTAAATAGGGTATCCATTGCCTGAAGCATTTGTCCTTTCTTTGTGTTACAGACAATCCAATTATACTTAGTTATTTTCAAAGGTACAGTAAATGTTGTTAACTGTAGTTACCCTGTGGTACTATCAAACATTAGACCTTATTTGTTCTATCTAATTATATTTTTATACCCATTAACCACCCCCCACTCCTTACCCCAGCTACCCTTGCCAGTCTCTGGTAACTGCTGTTCTACTCTCCATCTCTATGATCTCAATTGTTTTAATTTTTAGCTCCCACAAATAAGTGAGAACATTTGAAGTTTGTCTTTCTACTCCTGGCTTATTTCACTTAACATAATGACCTCCAGTTCCATCTATGTTGTTACAAATAATAGGATCTCTTTTTTTTAATATATATATATTTTATTGCATTTTAGGTTTGGGGGTACATGTGAAGAACATGCAAGATTGTTGCATACAGGACATAGGCGTGGGCAAGGACTTCATGACCAAAACACCAAAAGCATTGGCAACAAAAGCCAAAATAGACAAATGGGACCTAATCAAACTCCACAGCTTCTGCACAGCAAAAGAAATAGTCATTAGGGTGAATCGGCAACCAACAGGATCTCTTTTTATGGCTGAATAGTACTCCATTTGGTATATACACCACATTTTCTTTATCCATTCATCTGCTGATGAACACTTACATTGCTTTGGATATATCTTTTGAGAAGACATAATTCATCCCATTGTAGGGACAAAGGCAACTGGAGAAAAAGAAAATAATAAATAAGGGTATGCAAGGGGTGGGGGCACTTGTGTCTTACTTACTTTTTAGAGCCAATTCTCAACCCTAATAAAAGGGCAGATTAAGTCAGAACCTAAGGACTTGTGAATCCAGGCATAAGCAGAGCAACTTCAGGAGTTAAGTGGAAAAGGTGACTAAGACCATGTGATCCTAGCATTATGGAGACAGCTTGGGACCTTGGGGGTGGCTACCAAGTGAGAAATGTGGTACCCAGAGTTGCAGTGGAAAGATCCATGACCCCTGTTCTCTCAGAGGGTCCAAAAGCTGTGGAGCAATACCTCATCAAGATGCCTTCTTCAGTACAGGAAGTGGACAGCAGGTGAGACTGAAATCAAAGTCCAGAAGCAGATTTCTTCCTTGCTGTCCTGCAAGACCACCCTGAAATGCTTGGAACAGCAGAGGAGGCTCTGAGGGGCTCCCTTTGGTGCTGCTGTCAAGCACGTGGGAACTTAGAGCTATTGAAATTGAGATACTAATTTTAATAAAACCATATCTGTTCTCTACACTGCAGAAGCCTGGGAGGGTCTGCTTGTAAAGGTACAAGAAAGATTAAAAGCACATCTGCATAATGTGTGCAGAAGCATGCATTTGAGTTGCTGCTCGTTGTGAGCTTGAAGTTTCATTTTGCCTCATTTGGAAAATCAGGAGCAAACAGCCTCTGAAGCCTGTGGTGAGAGGTGGTCTAAATATAAACGTCAGGAGCCCTGGGCGAATGTGGATGGTGGGGGAATTTGAGGAATTGAATGGAGGAAGAGAAAAAAACAGTTAAAAAAAAAAGTAGAAAATAATTTTGGAAATAGCAATATTCCATGGTCTTTTCTAATATACTACTGAGCAAAAATTTCTGCAAACCAACATGCTAATGAATTGACTGGGGGACATAGGGAGCACATTGCGAAGGAAACACTGCAGTCTGTGTTTCTTGGGCTGGTACCAATCAGGAAAAAATGAAGAAAGAGCCGTAGTGTCTGGCTAACCAGCTTGGTCTGTGGGGGAGGGTCTCTTCTCAAGGGCTGCCATGAATGGGCAATGACCGAGGGAAAACCTTTCTGAACTGGCGACACAATCCCCCAAAGGTGCTCAGTACTATCTCCAAAAGCTGGCCTCCTCCAACCCCACCATATCTGCACCATTGGTGTATTCTTGATTCCTTTTTAAGCCGGAAAGAGACACATAAATGATTGGCTTGTTCAGTTGAAAAAACAGGAAAAACCCGTGTGGCGGCGTTCTCTCTCTCTCTCTGTCTTTCTCTTTTTAATGCTTTCACTTTTTAGAAGAGATAAACAAAGGGTCCGTGGGCCCAGAGACAGGATGGTAGTGGGGTTCAGAAAATGTTTTCCCACGGGGAGGTGTGAAATTGGCTTGGTCTCTTGTCAACGACTTCCTGTTCATACCCGAGACAAAAAAGTCGGCACACATCCATGGCTGATGTGGGGAGCCACGGGGCCCCTGTAGAGATTCTGGCACAGGGTTACTGTCTCTACTTGCCTCTGGTGGCAGTTGGGAATTCAGGAATTGCTTCCTAAATGATGGAGGATGTTTTTAGGTTCAAGAAAATGTCCCTGTGAATAAATGAGCCCATTCACCGCGGGCCCTGCAGGGGGCAGCAGAGAGCAGGGCTCAGGCAGGGCTGCAGGGGCAGCTCTGCGCCGTGGCAACCCTTATCCCTCCTCCAGATGGTGGGAGCCTGGGGCGCTCTTCAAAGAAAACAATGAAGAACAGAGAATAGGGGTCACTATAGCGGACTAGGGAAGTTTGGATAGACCTGTGACCCCTCTGTCCAAACTTTGTAGCAGCCGCTGCTGTTTTCTGGAAGCTCTGAGAAGGTAGTGCAGTTCACGTCTCCAAAAGCACCCAACACATTATCACAATAATTTATAGCCGGGATACTCCTCCATCTGAGAGTGAGCTGCCTTAGTCCTCAGGTTTATGTCCCAGCCCCAAACACCATTCCAGGTGCAAAAGAAGTGCTCAGTAAATACCTGTGAAATGAAAAAGTGGGTGGACAAATGGGCAGCCCATTTTAGCTTCTATAATATCTCTCCGTCATTCATGATCAGAAGTTCTTTCAAATATCCAGGGTGTGGCATGGTTAAGTAGGATGGAAGGAATAAAAATGACCAACCCAGATATCCTGAGAAAAAGTGGAGTCAGACCTGAATATTTACAGCAAGGAAGCTGGGCAGAGGTTATCATATTCTGGCTCTTAATGTACTACCAAGCCAAGAAGAGTTTAGTGGGGCAAATGGGGAGAGGTTACAGTAATAATAATTCATATAATTGGTAAAATTCTTTCCATTTTACCTAGGAGGCACATGATACATCCTTGTAATAAAGGGTCAGCCGCAAAGCCACCAATCCTACCTTTCCTTATGGAGAGGAGCTGAAGATGCTGTCATGGTGAATGGAATGATATTGACCCATTATACATTTTACCTTATGAGGAGAGATCACAGGCAAAGATGATGAAAGACTCTTTTGCAAGAAGCCACAGGGCATCTATTGAGTTCACTTCTCAGGTCACTGTGTGCAGACTGACAGTCATGCTGAAGAGAATGAGAGTAGGCTGCTGAAAATGTTCTGTGTCCAGGATAACCTTTGCTTAGCGTCCTGTCTTTGCTACATTATTCATTTTTAATTTTCATTTTATTATCAATATTTCTCCTATGAAGACAAGTTCTTTGGTTCTTCATTATGCATAGAAAGATGTGGCTGTCAGTTTTAAAGTTTTCTTATTTCCCTTTCTTTCTCTGAAAAGATCCTATTGACACAGAAATATTTTTTGTCCCACTGGTCATTTGTCACCTCCTCCACCCCGTTGGTATGTGTCTGCCTCGTTAGCTTCACATTTCTTTTGAGGACTCAGCTTGAGATTATCTTCTTCCTCGCCTAGCACCAGTTCATTTTTTTCCTGATGACTGTTATTATTTGTTTAAGGTAGAGTCCTATTTTTAGGTACACTTTGCAAGGAAGATGCCGTACTAGATAAAAACATGTAATGCCGTATTCAAAAGTCACAGATAAATAACTCTTTAGGTGCTGGGTGAAACTGGAGATGCTCTTGACTTAATGTTCTCAGAATAGAAAAATGAATGGGAATGTCATACCATGCATTTTCATTAAGCAAATGATGAAAGCAAAATTGAACATAATGTCCTTAATAGTATTTCCAACAATGCCAAAAAGCAGAAACGTGGGCATTTCCCAAACTACTGATGTATCTTGCCTTTAGGCTCTGTTCATTAGTCATTTGTAATATCTATTTATATAGATCTTTTATTTTATTTTGATTGGTAATTCAACAACCAGACCACTGAAGATTCTGTTCTTCAGAACACCAGCTGGGTTTCCTTTCCACTAAAAGGGCATAGTGTTCTGGGAGATAATGCATCTAGCATGAAAATGTTCTTTCTTTCTTTGTGGAAATGGTCTAAATTTGAAAGTCATTTTTTTTTTTTTAATTTAAGACGGAGTCTCAGTCTGTCATTAGGCTGGAGTGCAGTGTCCTCTGCCTCCTGGGTTCAAGTGATTCTTCTGCCTCAGCCTCCTGAGTAGCTGGGACTACAGGCGTGTGTCACCACACCCAGCTAATTTTTGTATTTTTAGTAGAGATGGGGTTTCACCATATTGGCCAGGATGGTCTTGATCTCCTTACCTCATGATTTTCCCACCTTGGGCTCCCAAAGTGCTGGGATTACAGGCATGAGCCACCGTGCCCAGCCGTAAGTAAATTTTTAAAGTAGCATCTGTTGTAGCAGGGGCAATGGCTCATCATCACTTACTGAAGATTAGGAGTAGGAGAAGTGTGGGGTGTTCTTTTCTGAAGAAAATGGAAGATGATAAACCTTCCCAAAGGTGTTCTGTCCCTTTAGTGTTCAAGGGAAGAAGGCAGTTTTGTTCAGTGGGTAAGAAACATAAAGAATCATAATGGTGACCACCGCGGTGGCTCATGCCTATAATCCCAGCATTTTGGGAGGCCGAGGTAAGTGGATCACCTGAGGTTGGGAGTTTGGAACCAGCTTGGCCAGGATGGTGAAAGCCTGTCTCTGCTAAAAATAAAAAATTAGCCAGGCATGGTGGTGCACACCTGTTAGTCCCAGCTACTAGGGAGGCTGAGGCAGGAGAATCGCTTGAAACTGGGAGGCGGAGGTTGCAGTGAGCCAAGATCATGCCACTGCACTCCAGTGTGGGTGACAGAGTGAGACTCTGCCTCAAAAAAAAAAAAAAAAAAAAAAAAAAAAGAATCATAATGGTGCCACTCACAAGTCCTAGGTGTGTCTCACACTGCCTTGATGGGACTTTTTCTGCAATTATTTCTCACTTTCTGCTTCTCAAAAAGAAATGGAGAAGTGAAGAGACGAACTACTTTTCTCTATAATTGGTAGGGCTGTCCTCTTCAGTGGCAAGTCAACACTGGCAATATTTTATGTGTGGCACAGAATTACGGAACCAGAGAATAAAATGATTAATATATAGCTCAAAGGCAGAATAACCCTTCAGTCATCCCAGGCAAAAACAACTGCATCTTACATTCAAAGACTGACAAAAAATAAACTCCACAGTGGGGTGCCTGGGGAAGAAGAAATATCATTTTCCAATATATAGACAGAGAATTGCCTTTTAAGGGTGGAAGTTACTGGTAATTTAAGTTCTTGTAGAAAATAATCTTTCAAAGTTGAATGTCTTCTTTGGAGGGGTTGCTTAAGCTCTGTGAATGGAAGACTTGTAGTCATCTATGATTCTTAGGAGAAAAACTTGACATTTCCGTCTGCCACCGTCTAGATTCTGCTGTTCGCTCATGTAAATTGAATATTTTTTAGCTGGTCTGTGTTGTAAAGGGGACTTTTTTAGAAGTTGTCCCCTCCATCTGTTAACTTATTTTACTTATTGTCTCCCACATGGGACTAAGAATGGTTGAACAGTCTACACAGTTTTCTTTTTTTTTTTTTTGGTTTTGTTTTTTGAGCAGCTCAAAAAATTAAGTTGTAGACTGAAAGTCAAGAAAGCTATTCCATGAATGGTTGAATGTAGGGGCTGGGATTGAGCTATTTCCTACAAGGGAGTCAATATCCTGTTTTCTGAGGCTGCCTTTTAAATCTTTTCTTGTTCCTCTGGAGAGTTAAGAGAGAACTGTGTCCAGGCTTGAAGAATGTTAGTGGGGAAGATTTGGTTCTGGGCTCAAGATATGGTGATGCTAGAAGCTGGTGTGACTGACCACCACAGTAAAAGATACTGACTCTGAAGTGCACAGAGTCTGGGTAACACTGGAGGTATGTGGTGTGTGTGTATATTTGTGTGTGTGTGTTTAGAGGGGAGAGTTATGGGTCAAAATCAGCAGGAATTAATAGGGATTTGGGAAACTGGCATTTTCTGACAAAATTAACCCCAAAAGACCTACTGGATTAGGTCAGCCAATGTGAGTGCTCCTTGGAAATATCAGGGGAGGAGCAACTTTCCAAATTTCATTGAATGATAACTCAGGATCAAAGCTAACTGGTATCTGAGGCTGTGTCTATAACAGATTACATGACAGTGCACACGGAAGAGTAGGAATTAAACACATTATAGATGCTTTGGGCTACAGAAGAAAACTGTAATGAGATTGAGAATGATGAGCTCTCACAATCTGTGGCACTAAGTCCTTGGCAGGTAGAGTGTAGTTGGCAAAAATATTCGGGGTGTGATAAGTTTTGTTTGCTTATTTTTCTCCATTTATTTCATCTTTTACCTTCCACTGACTGTAATTCATTCAGATCGTTGGCTCCGGGCTTACTGCCTAAGGGGAGAGAGGAAGAGGTAAATGCTTCAAAAGTGTAGTGCCTTAGGGAAATTCAGAGCATTTGAGGCAAAGACAAAATGTTATGAAAAATATTATCAGTTAGCTTTGCTGTAGGATCAACTGCTCCAAAATGGAGTGACTGTCACAAACCTTATTTACCATTGCCCGAGTTCCACTGATCTGAGACAGCCTTAGCTGACTGTGGCTGCTCTAGCTTGTGGGTCTTCATTACAGTGCATGGCCTCCCTCCTATGTCTAGGGATCGTCTGAGAGTTGGCTGGGGCCATGAAAAAACGTGGTCCTGTGCCTACATCATCCAGTGGGCTAACCTTGGCTTCTTCACAAGGTGGCCATAGGATTTCGAGAATGGGCAGATGTACAACTTTCCTCAGGCCTGTATCCCAACAGGTGCTACCTTAGTTCTGCCACATTCTATTGACAAAAGAAAGTTGCAAGGGCAGCCTAGTGGAGAAAAAACTTTCACTTTGCTGGGAGGAGCTATGAAGACACGGTGCAATGGGAAGGAAGGGGTGAGGAATTGCGGCTGCCTTTGCAATTTGTCACACATATCACAAAGGAATGGAGAACAAGAAAACCGAGAGCAGAATGGCAGCCTCCTCTGTAGCCACTCACATGACAAAATATTGGCCTTACGGTTCCCATTCTGGGAAAATGAAGAACCCAGATGGTTAGTAATGATGGTAGTGCTTAGAACAATGCTTTTGGGGTACAGTCCACCGTAGGAAATCTGCAAAACCCTACAATGATTTGTGGAGCTAGAGAGAGAAGGATGCCCTGAGGAGTCAGAAGCTCCCAGAGACAGAATGGCTATAACGTTAAGGCCAGACAGGTAGCCCAAAGACAGATAATAGAAATTCCTAGATACCAGCCAGCCACAGCAAGCAATGGAATGAGTTCTGTGCCTTCAGGCATGGCAGGGAACTAGCAGAGAGCCCTACTCATGGAGCATGAATGAAGCCCTGTTGATAAGAATGGGAGTAAGAATCTAGGCCGGGCGCGGTGGCTCACGCCTGTAATCCCAGCACTTTGGGAGGCCAAGGTGGGGGGATCACTGAGGTCAAGAGATCGAGACCATACTGGCCAACATGGTGAAACCCTGTCTCTACTAAAATACAAAAATTAGCTGGGTGTGGTGGTGCATGCCTGTAGTCCCAGCTACTGGGGAGGCTGAGGCAGGAGAATTTCTTGAACCCAGGAGGCGGAAGTTGCAGTGAGCCGAGATGGTACCACTGCACTCCAGCCTGGCTCCAGGCGACAAAATGAGACTGTCTCAAAAAAAAAAAAAAAAAAAAAAAAAAAAGTGGGACCCATCTTGAAGGCTCTTGGATGGACTGACCACTAGGGACACAAAGACTTCCCCTGCCCTCGTCATCCCAACACTTCAGCACCAAGTAAGCCACACCCCACCCCCCAGCATAAACATAGCAACAGGTATGGAAGGTAAGGAAGAACAGATATCCTGAGATTATGTTTTTGAAATCCTAGGAGAATACAAGCTCAAAAAAAAAAAGCAAAAGAGCCACAAAAAAAACCAACCAGCCTGGCTTGGTGGCTTATGCCTGTAATCCCAGCACTTTGGGAGGCTGAGGTGGGTGGATCACCTGAGGTCAGGAGTTCAAGAGCAACATGGCCAACGTAGTGAAAATCTGTTTCTACTAAAAAAAAAAAAAAAAAAAAAAAATTAGCCAGGGAAGCTGAGGTAGGAGAAAGCCTGCACCTGGGAGGTGGAGGTTGCAGTGAGCCCAGATTGCACCATTGCACTCCAGCCTGGGCAACAAGAGCAAAACTCCATCTCAAAACAAACAAACAAACAATAAAAACAAGCAAAAACAATAATAAAAACAATTAAGATAAAGTATAGAAAAATTGTTAAAGAATGTGTATTTTTTTTAATGGTTGAATTTGGTGGTCGTGCTTCAGCTCATTTCCTGTAGAGGAGGTAAGAGAACATGCATGCAACTTCCCAAGAGTTTTTAATGACTCTATTATTTTTATTAAGATATTAGGACAGGGCGCTATGTGGAAAGCCCCTTATCTGGGGCTCTAGAGCACATCTAGAGCCTGATGTGACCAGGTTCCTTGGGCATAAGAATAGCTTCATGGCCCCAAGTCTGATCATTCGTGCACAGGTCAGTATATTGTGACGAGTCTGATAGAAAGCTATTCATCTCATGGTAGAAATAATAAAGTATCCAACACTGAGCGTGTTCTCAACATTGTTACCCCAGCCTTGGGAAAAGGTCTTGGATTCATGGCTGAGGTCAGTTTCACTGGGCTGAAATCGAGGGTCTGGCAGGGTCATGTTTCTTCCAGAGACTCTAGGATAGAACACCTTTTCCTGCTTTTCTGTCTTCTGGAGTTGAATTCTTTTTTTTTTTTTTTTGTAAATTAACCATTTTTTAATATTCTTTTAAAAACATTTTAAGTTTAGGGGTATATGTGCAGGATGTGCAGATTTGTTACATAGGTAAACTTGTGCCATGGTTGTTTGCTGCACAGATCATCCCATCAGCTATTAAGCCCAGCATCCATTAGCTATTCTTCCTGATGCTCCCCCCTCCCTCTGTTCCCACCCCTGACAGGCCCCAGCTGTGTTGCTCCCCCACCATGTGTCCATGTGTTCTCATCATTCTAGAGCTGCATTCTTTGTGTTGCTTGGCTCCTGACCCCTCCTTTCAGCTTCAAAGCCAGCTGTGAAGGGTCTTGGTTCAGTTGTCACACTGCCTTCTTCTTCTGTTATAATTCTATCTTCCTCTGCCTCCCTTTTAAAAAGACACTTGCGATTACATTTAGGACCTGCCTAGGTAATCCAGGATAATCTCCCCCATCTCAACTTATGTCCCCTTAATCATATCTGGAAAGTCCCTTTTGTCTCTAATGTGACATTTGCAGGGTCTTGTGATTAAGACCTGGATCTCTTTGAGGGCCATTAATCAGCCTCCCATCAGCCGTATGATAAGTGGCAATGTTCCCATCAGACTGAGGCGGACTGGCTTCTGCATTCCTTTGTTGGAGTCTGCTGACGTGCACTTACACCAGGAGGCAGGCACGGAGGAGGCTGCATCAAGGAGCATCGATTTCAGTCTCCTTAGAAGGCCTGACAACCTCTGTAGGCAGCATCAGGCCAAATTAGTGGGGGGTCCTCCTCATCTTTTTCCTACATTCAGAACCCTGCTCAGAAGTCAGAGGCAACAGAAAGCCTCATGCTTAGTGTTTGGAACCAAATTTATTTGACTTTTCTAGGTAATGAGATCTTATTTTATGCTCTGAGTTGGAGAGGCAGGAAGTTATAGTAATGCAGAGAAAATGGATGGCAACCTTCTTTATCACCGTGTGTAACTTTCTTCCTATCAGTGAGGACATTCTTCTTTTGATGTATCTTAAATTCTTACTGACTTAAGTCTTATTTTCCTGGCTTCTTTTGTTGGGAAGATAGAAAGCAATCACCTTCTACTATCTGAATGATAGAATTTATTATTTCAGAGACTACTGACATTTTAGCTAATTTTGTCTTATTGCACAGGAAGTAAAAAGGAGTCAATGTGTGGGATAGACACTGATTTATATGCTGTTGGGTCTCAACATATGTAATAAGAATCACCTTTATTTTCTGCCAGCAACTGTTTGTAAGTTATGCAAGGACATTTACAGATTGTACCGTTTAGAGCAGGGTTGTGCAAACTTCTGTAGAGTGACATGGTAAATATTTTAGGCTTTGCAGGCTATACAAGCTGCATTACGACAGCTTCACTGTGCTGACATACAAGGACAGATAGGAACAATATGCAAAGATATCCGTGTGGCTGTGCTCCAGTGAAACTTTATTTATGGACACTGAATCTCATGTAGTTTGCATGTGTCATGGGATATTCTTTTGATATTTTCAACCACTTATAAATGTTTAAATGTAAAATGTATAAACCGTTCTTGGCAAACACTGGCAGCGGGCTGTAGTCTGCTGCTCTCTGACCTGGTAATCCTCAAGTTTTGTAATTTATTCCTAGATGATGTCTTGAGGGCAAAGTGAGGTAGGCTGGCATGACATTATCCTATTTGGATGGCCAGGTATGTAATGTCTTTCCCCTGATATTGTCTCTTCTATCTTCACATCCATGAATGACCCTAAAATAAACTGCTGAGATTCAGTTTTAAAATAGTTCCTCTTCCGTCTAGTTTATTCTCAGCCTCCAGATCCTGGCTAGGCTCTCTAACATCCACTTGCTCCCAGATTCCTCCCTCTTGCTCCTCCCTTTATTATTTTCAACTAACTCTATTATGTGTGTACATTTCTGCCTCCTCCATTTTCCCTGCCAGAATGTAAATATGTAAATTCCTTGAAGAGTGAGAGCTAGTACTTATCAATCTTTGCCGCTGCAGTGCACTTACCAGATTGGTGGCCAGAGCTCCATAAATGTTTTTTGCCTATAAATTCTCAATAATGACATGTTGAAATTGGGTGCCATAAAAAAAATAGAGGTAGTATGTTCTCTGTTGTTTTTCCATATGTCACACACTTTTGACCCAATTAATGATAAAAACAAATTGTGTGAATGTCTGCATTCAAAGATACTACTCTTGGGAAATGGGTTTTCCCATCCAGAATGGGAATGCTCCATCATCCAGGCTTTAAGCTCTGCTAATTTAAAAATAAGGGAGAACAAAGCAGCTGGTCTGGAGACGAATCAGTATGAAAGAACACACAATCAAATGGCAAAGAAAAGGTGGACATGCTTAGGCTGATTCACATCCTGGTAAATTAATGGCACAGTTGCCTCCTGATTACACAGATCTACTTCCAAGAAGCTACTCTTGTTGATAAAAGATTCCCAGTCTACTGAAAAGGAAAAAGAGTCTCAGAACACTTAAAATAACTTTTTTATTATTTGGAAAATATTTTCCTGAGCTGCTGAGTTCTATCATCAGCAAAGAAATAATTTATTTAGAAGTGTGGAAGGATTTAGAATTTCTCCAGTGCTGCCTTTCATTCTGTTTAAGATGTGGGCCATATCTTTGAGGAATTCCCGTCTACAGGTTATCATGGGGTGGTTAACAGAAGGTAAGAGCAGTTGCTACAGTATTGGGGGACCTAGATGTCATCAAAGTTTGGTTTGGATGGATATGACAACAGGATGTGTACACAAAACATTGTATTGATGTTAGGCCAAAGATATCAATGAACAATTTAAAAATTCTGCTTCTGTGCTAAGGGCAGTCACCCTGCCGTGTGAGCAGTAGTGCATGAGGGCCAGGAAATTAAAAGGCTTAACCGCATGCCCCAAACCATCCAAGATACGTTATTGTTCAAGTGAAGTGAAATACAAACACAAATAGCCAGGAGGGTGAAATTTAAATTAAACTTCAAAATCATTTTGTGTTTTAACCATCAACAGTGTTCTTTATGCTGCAAATAAGGCCACATTTATTGGAAACCTAGAAAAATAACTCCCTTGGCTCTACATTCTCCCTTTACATACTGTGCACCTGTTCGCTTTGAATAAAACTTTGACTAGGTTCCCAGGAATGCGATGTAACTACCTAGGAGGAGTTTCTAAGCCATGATGACCATGGCGAACACCCTTCTCCACGATGATAATCTGGTTTTCAGCAGGATGTCAGGCCAAGATTGTTGTGCCTTTCATCGTTAGGTGGCTGCGTTTGGAAATGCCTTGCGAGAGAGACATCTGCAAGGGATTCCTAGTGATTCACCACTTTCTGGCTTTGTGAGTTGGATAAGCATTTCTGTAGACTGGTTTTTCCTTGGCACAGTTGTGCTACTGCTCTCCAGTCAGGAGCTGGATGTGAATGAGCAGGATGTTTCTCTGAACAGTTGAGCTTTTATTCTTTGAATCACAGACCACCTGCAGAAATTCCCCCTTATGGAAAGAAGTTGGAACCCACGCTGGAGCTAGGCAACAGGCTCAGTGGATTGGCAATTTCATGCTTTTTTTCTGAGGCCAAGAACTTTCCTTTCTTCTGAGAGATTTGAGTTCATTTATAAAAGAAGATTTAATTTTTAAAAGTCTGCTATTAAGGTGGCAGGCCAAATGAAAAAATGTTGAATGGAATAAGTTAAAAATCAATTTCTCATGTGAGGAGGCCGGGCGCGGTAGCTCACGCCTGTAATTCCAGCCCTTTGGGAGGCTGAGGTGGGCAGATCACCTGAGGTCAGGAGTTTGAGACAAGCCTGGCCCACATGGTGAAGCCCCATCTCTATTAAAAATAAAAAAAATTAGCCAGGCATGGTGGCATGTGCCTGTAGTCCCAGCTACATGGGAGGCTGAGGCAGGAGAACACCTTGAACCCAGGAGGCGGAGGTTGCAGTGAGCCAAGATTGCAGCCCTGCATCTAGCCTGGGCAACAGAGCGAGACTGTCTCAATTGAAAAAAAAAATTTCTCATGAGAGGAAAAACAAGGTCACAAAAGACTTGGCCTGTGTCATGTAGAAACAGGTATGTTTTCAAAGACATCTATCAGGATTGCTGCATAGATATTGTTTCTTTAAGAGGATTTAGAAGGGTGTTCATACTGACTTGTATATACAGGGTTTGAAGTAGGAGGAAAAAAACAGAAAAAAAGAAGAAAGGGAGTCTAGTGAGTAGTTTTTAAGAACAGATGCAATTCCTCCAGGCAAACCTGGTGAAAGGGACCACCATGACATCAGGCCCTCCTAGGGGGTTCTGGGGTCCCCTGGTTGCCTCCTCCACAGAAGGCAACAGCTCAGAGTCACTCAAAAAAGCTTCTTATGGCCAAGAGAAGTTCCTATGTTTGAGCCTAGACTTTATATTTTTGCCTTGATTAAAGAATTCTCTGTGTTTATTTCTTTTTTACTTGAAGGTGCATTCTCTTTGGGTTGAGGCAAAAGGGAAAATAATTCTTATTAGAAGTCAGGAGAGACAGGAAGAACTTTTCCTGTTACTTTGTGGGTGAGTATTGGTCTCCATCTGTGGTGGTTTAAAAAATCTGGATAGAAATGCTTTGAAAGTTCTCGCCTCTTGAGGTGGAGTCTATGAACCAATCCCCTGAACATGGGCTGCCTTCGTGATTGGCTTGATGAATAGAATGAAGGAGAGTTATGCGGTGTAACTGACTTCTAGGCCTTGGCTAGATGGTGCCCCATGGCTGCTGTGGTTTCTCTTGTGACTCTAGTTCTGGGAGTCTTCAGCCCGTATTTGTAGTCTGGCTACTCTTAGATAATGTGAAAAGACATTGTGTCATAAAGAATTAACTCCCCAGGTGTAGTTGTTCAAACTCTTCACATTTCAAAGAAGGTTTGGCCGTTGTTCAGCCCCTGGAGGGTTTCTGTTTACCTGAAGCTTTGGGCCGTGCCAGATAGTTAATAATAATGTGAATAATGGTAGCAGACCTTGGGCTGTATTATCAGCTTGACCTCTGGAGGGGCTGGAGAGCTGAGGTCAGCCATGTGGGTGGTCCATCAAGCCAGCGTAAGTCCCAGTGAAAACACTTGGCCAAACTTTGGCCACCAAGGTTTGAGTGAACTTCCCTTGTTGGCAATACTTTGTGAATACTGTCACACATCATTGCTGGAAGAATAATGTGCTATCTTGATGTCTCCACTGGGAGAGGGCAACTAGAAGCTTTCACTTGGTGTTTCTGGACTCTTCCATAACAACCTTTTTCCATTGCCTATTTTAATCTGTGTCTTTTTGCTGTCATATACCATAACTGTGTGTATAACAGCTTTGGTGAATTCTGTGAGTCATTGTAGCAACATATTGAACATGAAAATGGGTTTGAGGATTATTGAACACACACACACACACACACACACACACACACAAGAGAGAGAGAGAGAGAGAGAGAGAGAAAGAGAAAGAGAGAGTCCTTTCTCCTGAAGGATGCCCAGAATTTCCTGTCCCAGCTGCTTGAGTCTTCCCAGTACTGGTTTCAGGCATGTGTGAAGAAGGTTTTGAGATGAGGTCAGCCCCAGTCACTGTCTGATTTAAACCACATGAGAGATCTGAGTGAGAATTGCCGAGCTGAGTCCAGTCAATTCCCAGATTTGTAAACAAAATAGATGATTGTTATTATTTTTGGCCATTGTTTTGGTTAGTTATTGTTACTGAGCAATAGATAACAGAATAGGTTTTGGTACTGCGAGTGGGATGCTATAATAGTGTCTGTGAAGAGACTAATAGCAGAAGTTTGATGGCCCTCAAAGAGTCTTTCAGTAATGGATTAAGGGACATTGACAAAAATGTTGCTGGAAGCTGGAGGAAAAGAGACCCTTGTTACCTGGTGGTGAGAAGTTTGGAAACACTCTTGCCTAATAAATCCAGTGAACTGGTAGATTTGGCCAAGCAGATTTTCAGGTGGAATATTAAAAGTGCCAACTTGTTTCTTTTGGCTATTTATGATAAATTGAGGATAAAAAGAAATGAGTTACAATTGGACACGTTTAATTTTTAATAAAAAATTAGAAGATAAATAAAAGGGGTGAGGCTTACAGATTTAAAAATAAAGTTGTTTTTTATCCTTCCCAGATGGCAAAGGCTTCTAAAGTTAAGACACAACTTCAGAACAAAGATTATTTCCCGGGTGAGACTTTAAATTCCTTCTAAGGTAATGCATCAGAGAATCTCTCAGACATACAAAAGGCTTCAAAGATCTTAAAGCAGTGCCTGTTAGATCTTCTCTATTCAAAAACAGAGCTTATAAAAAATCTTAAGTGTATTTCCCATAACAGTCCTACAGGTAACCTGAGGTCTAAAGGGGCTCATCTTGAGGAGATTTGTGTTTGTGCCTTTTATCTAATGATATGAGTTGGTAACACAATCATAGACTGCCCACAGAATGTAAAGAGAGTTTTAATGGTAGAAACAGCAGGTTGGACTAAAAGTGGCAGAAACAGTACAAAATATAGAATGGGCTTTACACTCCCAAATTATTGTGAACAGAAAGCAGACTGAGGAATCTCCTTAACTGGAAATGCCAATCAATACTTTCTTATGGGAAAGGATGGGTGAGCCAGAAAAAAGAACCAAAAACAAAAAAAGCACAGCAAAGAGCAGTGAGAATCAGCTCAAGGCAATAAACTGAATTCTAACCAATAAATTGGTAATGCATGCCCAGCCAGATTTCAGAATTGCTATGGATCAGTGTTTGCTGTGCATATCCCATTTTCCCTCTTTTGAATGTGTCTGTTGGAATACCCTATACATATATCACCATTGTATATTGAATATGGGATGAAGTTGAGAATTTGTCCCTTTAGTTCACAGATATTTATACTGAGAGAAATAGTACTCAATATGCTGCTTCTGAGGAAATATACCTGAAGAGACTCACTTACCCCTGGACCTGACTAAAACTCTGGGATCTTGAACCTTGAGCTTAAGCTGAATACCATAATAGATGAGGCTTCTGAGAATATCTTAGTGGTCTTAAAAGGACATGAGTGTATTTTTCACATGGGAAGAATATAAATCAACTTGTTTATTTTAGCTGTGTATGACAAGATAAAGATAAATATAAATTAGTTATAAGTGATGTTTATTTTCAACCCAAATTTGGAAGACAAATAAAATATTCAGGCTTATGAATTTAAAAATAATCCTGTTTCTTGTCCTTTCCAGATGGCAAAGAATTCTAATGTTAAATTTGGTGCTCACGCATTTCAAATTGGAAGTGTAGGGCAGCTATTGTTCTGTAGAAGAGAACTTTGGCCATTGAGGGGGAGGAAACCAATAGATAAATTCTTCTCTTTTTCTTGGATAACAAAAAATAATCCTGAGTTGCAGATGCAGTGTTTATTATGGCTTTCAGTCAGAATTCCAACAAGGTGTGCAATCAGTCGCACTTAGTGACATCCAGGTCAGTCACACATCTCCTACTCCTACTTCCAACTGTTTAAGTGGGTCCTGTTGTAGGTCATGTTCTCTGGGAAGCACACTGTAAAATGAAGAGTAGTGTGCAGTTTATCAGGAAGCATTCCTGTGATCAACTCTTCTAGAAGGGAGAAAAGAAGGCAGAATTGGGCAGAGAGAGAAAGTAACTGTGATACAGTCTGAGTGAAGTCCTCAACTGATGCCATCAGGAGCTCTGAAGATGAAATGGCCCTTTAGAGTTGTCCCAAGCTGGGGCAAAGGAACTGGTCTTTTTTTTTATTATTGTACTTTAAGTTCTGGGGTACATGGACAGATCTTTCATGATTGTTGCATAGGTACACACATGCTATGGTGGTTTGCTGTCTCCATCCCCCCCATCACCTACATCAGGCATTTCTCCCAATGTTATCCCTCCTCAACTTCACCACCCCCGCTGTACCTCCCCTAGCCCCCCATCCCCAACAGACCCCAGTGTGTGGCATTCCCCCTCCCTGTGCCCATGTGTTCTCATTGTTCAACACCCACTTATGAGTGAGAGAACATGTGGTGTTTGGTTTTCAGTTCTTGTGTCAGTTTACTGAGAATGATGGTTTCTAGATTCATCCATGTCCCTACAAAGGACATGAACTCATCATTTTTTATGGCTGCATAGTATTCCATGGTGCATATGTGCCACATTTTCTTTGTCCAGTCTATCACTGATGGGCATTTGGGTTGGTTCCAGGTCTTTACTATTGTAAACAGTGCCACCATGAACATACCTGTGCATGTGTCTTTATAATAGAAAGATTTTTAATCCTTTGGGTATATACCCAGTAATGGGATTGCTGGGTCAAATGGAATTTCTATTTCTAGATCCTTGAGGAGTTGCCACACTGTCTTCCACAATGGTTGCACTAATTTACACTCCCACCAACAGTGTAAAAGTGTTCCTATTTCTCTAAATCCTCTCTAGCAGCTATTGTCTCCAGATTTTTTAATGATCGCCATTCTAACTAGCATGAGATGGTATCTCAAAGTGGTTTTGATTTGCATTTCTCTAATGACCAGTGATGATGAGCATTTTTCCATATGTTTGTTGGCCTCATAAATGTCCTCTTTTGAAAAGTGTCTCTTCATATCTTTCAGCCACTTTTGAATGGGTTTGTTTGCTTTTTTCTTGTAAATCTACTTCAGTTATTTGTAGATTCTGGATATTAGCCCTTTGTCAGATGGATAGATTGCAAAATGTGTTTCCTGTTCTCTTGGTTGCCAGTTCACTCTGATGATTATTTCTTTTGCTTTGCAGAAACTCTTAAGTTTAATAAGATCCCATATGTCTATTTTGACTTTTGTTGCCATTGCTTTTGGTGTTTTAGTCATGAAGTCCTTGCCTATGCCTATGTGTTGAATGGTTTTGCCTAGGTTTTCTTCTAGGGTTTTTATGGTGTTAGGTCTTTTGTTTAAATCTTTAATCCATCTGCAGTTAATTTTAGTGTAAGGTATCAAGAAGTGGTCCACTTTCACCTTTCTGCACATGGCTAGCCAGTTTTCCCAACGCCATTTATTAAACAGGGAATCCTTTCCCCATTGCTTGTTTTTGTCAGGTTTGTCAAAGATCAGATGGTTGTAGATGTGTGGTGTTAATTCCAAGGCCTCTGTTCTGTTCCATTGGTCTATGTCTCTGCTTTGGTACCAGTACCATGCTGTTTTGATTACTGTAGCCTTGTAGTATAGTTTGAAGTCAGGTAGCATGTTAATAGCCTACCAACCAAGAAAAGTTCAGGTCCAGACAGGTTTATAGTCAAATTCTACCAGATGTACAAAGAGGAGCTGGTACCATTCCTTCTGAAACTATTGCAAACAATACAAAAAGAGGGAATCCTCCCTAACTCATTTTATGAGACCAACATCATCCTGATACCAAAACCCGGCAGAGACACAACTAAAAAAGAAAACTTCAGGCCAATATCCATAATGAACATTGATGCAAAAATCTTCAACAAAATACTGGCAAACCAAATGCAACAGCACGTCAAAAAGCTTATCCATCATGATCAAGTAGGCTTCATCCTGGGGATGCAAGGCTGGTTCAACATATGCAAATCTATAAACATAATCCATCATATAAAAAGAACCAAAGACAAAAACCACACGATCATCTCAATAGATGCAGAGAAGGCCTTCGACAAAATTCAACAGCCCTTTATGCTAAAAACTCTTAATAAAGTAGGTGTCGATGGAACATAGCTCAAAATAATAAAAGCTATTTGTGACAAACCCACAGCCAGTATCATACTGAATGGACAAAACTGGAAGCATTCCCTTTGAAAACTGGCACTAGAAAGGATGCCCTCTCTCACCATTCATATTCAATATAGTATTGGAAGTTATAGCCAGAGAAATCAGGTAAGAAAAAGAAATAAATAGTATTCAGTTAGGAAAAGAGGAAGTTGAATTGTCTCTATTTGCAGATGACATGATTGTATACTTAGAAGAACCCATTGTTTCAGCCCAAAATCTCCTTAAACTGATAAGCAACTTCAGCAAAGTCTCAGGATACAAAATCAATGTGCAGAAATCGCAAGCATTCTTATACACCAATAACAGACAAACAGAGAGCCAAATAATGAGTGAACTCCCATTCACAATTGCTACAAAGAGAATAAAATACCTAGGAATACAACTAACAAACATGTAAAGGACCTCTTCAAAGAGAACTACAAACCACTCCTCAAGGAAATAAGAGAGCACACAAACAGATGGAAAAACATTCCT
Organism: Ateles fusciceps; assembly: GCA_036589455.1. Lineage (NCBI taxonomy): Eukaryota > Metazoa > Chordata > Mammalia > Primates > Atelidae > Ateles > Ateles fusciceps. Next base: position 12,099,496 of record JAZHEH010000222.1, read on the forward strand.
TGCTCCTGGTTAGGAAGAATCAGTATCGTGAAAATGGCCATACTGCCCAAAGTAATTTATAGATTCAACGCTATCCCCATCAGGCTACCATTGACCTTCACAGAACTGGAAAAAACCACTTTAAGCTTCACATGGAACCAAAAGAGAGCCTGCATAGCCAGGACAATCCTAAGCAAAAAGAACAAAGCTGGAGGAACTGGTCTTTTGTACTCACTTTGGCTCATCATTGGAGGCAGGTTGCCCAGGGTGACCTGAGGCAAGGCATCTATCCTTATTTAAGGCAGCTATTGAAGAATTCCTGAGAGCTGAGTGCCAGCAGTAGTCCCACCATCTGGGGAAATAAATCATTCGGTCTTGAAAGGAGGGTGTAGGTGACACATTGCAGCATCTACTACAGATGCATTGGATGGTAGCTGGGTGAGGAGAAGCTTCTTCCAAGTAGAGGCAACCCCAGGTGACAAACCTTCCTGGATTACCTTGTAATAAGGCCTAAAAGAGGAGTCAAAAGCAGTCACTAGATAAGGTATCTCCCAGATCAGAGTTCAGCAGAGTACAGGAGCTTCCTACAGAGGGGAACTCTGAAGAATTCATTAAAATTTCCTGCTAGAAAAAGCCTCTGGGCATCTGCTTACAAGTGAGCACCCACACCTGATGAAAGCAACACCTGTCAAGATAGACCTTTGTCCTCTTAACTGTCTTCTGCTGCCTCATCCTTCTGCATCCCACTTGAGGTCTCCAGAAATAGCACAGTGATGGGGAAGGAGCAGGAGAGCAAAGTCGAGTCATGGGAAAGGACTGTTGCAGAGCAGAATTTGGAGCCCAAGGGGAAGGGGAAAAGTTCTAATTGGACGAGAGACAAATGTCACTTTAGATTGGACTGGATGCAAAATGGATTGTTCTAATACTCAGAAATCCCCTGAACAACTCTGAGACCTGCCTAAGCTATCATGCAATGATGGAAAATGGGGAGTGATGGACACTTTTCCATTTAGATATAAGAATAGAGTTAGTTTCTGCTTCTATCCTGTTGAACACAGTACAGTTAAAAGGAGGTTCTACTTATGTTACTGAGCTAAATCTTCACAAAACTCTATGGATTAGTTGAATTATTCTTTTAGATGAACAATCATATTTGGGGAGCCTCTGAAATGGGCCTTGCTCTTTATATGTGTTCCTTCAAAAAATCATCCCAGCCTTAAGAGTTGGATTTTAGAGAAAAAAAGTAAACCTTGGAGGGTTCAAATGACTTGTTCACATCCTGTAACTAGCACATGGGAGAGTGAGAATTTCAACTCCAAAGACTTTGCTTTTCCCTCTATAGTTGACTTCTTCTGACTTACTGGATGTAAAGGTTGGACTTCACTTCTGAAATTATTTGTTCAGAACATTTCCCTGGGAACTGACTTATACGTCCAGTAATACATTTTGCAGATGAGGGAAGTGAAGATTGAAGAGACCAGGTGCCAGTTGCAAAGCCATAGTAGTTGCTGTCTCTTCATACGACCATAGTTAAGCCTGTCCAGCAAGTTCTGTAAAATATTATTTTGAAGGCGCTTTTATGAGGTTTGTAATTTCATTTGATGCTGTGTTCAAGTGATTTGGCTAACAAAGAAGTCAAATATATTTTCAAATTTCAGGTTTTTGGTGAAGTTTCTTTTTTTTTTTTTTTTTTTTTGAGACAGAGTCTAACTCTGTTGCCCATTCTGGAGTGCAGTTTCATGATCATGGCTCACTACAGCCTTGACCTCCTAGCCTCAATCCATCCTCCCAAGTAGCTGGGACTACAGGCATGTGACAGTATGCCTGGCTAATTTTTATATTTTTTTGTAGAGATGAGGTTTCATCATATTGCCCAGGCTGGTCTCAAACTCCTAAACTCAAGCAATTCACCTGCTTTAGCCTCCCAAAGTGCTGGGATTACAGGCATACATCACCACATCTGGCCTCAGTGAAGTTTTGAGACCAATATTACTCCCGATTTTGTGGTTTTGTGCCGTCAGTGAGTGTAATGGTGATATGCTTTAACTTTATATCTGGCTCTGATGGTCAGTGATGGTAGCCATTTATTCATCTATTGACTCATTTCTCATGCATTTATTTACTCATTCGAGTTTGCTGCAAAGTACACCGCAAAAGATTTTTTAAAAGGTACAAAAGACTGCATTTTAAAAAAGGTAGAAAAGAAAAGGCCCATTCTGGACACTGGGCCACGCTTTTCCTCTATGTTTCTCTGTCTGTTGCTGACCCGTGAAAGGGATTATCCCACAAGAGGACGATTGTGATGTTTCTGATGGTTCTTGAAGGGCAGATGTAGCTCCACAAGGGACAATTCATATTTAAGCAGTTTAGAACGACTTTGGCTAGTAACTGCTTTCCATTCCTCAGAGATGGGAGGTTTGTTGTTGGAGGGATAAATTGCACAGGGAGACATTTCAGAGGCTGAGGATTTTCCTCAACTCCCCTTTCCCTTTCTACATAATATAAAGCCTCCCATGTAAATTAGGAATCTAATCAGAATGGTATGCTCCACTCAACTGGGTCGGGCTTAATTGGGAAATTCACTTAATCAGAACATCTCCCAGGGGGACTGATTTCCGCCCGATGATACATAATGGCTATGATTACAGTTTTAAAGGGGGTGGTAATTCTCCTTAACTGAGACACTGTTAGGTAATCTAATGTTGCTTGGGACTAGCTGTGTGTGAATGTGTATGCTTCTGACCTGTCTGATTTGTTTTGTTTTCTTCTACAGTATAGAGTGCAGGATCAATTCACACAACTTTGTAACTGTTCAGTGGTGCCCTGGTACCTATTTTAATTCACAAGAAAAGAGACTGAGGTTCCTTGGCAAAGAACTGCCATGCTCCTTGCCAGCAATTTGGAATTGGTATGTCAGCCCATTTCAAGATGTGATTGTGAGCTGGTTAGCATTTTCTTCGTAACAGTTTCAGGGGAATTTCTTCAGGCAGCAGAAGTGATCTCCTTCTCACTCTTTGATTCTTGCTCCACCTTAACTCCTGAGTGGCCTTCCTACTGGGACCTTATACAAAATCCTTTACATTGACCTAAATTCTGTGGGGTTGAGCAGCATTTGAGAAGAATCAGTTGTGGGGCAATGGTAAATGCATCAAATTCTTTTTTGAGGCCTCCGCCTGCATTAGAGATGAAAAATTAGAGTGGTGGTTGTTGTTATCAACATTGTGCATTTCTTTAGCCTTTTTCATCCTTTTGGGAACTGGGTATACAATTGATCATAGTGCTCACTTCATATTACACTATCACTATTGGTCTATGCGTGCCACTTTCTAGATCTAGTCCGTCATTCAATCGTACATTTCATTTCCTTTTATCCTAAACTCACCATCATTCTCCTCTTCTTTATCCCTCTATAGGCCAAATTATACCATGTTTAATGTGTGACCTTTTCTTATGTGCCTTCCTGAAAAATGTGTATTGTTTTATGAGAAGATAATTTACCAAACGAGATATTTCTTTTTTCTTGTAAAATAATTTCCAATTGTTCTGATGATTCCATCATGTCGTTAGGAACTTATGATCAGAATATATACTACCATCTCTAGTCTTGGTTTTCATTCTCAAAGTTCAAGAGAGCAACTCAAACCCCAGTCTTCACATTTGCATTCCAAAGCACATGAAGGAGAAACAGGAAAGAACAGGGTGGTATGTATATATTTTAAAATTAATATATATCACTTTTTTCCACTAAGTATATTTAAGATCCACCCATGATTTATATATATATATATATAATAAAATTTACATATTTTATATAAAATTTATTACCTGTAATTGCTTTATAATATTTTATGGTGTTTATCCACCATATTGTATCTCTTATATTAGTTAAGGCAAGTCTAAATACGTAATTGCTAAACCTTTTGAATTTTAGGGGCTTACCAAACCATCTAATCAGTTAATAAAGTTGAAACAAAATTTGTAGTTCAGAACATGGAGTTCACCTCCACCCTGTAAGTTAGGGACCCAGGCTCCTTCCATCTATGGTACTGCAGTTTCATCACATGCATCCCAAGGCTGCTCCAGGGCTATCTCCATTCAAGCCAGCGGGCAGGAGGAAAGAGCAGGGACATTTGCATTGGAGAGGGTTTTTTTTGGCAAAGCCTATAAATGGTCTACTGCATTCCAGCCAAACATTCTTTTTTTTTTGGAATGTAGTCATGGATTTACACTAATCTCAAGGAGATGCTGAGAAATATGCTTTTGCTGTATATCCTGGAGGAAAAGGAAAACGGCTTGGTGAGAAGCCAGCAGTTTCTTCCATATGTATGTCCTGTGTCAAAAATTGATACCCATATTGCCTCTAGCTCGCTCCATCAAAAATAAGGCTTCAAGGAACATCTCCTTTTTTATACTCTGTGGATCTGTGTGACAGTGTCTTTAGTTTCTAAACCCAGGGGTGGAATTGCTGTGCCATAGGACAAGCACAGACTAAGCAATCCTAGTTGTACTCTGGATTGGCAAAACTGTCTGTATGAAGATACCTGTATCCTCATGTCTTTGTCTATACTTCATGTTTCAGTTTTCTGTTTTTGGAAGACTAAGGTGTGTAAAGAAATAGATCATTGCTATTGTAATTGACATTTTTTCCAATGGCTATTGATTTTGAACATCTTTTCATATTCTCTTATAAACCCTCTGGTTTTCACTTCTGTAAATTGCCTAGCAATATTCTTTGCTCACTTTTTCATTGTAGTTCTTGTCCTTTCCTTGATTTGAAGAATACTGGTAAACTTGAATTGATCTATTTATGCTTGTTCTAAATGCTTATTAAAAACCACTTCCAGCCCCACAGGTCACATCTTTGACATTGAGAGTCTACTTCTTTTGTTTGTTTGTTTGTAGACAGAATTTCATTATACTACCCAGGCTGGCCTCAAACTCTTGGGTTCAGGTGAGAGTCTGTTCTTGGAGTATTGTTGAGTAGGGAGTCAATTTTATTTTCTCCATATAAAAAATCATTTTTGACCACACCATCTATTTTTGTGTGTTTTAAATATTAAAAATTAAGAGATAAAGTAGTATTTATCATATACAAAATAATGTTTTAAAACGCATGTACATTGTGGAATGGCTAAGTTTAGCTAATTAACATATGCATATTCACAAAATTATCATTTTTGTGGTTAGGACATTTGTGAGTGCATCATCTATTGAGCAATCTGTCCTTTATTCATTCACTAACTTATTATTCTAGCCTTTTCAAATATTAACTTCCCACATATTTGTACATCTGTCTCTGAGCTCTATTCTTTCCTATTGGTTAATTTGTCTGTCTTTTTTTTTTTTTTTAACCAGTACTATTCTGATGTATCTTTTTGTGGCTCTGAGGTATGTCAATATCAGGTACGTTAGGTTTCCTCTTTCCTCTTCTTTTGAAAGGTTGGTGCTATGATTTGAATATGGTTGTTCTCACCAAAACTCACATTGAGGCTTGGTCCTCAGTGCAGCAGTGTTGGGAAGCGGGGCCTAGTGTGAGGTGTCTGTGTAATGGGGGTGGAACCCTCATGAATAGATTATTGTCATCTCTCAGGAGTGAATGAGTTGTTGTTCTTGCAGGAATGGTTTCTTTCCACAAGAACGGGTTGTTATGGAGCAAGGCTGCTCCTTGTATTTGGCCTTTTTGCCATGCCTGCTCACTTTTCCACTTGATTCAGTACAAGGCCTTCACCAGAAGATTCATCCAGATACTGGATGCCAGTGCCATGCCATTGGGCCTTCCAGCCACCAGAATCATGAGCCAAATAAACCTCCATTTTTTTTTTTTTTTTCAATAAATTACCCAGCCTCAGATATTCTGTTACAGCAACACTAAAAGGACTAAGATGGCTGGTTTAGCTACATGTGGTCTTTGTTCTTTTATGTAAATATTGGAGTATGTTGATCCAGTTTGTTAAAAGAAATAGCATTATAATTTTGATTTGGTTGCTGTCAGATTTGTAGACTAATTTGGAGACCACTGGATCTTTATAATATAGCCATTTCACCCAGGAGCTTGGACTGTGTTTTCATCTAGTCAACTCACCTTCTATGTCCTTTATTTGAATTTTAAAATGGGATTGATTATGTTCTTCTGAGTTTTTGGTTAATTTAGTTTTAAGACCGTTTATGGTTTTTATTGTTATTATGGATAAGGTCCTATTTACATTATATATTATAAGTAGTTACTGCTGGTGTAGAACAATGCTATTGATTTTTGTAGTTTGCTTGGTTGCATATCTGGGAGCCATGATAAACTATTATTAGTTTTAATAGTCTATTGAGACTGTTGTTTTGTCTGGATAGATTATCACAACACATGCAAATCATAACATTTAATCTCTCTTCGTAATCCTTATACATGCTCTCTTTTTTCTTATAATTTCTTCTCTCTAGTACTAGACTAAATATTAGCTTTATTAATGAATATCCTTGTTTTGTTCTCCTTCCTACAGAAAATACAACTAAAATTTTCATATACATAATGTTTGGTTTGGTATCTTTAGATTTTAGTATTTAATCTTTATTATGTTAAGGGAATTTCTTCTGATTTTTCTCGTATCAGAGACTTTCAAAATATTATAATAGAAACAAGACTTTGTTCAGTGCTTTTATTTTGCTTTTGATAACAATATATTTTTTTTTCTTAAGTCTGCATGTGTGGTGTTACACTGGCCTACTTTATATATGAAAACTCCTTGCATTCCTGGGATAAACCCCGGTTGTTCATAATATATTATGACCCTCAGAGATAATATAATTGTTCTTGCCACTGAATACAGGACCACTGAAAATTAGGCCTACAAAAAGAGGCCCATGACTACTTTAAATCTTTTGTTTTATCCTCCATCTCTCTCCATAAAAAGTTTCTAGGTACTTACATAAACTGCTTTTGCAAGATTTTGAAACATTGAGACTCAGTTTTCTCTAAAAGTTATTGTTTCATTTTTAAATAATGAAAATTTTGAAACATTCAGAGAAGTAAGAAGAGGGAAAAAATCACCCAAATTACCGTTATGAAAATACAGGCTTACTAACATTTTAGTTCAGGTAGCTACAACAATGAGATGCTTTTCCAGAAAAACTATTCAGATACCAGGTGGACTGAATAGGAAAAAAAGCCAGAGGCCAATACTAGCTATAGTAATGGACTCTCTACTGTCAGCATTTTCAGGGACTGTTTGCTGAAGTCCCACAAAAGTCACGGATATTACTCTTGTGTCTATTGCACAATATAAGCAAAGAGTAGTTTTTCCAGTTATGGTGCCAACTGGCTGAAGAAAGTTTGGGCTCAGTTTCAAGTCATGTATCTCTCAAATACTTTAGTAGAGAATAAAAAAGACATGGATCAGCTGTAAAACCTGGTGTGAGCTTGGGCTCTGGAATGGCATTGAAACTCAGCCCAGAATATTTTGAAATATCTGCTAAAGAGGCAGAACATTATAAAGTCCTTTCTACTTTTTGGCCTAGTGATTCAACAAGTCCTATTAAAACATGCTGGGCATTTTTTACTCATTGGTGTTCTCTCAAGAATGGTAATAATCCTCTGGGTCTGAATGTGGCTTAAATCTTCTTCTTATGAAAAATTTTGCATGTGGTCTTAGTTTTAATTTGATATCGCAGAGCTTGTACTAGTGATTCTTTATAATCCCTGCAGATTTACTTTGTGTATTTTCTTGCCCTGCTTCTTGCATGTTGGAAGAAACCTGACCTCTCAGACTGTTCCATTCACTCACATTCTCTGGCCCTGTGGCTTCTAGTTGAGTTTGTCCAATGGGAAGCCCAATTGTATAATATTACATACCACTCCCCCTTCCCATCTTAAATTGGTGTCAACAGAAGCCGTGTTCCTCTAGTGATAGACACAACTTCTATTTGGTCTCTTTTACAGAAACATCATTCATTCTAGCTACCCCGTCTGGCTTATGGATGTTAATGCCAGCCCTTACTGGTTTTCCTAAATCTTGCCTTTGCTTCTGTCAATAGTTATTTTAATAAACCCTCTTTATTAATTCCTTAGTGTGTCATCTGTTTTATGGCAGAACGCTAGATGAGAAATTTGCTGAAAGGACCAGATATGCTCCACATATTGGTATATTTGGGGGCTTTGGGGATACTATAAGCTTAGGACAAGAACTTCGTGCTCTTTGGAACCAGATTACAGCTTATTTGGCTTTGATGTTCTCCAAAAAGGGGTGTTGCAATTTAAAGATGACACTGAACATGAGATCTTTATGAAAGCTTGGAGAAACATCATTTTATGTGATTCTGTAGCATGCAGGTCCTTTGGCCACTGAATACTGTATTTTAACTGTGAGTAACACAAGGGAACCTCATGGATGCCCATTGTTCCTCTATGATTTCATTTTGAAACAAGATAGAGATTCCCTGGAGGTGTTTCTTTCTCTTTGTATTAACTTCTACCTTAAAAATAATAATAGTAATAATTAAAAAGTAATATTTTTTCAGGCATGCCATATGTGCCCTTAATAGTCTCACTGATGATATGAGAGAACTGATGTCCAGAGAGAAGTAAAGAAATGTATTCAAGCTCACATGTGTGGTAAGCTCAGCAGCTTACCACACATGTGAGCTTGAATACATTTCTTTATTTATTTAATAAATATCCCAGTTCTACCTAACTTCAAATTCTGAACCTTGAACATAGTTCCTTCTCTTCCCATTTCTAGAATTCCCTCTGTTGATTTTATTTTACTCCTCTTTTCTCTCCCAGAAGCAAATTATAACATCAGGGACTCCATATGCATTAGATTTCAGAAGACATATTGAATTTTACTTTGATGATATTGTAGCTTTGAATAGTACTTAATACTGATGGATCCACATAAATCCTAATAGAAAAGAAGAATTTTAGTTCTCTGTTTGCACCTCCATATCAATTTTCCAATTTGTTCTAGGAGGTTGACATTTAGGGTTAGAACCCCTGAACTCCCTTGACCAGTGAACCAAATATGGGTTCTGGTTAGGTTGACCCAGTATGGGGCATGACCAGAAGTCAGAGCCTTGGAAAGAGTGATGTGTTAGTTCATTTTCACACTGCTATAAAGAACTACCTGAGACTGGGTAATTTATAAACAAAAGAGGTTTAATCAACTCATAGTACTGCAGCCTGTACAGGAAGCATGACTGAAAAGGCCTCAGGAAACACACAATCATGGCAGAGGGCAAGGGGAAGCAAGCACCTTTTTCACATGGCAAAGCAGGAGAAAGAGTGTGAAGGGGTAAATGCTACATACTTTTAAGAAGCCAGATCTCATGAGAACTCCCTATCATGAGAAGAGCAAAGGAGAAATCCACCCCCCGTTATCCAATCACCTCCCACCAGGTCCCTCCCTCAACACCAAGGATTACAAATCACCATGAGATTTGGGTGGGGGACACAGCACCAAACCCATATCATTTTGCCTCTGCCCCCCTCCCAAATCTCATGTCTTTCTCACGTTTCAAAATCAATCATGCCTTTCCAACAGTCTCCCCAAATCTTAACACATTCCAGCATTAACTCCAGAGTCCAAGTCCAAAATCTCATCTGAGACAAGGCAAGTTCCTTCTGCCTATGTGTCTGTAAAATAAAAGCAAGTTAGTTAATTTCAAGATAAAATGGGGGTACAGATATTGGGTAAATGCTTCCATTCCAAAAGGGAGAAATTGGCTAAAGCAAAGAGGAGAAATTAGCCAAAACAAAACAGAGCCCATGCAAGTCTGAAGCCCAGTAGAGCAATCATTAAAGCTCCAAAATAATCTTCTTTGACTCCATGTCTGACCTCCAGGTCACACTTGTGAAAGGGGTGGGCTCCTGAGACCTTGGGAAGCTCCACCCCTGTAGTTCTGCAGGGTACAGCCCCCATGGCTGCTTTCACAGGCTGGTGTTGAGTGCCTGTGACTTTTCCAGTCACCAGTGCAAGCTGTTGATGAATCTACCATTCTGGGGCCTGGAGGATGGTGGCCCTCTTGTCACAACTCCATTGGGCAGTGCCCCAGTGGAGACTCTGTGTGAAGGATCCAAACCCACATTTTCCCTCTACACTACCCTAGTATAAGTTCTCTGTGAAGGCTCCACCCTTGTAGCAGACTTCTGCCTTGACATCCAAGCATTTCCATACACATCCTCTGAAATCTAGGCAGAGTCTCTCAAACTTCAGCTCTTGCTTTCTGTGCACCTGCAGGCCCAACACCACGTGGAAGTCATCAAGGCTTGAGGCTTGCACCCTCTCAAGTACATAGCCTGAGATGTACCTTGGCACCTTTTAGCCACAGCTGGAACTGGAGTAGCTGAGATGCAGGGCACCATGTCTTGAGGCTGCAAAGAGCAGGGGGGCCCTAGGCCTGGCCCAAAAAATTATTTTTCCCTCTTGGGCCTCCAGGCCTGTGATGGGAGGGGCTGCTGCAAATGTCTCTGAAATGTCCTGGAGGCATTTCCTCCATTTTCTTGGCTATTAACATTCAGCTCCTTTTTTAATTATACAAATTTCTGCAGCCAGCTTGAATTCCTTCCTAGAAAATAAGTTTTTCTTGTCTACCACATAGCTAGGCTGCTAATATTCCAAATTTTTATGCTCTGCTTCCCTTTTAAATATAAGTTTTCTTTGTTTATGCAGATGAGCATAGGCTTTTAGAGGCAACCAGGCTACATCTTGAACACTGCTGCTTAGAAATTTTTTTCTGCCAGTTACCCTAAATCATCTCTCTCAAGCTCAAAGTTTAACAAATCCCTAGAGCAGGGGCACAATGCCACATCGCTTTCTTAAAGCATAGCAAGAGCGACCTTTACTCCAATTCCCAATAAGTTCCTTTTCTTCTTCTGAGACCTCCTTAGCCTGTACTTCATTGTCCATATCACTATCAGCATTTTGATCAAAACCATTCAACAAGTCTCTAGGAAATTCCAAAATTTCCCTCATTTTCGTGTCTTCTTCTGATCCCTACAAACTGTTCCAATCTCTGCCCATTGCCTAGTTCTAAAGTTGCTTCTATGTATTCAGATATCTTTTAGCAATGCCCCACTTCTCTGGTACTAATTTTCTATATTAGTTTATTCTCACATTACTGCAAGGAACCACCCAAGACTGGGTAATCCATGAAGAAAGAGGTCCAATTGACTCACAGTTCCAGAAGTAGGACAGAACACATGGTTGGGGAAGCTTCAGAAAACTTACAATCATGGTGGAAGGGTGAAGAGGAAATGAGCACCTTCTTCACATGAGGGAGTAGGAGAGAGAGAGTAAAAGAGTAAGTGCTACACACTTTTTTTGTTTTTGTTTTTTGAGACAGAGTCTCACTCTGTTGCCCAGACTAGAGTGGAGTGGCAGAATCTTGGCTTACTACAGCTTCTGCTTCCAGGGTTCAAGCTATTCTTGTGTCTCAGCCCCCTGAGTAGCTGACACTATAGGCACACACCACCACACCTGTCTAATTTATATATTTTTAGTAGAGACAGGATTTTGCCATGTTGGCCAGGCTGGTCTCAAACTCCTGACGTTAAGTGATTTGCCCACCTTGGCCTCCCAAAATGCTGGGGTTACAGGTGTGAGCCACCACACCCAGACTTACATACTTTTAAACAAACAGATTTTGTGAAAATTAACTGACTATCATGAGAACAGCAAAAGGGAACTCTGCCCCAATGATCCAATAACCTCCCCCCAGGTTTCTCCCCCAATACTGGTGATTACAATTCAACATGAGATTTGGGTGAGGACACAGAGCCAAACTGTATCAAGTGAAATTCATGGCTTCATGAGCTTCATCTCATCAAGACCTCGTGTTTCCAATGGATGCATTTCTTTACTTCAGGCCATAGCTCCTATTGGGTGGCCCTCTTTTAAGGGAGCCTGAAGATTCTGGTATTTGCCCCTTTCCCTTGCTCCTTCAAGCTTAGGGCTAGTGACAGATTCCCATTGTTGCTACTCTTGAGCCCACTCTCCACTCAGGGAATAGGTCTTCATAACACTGTCTCCCATTGCCCCATTGACGGTGACACTGGGTTCTTACCATGATGCTCAGGTGAGAAAATTGCATGATTTGCCTAAATGTAAAAAATGTGTTAATGAAAGAATAAAATCCAGATTTCAGAATTACTTTTGGCTTTTGAAAGAAAGACTGAAGTAGTCTAGCCAACCTTAATGAAAAGATCTTATTGGGAGAAATAAAGGCAAAAATCTCCCTTGGAGACCAATAAAAATTCTATAATGCTGCAGCCAGCTTCTGAGGTATGTCCTGTCAAGTTCCTTTAAAAGTCTCAGAAAACCACCAAAGTAAGCTGAGCTGATGATCTTGGACCTCTTTTAGACAGTCATCTATAGAGTTGACACCAAATCGTACCCATAGAAAAACAGAGCTTTAATACTACTTTGATCATAAATCGATTTCCCCTGTTCTCGCTAAAACTCTTCAACATTCTAGTTACACTCTCAGTAAAAGAAAGAATCTATTTATTCTTGGCTTAGCAAAATTACCACCTTTTCATGATTCATAGCTGCATAAATAATTTTTAACCATAAAGGCAATGTGATTTGGATTGAAGATTTTTAGAGCACAGCTCAGGAGTGGAAAACCCATTGCCTTAGGGCCATAATCTCATCCTCAGAATACATGTGAGGTGGAAAATGCCACTGTGGCTTCTGTCAGTCCTGTGATTAACGGTAATAATGTGTCATTTGGAAGATCTGAAGTGAAGAGTAATGCATTTGTAGAAATGGTAGTTTGAAAGAAGATATTCATGATGAGCTCTAGCTCTTTCTTCTGATTAAGCTGTTCATTCTGTGCACATAACAAAACTGTTCCCATGTGTCCTCATGCTGAAGAATCATGGGCATGGGATCATGACAGCTAGTTTTCTACAAAAGCATCTGCTGGGGGAGTAAAATCCTCATCTTTCCTGCTTGAAGGTCTCCCATTCTCTTAGACAAATTTGCTTGGAGCTCCCTTAATATGATTGGTGATAGTGGTTGGGACACATCCTTCCCTCCTCCATAGGGAAAAGGAACCACTCTATGATAGGTGGATAATGTGGAAGGACTCTCATTCTCGGCCCTTGCTAAATCTCTTCTTTTATGGGTTGTGGAGTAGGAAAGGGCAGCAAGAACATGGCTGCAGTGATGTAGACCTGAAAGATGAACCTGGCTGTGTGTTTTGTGCATTGTTTAGAAAGCTACCTTACTCAAAGCTACCTTACAATAAAACTGGCTAAGTGCTTGGTGGATCTCACAGCTCATCTTTCTGTATTAAAGAGGCACGATATTTAAACCATCTCAGACAAATTAGAACCCCTGTAACTCTTTCATGGAGGCAGCATTAGTAACCTTTGATAACTGGTGTTAGCATTTTATCACTATTATCAGGAGGATCCAAGACAGTCCCAATCTATTTCCTTCAGGTTACAGCACAAGCCCCCTCCTTTTTCCTTCTCAGTGGAGAAATGGATCCACCCATGTCTATATGCCAGTCTATCACTCTTATAAATGTGGAGCTGTCTGCTCCTTAACTGATCCTAGGAGCCCACTCTTCTTCCCTTCTCTCCATTCCTCCTTCCTTTCTTCTTCTTTTTTTTTTAGTTTATTAGTCCTGAATGTTTGAGGAAATGCATTTTGTGGGTGCATAGGTACCTCTGCTAACATGTTGTATGATTTTAGGGTATGGATTAAACTTCTTTCTTTTATTTCGCAAATGACTTCTGAGATTTCCAAGGCAAATGCAGACACTTCCACCTTAACAGAGTCTCCTCAGACATGGATCCTTGCTTGGAAGATTTGATGTGTTTGTGAGTTTCTGAGAACTTTCAAAGTTTGTTATTTGTTTTGGGAGAAAATAAGATTTGAAAAATATAAAAAGGGATATAGGGGGGAAAATATAAATCCAAGTTCTCTTCAGGAGAATTTGGGAGGTAATTTAATGGCCTTGGTTGGATTCACTTGCACAGGTTGGATTCATCTTTCACTGTGTTAACCAGTCTCTTAGAGTGGTGGTAGAAAGGCTGATTTAGATGTGAAACAAAATGCTTTTACCAGTTGCCAACATGAACCAAATAACTTTAATATCAAACCATCTAAAATCAGACAAAGATCATTGAAGAGACATGGGAAAAAAAACGGAAAGTTTCATACAGTCAGTGACATTTGACGTTGGGTCCTTAAGTGAAGTTTGGATCTGGAGAGATGGAGGTGGGGAAGGGAGAGGAGGAAGGATAAAGGTTAAAATGGGAAAACATGAGCCAGGTACACATGGAGATATTAGATTGTTCTAGTTCACTAAAATTAACCTGTTGCATGACCTCTCATTTTCGGAAGAAGTTAGAAGGAAATCATGCAGGAAATCTGTATGATGAGATCATTAAACATTTCAGTGAAAAATACCCTTGCAATTAATTTCATTTGCAACATGCATGCTTATGAATCACTATATTTGTTGGGATATTATGAAAAGGTCAAAACTAATTATATATTTGTTATGATTAGCTGAACATTCTAGCTGTCATTTGTTATTTTGTTTCCCTTGAGACAATGTAGACATAGTTCTATTTCTACACTGGAGTTTTGAGTGTCATTTTTTTTTAGAACTTTAATGAAAATGTTTCTTTTATCATTGTAATTTGGCTTATTATGCTTAATACCACCAAATTACTTTTAAATCTTGGCATGGCTTTATTAAAAATGGTCTCATTTTAATATGTTGCTCTAAGTACAGAATTCATCATGAAGGCAAGAAAACAGCTGCCCCTTCAGAGATGTTCTGGAGGTAGCTTAATAAGAAATCCACAAGTACTGAAGACATTATGAATGCATTCAAAATTCTCTCTAATGTTGGTTACCTGAAAATCTTTATCTTGTGCATGTGTGCTTTCTTTTCCTGAAATTGTCCTGGTCTCTGACTGGAGAATTTACCAGTATGTATTTCTTGTGGGCAGATGGAGATGCATATCTGAGGAAAACTCAATGGCATCCACAATCATGATTTATAAAAATCAAGTTTCTCCACAAAGTTTCAGATTTGAAATGTGACTTGAATAATTGAATAATTATTAATAATTATAATATTATCAAAGGCAAGGACTATATCTTGTTCAAAATCTGTGGCAGGTGTCTATGTGGCGTGTGCTCAAGAGATTGTCCATTCTTTATTCAGTAAGTCTTTGTCTATTACCTACTGTATGCGAGAGGATGAACAATTTATATAGAGTGATTGGAATTTAAAAGAAATATGCAGATTAACCCCTCCGGAAGTTTATAATCAGCTGGAAGTTTACAATATAATGGTCTCCTATGAGACTGTTGGAAACACAATGAAGTTTGGGACACTCACTGGAATTATCACAACATGACTTCCATATGTTTCCAGTATGACTTGAATGGCTTGCTTTAGGAATGAGAAGTAATAAATCAGTAACACAACTAGTCTGCAGACTAAATGGTGGACGCTTTATTTTATTAAATATTAAGGTTAGAAATGACATTTTCCTACCTAAGTGCCTGGTATGCTTAATGACATTTTCCTACCTAATGCACTGGTATGCTTAAATATTGTATGCAGGAAACACTGATAGCCATCTCTCCATCTATTTTATTAAGTGATGGTGGTAGGCAACTAATTACCCTATGGATAGTTCTTTTAAAATTGAGTCAAAATTTACATTAAAACAAAAACAATATTATTGTAACATGCTTGGTTAAGAGCCTGTGCTCTGGACTCTGACAGATTGAAGTCAGAATCTTGGTTCTTTAACCAACAGGCAGTCTATCCTTGGGTCAGCTACTAATGTCTTTTCTTGCAGTTTATTTTTGTGTAGTGCAAATGGTGATGCAGAGTGCCAGCCTCATAAATTGAGGCTGAGAGGACACTTGAGATCATGTATGACCAGGGTCTATATAGGTTTGGTCAATGGTACTTGGTCTCTAAGGGTTAGTAGGGAGTGGGGTCTGGTTTTGATACTGTGGGGACGTGGAAGGTAGTGTCGTACCATTTGCCACTTTATAGTAAAGTGATCTTGGGCAAGTTGTCTAACCTCTTGGAACCTCAGTTTTAAAAAATATAATATTTACCTTAGGGTTTCTATGAGCATTACATGAGCAAATGTGAAGGACATGCAAAGCACTTGGATTTAGTACGTCTTTGTTAAATGATAGCTGAAATTACAGTTGTTAGTATTACATGATGATGCGACCTGGATAATCTGTTGAGAGTGCATACCAAATGAGACTAAGATGATGTATTTTCTTTTTTTGTATATAGAAGATATATATGCATTTTTATATATGTATATATTTCTCATAAAGTCCAGATGAAATGTCAAGGTCATTCTGACTCTTCAGGGTCATCCTGGATTACTGCGATGCAGCGTGGGTATTCCTTGTTTTCTGTTGGCTCCTCTGGATTGGACCCCTATTTTTTCATCAGTAAAGGTTTCAACTTTATTAGTAGAACTCTGTGGCTGCCAGGAAGAGAAAGCTAGGAGACCAATGAATAAAATGTCTTATGATTTATTGTCCAAATCGGGACACTTTTGTGAGAGACAGTAGTGTTTAACCTATAGAACTTTCTGATTTTAGGCTTAATGCAGAACTGTTTAGGGCAAACTAGAATGTCTGGTCACTCTCCCAATAGAGGAAAAATAATGGGAAATGGTGAGGGAAGGGAAGGAAGAGGATCCAAATGTAAACAAACAAACAAACAAACAAACATATCAGACGACACCTGCTCACAAATCCTTTTTTAAAGTCTCCATTCACCAAGCAGGCTGTCTAAACTGGAAGAAGCTTCCCTAATTGGATATTTTGTGGGTAAAGCTTAAACACGAGTATCTCCAGTGTACCTGTGATATGACTAGGAGTGTATTCACCAACAAAGCTAGCCTGCTTCTTTCTGGATTTCTAGATGTTTACATGTCGGGATGGTTTAATGCTGGTCATTTTACTCCCAAGCCTTATGGGACTTTGAGTTATAACTTGTAAACATAGGAGGTCTGTCTCCACTCTGGTGGATTTACTGTTCCTATTTCCCCCTGTTTCTTTCTTCCACATTGCTATTATTTAAAAAATACAGTCTAACCAGAAAAAGCTTCCCTTCCTATACAGAACAAGATCTGAATAAAACTGGAACTTAGTGTACCTTTGAGGTCCCAGCCTCTCCTTTCATTGCCTCTTCCCCATGCCCATAGGTCCTTTCGCTGGACATTCCATTACTTTGCTTGCTCTAGCCCTGCATACATTTGTTTCTTTTTTCCTTTGGACATGCTTGACCAGTTAATACTTGTCCTCTTCTCATTCTTCTAGGCTGAAGGCGTCAACTAATTCAATTGTTACTTGGTCTTCCTTCAGCCAATGCTCCAGTTTTTATGCAACCGTGACCTCTCTGATGTTGGAGGGCATCTGGTGGGCTATACATTTTAGAAAAGGTAGATTTTATGTTTCTTTAAAAATCATGCTACAAGGATAGCTCCTAGAGATACCTTTCCCTGAGCCGACATTGTTACCTTTTACAGTATTCCTTCTATGAAACAACAATTTTCAGAGATTGACTAAGAACCCACGTAGTCCTTTTGTTTAAAGCAAAGGGTTAAAGTAAAGCCATAGCTGCTGAGATACAGGGGGAAAAGAAAAGCTAGTCAGTTCTGTTTTAACTTCATCTAGTTTTCTTTAAGCTGCTTTCTCCTTATATCTGTCTTCTTGCAGCTTCTTTTAGGTTAAGAATAAAAAACTTTGAGCCCCACAATAGATCTCCAACTGTGTGGGGTCTTCTCTTTCTTCGACAGTAAAGATGAAGCCCAAATTTGAAATCTGAAAGGAAACTAAATCTTAACTGTGAATGTAATCTTTCAAAATACCGACCTCCATTTGTTTCCCTGAATATCTCACCTGGGCAATCTTTTTCTTTTAGCACCAAGTAATTGCTGAAGGAAGAAATGTTAGATCTAGTTTTTAATTAACTTCGCCATTGATTTCTACATAACTCTGCATGAGTCACTGTGCTTTACTGAATGGGATGAAAATCTCCAAGATTAATGGTTGTTACCAGGAATTTTTCTGGACGGGGTTCCAGATACTCTACACTTTCTTCACTCCTCTGAACCCATTAGCTTACTCTATTCTTCATCCTAAAACGCAAAAATGTGCACAGAAATGTGAGCACATTTGTGTGCCAAATGCACTTTCAGAATGAAAATATCAGGGAAAAAGGAAGGTGATTATGCACTGCAGTTAATAGTTGCCATAAAAAAGTCCTATTCTACAGTTTTTCAATATAATTTTTAACAGAGTTGTTTATACAAGTAGTATATGTATTGAATGAAAATTTAGTTATATATAAGTGAAGAGGAAAGAGGCTGGTGGATCTTAAAATATCCAGAAACTGGATTGATACACCATATATTTTAGGCATTAGAGGTTGATGTACTTCTTTTCTCACACATTTCTGTAATAGTATGTGAAAAGATACAGTAATATTTTCTAAAGTAAGAGAAAAATGTAAAAATGGGAAAAATACTAGAAAATGTAAAACAGAATGTCTCAGATGTAATTTTTAGTGAAATGAATAAACTTTGTATTTCCTCCTTCTAATATGTTATTCTAAACCATCTTTAGCTAGTCAGAGTCATCATGCTCCAGTTTGTAAATGTTTAATTTAAGACTCCTAATGCGTTTTCATGAACTATTTTCTTCTATTTGTTGTCAATTTCAATTCTGACTGATCTGAAGTCTGAATATTGATTACAATCAAGCAAAACATTTTTCTGATATCTGTTATTGTCATTGCCATTTTAAAGGTTATTCTTTTTCCGTTGAATGCCTCAAAGTATTTTTGCACTTTGAAGGACTAGATTAAAAGTTTTCTGGAGTTATAGAATAATCCTGAAGAAACCAACCAGTTATATGAAATATTGACGAATGCCTATTTCTTTTCATTATTTCCCAACACAATGAATGTCACCCCAATTTTCCAGGTAAGCCCTCCTCCTACCTCCCTGAATCCTGGAGTTTTCCTTGACCCTGCTCTTTTTTGAGACCACTTTCTGAATCCCTGGCTGTCCGGATTGTGTTTCAAAATTACCGCCTTCATCTGGTCTCTCTTCTTCTGCTCTGGTGCAGTTACTGAAAGAATCTTTTGGGTGACTTTCTTCTCCCTTCTGGTCTTCTTTTCTTCAATTCTTTCTCTGCTCTCTGCCAGAGTGACTGATACCTATCAGGCCTATTGCACCTCCTTGCATCTTATATTTTAGCAACACCAAACTCATTTTTCCTCTAACATTATAGCCCTATTCTCTCTTATTTCCATGCCTTCTAATATGCTGCTTCTTCAGCCTGGCTCCTTTTACCTGATAATGTCTGAGTCATCCCTCAAATCTTAATTTAGCTATTCTCTTCTCCAGGAAGCCCTTCTTGACCCAGCCCCAGTTCAATACTTCTGAGGGCTTCTCCAGCTTTGGACTTCCTCTGAGGAAATTCTAATTCTGCTTTGAGTAATATATTGTTTTTTTTTCTTCGTTTTGTAATTAATCATGTGAGAACAGGGACTGATACAGTCTCGCTGTGTCTCCACCTAAATCTCATCTTTAATTTTTGCTCCCATAATTCCCATGTGTTGTGGGAGGGACTGGTGGGAGATAAGTGAATCACAGAGGTGGTTTCCCCCATACTGTTCTTGTGGTAGTGAATAATTATCATGAGATCTAATGGTTTCATAAGGGGTTTCCCCTTTTGCTTGGCTCTCATTCTCTCTTGCCTGCCACCATGTAAGATGTGCCTTTCACCTTCTGTCATGATTGTGAAGCATTCCCAGCCATGTGAAACAGTGAGTCCATTAAAACTCTTTTTCTTTATAAATTACCCAGTCTCAGGTATGTATACATACAGGGACCATATCTGTTTTTCTTCACCATGGGATCCCCCAGAACCTAGAATGGTCCCCATAATGTGGTGAACACTTTTACTTTTCGAATGTATTTTTGCTTTTTAGTATCCTTTTTCTGACACACCTCACTAATGTTCTGAGCCTCATTTAAACTATTTATAAAATTAGACTTTAGAACACAAAGATAAATGGGTTAACTTTACCATAGTAACTAGGTAACTTGGTATAAACTAAAATTAATTTTTAAAACTCAGCCCAAAATGACTATGTCTATCTAAACTAGTAAGAAGAGTTTTCAAAATACAAACTGCAAAACTGCCAACATAGAGCAAACATATATTTACCAATGGGAGCAAGTAATGGGGAACAAACCAAGCTCAACTTGTTTTGGAAAAAAACCCTGTTCTTTTATTATTATTTAGAAAGTACACGCAGTGATTTTTTGGGGCAAAAGAAAAAAATGCAAAATAAGTGAGAACACAAATTCATTTTAAAAGAACTGGTGTCACTTCCCGAGTCATATCTATGTGAGCTTTTTAAACTTTTGTATTTCTTATATCTGTATTCATAATCAGAGTTATGGATATAGATATATGGAAACACATCACACACTCATCAGCAATCCTTTCTCCAAAAATCTGTAGGGAGTGTTTCCTTTTTCTTTCTACAGGTGTTTCCTTGAATCATGCCACAGTCTCTTTTCTCTGAGTTCGTCTCTGATGACAAGTAAGGATACTTGTGAAGGAAGATTTCCCCTTAGTTCTTGACTTTTTCTTTATTTTTTTCTGATTCTTCAGTGAGATTCCCAGTTCTTCCATGATGGCGTTGAAAGAGAGACACTAAGGAACATGAGATACAGACCATCAGCTTAATCAGACCTATCTCATGTGCGTTGACCTGCCTCTTGCCTAGGTTTTTATGAACACAAGATATTGGCCTGAAGGAAGTTCTGTTACAATTGGCCAGTTCCCATCACCTCCTCCTCCACCCGCTGGCCACCCACCTTTTCTACTCGGGGGAAACTGAGGTAGCAAGTTAGCTGGGCAAACTTTGGGATTTCATTCACAAATGCAGTATTATAAAACTACCCAGTTAAAGAAAACTCAGGACTCTCAAAACAGATAACTTACCTTTGCGGAGACACCAACATAGAATTAAATTAAGTCATTTCCCCCACTGAGATGATCCAAACATTGATAGGATTATCAAGGCATACGGACACTTCAGTAATGCTATAGAAAATGAACAAACCTTCTCTACACCAAGGCTTTGTTTTTTTCTCCCATGAAACCTTACTTTGTTCCTAAAATAAAATCTAATTCTTGATGACTTTCCTTTCTGATAAAAAAAAGAAAAAAAAACAATTTTAAATTGTATATTTTCTCCAAAAAACAGAGATTCTGGCAGCAGCAATGATGCAGCTGTGGTTGAAATGAAAAATAATGTGGTACTGAACTGCACAGCAAAGACAATGGCATAATACAAAAGAAAATGAAAAATGGAATTATGACTGAAAAATGTTCTACATATACAGACAATATATATAATCTCCATTGCAATTATGCTAAATCTGTTCCCATGCATAGTATATAAATGGACCAATAAAACATAATTGGCTGTCACTTTTCTAGCCAAGATAAAACCTTTGAGTGATAAATTCCTGCTCAGAGAAATTTCTATAAAGTTCTGGTTAGAGACATTTGTAAAAAGTAGTTTTCTTTTTGATGAGGTCACTCTTAAAACCTCCCCTAGTGATATAAGCCAGCACAAGAGCACAAAGGCGGCATGATTCCACTTGTATGAAGCATCTAAAATATTCAAAGTCATGAAAACAGAGAGTAGAATGGTAGTTGCCAAGGGCAAGGAGAAAGGGAAATGGGGCAGTTGCGGCTTGAGTGGGTATAAAGTTTCAATTATGAAAGAAAAGTAAGTTCTGGAGGTCTTTTGTACAACATTGTGCCTATATTTAATAGCGTATTGAACACCTAAACATTTTTAAGTGGTTAGATCTCAAGTGTTCTTACCACACACACACACACAAATTCACTAAAAAACAAAGCCTTTGGTAAGGGTTATAGAACTGCAAGCATACTTTTTTAAACTTAGCACACAAAATGGATGTTTCAAAGTCAAATGACAATGTGCTACCAGATGATTTGTCCGGTTTTAACTTCCTTACAGGAAGAAATTTGTGTCCTATGTTTGCAAAGTACTAAATATCTAGTGTGGTCCTTATGTATCAGTGGGCAACACGTGTATTTGAAAACGTACACTTCTTTTTGTTCAAAAAGGACTTGATGTAGTTTAGAGAAGTAGTAGTTTTAAATTTTTTCTACTTGATTTCAAAACTGGACCTAGAATTTAGGTTCTGAGTGTAAACTATTGGCCTGTGAGACATACATCTCTTAGAAAACTGGTTCTTTGAATAAAACTTTTTATCTCTTTTAAGCATACGTGTTTATAGGATTTGAATTTCACTTCCATTTTTTATAATATCGAAACATAAAAACTCATGTCATGTGTACTAATTTTCTTTCAAATGGTAAGTTATGGCTTCAGTGAATTGAGAGGGGATGTCAGGCCACACACAAAAAAATCAGAAATTTTTTTAATGAACTACACTTCAAAAATGTTATAGCAAATATAGATGCTTCTCACTTACTATGGGATTGTGTTCCAGTACACACATTGTACACTGAAAATATTATTAAGGAGAAATTGCATTTAATATACCTAACCTACAGTTTAGCCTAGCTTACCTTATACATGCATGGAATTCTTACACTAGTTGGGCAAAATTATCTATCTAGCCTGTTTTATAATACAGTGTTGACTATATATAATTTGTTTATTGAATACTATACTCAAAGTAAAACACAGAATGGTTGTATGGGCACGTAAAGTATGGTTTGTCCAGACTGCATATCACTTCCACACCACTGTAAAGTTAAAAAATGGTGAGTCAAAACATCACGTCTATGTATCATGAATGAAATATAATAATTTGTTAACATTACACCATATAAAACTTATATGTTGCTACTAAGAGCAAATTAATATTTTATAGTGTAATTGTGATACATAGTATTGTGTCAGAGTTTTGCAAACTTTGCTTAGAAATATATTTCAATGGAAGAAATATTTTTGGCATTAAAATGGAAGGAATGGAAGTAAGAAAGAAGAGTGTCAAGAAATTCCAAATTTTATTACATATTATACCCTTTATATAGATGGGGAAATTGACTATTAGAAATATCAAGTAACTTACCCAAGAGAAAAAGCCTGCATTTGAACCCAATATATCTGTACTGTCCAAACCCAGTGCTTTCACTAGAAATCATCTACACACTGAGTCTTAATTTAAAATATTTTTTTATCACTACAGATAGCTTTCTGTGGATCGTTTCCCCAAAAACTATTATGTTAAGAAATTCCAATCTTTCTGCTTTACTTGAAACTCTCAAGCATTTGATTTTAGGCAATTCATTACATTTTACATTGAAATTGCCAAAATGAATCTCCTAGTGTGGCTTACACATGACACACAAGGAAGAAGATCTCATTGAAACCTCTTTTCCCTGTTTTGGGTAGAGGAGTGGTCATAGATCTTATCTTGACAATATGTTTCAATTAACTTCATGTTTTTTAAAAAGGAACTCCTCCCCCAGATTTTAGACTGCCTTAAATTACAGCAAACATCTTCACTCTTGACTAACTCCAAGTATTTATTTCTTGCTGCTTGTGTGAGAGCAAATATAAATATTGTTTTGTCAGTGGTCTGCTTTCTTGGTCTTTGGTCGCAGACAGTGATTTCTTTTTGATTCTCACTTTGTCTCTGACTGTCAAAAAGAAAATGGAAAGATATTGGGGCTGAGCTTTCTTCCTCCAAGTTTTTGCTGTATTCACAAGGAAAGGTGACCTTTAAGGCCTCTCCCATCCATGAGCTTGAGTAAACCACACATTCTTGGATCCACAGGAAATGAAACTGTGAAGGTCATCTCTCAGCACAGAGTGGCTTGGGAGGGGCTCATATTCATTAATTAATTTACCTTTTATAATCTCAGAGTTAATGATATATATAAAGATTGCGCTTCTAAACTGGGACCAATATGACAGTAGCTTTCTAAAACTTCTATTTTTAGGCTGGGGTTTTTCACATTTACAGAGCAATAGAAACATTATTTTAAAGCATGTTGGTTTAAATTCCTAAATCTTAATCTCATGAGAAACTATCAAACACAACAACATTCAACTAACTGCCTTACTCAATGTACTGTAAGTGGAGGCGGGATACTCAGGTAGTGTTTTCTGGTACTTTGCAGACTGGAAAGTCCCCCAGTAGCATGGTCTGGGGCCTGGATTAAAAATATGACAGAGTTCACAATTTTAATAAATCTACACGTGACTTTTAATAACAGTTTGGAATTGGTGCCTGGTATCAGAATGAGAAATTTTAATTTCAGCTATACTTCCTACTAGCTGGGTTACATTGAGCAAGCTGTTTATTTTCTCTTGGACTCAGTTTCCTTATCTATAAAATGGGACAATAGTAAAATCCTTCTCATAGAGCTATTATGAGAATTCAATGAAATGTTATATGTAAAACAGTCCAGTGGCTGGCATATTTTAAGTATGCTCTTTCTTTAAAATAAAGTTTTATATGCCATAGTATATATTTTAACTTTATGCCACTCACTGCACCCACTGACTTTTTTTTTCATGGGAGAGATACAAATGAAAAGGTTGATGCTTCTTTAATTTGAGTCATCTGATGCACGTCTGTGTAGCAATTCCTTTGAGTTGCTTATACTAGTGTTTTAGTTAAAATAGTTCCCATATGTGTTTAAAACATAATTTTTCAATGCCTATTACCACTTCTTTTGCCCAGTCCATAACATGTTTCTTTGTGTAGCTACAGGCATTATGACTGCTTGTCTTGTGCTCTGTACATAGGCACTCCAACATCAGAAGGAAATGAAAGCTAACTGCAGTCCCTGCATTTAAAAAATTGCATCTCTGTGCTTATGAACCATCTATTAATACAATGAATCTTTACAATGATGTCTGATAGGAAAATTCAGTTACAAATGAATTTATAGTAATAAAGTATGTTCTTGCTGTTTATACTGTGTCTGACACTATCCAAAAATAACGTGCAGTGAGTGTGTGTGTGTGTGTGTGTGTGAGAGAGAGAGACACCTTTCCTTCAGAGGAAATGAAATGGAGAAACATAAGTTAGCTTAGTAGAGATTGCAATAGAAGCTTCAAGTAAAACTCATGGTTTTAGAAGGAGAGAGATTTGCTTGTTTATTTCAGTTTTGCAGAAAGTTATTCCTCTTCTCTGACTGTTCAGTCCTTGTGGTGTGTCCCTAAGGAGCCCCTTTTCTTCCCTATCCTGTTTTCTTTGCTTTCTTTTTTCACCCCCCTTTGGTTCGTTTCTTTTTTTAATTGCTGACTTCATGGCACCTCCTTTGAATTAACCTCAAATGTTTAATTTCTTGATGCTTGTGTGAGACTGAATATAAATTATATCTTCTCTTTACACCTTTATCCTTCTGTTGCAAATGTTGCCCTGGAAGGGGTGGGAAGGACTAATAAAATTCTTTTTGTTTTGTACCTAAAATACTCTGCCTCATGAAAATGATTCAGGGGGAATAATTTTTTTCTTAAGTTATATTAAAAGCTCTAGGTCAGAATTGGATTTGAATTTGTAGAATTTAAAAAACTAGACTGTTTGGAATTGGCTTTCATACTGTTTGCAAACTTGACATCAGATTGTGAATGTCAGATTGATTTCTCATTGTAGATTTAGCATTTATACATTCACTTCTTTCATTCATTGGTAGGTATAGGAGGTATAGGTAAACATTTAAGAGAACTACTTTGGATGCTTTTATCCTTAAGGATTTTTCTGAGGAATTATTTTTCAGAAGTTCTGGTCTAGCCAATAGCACAATACAAATCTTGCATTTTGTATGGGTTTCTCTCTTTAATAGGCTCCTTATTCAAAGACACTTGAAGTGCTCTGTGACACTATCTGATAAATTTTCACATTACACATGGAAGAAAAAGGATGCAGGTAATATTATTGTCATTGTAGAAATTAAAACCTTGCATTTTGTGTATAGACCTAGTATAACTTGAAAGCAAGCTATGATTTGAAGTATTTTTATAAACACAATTTCAGTAAAATGTAGAATATTAGAGAAACAGTTTTCTGAAAAATAATGGGATTATTGTTACCATTTTTTTTTGTCTTGGTCAAATTCCTGCTGTAGTTCTGTGGAGCCAGTGTCTCAATGATTATTTTTTTAAAATGAAGGACTAAGACTTCACTTCCTTAACATTTTTTTTTAACTTTAACCTCTAGTATAGGAGCAAACCTATGATGGTTTGAGGATACACTCAGGAAACTCTTTAAGGAATAGGAACAGAATAATCTTATTTAGGCATTTGCTATGTAGAGACTTGTACAGTCTGGTTTCATTCCTTTCCAAGATAATTAATGATCTAAGAGCAGAGTTCAGGCTTTAATCATCTCCCACTAAGTATGCAAAGGCAGTTGGAGGGAGGTTTTTGGAGTAGTTTTGTATGTACCATTCTTGTGGGAAGATTTTGCATTCCAGAACTGAGGATTTGGGCACAATTTCCTGTGGTTTGATCTGTTTTCTGGGCTCATTCACAACTTGTGGGCCATCTTTTATGCACTTATCCTTGGAATTTAAAAAAAGTGAATCCTAGAGGTTGAGTGTTGATCACTATATTAGCTTCCAGAATAGTGGTTATGTTAATTCGTGCGTAAGAGCTAATGAGAAAGCTGATTCTCATTTCTTGGGCCCATGTAGAGAATGTTGGGGTGAAGGAAATCTAGATACTGAAATAAAACTTACAAGTGTGGTCTCCCATACTAATCCCTACCTGTGACCCAGCAGTCATGTCTTGCCTGGCCCATTTTCGTACCCCTTTAATGCTTTAAACTGGCTCCTGTTAGGAAATCACTCTTGAAAGCCCCTGTCTTCCCTTCCTTTGGCTATGACATGTAGACTTCATGAACTCCTTTTCCCTGTGTCTGTTAATGTCATGCTTTCATTACCTCCATGTTGTCTCTTCTGCTCTGTTTCATCTTTGTTCCCACACCCGGGACCAGATGCCAACATTGTTACCATCTCAGATCCTAGGTTTAAGTTTCTCTGTTTGCCATGAATGCATGCCCTAGAATTCCTTGTTTTCCTATCTGAGCTCCTCAAACCATAAAAACATATCTATGAGGGACATAGGGTTTCTCCATGACGTTAGATACACAAGTGATCCTCCTGTTGTTCATCTTTATTTAAAGATTTCATTTAGAAACCCTATTCTCTCAATAAAATAAATACTATATTGTGAAATGGCATGCACAATCCGTATAGATTCTAGAGTACACGTGCAGAACGTGCTGGTTTGTTACATAGGTATACACGTGCCATGGTGGTTCTTAAAAAGTTTTGCACATGGGGTGGTCTCTTGGGGCTATCTAATGCAAATTCCTGACAAGTAGGGGATGTGTAAGTTCATCCTCCTCTAACATTAAGGATGAAGTCATGGAAATCTTTGAAAAGTGGGGTTAACATTGAGGCAATGAAATATCTTGATATTCATCTGTGTGCTTTTTTCCAATTCTTCTGAATCCGAGTCCTTTTTCTCACTTTTCAAGTTATAGCAAGGGCTTTTATATGCATTACCTTCAGGGTAGGGATGATGTAGAAGAAGAAAGACTCAAACTTGGAGCTTTGAGCTTTTAAATGGACTTTTGTGAATCTATAGAAGACGCTGCATCTTTGAAGCTATTAATTACAACAGTCAGGTGTTTGAAACAAGGAAAATGCAGACACTTTGAATTGTAAAAGTTTGACATTAAATATCAAATATCCTGAGCCTTCAGGACTTGACCTATAGGACTGAGGATGGAGTGTAAAGAAAGGGCTGTCTGTAGCTGCTCTCAAGGAGAAAAGTTCAACCAGGCGATGTGAGAATCTTGACCAGAGTCTATATGCTGAGGGAGATCTGAGGAGGGGCACCTCCTCTGCCTTCTCTGGAGCAAACTCCATGCGGTGGGATAAGAAAAGCAGCCTGATAGGTGTGGGGACCTGAGAACACAGGGAAATCATAGCCCCGTCTCTATGTCAGGCTCTCGGAGGAGGCAGTTAATGGAGCAGAGAAGTGTCAGCAGGGTATGCCATCAGACCAACCTGAAACTGTCCTCTGAGACTCCTATGGCCTCCCAAGGGTGTGCCAGAGCAGCTAAAACATTTTCCTGCCCTAGAAAGGACACACAAATGGCTGATGGTATAAAAGGGAGCATGAAACGTGGCCCGCTTCAATGCTATAACCAAGAGCAGAGAGAGATTCCGGCAGTGAGAAGCTTCCAGTTGGCCCTGTATACCTGGAAGTAAACAGCCCTCCTTGCTAAAAGTGGCGGGGGAATGTGGGTTTGTGCTTCAATCCAAACTACACGGTGCGTTTCTCCTCTAGAGTCACTGTCAGAGGCCAATGTGGCTTTGTGCCTTGGCCCTCTGGCCTTACTCTGGCTTCCTGCACTGAAGGCCTGAGAGGATTCTGTATGGATTGGCTTTCCCTCACCTCATAGTGAGGGCTTGGTCTTTTTTTTTCTTTTTCTCATTTCAGAGGCTGAATTAGGGCCATAAAATAAACTTCCATGAAATTCTTTGCATGCCCTTTCTCTACAGGGGAAATGGCCCTGCCTTTCAGCTAAACTGCCTGTGTTGTTGGGTGTTAGTTGTCCACAGTGCACGTATGCACTACACACAGAGTTTTCAAGGTACCGGTTTATGCCTATGGTAGTGGGAATGCATTTTTCTCAAGCTACAAACTTGGATATGCAAACAAATTATGTGATACTACTTAAAAAACAGAACTCCCCTTAGCTTAGAGGTTCCCCTTCTGCTAGTGGGTCTTATCAACTCAAGGCAATTCACTTTTGGTTTAAAATGCTTTCTTTTGGTTAATGTCTCTGTTAATGCAAGCCTCTCCCTACCTCCCTTCTCTCTTCTCTTCTTTCCTGAGGGCATCTGGGATAAAGAGGTGTCTAGAGGGCCCAGGATCAGCTAGTCCAAGGCCACCCTCTGTCCTTTTGGCTTCCATGGGGATGTGACAACCTACTAGGTCATGAACACTGATCACTATCTCTGCTGTGCCCTCTGAGATGACCATGGTCTCACCATGGTCACTGTGTCACATCCACACACTCTGTCTTTTCTGCTCTAACATCAAGTCTTCCAGTGCACTGGTTCTCTCAGCCCTTCTACATGCCTCTTAGGTGAGAAAAGCCATGGATTTTTGGCTGTTTTCCCTGGCATTCTCTGAGATTCAGGAAGATTCTATGAAGCATTCCATAGCTTCACTGCCCACATGTTGTTATTCGCCTTTCAGGAGACTGTTGGATATAAAATACCTCTACAAGTCTTACCACCTCCTGGGCCTTCACCCTGTGAAGGAAAAAATGGCATTTTAAGTCCAGGATTCCCTTTTAAGTTTTCTGTGGTTTCTATTCTCCTGCATCCTCCCAAGTGTGAACTTGGTTCAGACATGGTCATTGGCTGAGGAATAGCCTCCTCTCATAGATTAAGATAGTATCTAACGTTTGTGACTTTCCTCCGGTTCTCTCTTCCTAGTGGTCGGAATCTGGTCTGAGGTAGGAAAGTAAGGTATTAAAACATCATCATGTCAATTTCTCCAACCTTAGCCTTTTGGGTTTTGGCTCTCGCCAATTATAGATAAACTTTTTTGAATTACAACAACTTTCAGATTCAATGAAACATCTGGATCTTGCAATTAAAAACCGTGGTTTTCAAGACTTTTCTCTGTGCTACAAATCTGCAAGGACTACTTAACATCTCAAAAGCTAAGAGTTTAGCTCATTTTAGTTTGGGAGCAATTCCTATAAAATTCCCATACTTGATTGTAGAAAGAAGGGTAGGGATAAAAACAATAGAACATAAATGCATGCTGTCTTTTTTCTTTATTTCTCCTTGTCTGTTTTTAGAAGAAATACTAAGTTACACTTGCAGAATAGAGAGGTCTTCCTATGTGGTTCCGTCCCATTTATCATCCTCTTTTGTGATTTGTGAATGTGTATTCATTCCTACAGCTTCAGATAGCTTCCTAGGTACCTATCTCTTTTTTGTTTTGTTTTACCTGGTCTGTAGGCTCATCAACATCAAGAACTATTCTACTTCTGTAAACTTCACTCTCTCTGTAATGATTTGCTTATGATTCATTGGATGGGAACCTTTTTGCTTTTTGATGTCATAATGGATAGTGAGGCCATTTTCTCTATATCCAGGGCAGACCTTTCTGCCTTGAATTACTGGCAGGGCACAGTCATTCCAACAGAAATAAGAATTTCATGTGTCCAAGAGAGACACACAACCATATGAAGAAATATAGAAACAAAAATCTCTTTTATCACTGCTTCTGTGTTTTTATTTCCTTCCCATTTTTTCTGCGAGATTCAAACAATATTGTGGTTGGAAGAGAACTTCAAATACAACCTCCTCATTCCACAGATGAAGAAACTGAGGTTGAGGGAAGTAAAATGACTTGCCCAGAGACATATGGTCCTTTAGCACCAGTGTGGAGACCTGAGTTCTTGACATGTGATTCCTAAGTCACCTGTGTAGTGGGCCAGGCCCATTGTTCAGAATTGTTTCATTGATAGACAACATCAACTTGTACATTAGAAACATTATTTCTAAATTGATGTTAATTGCTTCCTGGCTTTTCTAATAATTAATGAATGTTTGAGTTTCCAGGCAAAGGAAACCTCTCGCACGATTACAAAAATAACCTAATTAAAGAGACATTTGCAAATCACTTGCTAAATAAGTTGATCAGACTACAAGAGAGATAGAACTGAAGACGCTTGGAAGCATCTGATAATGGTACCAAGGAACACCGAGGAAAGATAAATACCAAGATTGAGTGGGTTATCAAAGGATGGTAATTTCTTGGTTCTTGTGGCTGGTAAAGACAAACTGATCAGGACCGCCTTCGTGTTTGAGACTGAAAAATCAGAATATTTGAATATTTTAGGTCTAAATCCTCCATTCAGTTGAAAAACTGTGAAGAAAGCAATTCTGGTCAAGTTAAATTAAAATATTTTAGTTGCCAGGGGTAATACAGTAACTTCATTCCATCCTCCAGGTCTTACTCATTTTTGTGTCTATCTGGATGTACGCACACAACATGGATACATATTGCTGTGTACTTTGGGCCATTAGCTGTGTTTGGGCTGACAACAACCAAGTTCAAATTCTGCAGGGTTTCACATTCACACCTGCATTTGTAATGTTGACTTTCTATCACAAGAATGCTCATATCTTTGCAAATAGGAATTCTTTGAAAATTTAAGGTAGAACCCCATTCTCTGTAATACCAGCCTCTGTAGGGAGAATTTTGAAAGCAAAAATGATTTTAATATGCTTGCGCATATGGACATAAAATTCCATAACTGTGAGAAGCATAATGAGATGGTTCCTAAAGGCTAGTTAAAGCTGCAGCATCAAGCAGAATATTTTTTTTATTATCTATGAGAGTTAATTAATAATGCCATTTGGCACTGTTAGATGTTCAGAAAATAGTCTAATAAGTAAGAATCCTTTGCTTTCCTTTTGTTGTTAAAGGCTGTTCAGACACTTTCTAAACTGCTTACTAGGAAACAGACCTTGAGGTGAAAGGGTCATGTGCTTGAAAACTAATTGGGATTCATTATAGTACTGCATTGCTACAGATGGCTCATACAGAATATAATATAGTGCTAGTCAAATGCAGTGAGATATTTGGAAATAATTTCTCTTGGATAGGTTTATAATCATACGATCCAGCTGATTTTCCCAACGGCAAAATTCCTACCCATCATGTATTCCTTAAATAGTTCCAATTTTTACTGGAAAAACTCTGTAAAATAATTTATAATTTTAGTCTAAAACAAAATAAAATATAAAGCTTAATTTTTTCCCCCCTTATATCATTAGGTTTGAGGCAAATTTATTAGGAAACAAATTGACAACACTAGGTTTCATTGCTGTTGATACATTTGTTCAATCTTTGTTTGTCTGTTCATTGATTGATTTATAGAGATGAGGGCCCACCATGTTGCCCAGGCTGGTCTTGAACTCCTGAGCTTACAAGTGTGAGCCACCACTCCTGGCCACTTGTTCAAACTTTTAATACCTCTGTGCTCTCTCCTAAGCTTAAACAATATTTTCCAAAGTATAATCCATAGACAACCTGTTATTATTTAACAAAAACTCATGCTCAACCGCTAATCTGAAATAAAACTAGTAAAACTGCTATATTCAAGCTAGTTTTAATAAAAACTCATGTTTACTATCTACTTTTAAATAATGCAACTATAGTTAGGATTGTTGGAAAAGAACATGTAAGAAAAGCTATTTAAAAAAAATTCTTGGAGATCCTTTTAAGAAAGAGTCATGTATGTGACTTAATTTGGGAAAAAACTGCTATGTTCAAGCTAATTTTTATGAAAACTAATGTATATAACTAGTTTTAGGCATTCACTTTCAGGCTTCATTGTAAATGCAGATTCCTGGACTCTTCCTACTGAGGAGAAATGTCTGGGGGTAGAGCCTGTAGTTTAGATAATTTCCCCTCAGTGGTTCTGATTTACACTCAAGTATGAGAACTAATGATGTAAAGATAAAGCTTGAAAGTTTTTTGTTTTTTTTTTCACATTTAAGTCTTTTGTTCTATAGTTTACTTGAAATGCAGTGGTCCCTAGTAGGGTCACTGTGATCTTAGCATCCATTGACACGATGGCAAGAACTGGTTGAGAACCAGTATAAAAGGAGAAAGAGAAGAGTGTGGGTTGGGCACAGAGGCTTATGCCTGTAATCCCAGCACTTTGGGAGGCCGAGGTGGGCAGATCACTTGAGGTCAGGAGTTTGAGACCAGCCTGGCCAACATGGCAAAATCCCCATCTCTACTAAAAATATAAAAATTAGCCTGGTATGGTGGTGCATATGTAATCCCAGCTGTTCGGGAGGCTGAGGAAGGAGAATTGCTTGAACCCAGGAGGCAGAGGTTGCAGTGAGCCAAGATGATGCCACGGCACTCTAGCCTGGGCGACAGAGAAAGACTCCATCTCAAAAAAAAAAAAAGAAGAGTGTGAAGAAATGAAGTACTTGAGATGAATGAAGGTTTCTCCAGGGAGAAAAAGGTACAGTGAGAGCAATAAACTGTCTACTTGATAATTCTGAGTTGGTCTAGCTCTATAGTTTTACAACTAATCATAAAGATTATCAATTGAATATCATAAAATTTCCATCTTAAAGATGTGCATTTTTTTCCTGAATTCTCAGTGGAAAGGGTCTATCAGATTGAATGCCAAACATGTGTTATATATATTGCATAGAATTAGTGGCTCTACCTCTGCAGTCAATCAAGCAATCAACAGCAATCATCTATTGAGTTCTAATTACATACATAAGATTTTACTTTAGCTTATTGGTTTGCACCTCTTCCAGCACATTGAAATCAACTGAGCATCTGAAAAAATTACCATTGTCATGCCACAACACTAGACTAATTAAATTAGAATTTCTAGAGATGAGGTCCAGAACTTCCACTATACATTTTCACATATTACCAATTTGGGTCTTTCTTCTGAGTGCAATGACCTCTGCCATTCATTTATAAGGCTTGTACCAAAAAAACTGCTCTTAGAGTTTGAGCCTCTAAATTAGAAAACCAATTTTTAAAACCAGATTCCATTTTAAGATGCTTGATAAATTTTAGTTACTGCCCATGTGACCAGAGAACAATACTTAGTTCTCCAGAAGGTACCAACAGTTCTTAACTGATATATATTAATATATTATTAATTAGTTCATTTTCTATGCCATGATTTCATTTAATTGTCATAGTAATTGTATGAAGTCCATAATATTACCTTCATTTTACGAGTAAGAAATTTGAGGCTTAGAAGTTTACTCCAAAGTATACACAATTATTTATTAAGAGGCTACTATGTGTCTAGCGCAATGCAAGATGTTTTGTACACTCTTATGGGATGAGATTCACATGATCATGCCTGTGTTACCTTGAGGATGATCTGTGGTACCCTGGTCTGTCAAGATGTGGGGGAAAAAAAATCTGTAATTGAATTGGCTTGAGAAGTGCTGAATACTTTCTGCTTTATTGAAAATTCTCAATGAACAAAACCTTGTGAAGCACACTGAGATGGCATGTAGTAAAGGAACACTTAGTGATGCTCCATGCATTATTTAACTGTAAAAATTTTATTTGAGAAACATTTGCCAGTTTAACCCATTTTGAAAAACACCTGCACAAAACTTTATGTTCTAGAAATTTTGTCCCACTGTTACATTTTAAGAAATCAAGACTGAGAAATTTGGTAACTTGCCTACAGTTATTCAGTGTGTGGCTCTACTAGACCTTGAATCTAAGTTTGGCTGTTTTAGAATATTTTCTTCTGCTTCTAAAATCTATAACTGCAGGCCAATGACTGATAGTAAAGCTAAATTTAAATTGTGGAAAAGATCAAATGTATGTGAAAACATTTTGAAAACTATAAAATAGTATAGAAATATCAGAATTAGGTACTATACAGTCTAAAGTGGTATACAAATATTAATTTTTGAAAGAGATAATTTCTGTATTCAAATCTCTGAATTACACTTTTAAATAATAGTCTCTGTAGAAAGTTAAGTTTTGTCAGTTATTATTAATTCTGATTGTCTATACTTAATCACATTTGAACTCTTTTGGTAGCATTTTTGGTTTATTAAATCGTCTTTGGAAAAGTAAACTTTTAAAATTTGTGGTTTCTAGATACCGACCCATGAAATATGAAACTAAGAATAATGTCATATTCATCTGAACATCTGATTCTATTGATTATGAAAATGCGAACTCTGACTTGGGACAAATAGTATGTTGCTTCTAGTTTAATAACAATAAAACATTGTTAGTGCAATTTATGATATTTTCTTCTGAAGGAAGAAAGGAAGCATGGCTGAGAAACAATCAGGACAAAAGTCAACTTTCCTGAATATGCTTTAGTAAAGAAGTACACTATTGATTGGAGAGGCCTGTGGTTTCCAAAATTTGGAGCCATTTAAAGCTAAGCAAAGGGACAGCACAATGCTATATGATTGCACAGATGGCATATCTCTACTTCAAGGAATGGGCTTTAGGGGGATCGCTTGATGTGTCAAAAGATAATCCCATTAAGAAAAGAATAAAGACCAACTGATCCTGTATTGAGAAGAGATGAAACACATCTTCAATTTTCCTATTCACTGGGGGAGGGAAAATGAGCCCAGAGAAATCATCAGATATTCTCTGTCACAACAAATTAAATGTGCAATTGGTTTTTTTTTCACGTCACCAGGTTGAGTTAGCATGGGAATTATGTACAGCACTTTGGATCCATATGGAAAATAAATCTACAGAGATCTGTAACTAATGTGTATGGACATTCTTTCCTTTATTTTTTCCCTCTTTCTCTTTTCCCTGGAATACTTTGATAATGGAATAAATTAATAATGGTGAAAAGAAACAACTGTGAAAGTGGTGATGTTCAGGAAAGATTGCTCCAAGAACAACCACTCTATCTTGGGTAAGTGGGAAGGAAGTGAAGTAACATCTTGGGGAAAGATGCTCATCAATGCAAAGAGAGGGGAGCAAATAAGTGGTAAATAGAAGATGCTATGAATTAGTACATAGCTTAGGACTTTGCTGGGATCTTTGAAGAAATACTATATAGCTTGAAAAATATCACTGTTCCTTAAGACTCAGAACCTACAGAAGACTATTAAATTCTACAGGTCAATATTATTTAAGAGTTTGAGGTTAATGAATTTCTACCCGGGAATTATGCTTGACTTTGTTCTGTTTCCAAGAGAGGTGTTCAACTTAGGTGGTGCTCTTCCGTGACACCAGAGGTTTCAAGTTTAGTTTTCTTTCTGTGGATTGCGGTTTTGAATCTCTAAACTCTAAGACACTTTTGAGTTTTTGGGTAAATAATACATTTTACATTGTGAAATCAATTTGAATTAAAAAATTAACATTGTTATGGAGTTATGTATGTACTGTTGAAAAGGTAAGAGTTTCAGGTAGTCTGAAAATATGCAGATCTACACAATGTATGGGACAGGGAGAAAGAAAGAGGAGGGGAACAAAGTTCACAAAGATGAAAAGAAGTCCGCAGAATTCGCATTTTGTTTCATGCTTTGCGCTGTTGAAAGTCTGAATCTCCTTTTTCATGAAGAAAGAGTTACTTATTTTTAATGCATGAAGATAGAACTAAGATGACTAGTTGGGACAGGGACAATTCCTGTAAATACACATTTCTAGGAGTCTGTATACCCCTAATATGCCTCTGCTTCAACATACAGTGCAAGTCTCTTTCCGGTGCATTCAACTCAATGTCTAGAACACATGAGTTTTGCTATCCTAAAGGAATAGACAATTGTGGCTACTTATGCTTAGCAAATACAAATATCAACAACACCAATTAGCAGAAACAATTTCTACTGGGCACACCTTTTTTTTTTAAACTGATTACACAGTATGAACTGAGGACTGTTTCCGATTCCCTCTCTCCTCCCGAATAAATTTGCCACATTCTAAATCCGTAGATAAAGTGGTTGCAGAAGTGGAGTTGGTTGGATGGGTTTGCTTACATTGCAGTCCATAAAAGAAACAAAAAGCCTTGCATGCAAAAGAAATGAGAAAAAAATACAGAAAAATGAATAAATCAGAAGCAAGAATGAATGTTTAAATGAAAATTTAAATCACATGAAGCTGGCAACTATGAAAAGCACATTAAAGCATCATATATACAAGTTTTTATTTTTCAAATTAGTTGCATAAAACAAGACACCTCAAGAGCGAATTGAAAGTTAAAGCAGATCAGTTCATTCTCCCTTTTAATTAAAAAAACAGCTTCTTATAACAGAGCTTAAGAAAGGGGTGTTCATTGTTGTCACAGTTGCCTTGTAATTCTGGGGAATATTTTCATGTGAAACCAGGGTATAGTGAATCATCCCCAGTTTCGGGCACTTAAGAAGGGCTTCCACTTAAAGAAAGTGGATCTATTATCAGATTATT
Organism: Ateles fusciceps; assembly: GCA_036589455.1. Classification (NCBI taxonomy): domain Eukaryota; kingdom Metazoa; phylum Chordata; class Mammalia; order Primates; family Atelidae; genus Ateles; species Ateles fusciceps. Next base: position 12,136,525 of record JAZHEH010000222.1, read on the forward strand.
AATCAGAACCAGCCACATAATTTGCAGGGTCCAGTGCAAAAAGGAAACTGTGGGACACTTTGTTCAAAACTTATTTAGAATTTCAAGATGACAGCAGAGCATTAAACTGGCTCTGTTATTAATAGTCATAGTCTTAAAATTCTAACAATATTTAAACATTGAATGGGGAGCCTGATTCACTATCATGGCCATAAGCTTTGTATTTTGTTTATTCTAGTATGGTTATGAAGGAATTATCTTAAATCACGATCAGCTTTTCAGAAGAGTGTAAGTTGATTTCTTTCAAAAATGGTGTGATTTTCTTCAAAAACAAAAGTAGTAGGCAAAAATGTCAACTACTAAAATTATCCTATAATCCCAAACACAATTTAGAAAAATAAAGTCTCATATACATTGGATTTTCATTTTATATTGTTTATTATGTTCCTGGCAAAAAAATTGGGGGTGAACTATCCTTTTACAAATCTTACTTTGATACAAGTAAGTGTCCAATTTCATAATACAACTTTTACCTATTTATGTAAATTGTTTTGCATTAGCACATGTGCTCAGAATCTATACTTAAGGGCTGGAAACATTTCTTTTAAATATCTTTTTATATCTTTTCCAATTTTGTATTTATTTTTGCCTTTTTCCATCTAGGGTTTCTATCTTATGAGCAAAAGACTGCTCAAAAATTAACTGAGTTTGGAATTTCTGCACTGTCATTCCAAATAGTGCTAATTGGATTTAGTGTATAAGGCCCTTCCTCGTCATTAATAAATGATGGACCTGCAGTGCCCACAGCACCTGGCAGGGATTCAATAGCTCTTTGCTCTAACTCAAAAGTGGCTCTTCTGGGCATCTAATTCAATAGACTGTTACAAAAAAGTGCAAACATCCTTAAAACCCCAAACTTAAGACAGATAATGCAAACTATAAACTACCCAGTCCTAGAAAGATGACTCACCTGTTCAATATCATTATTCTTCCGTGATTTGTATATGAATTCTCCAATAGCTACAAATACAGAAAGGACCAGTCCGGCAGCCAGAACAATGAAGATGCCCCCAATATTTTCCACTCCCAGAGCACTGGCTTCTTTGTTGTCTTCCTCGGGGCAGCCATTCCCACGCCACCACTTCTCTTTCATCATATGCAGCTTCCCTTCTTCTTGGAGTTGAAGAATAGCAATAGTAATTTTATCCCGGTAAGGAGAGCCTGGAAGTAAAGTCATTTGGATATTGGTCATCAAAATTTTGAAGAAGACATCAAGAAGTATTCTTAGTTATCATCTTAGCGATAACTACATTATGGCAGTTGTGAAACCCCAGTCCACACATCCACTTGCAAAGGGCAGGAAAGTTCAATCTTGTATTTTGAAGGCGCTAAATAATTGGAAAGGAGATAGCTGACATGTTGCGATTGACATTGGCCTGACTGTTTGCTCCTTTTAAATAAGGAGAAGTGAAGCTAGGAATTCTATGACATGTTTTTGTTTCAGGTGAGATCATCATGAGTCTTTTTTGCGTCAAGAGATTTCATTGTATAAACTAAAAATAAAATTCTAAGCCCGCATTGACTGAATGACCCTCTTTTGTGACCAAGGCGCCCCAGAAAAACCTTAAAAACTTAGTTCGTAGCCATACCAGGATGGCAGGTCAGACAGAACAGTCTATTTGTGGCAATAACATACCAAATTATAAACAGAATCAAAGGCCATGCCAGACAAGGGTTAAGTCACACAGCTTTGCCCTTAAAGAATCAACTATATTCCAACAGCCATGAGGCTTTTCTTTTCTCAAGGAGGCAAACAAGCACTGGCCTCAAGATGAGCAATATTAAAACAATTACAGCTCATCCACCTCACAGACACTGACTCCCTGCCCCTGTTCTATCAGCTATACCTTTCATTAAATAAGATCCTGATTTCAGTAACTTTCTCCAGGTTAGAAGACCACTGACCTTAGACTGGTTCTGGTTGGATTAAAGAGATTGTGCCCTTGCATGCCATGGTGTCCTGAAAGACATTTTGATGTATAGAACCTAATTATAATACATTGAAATGTTAGGCTCCACCTTAAAGGGAGTATGGATTGTATATTACATGCAGTTTTGTCAAACATGCATGTGTCAGGATCATCTTCACGAATATTCATAGCTCCTTCTGTAACCAGTTGAATATTTATGTTTAGCCAACCCATTTGGCATAACGCTCTTGCCCCAACCCCTCTTTCTTCCAAGTGCCTGTCTTTGATCTTGGTTAGACATATATTTGTCAGCCTATGGGATGACCACCTTGCAGCTTGTCATGCTTTACTTATAAAGAAATGAAGCCTCCTTTTCTGCTTTCCAAGTTTGTAGATATTATGGATACATCTTTTAAGTTAACAATTATTTAGATCTTACTTTTTCCTAGGTCTTTGTTGTCTCATATTGTGACTGAGCTTGGCTGGATGACCAGCAGTGGCGTTTATTCTTCTGAGGGGGAGTAACTAGACATTACCCACTCTCCCTTACAGTTCAGTGTGGTTATGTGACTGGTTTCTAGGCAATGGGAACTAAGGTGATGTCTTCCCAACATGATCTTTGTTTCTTTCTCTTTTTCAAAATATATAGCAAGAAGGAAAGGATTTCAAGTTTCTAGGAATCATGGAACCACAAAATAGAAGGAATGAGTCTCAGGATGATTTCATGAAGCACAGCCTCTCTTTCAATCCACACTGGACTGTGACAATATCAAGAAATTAACATTTAGTATGTTATAAGCCACTGAAAATTTGCAGATGTTGGTTAGTACATACTGATTGATGCACCTATTAAGATAAACTTAAGAGTAGGTTTTGAATAATTCAAATGTCCTGCAAAGTTAAGTTAGGTTTGGAAAATTTGCAAGAACTTTATTGATATTATTTGTTCTCTATCTTCTAGTAATGCCATTGAACTTTTAATTATGTAAGGGGTAGAAAGTGCCAAGATCTATCTGTAGACATACCTTCTCAATACTGGATTTTGGTTAATCAATGCAAAGGAAGAGACAAAGTAAGATTTTTTTACTTAATCTCTCTTTGAATGCGAAGAACTCTTGTTAGCATTTCTTCTACTCAGTAGAAAAGTAGTACACCCTGGCTTTCTCTATTTGCAAACTTTAAAGTCTTTCTTGGTGGAAGCACATTGATAAATGAGGCATCTTAGGACTAGAAGAAATCTTAGGAATGGTCCAGTCCAGTCTACTTACACCTCAGTACACATTCCATTTTAGAATGGAAGAAACTTAGGACCTGAAAGTATGAGTGAAACTGATAGTTGCTGGCACAGCCAAGAATCAAACTCAAGTCTCCTGGCTTCTTACTTCTCAGTGTTATTTTCATGACAGTTTTCCCATACCATTGCTCCCACCCCTACATATGTCTTATGTCCTGTGGCATGGTTTAAGTTAGAAGAACAGAAGGTTAACGTTTGTGTCATTTGTTATTAATTGTCCTCATAAGACTTCCTAAAATAATTGTCAGCATTCAAAAGCAAGTTTAAAAGAAGAGCAAAATGCTTTGGAATGAGATTATGGCTTGTCAGTTAAGAGTAGAAATTTTTGGTGAAAAAAATGGGTATTGAAAGCTAAATTAAAAGATATTGGCTGTTTGCTTAAATATCCCCAGAATAATGGCTAGTGTAAAAATTAGCACCACTAATATACCCATAGCAGGTGAGCAATTAAGTGAACTAGGAGCACTTTGCTTTAATGTACATGAAAGTGCTTTGAAGAGTGTAAGAATGATTCTTATGTTAGTGGTTGGAGTAATAACCCTAGCAGCCTACACAGTGGGTGCTCAGTAAATGTTGACTGATGCTTTCCTTCTGCCTCCAGGCTGCGCAATACCTAAAACATTTCAGACAGATGGAAATCTGATCTCTGTTTAAAGTTGGTCTCTGAGAAAGATAATTTCCAGCCTCCCGGTAACCTGTTCAAACCTTAAATGTTCTTGTTCTCTCTGAGTTTTTTTTTTTTTTGAGACAGAGTCTTGTTCTGTTGCCAGGCGCCAGGCTGGAGTGCAGTGGCACGATCTTGGCTCACTGCAATCTCCACCTCCTGGGTTCAAGCAATTCTCCTGCCTCAGCCTCCCGAGTAGCTGGGACTACAGGCATATGCCACCACGCCCAGCTAATTTTTGTATTTTTTTAGTAGAAACGGGGTCTTACCATGTTGGCCGGTATGGTCTCGATCTTTGACCTTGTGATCTGCCCGCCTTGGCCTCCCAAAGTGCTGGGATTACAGGCGTGAGCCACTGCGCCCGGCCTCAGAATTTTATTTTAAATCTCTCAGGAGGTAAGTTTCCAGAGCTGTTGTCCTGAGTGTCTCTAAGAGGCAAAGTCTTCAATTTTGTGTTGTGACTTTGCCAATCTTTGGCTATGGGACAGGGTTTGGAACCATAAGGGAATTAGTCAGGACAAGGCTAGAAGTGTGCAGAGAATTTTTAATATCTGAATATATATTAACTCAAGTTTTTGTTGTTGTTGCTTAAATGAACTAGAAGACATTGGAAGTTATTATGTCACTTGAAATATATATATATATTTCAAGTGACATAATATTGTGTATATATGTGTATATATACACATAATGTGTATATATACACATATACACTTCACAGGTCTTCCTAAATAGCAACTGATCTTTTGTAAAGAGTCAATTCATCATAAAAGAAGCATCTCACAAATTTTTCCAACAGCTGTATTCTCAATGGATGTATTCTGTGAGGTCTGCCGTCTGTTCCAATTATTCCTTCTTTGTTTTTGGTTTAAAAGCATGACAGGTTTATAACCACTGTGAAAAGTTCCTGGAGTATATTTCTTTTCATCTAGGAAGTGGGGAAGGCTTTTCAACTTTGGAAATTGGGTGAGGTTGGCCAAAGGAAACTGAATGAGTATCTTTGGATCTCTCTGTATTACATATATATAAAATATATATTTAATGTTAGTGGTACTCATCACTAGGTCAGCTTCATTCACATGAAGGCAGGAAGTGATTTTCAAAGTGCTACATTCATTTAGGAAAGTGTTAGGAAGAAGTGCATTGTTCCCTCCTGCCCCTAGCCCTGTGTCACTGACTGTACTATCAGAAATTTTAGCTTTCAAGTTATATTCCATGCTGTAAAAGGGATGCCAATTAAAAGTCTCATGTTAAAGTGCAAACCTTCTCAGGAGGGGGTGATACACATTGTTATTTTAAATCATTATTACCAGACAGGAATTTTGGTGCCAAAAAGGAGTGTTGAAATATGGTGGGGTAGGGTTATGAGGTGGGAGATAGAGTGATAAAAGTACAATTTTTGACTTTATAGTTTAGTCTAGAGATAGTTCTATTAAGGAACTACAGTTACTCCTCTATGAGGGTCTTGATTCTGCAAAAATTCAGGCAAAGGGTACCTACTCTTGGTGTTCTTGTCTGATTTATGGCCCATTAAAATCAGCAGTGATGAGATATAAAAAATAGCATCTAACTTCCCCCCTCATTATTATCGAAAATGAGGTGGCAAAGCTTGGTTAGGAAAATAGGACATTGTTTTTAAAGTCAAAAAAAGAGGCATAATATCCTGTAAGCCAGTGTCAAATGATCCCCTGAGCTTCCTACGAAACATGTTGACTAAGTTATAGGAGAGCTTACCACTTGGGGAAAAATATACACCTCACTAGCAATATTAGTATTTTCATGAGGAGAAGTTATTGGAAATAAAGAAGCAAGAAGGTAGCTGTAAATCTTCTAGCCCGATCATTCTGCAGACAATTTATTTAGAGGACATACATGATAACAATGATAATAAAGTTAACCATAGCACGTATTTCTAATACCAGGTAGATAGCGGAAAGTCAAATTGGCTGTGTATTCATGGTAAATATGGAAGATAGTTGAACTTTATCTGATTAGTTATATTCATATTAATTAAAAGTTGAATATATGAAGTACAGCTTTTTCTTTTTTAATGAATTTGTTGCTAAATAAAAACATTAGGACAGTTCACTTAAAATCTGGATTTTTTTTTTTTGTCTTGGAAAATGGAATAGTCCACAATCTTGTTCTCAAACTCCTATATATCTAAAACTATCTGACCTGAAGGGCAACTGTCTCCTTTAGGTTAGTCATGAAATCTGTAATTTTCCATAGTTGCTACCGTTCCTTTACTACCTCCTGGCACAAGCATGCTTTGCTCACTTATGATATCTGCTTGGCCTCTGTAAACATTTCAGTTTGTGATCCCTGCCTGATGTTGAGAGTCAGCTTGGATCATCCCTTTCGAACCACAAAGATACTAATACAAACAAGCAAATCAAATCTACCTCGGGTCCTTAATGATCTGGCTTGACTGTTAGCTGTGACTTCTGGACCAGCCCAGTAGTCTAGATAGTCCCTGATTCCTCTCCTTTGGAATGCTTATTAACAAATTACCAATGGCTCACTTGAGAAAAGCAGGTTCCCGCTATACCATAACCTTATACAATACAGTTTTCTATAGAGAGGGAAACAGTAGACAGGGAGTTTTCTATGGAGAGGAAATCACTAATTACCCCGTTGAATTCTATTCATGTCTCTTATAGACATACAAGAATTCATTGCTATATGGGTCTGTATACCTAGGCAGTAATATTCCTAGGAGACCAGTGACATGGAACTAACGAATTTGGAGGTTTTTACATAGTTGTCATTGATTGCATTGCCTCAGCAGATTATACTTATAATTTCATCTTTATCCTTTTGCTTTTGACTGATATAGCCCTGCTTTTTCTTTCATCTATCGTTATGGAACCCTAGTCCTCTAGCTTTTGCTATCCATATGCAGAATCAACTTTCTTTTAATTTAAGGCAGATAAATTACATAGGCATATATGGGTATTGAAGGAAACAATGTGAAGAGGATTAATTAGAAGGATATTCTCTTTAAGATATTTGGGGGTGAAATAATAAAATCTATGTACTCTTAAACATACATTGGTAAAACTTGAAAGAAACATTGGTTAAAGTATATTAAGTTAAATATCAGGGAATCTGTAATTCAGACTATGTCTCTGATCAATATGGATATTTCCACTGTTCACTAAAGGCATTGTAGGCCTTCTCAGAATTTGGAATAAAGAACTCTGAGCCCATTTCCTTCCATACTGGTAACTGACATTCTCCGTCTTAGTCTTGGTTCATGTCTGCCCCTCTTACCAATAGGCGTTCCCACTCCGTAACCTTTGGAGTCAATGAGGCCCCCGATCTGAGTGAGGTTGCAGTTTCTCTGCGTCACATACTCAATGCTGGTGGACTCCATCAGCAGCGCGTAGTCTGTGGTGAGCACTCTCTGGATGCCCCTCGTCACTGTTTCTTACCAGGGCGGTCTGCTGCCTGCTGCTCATGAAAGCCCACATCTTCTCATAGGTAGAGATTTTTGATTTCTGCAGGGAAAGAAAGCACACTCACCAGCAGAAGAGGGCTGGAAAAATATGACCTAAAGGTATTCAAAGTCTCAATGATTCAGATAATGATGGGGAAGACACTTTCTCTGCAGGTGGGGGAGTCAAGGTTGATGATCGCAAGGTTTCAGTTTTGTAGCTGAGAAGAGCCCAGTTTACTCACTATTGGACAGCATTTGGAGGCACTGAGGCAGCTATTGCATGGAGACCTTGACTGATTGATGCAAGACATTGGCGCAAGGTCCTTTTGTTGCTTTCAGTTAGGGAAGAAGAATGTTGGCATCAATAATAGTACCTGTCTAATGAACTGTGGCCACTTAAGAACAAGCCATCGTGGCCCACTGGGCTAAGCGGTGACTAGCTCACTCCAGGACTCTGTTCATTGAATCCATTTTCCTTTCAATCACTCAACTCCAGCAGGTGCTGTTTTGCTGTTTCCAGGTATGTAAGTTTCAATCCCTGATCCAGCATTCCTAGCCCTGGGGTAAATCACTGACTTCCTCTGCTTTATTTGTGAGAAAACTGTCATTCATTCTTCTCTTTTCTAGAAAACCTAGAATGTAAATGCTCCTTGCAAATTAAAATTTAGATAAGAAAAATCTTCATACTGTATTTATATGCCTTTTTAGAGATATAATTTTAATTGCAATCATATTTTAGATAATGAGGACTGAATATATTATTTCAAAGTGTTCTATTAATATGTTTGTCTTTTCTCATTTTCTTCAGCTTTTTGATAGATTCAGTAATACATTGTATATGTTATGTAATATATGCACATATACATATGTACCACTGCCTCATTATCTTTCTTTGCTAAAGTATACTGCCTACATTTTCATATTGCTTAAATATGAATTTTCCATTCTTTTGAATAGTGATCTATGATTAGACATTTTGCATTTTACTCTGTAATTTCCATACAGTCCATTTTTTTTTCTGAATTGGTCTTCATTTGCATCAGTATTCTCCTCCATTTATTTCAGAGATGAAAGACGTTATTGGTATTTTTAAGCTAACCCCACTTATCACAATTATGCGCAGTGCTCACACACATGACACAGATCCCTCGGCAGGGTCAGGATGCATCGTCTCAGGAGTGCAGGAAAGCTTAAAATATGTTTTTGGGCCATAAGCAAGAAATGGAATACCCGTGGAGTCAACTCTATCATGGTTATTCATGCTCAAGTGTTCCTGGGGGCCACTCAATTCCAACCTCTATTTAGGACCTCAGTTAATACCATAGGGTTTATGAGTTAGGGGAGGACAGATGGCTTTATTTTAGATTGTTAGGCATTTGAAAAGCCCCCTGAGAAAGGTCTTGTGAGACAAATAACAATTCAATAAACAGTATCTTATTGATATTTGGAATTTTAATGGACCCATTCTGTCATATTGGGCCCCTGTGAGTTATGCCATAGCCCCAGAGATATCTGCAAATTGTAGCTCATGTCCCCATGACAAAGGCGTGTTTTGGGGGGATCAGGGTTACTGCTTCATTTGTTGCGTGATTTCAGCCTTGCAAAGTCTGATAATGCGAAACTTGTAATAAAAGAGCTACTCATACAAGTGCAGAAAGGTCAGTCTATCTTTTGGCAGTAAATGCACAGCTGCGAAAATTATTCTTCCATCAGGAAACTACCTCAAGGGAAAATAATTTTCTTTGAAGTACAAAATTTTAAAGTTGTCAGAGACTTTAGAGATCAGCTCATACAAACCGCTACTTTCACAGAGGAGGAAGTTTTGGTTTAGAAGGCTTGGAGACTTCAAAAAGTCACAAAGCAAGTTAATACCAGAGCTAACTCTGGACTCCAGGACTCCCAATATCGAATTCAATGCTCTTTCCACCGTACCATGTTGATTTGGTTCAGGTGGATGTCTATATTGCCAAAATTCTTTTGAGAATGATTTTAATCTTATTTGATCTACATTCGACAATACAGCTATTATTCATGGACTCATATTATTCCCTGGGGTGGGTTGCTAGTTAGTTTTATATTAATACAAAATAGGAATCAGCCTTCACATAGAAAGATTTCATAAATAACATTTCTTTTTTTCATCGTATTTAGATTTTATTAAAATGAGTGTTGTAAATCGTTAGGAAACTGAATTTGTGGTTTATGGAAGTCGAAAACAAAGCCAATGTTCAGTTCATCCATGGTAAATGGAGAAAGTGTGGGAGTTCTTTAATTCGTTGGGGGAATTGAAGGGTATGGAAAGAATGACATGATTCAACTCTAAACCTAAGTTATCTGAAGTGAAGAACTTCATTATTTTCAATCCATGGCAGACCTAGGTGTGGGTCTTCTGCACGGGACGAATATGTAGGTCATACCACACATGACTTGCCCTGTGAGTATTCAACAGCATGCAAGGGGTCTAATCTCAGGTCATGAGTTTAGTCAACCTCAGTTACACTAAATAGCTGCAACATTTCTAAACACTTAACTCTTCAGTATTCTTTTCCTGTCACAGCTTAGTAACAAAATGTTTCCTAAGCCAGCATGCTCTTCACACTACACTGTGAGTAGCACTGCTCTGCGGAACAGAGATCATGTATTTAAATCCAACAACAGCCACATCTTCCTTCTTGGAGCAGAAGGTTGTTCTAGGCCTGACCTCTCCCAGGGAGCTACAGGGGAAATCTAGTTGGCATGGATGCCTTTGAGCAAGAAGGGCAGAATCTTCTCTCTGACAGAAACCTGTTACTTGGTAGGGACTTGGTAAGTTGAAGGTACAGGGAACCATTAGAAATTCCTGTGACCCCTTGCTATTCTCACTCCAGCACAGTCATGGTAAACATAATGGGAGCAAGAAGAGCAGCCTTTCGCTGTTATTTAGAGCTCTCTTTCATCATTTAGAAAGTTTGCTGTTGTGAGCCTCTATTGTATTTCACAGTTAGAATGCTAGGCTACTTGAGATGCTGTGGAACTTAAAGTTTGAGGGAAGATCCAAAATGTGGCTAAGGAATAACTTCTTTAATAGGTAGAAGTATCTGTAGACAGTTCAAGCACCTTAAGGGATAATGAGTTTTCTTTTTTCTTTTCTTTTCTTTTTTTTTTGAGACGTTGTTTTGCTCTTGTTGCCCGGCTGGAGTGCAATGGCATAGTCTTGGCTCACTACAACCTCCACCTCCCGGGTTCAAATGATTTTCCTGCCTCAGCCTCCTGAGCAGCTGGGATTACAGGCACCTGCCACCATGCCCGGCTAATTGTTTGTATTTTCAGTAGAGATGGATTTTCACCATGTCGGCCAGGCTGGTCTCGAACTCCTGACTTCAGGTGATTCACCTGCCTCAGTCTCCCAAAGTGCTGGGATTACAGGCGTGAGCCACTGTGCCCAGCCAGAATAGTGAGTTTTCTATCACTGGGCAGCTGCAAGGAGGATGTTATGCTTAGATGAGTTTCACGTAAGGAGATGCTTTAACCACCACGTTCTACTCTCTAAACTAACCCCTTCCTATCACATGTGCAGGTCCTGAGGTCAAGGACAGCAAATAACACACAGAAGGTCGCAGAGGGTTAGTGAAGGAGACAGCACAGAATTGAGGGCTCTTTCTTCTTTACTGCTGAGTTCTGTCCACTGTCATGCCATCCTCAGTAATGTTTATTTTTTGTTAGATAAAAAAGTAGAATTTTGGGAGTAAATTACATGTATTCCCTTTCAACAGATTTTTTTTTTCTTGGTTAAGTGTCAAATCTTAGTAATTCTTAAAAATAGGATTATACTTCATGAAAAATTATCATACATATTAAAAGACCAGACAAAGTGTTAGAATGACAGCCTGAGTGTTTTTGTACTTCTAAATTACATATAATCTTAGCCAGCCTGCTCAATCACTCTAAATAATATATGTTTCAAAAACAGAAAGAGTGGTTGCCTCTTATTTCACTAGATATGTCAAAAGTTAATCAGAATATTTGGAGTGTCTTCTGAGCTTCTTAGCAAAAGTTGCTAAAACTGAAAAAGCCTCATTTACTAAATCGGAAATCATCCAGGATTTTTTCTTTCTAATCCTGAGAGGCATCTGTTTAGATAAATTCATTTTATCTGTTTAAACCTGATTATGTGGCTGTCCTCATGCTGATGAAACATTGTTGGCAAATAATAAGTATTTTTCATCTGAAATTTGTTATAAGGGAGTGTTACTGCATCAATGTTTGATGAGCATTATTTCTTTCTTTTTCCCCTGTAATACATTCAAGTTAAACACTCACTGGGAAATAATTTGTAAGGTCTGCAGGCAGTTAAAAATACTAAAAACAGTAATAACAACCAACACATGCAGTGTTTATTTACTGTGTACCAAGCAATATTTTAAGCACTTTGCATATATTGATTAATTGAATCCTTATAGTAATCATATGAAAGAGGCACCATTATTATTTCTCTTTTACAGATGAGGAAATAGAACAGCACATAAAGAAATGAGGAAACCAGGATTTGATCCCAGTAATCTGGTTCTAGAGTCTGTGTTTTTAACCAACAGGAAATGAACTGTCTGTTTTAATATACAGAACATCAAACTCATGACTTCGCTAATGTTTCAGCAGAATTAACAAACTTTCTAAAGAAATAATTGAAATAAGTAGCTGTGGGATCTTTCTACTACAGCCAAGGCTGTTTCAACTCTTGTACTCATCATGTAATGTACAGAATCTATTTGCCTGACTTTTAATAGCTTACGTGTGTTTAGACAAAAATTTAGACTGTTTTAGGAAGTGCAACAGTTGGAACCTGGAACACAATTGTTTCCTTTCCTTTAACAGTATTTTGGTTTTCATATATTTTCACTGTTATTAGTTGCAGGATTTCCACCACACAATGTAAAGTATGTGCAATTTCTGGGGTGTAGTGTGGTCTTAAGCCTGATGGAACTTCTATTTTTATAAAATATCCCTCTAATGTTTCTTTTTTATTGACATAACTATTATTTATCACATTATTTCTTTCACCAGTTATTATAAGACTTTTACAGTTAGGATGTATAATCTCATTTTTCAGTAGAATCAATAATCATGCAATTCTACTTCAGACTAATATGGCTGAGATTTTATATATCGATCTGTGTTTATGTATATTTTTACATCTATCCATATCTGTAAACACTTAAATATGCAATAGAAATAAGTTACTGATATTTGATCTTTTTTATCTTATCAAAAGTGATCTTATAAATGTGGTAAATATATGTATTTTGAACAAATGAAATATCACAAACAATTATATTTTAAAATCTCCAATTTACTTTTACTTTAGGCAAGTCCCGATTTAAGACAATCCTTAAAAATTAACCAAAGACATAGAAATTAGCTATGTAGAACTTCATACTTGTGAAATGGATATATCAGAGGTGAATAGTTGCCTTAAAAACAACCATTTCTTTTATATATGATTAATATTTTATTAAATAATAAATTCTCATGTGATTTTGAAAATATTTAATTTACAAAAATCGCTTTGAAGGAAGATGATCAGAAGAAGATATTTATAGTATAGTTAGGGCCTCTGTCTTTCAAATGTGTATAATATGAACTTTGCAGTTGATTATGTCTTTATCTTGATTTGATGAAAAGTTATGACATTTGCTGATTCTCCAGCATTTTAAAAATTTATGGATTCCCTTTAGAAAATTCTCTCAGCGGGATTTAAACACATTTGCTAAAATATTTTTCATGTTTTTCTCCTGTCTAGAGTTAAAGATTGGTCTATTACAGGCAATATGCCAGGCTTTGAAAAAGGTTAAATGACCTCATAGATTTCTTCCCAAACAAATATTTTAACCTACAGAGACCTAACATTTCTGACACTGATGGTAAAATTGGCTGGATTTTTCAAACATAAGCTAGGAATTCTTATGTGCATAGTGGCTTCCTATGCAGAGTATTTGAGAAATGGCCTTCATCTTGTGCTTCCTGAAATGGTTATAACTGTCTGAAATCCATCTCCCACAATGGCTCATTGCTTTAGTTCCACTGGTGCAGTGCTCAGTAACTTCTTTGAAAGGTCTTTTGGGTTGATGACAGCACCTAACCACCCCCCAGGAAGGAAATGATAAAGGTTAGAGAGTCCCTTGTTCTCACTGCTGGTCCAAAGTCCCTAGACCATGAAAGCCAGAAATGACAAGTCTTTTATGATTTTTTAAAACCTATTTTATCCAAGTCATTTTAGACTGAATCACGATTTAATCTGTGTAATCCTCTGGTTTGAGTCTGGGAGGATAGTGATTTGTTACAAGGCAAGCTTCTACTGAGAAGTATTTCTTACCTGAATATTTCATAGCTAATTCCACTCACAAGAAATTCTGCCACTACTTCCTGTCTGCACAATGCAACCACATGTTGTGTTGTATTTAACAGCTCTGCATACACCCTGTCTCTATATTGCTATTCAGATCTTCACGTCTTGCTCATGATTTTACACCTTTTCCCCTCCTAAGTGCCAATCTCACTACTGGCCATATTGACGACCCTCAAAAACATAAATTGAACTGAAGTAAACTGAATTGCCTCACTCTGTTCCTTGTTTGCATTCTAAGAGCGGCCTTACCATCTTTTGCCTACCTACCATCTAGGAAGTGGTTCTTCTGCAAATGCAATGCATGTGCTCAAGAAGGGCCTCCAAGGCCTAGGGTTGCTGTCTGGCCAGGCCTTTAAAAGTCTTTGAGATCTTGAGCGCTAGCACTTCTTCTGGACTTTTCTGTCCTTTAGCAGAAGGCAGACAGTGCAGAGATGACCGACAATAAGGAAGCTGAACAAAGACCAAACTAAAATATTTACAAATCTACAGAGATTGAAAAAATAGGACTCATACCTAAAGGTAAGGGTTGAATAATTATGGTGATGATATTATTAGTGACAGTTACAATACTATCTAATGTTTTTATTGCTTACAGTATGCTAAGTGGTAGTATAAACATATTACCTATATTAAGTCATTAAATCCTCAGAATAATTTTGAGTTAGGTATCACCCTCAATTTATAGACTGGGAAATCAAGGTACAGAGAGTTTAAGCAAATCTCCAAGGTCCACGTAACTTATAAGTAGTAGAACCCAGGCTGTCTGGGTCCAGATCCTGCCATCAAAAGCACTTTCCTGTAGGTTTTACTTTATATCCCAGCATATGATGTTGGTTATATTTATTGAGAAGACTAGCTGGTATTCTCAATCTCTGATCCATGGGCTAAAACCGTCATCCTCCTTCGATGATGGTTCACAAGGGTCATTGGGAATTCCATTCTTTCAGGCCTCCTGTGTTTTCTAGACATTATCATGACTATCCTTTCTTCATCTGAGAAAAAAAATGTGACTTGCTACACTATCACTGTGGGACCAAAGTTTGGACTATCTTATTATTCCATAAAGTAATTAATAGAATTCCAACAAGAAGAAAGAACAGAGCCTTTGTACATTTATAACTTTCTGTGAGAGAGAAAAGCAGAATCTCAGTTTACCATTTCTGAAAGAAAAAGTTGGATGTCATTGTTGTCAGTTGTCTTGGATATAAAAGATGGAAATAGGTCATGTAGTCCCTAGGAAAGCTGACTCCAAGTTGTATCCACAGAGCTTGGCCATGAACTGACTGATCTTTGTACCTTCTAAGATGCTGCTGGTGGTCCCAGGGAGTTGGGAGTGAAGGAAAGCCTTTACTCTTCACACTTGCGAAACAGTTGAAAGGACCAAACAATTTCATCAGCAGAGAACAGAGAAACCAATATAGTTAATATTGGATTAATAATTAGTATTATCTCAATAGAAATGAGAGGGATTTTATTTAAAAATCTCCTAAATAGAGTCTGTTGAAGTTCTGAATTATTAATACACTGACCTATAAACATTTTCCATTAATTAGCTTAATGCTGATTGCCTTATATTCAGAGAAGAATTTCTCAAAACATCTCCCACGGTACCTGGGCACTTGATGAGATGTTCTGCCTCGCTTTAACCTTGTCCAGCTAATTGGTCTTGTGGCACCTGAGGCCCTTTGAACCAAATAGGCTATTATATTTTCCATAGTGCTTAGAACAACCCAGAGTGCTGATGACCTTGTGAAAATGTAACGCTTAATAAGCATCATTAGCTAAGGGGTTGTGGCCATGAAACGTAGAGTTGCTCTTTTTTTTTTTTTTTGAGGTGGAGTCTTACTCTGTTGGAGTACAGTGGCATGATCTTGGCTCACTGCAACTTCTGCCTCCCAGGTTCAAGCAATTCTTCTCCTCAGCCTCCTGAGCAGCTGGGACGATAGGTGTGTGGTACCATGCCCAGCTAATTTTTGCATTTTTAGTAGAGATGGGGTTTCACCATATTGGCCAGGTTGGTTTTGAACTCCTGACCTTGTGATCTGCCCACCTCGGCCTCCCAAAGTGCTGGGATTATAGGAGTGAGCCGCTGCTCCTGGCCCTCTTTTTTTTTTTTTTTAATGGACAAAGTCAGATAGAATCTCAGGATGTTCATCTAAAGTTTCATAAGAGTATGTGGAATTGAATTTGTGATTTAATCCTATTGTCTTATGTAAATACAGTCCTTGAAGATTAGTGTTGTTCCATCAATGAATGACTCAGTGAAGGAAAACTGTCGCTGCCTCCCCCGTTTCAGTCATGTCTTAGCTTGACCTAGCACTTGTTAAAAAAATTTCCATTTATTCCTTCAGCCTTATATGAGTTCAGGTGGTAGATAGTGGAATCTCACCTGAGCTATATTTAAAAACTAAATTTGGATTTTTTTCATGTTGAGAACTGAACACCTCAGATTCAAAATTGGAGCATCATGCTGTCTGCAAGAATAGCCAAGTCTAGGGGAAAAAGTTAATGGATTTTGAATGAAGTTTTAGTGAGCACCTTCTGGCCACACATTTCAAAGGTAAACTTCACTAAGCACATCCCTTGCTTGTGGCCCAGAGAACAAATGTGAGGCATTCAAGTATTTTGTTTGGTCATGGATTTTGATAATGTCTGAATCCCTTTTCTCCCTGCAACTGGCCATTCTTTGGCTATAAAATGATTTTAAATCAACTTGAAAGTAAAAAGACAAGTTTCTATCATGTGGGTGCTACCGGAGGAATATTGCTCTCCTGAGAGCAAAACCATTTTAAATTACACTGGGTGTGATGAGAAAATGTTTCTAATATATTAGAAGTTTCCTTGTGACTGAGTGGAGACAGGACCCATCTTAGTGGATGGCTTCTGCTCCAACAACCGATTAGGGTGTTCCAGGTTAGATTAGGCAAATGTAGCTTTACTTATTCATTCTACAGCCCAAGAGAGGTTACTGTCTTTAATTGAGAGAGAAAGGGCTGGAGGAGGGAGGACCTGATGGCATAGCAGAGATGAAGCATGTTAACGTGGAGCCAGGTCAGGACTGAGTCCTTGTGACTGCATCTGCTGTCACTCAGTGATTTAGGGTGGAATTACCCTGAGAGGAATAAAGCAGAAACGTTTCTTTCCCTTGCGGAATAATCCAGCTTAAGAACCTGAGTGAACATTCCTCTGACGCTTTCTGACAGCCTACCATCCTCGAGGGGGAAAACTAAATTGGATTTAGTCCTTGTTCTCTTTTTGCAAATAAATTTCTTCTCGGTAAACTGGGTTGCTGGGCCACAAGCTAACTTGTAAAAGAGGAACTTGGCAACAGTGTCTCTTCTTGTGTGGGTCCCTATGTATCCATCCACCTCTCTCTCCCTCCCTCTTTCCCTCTTTCCTTCCTTTCTTTGCTCCTTCATTCAATCTCCCTTCCTCTCTCTAATAGAAATCCACCTTTCTCAGAGTTTACTTGTTCACTTATTGAAAACATAGTTTTCTGAATGCCTACTGTGTCGCTGGCACTCTTTTAGATTCTGGTGATGTAATGACATACAAAGAAGACCAAGTCTCTACCATCACAGAACTGACTTTCTAGAACTCTCTGAATTTAGCTGAATCTTGGCTCTTTCACTGCTAGCTTTGTAACTTTGGGGTAAGTTACCTAGCCTCTCTGTGCCTCATTTTCCTCATTGATGGGGGATAATATTGGTATTTATCTCAACTGGTCCTTTGTGAAGATAAAATGAGGTAATACAGGTAAAGCATTTAGAAACGGAGTTTGTGGCTCAGGACTAGTGCACAGTGCATACTGCTATTTTCATTGGTGCTGTTTCTACTATCATCACATTCTTCCTCTCTGAGGTGCTTATTGTTTCGTCATTTGCCTGATGACCTGAGAGAAGGCTTTTATTGATGCCTTATTTTCAGGACCAGGGAGAAAGCAGCAGGCCTCTCAGAAAATACTCAGGGAGCAGCAGTTGTGAGAATAGCACGTGCCTGTTCTGTGGAAGTGCATTATCCAAGCATGTCTTAAGGTAGTCATTCAGAGTCCTGCCAGGAAAAATGAGAATCAGCTCTTTTTATCTTTAAAGAGGGGCGTGAGAAAGAAAAGATCAAAGTGAGCTTAAGGGGCCCGGTGCAGAGCCAAATTACAGTAATTACATGCCTGTAATTCCAGCACTTTAGGAGGGTGAGGCAAGTGGATCACTTGAGGTCAGGAGTTCGAGACCGGCCTGGCCAACATGGTGAAACCTTGTCTCTATTAAAATAAAAAAATTAGCTGAGTGTGGTGGTGTGCACCTGTAATCTCAGCTACTCTGGAGGCTGAGGCAGGAGAATCGCTTGAACCCGGGAGATGGAGGTTACAGTGAGCCAAGATTGCGCCACTGCACTCCATCCAGCCTGGGTGACAAAGCGAGACTCAAAAAAAAATGAGCTTAAGGGACACTTTGTAAGTATGGTTTGAGCATCTCTATTCTGAAAAATCTCAAATCTGAAACTTTCTGAGTACTGACATGGTGCCCCATGTGGAAAGTTCCACACCTGACCTCATGGGATGGGTTGCAGTCAAAACTTTTTTTGTGTAAAAAATTATTTAAAATACTGTATAAACTTACCTTTAGGCTATGTGCACAAGGTGTATATGATGCACAAATAAATTTTGTGTTTAGACTTGGGTCCTGTCCCCAGGACATCTCATTATGTATGTGCAAACATTCCAATATCTGAAAATATCCCAAATTCTAAACACATCTGGTCCGAAACATTTCAGATAAGGGATATATAGCCTGTGCATAGATCCCTGTGTACAGTGGCAAAATCAGGTCTATTGTTTTTTCAAGGAATAGCACAGCCTCTTTCCCTTACATTCGTAGTATACATCTAGAAGGAAGTAGAATCCTCTCTGCCTTCTGCTAGCCCATTTCCTGGTCCTTTAAAACTCTCTGGTATTGCTGAATGAGGTAAACCATCTCAGATATTTTTTCAGATATAACATATTCTACCTTGGCAGTGCCCCTTTGTCCTGTGAGCCTTGCAAGTGACATTCCTGGTTTCTGACAAGGACCATGATGAATCACTAGCTTGGGGTATCTCGTATCTCTTCACAATATTGATTTTAGGAAAATACTTTCAGCAGCTTGCAAAGCCATATATTTAATGTCATTTGTCCTTAGAACATCACTGTCCAAAGAAGAAACAATCACCATGCTTTACACATACATTAAATAAATGATACACTTCTTAAAATAAAAAATGTTTTAAAATCTTTTTTAACATGGGAGAAAAGTAAGTCATACTTTTTCTATTCCTTTGCATCTTGATAAAACTCTAGATGCAGTTTACTTTTAAAACAATGCCTTTTTATTTATTATTGTTATAAAACGTTAAATCTTATTGCATAGTTAATTCCGATTTTTGTGAACCAAAACTGTTATACAAAAAAGTGTGTACTTTTCTTTCCTAACCTTAGTTTTTGTTTCTAAGCTAGCATTTTTCAACAGTCAAAACAGTCCACTCATAGAATAACAGACACTGGAGATTCAGAAGTGTGGAAGGGTGCAGGGCTGACAGATGAGAAGATGAGAAATCACTTAATTGGTACAGTGTGTGTTATTTTGGTGATGGAAACCCTAAAAGTCCTATATCCATGTAAAAACAATGCCACGTATACCTCCTAAATCTATAAACAATGTTTAAAAAGGAAATATGAATGAAAGAAGAAAAACAGAGTTTATTTTGAGCTCAGTGGAAATAATAGAAAGGAAAAGATTACTTTAAAAAATATCCCCAAAATAGTCCACTCAATGCTGAGGTGGCAACTACATTTTTGGTAATCTGAATATGAATCTGTGACAAGAGTGTTTTTAGAGATTATTTTGGTTACAACTGTTGTTTTCCTTTTATTCACATGGACACTAATTTCCACTAATTTTTTTTTTTTAAAGATTTATCCCCTCCCCCTGAGTCCACGTGTTCTCGTTGTTCAACACCCACCTATGAGTGAGAACATACACTGCTTGGGTGATAGGTGCACCAAAATCTCAGAAATCGCCACCAAAGAACTTTTGCATGTACAAAACATCACCTGCTTCCCCTCCCCCCCCCCCCCCCCCCCCCAAAAAAGATATATCCCCTTCTCTGTTATAGACTAGGTATGTAACTTGGAGCAGATAATTTAGCATCTGAAGGTTTTGCTCTTTTCATAAGTAAAGTGAAGAGTTGAACTTCATGATCTCTACACCTATTGGATCTATTAAAATCTATATTTCATGGAAATTAGAGTATTTGAGATTTGATAATAAAAGTACTAAGGTTTCCTACAAAAGCGAGGCAGAAATCAGCTTCATTACTATGGGTAAGTAATTAAAAAGACCTCAACAATGAAATGCCCTTGACATTAAAACTAAACTCATCCAACTCAATTCTCTTTTGGTGCCTCAGAAGACAATTTGAAAAGCTTCAGGCATGGCTGGGAACACTGTCCTTCATCACTGCAGACTCAATATTAGACCAGAGTCTCCTGGGATTTTTTCATTCTTAATTATCTAACTAAATTCCATTATCAACACATTTTCTTGTCATCTGCTTC
The DNA here is from genome assembly GCA_036589455.1 of Ateles fusciceps. NCBI lineage: Eukaryota > Metazoa > Chordata > Mammalia > Primates > Atelidae > Ateles > Ateles fusciceps. Next base: position 12,156,845 of record JAZHEH010000222.1, read on the forward strand.
TGCCTCATAAAATACAGGACAGGAAGAACAAAATAATGATATTCAAGCATTCTGGTTACCAGAATTTTGGATTAAGGAATCTTTATTTTGTGGGTTCTACAAATGAGTGATTGATTAATGAGTGGTTAGGCTGTATTCAGAAAATAGCATTTCTTTTTCTGGTGTAAAGGCAAGAGGGGATATTGAAGATATTGATCTATGGATCTGAGTACACTGAATTGGGGTGGCATAAATGGTACCTAGTTGGGGACCAAAGAAATTGCTTTATGCTGACTAAGGCTCCAGAGGTTCCTTATAATGGGATTATGTAATTATAAATTGTATTTCATTAAAAAAATTGTCCAATATCTTTTTTCTTTTTCCTTTTCTTGGAAAGACTCTCTTTATCCTCTACCCAAAATATCAGATAATCACGGAAAACACTTTGTCAGCTTCTTACCTTGAAGAAGGTCATTGTTGATCCATCTCTGACTGCCCCATATTCTATCTTGGTTTGCTTTGCCAGATCATCTGCCGAATCTATGGGGGATTCCATTCTCTCTACTGTCAAGAAGGCAGCCAGATTGGCAGTGTAGGATGAAATGATGATTAGGGTGAAAAACCACCATATCCCTCCAACTATTCTGGTCGATAGAGCTTTGGGCATCAGCTCTGATCCTGTGATGGTATCATCAGAGTAAGGGTGTTAAACACAGTCAGAAGGAAAGGGAAGACGTACAGTTTGACACTATTCTAGGGAGATCAACCCGTCAAAGACTTACCATCTTGTATGTAGATGAAATAAATGCATTTTCTAGAAAATGGAGCAAAATCTACAGGATTCTTTTCAAATCATTAATCACTACTGCTATTTTAACTATAATTTATCAATAGTTGATGGTGTTAAAACAGTTTTAACCTGGAGATATTTCATGCCTAAAATGTAGTTAGTTAGTTGCTTAGAATTGAAAAATTAATCCCAAGACTTTTTGCCTTTTATTACTGTCTAAATGCATCTTAAACTGAAGTAAAGTGTTTTCTGTCTTTATATAACTATGAAAAGCTTTGAAATGCTAACATTTTTATTTAAGGTTAAAGAATGAGAGAAACTTGTAAAATATTAACATGCCATTTATCATATGTACTTTAATAAAACATTGGGATATTGCAAATAAAATGAAGTAAGATGCAGCCATGCTTGACAGTGGATGAATTAGTTTTTATTGCGTTACGTTACTTTAAAAGCCAGAATTCTTTTTCTACTATAGATTCTTATTTGGCTAAAAATACAAATTCTCTGCAAAGCATAATTTTGTCCTTAAATAAAACGCTGTTTCTTAACTATGCTTCAAAGACTGGCTGTTCCTTAGGTGAAAGAAGACTTTTCTGGTAAGAATATACATTTTAGATGTCATTCAGATGATTTTAAATTATTTTTAAATGACAAAAATAGAGGCACTTAATGTGTTTACCAAGGAAATCTTCCTCTCTAAAAGAAAGGGTTCATGAGCTAAGTTCACTCATATGAAAGACAAACATCTTGAAAATAGCCTAGCTCAATTTTGCTCAACCTGAGCTGTGGAAGTCTACACATTCAGCAGCAGAATTAGAATAAATAAGAAGTGCTATTAGAGTTCACTCCAATTGTACTGATTTAGAAATGGATTTTGGCTTGTCCATTTGCCTGAAATTTGCCATTGGTTCTGTACATAGAATATCCTCCATGAACCTGAAGGCATGACAGAGTTTAGGTGACCAGATAAAAAGTGAAAGAAAAACACCCTAAGTTTAAAATCCCAGAGTGAAGTACAGCAGGTAAAATGTCTGGTCTATAGGATCCTTTTATTATACTGATAGGATGTTTTGAAGCTCTGTAGTTAATAATGGCTTAAGACGGAAAGGAAAATTGAAGTTCACCAATCTACCAATAAATGAGTTTGTGCTCAGGTTTAATCTAGAAACAGATGCACATACTGCTCATGAAATCAAAGCCAGCTCAAGGCTAGTGATAAGCATATCAAGGTTGGCAGAGTTTCTGGACTTTGAATTAACGGATATATTCTCCTAATGCTATTAGGAATCTTTGTGTTCTATTCTCTTTTAATGAGGGAAATGGTTTGACAGCGATTTGTGTTTCCTTCTGTCGTTTGTTTGAATTTGAGTGGGGAATATTATACAGATTTATAATGGTTTTCCATTAAATTGCCTCCAAGGATTTAGTGGAACAGTTTGCTGCTGCTGTTTTAATATTGTGGTTTAATGGGATTTATATGCCTGTGGTTGTGTGTGTGTTTAAATGCCCAAGGTTGTTTTCTATCTTTGTTCTTAATTGATCTAGCAGTCTTGTGGCAATGTGATATTATTTTAGATTTTTAGTTGGTTATCATTAAAATACCATTTATTTCATAAAATAGCCATAGGAAATAAATAACAGTTAATAGATATATTTTTCTTAGCTTATAGGTGCCGATTTTCTGCTGTAAATTTATTGTTTTGTTATTTGGTTGCATTTATGAAAAGGCAAGGTTTTAACCTGTCTGTATATTTGTATAATTATGTATTATATAACATTAAGACTGGACAGACAGGTGAACAACACAGGCTGTTGATATGGAATAATATTAATTCACGTCTTTCACACTTTAAAATGCATATTTAAACTTTTGGATAAATTACCTTAGAAATTTAATAAAAATATTAATAGAAATGTATTGAGATTACATTGTAAACTCTCAGTATATGGCATCAATTAGATTTCTCTATGTTTCTTGGTGTTTTCTATTTTTACCTAATTTTGTGAATTTCATAGTTCTCCACGTTAATTTAAAATGCTTAGAAATAGCTTCTTTCAAATAGAAATAAATTGTGTAAGTTTAGTACTCTAGAGGATGAAATTATAAAAGCATTAAAAGTTGAGTAAAACATTACTAGAAAATATTCGGGATGAGAAACAATACTTGCTGAAGTCTCTTTAGTGCCTTTTACGGCAGACATGACAGCCAATCCTGATCCAGACTTTGCTCACGCTCTGTAGAAAAGAGAACGTCTGATCATCACATTAAAAAAGTGAAGTACAGCAGGTCAGATGTCTGGTCTATAGGATCCTTTTATTGTATTGATAGGGTGTTTGAAAAAAAAAATGCAACAAAATGGTTTCCAATTGAGTACAATGACACACTTCTGCCAACAAGAGAGAGAGCAACAGAGGATAACTACCTGGTTCAACACCACATGCTAGAGACGGATGCACTAACAGTCACAAGTACCTCAAGTTTGTACCTGGAAAGATTTGTTGCACTTGACAAATATTTGCAAACTTCTTAAAAGACAAGCAGAGTCTGGTTGGGGCTGACTGTCATGTACCCAAGGTATTGGTAACTAACAGACACTGCATCCCACAGTGTGCTGTGGATGATGGTAAACTCCAAACAGGTAAAAGATGAAAGATAAATTCGGGGGTGGGTGCACTCACATGATAGAAGGCAGTCACAGTCATATGCCTGCACAGGCCTGCTGCATGCTCTGTGAAACCTAAAAGTGTGTGTATATATATATATTTATTTATTCTAATGTCTGGAGAAGACAGGCTATAGAGAAGGAGCAGGGATCTCCTTCACTCTGACAGTAATTGCTCACAAGATAAATATCCTAAAAATTAAATGCATAGGTAACATAGTATATGGAGTTTTCTGTAGAATTTATACCTCTGTGCTATGCTCTAAATATATGCAAGTGATTTCTAGTAAACCAGATGGTATCTATACCTATTTAGCAGTGCCCCACACAAACCGTATTTAATTGCGTAACTAGGATTTTCCCACTGTCTTCAACTATTTACTATTTCATTATTAGAATTTGGTATTTCCATAGTCTCTCTCTAATCTGAAGACCTAAAAGATAAATACTTCAAGTGTTATAACACTTCCCTAATGAGAAACCTAAGGGTTCACCCCCAAAGAGAAAACACGTTTAATGTACATCCCAGTGGAGTTTTCCTTTGCCAGTGTATTTTGCAGCTTATTGTCAAATGGGCAGATATTCCAAACACAACAGCATCTGTGACTTATGATTTTCTTACATTAATGCATTTAATCCTGGAAGTATTGTCTATACCATATGCCTGGCATTGAAGCTGAAAAAAAATCACAAAAGAGAGTTCTTCCAAAGGTTAAAACAACTCCCCCTCCCCCAACTACAGTAGCAGAATCCCCCATTTCATAGGAAATGTATAAAATATATTACATTTGTATGGTCAAATTTTATTTCCCCAACTCCTACAGTTTATTGTTGCTATGGTTACCAATTGAAGGAGATTGTGAAAAGTTACTGGGAGGCTAAAATGAATCTCAGTAGGGTTTGCCAGAGTAGTATTTAGGTGGAAGTCCTAGGTAGGGTCAGCAATTGGAAGAATCTCAGTGAATTTAATCTTCAAAGGACTTAACTTCCTCTCCTTTAAACCTCTGACTCATGGACCTATGGCTGAGAAGGAGAAGAGCAACATCTCCATCTATGCAAACTTGTAAGCAATTTCCAGGGTACCTTATCCTTTGCTACCCACAGAAAGATTTGTATTTATTGCCTGATAGAAGTGTTGTTTTAGATACATAGCAAGGGAGTTCCATATAGGTCATCGGTTTTGCTTTATCTTCAGAACTGGCTAGAAAGTGAGTTGCTATTTTCTTAAGTTCCTGAGATGGTGTTTCATCCTACCCTCTAGCTTCGTGGTGGAGTTTACCAGCATGAAAGCCTGTCAGCACACTGTGGGATGCGTGTGACAAAGATGGGCAACCGGTGTACCTTGCTGCATGAGAGCTCCAACTCCAAACCAGAAACTATTTAGTAAAGTAAAATTGTTTTCCACCACGTCTGAGTCAGGGTTGCACGGGTGGGGGTTATACCACTCGTAGGGTGTAAACCTGTGGTAGTTAACAGAAACAAGCTGTAAATATCAGATAAACACACAAGGCACCAGCAAAACCTGCTGAGTAATGCAGAAATCCCAACAATTCATGACGAAAGCTTCAAACCAAAGGAGTAAAGGCCATAGTCAGAAACTTACAGCTTTGGTGGGCAAAGTGCAAAGAGCCTTGAGACGTTAATATTTACCAGACTTCTTATTTCTAGGCAAATTGGTCAGCTGGAATTGTACTCCTCAGATCTATGTCTACTGAATTCTTCTGAGTTTTCATTCATTTCCGTATTACTGAACAACTAGATGAACTGTAAAGAAAGGTTCACTCATCCCAAGTATTTACCCCACCAAGTAGCGATGAACATGACACACCCTTGTTGCATAGCAACTACAATCTCAGGATACTGTGTTGCTAGATCCTGTGGGAGACACAAAAAAGGGGTGACTTGCCTTCAAGGGGTTTGTATGGACAGATGGTTAGAAGGAGTCTAAGTGGCAGTCTAGCGACTTTGTAATGTATCAAAGGGATTGCAAGGCTGAAAAAAATCAGTAACAAAATGTAGAGCTGAATTGGGAGTGTATTAGATGTTTTTGAATAGTACATGGGAAAAAATCATTATCCTAAATGAAGTGACAAGGCTTACATTTGGAATTATCCTGGTCCAGGTCTAGTGGTATATATTAGTATTAACGACATAGCATGCCTCACTGGAGAATTTTAAGTTCATAATTTCCTTTTGATTTGTTTTAATTAAATTTGTTTTCAGAACTATGGCCTGTGGTCACTTAATCACCAACCTGGTTTGGTAAGTGGTATATTTTCTATAGCATTATTATAGCTCTCCCTGCAAGGTGGGGCACTATAGGCAGTAAACGTTTCTGGAAAAACAACTAGTAGTGTGGAAGTCAACTTGGAACAATTCACTCAACCTCTCTGGCCTCAATTTCCTTATTCATAAAGAGGAGGGAATCCAGATATCTCTAGGGGTGTACGTAAAATAAAAATCTGCAGAAACCAAATACATTTTTGGTGATTTTTTTAAAGTGTCCGATCGGACCTAGGTAGCCCAAAGGAGGTCTCTCTCTCTGGTTACTTTCCAGGGCTATCCTGCCAAGTGGTACTTATATTTCCAAAAAGACATTAGCAGAAGCTCAACAAAGTGATCTGGAAATAATTTAAAATGCAGTAATTTTTAGCACCGAAAGATTAGCCATTTGCCATCGGGTATTTTCAATGCAAGCAGGAGTGTTAGAGTAATGTTAAAACCCCATAAAGCCCATGAGAACACATGGAATCCTCTCTAGCCACAAAGTTCCAGCAGTAAACAATGGCAGGTTGCTGACACACTGGGGAGAACTGGGCTTAAGGTGAATACATTATGTATATGAAAAGCAAGGCACGTTGTGAATCCAGCACAAGGAACTGGGCAGACAATTCCTCTTCATGAAAAACCATTTTCTAAACCTCCAGACACCTTCCGGAACGTGTTCAGTGCCTCCTCATTGAGTCTTAGGGGACTGGGATAACAGCTTGGTAGTTGATCCCAGCATAATGAAATCCGACTCATGACTGCAGCTTCTCCACAGCTGCAGGGTACACCATGCAGGTTCCTATGAAGCCGATGAATATAGCTTTAATTGACAATGCCATGCCAATACATTTTAATTAATGTTTCAACAATATAATTAAGTTTTGCATTTGCATGCTCTTATAGCCATAGTAGTTTGCTGAGCTGAAGAAATGAATACTAATATTAATGAACCTATTAATTGAAACAGCATGCAGAGTAAAGATCCCATTACTTAAACACTATCATTGTCACTTGTACAATAATTTTAAAATATTAATTGAAATAAATTTAGAGGCTAATGTATTTAAGAGAAGGGGTTTTATTTTTTCGAAGAGACCGTAAGACTTGGCAACCACCAGTCCCTCAATATTCTGGCATTTCTCTCTCAGATATGCTCCCATCGATGAGCTCATCAGTTTTTCTCTCTGGAATGCTGCTTTTAACTTGGTCTTGTTTCATACTTTGCACTTATAAGAGAGCAATTAATCTAATTTTTGTGTGGCAAAAAGTAAAACTGTCTAAACAGCAATGTGATTCTGCCTGCTCTGCAGAGATATTTTAGGTTCCTTCTCTCTGGGATTCTGAGTGACTTGTGGAGTATGTGGTCTGGTGAATATTAAACAGTGACACGATGCTGTACTGTAAGACACTGGTTTTCTATAATGCAATAGACCTATCTGTTGCCTGGATGTAGACATTTCAGCTTGGAATTCCTAATGCCTGCTTAAAGATGCCAGTGTGACAGCAGTGTCAGCATTAGGAAGTCTGGTGGAAAGATCAATATGTGACCTACACCAAAGATAATTCAAAACTGCTATCCCCGAATGACTCTAAAGAAATCAATGCTGATCTTTACTAAAATGATAGAGAAGGGAACAAATGTGCTTAAAACCTGTGACAAAACTTGCAAATAGAAGAGTAGCCTTATGTTGAAATGTGAAAGTTCACTTTGGGTTTATGTTTATTTATGCCAGCCTTGCACTTGAATGGAAGATATAAAACAAGCTCACACTGAAGTTTTCTAATTAAGGGTCTAATTTTTGTGGCTGAGAATGCACAGTAGGCTGCATTGAGGAGAGAAAAATCCACTCATTTTTTTTTTTTTTTTATTTTTTAAGATGGGGTTTCATCATGATGGCCAGGCTAGTCTTGAACTCCTGACCTCAGGTAATCCACCCACCTCGGCCTCCCAAAGTGCTAGGATTACAGGCGTGAGCCACTGCGCCCAGCCAATCCATTCATCTTTTAAGGGAGAACGGTCTATTGAACTTGTAATCTAATGGTTGGGTTTGTATCGTAACGATAGAATTTACTTTCAATGGTTTTCTGGATTTTTTTCTGCCAAATGCTAATTTTAAAAATGTCAATTTTTAAGAAGACAAACATAAATTATAAAACTTAAGCAGACATTCTATCGGATAATTGATCTATTTAAATTGTTTGTTTATGATGGACATAATTTCTTGGTGTTAAATATTTTTCAAAAAGTGGAAACACAGTCAACCACAAAACCAAAACCCCAACATACACACTTGTTAAAAGTCATAGTAATTAAATATTGTTTTCCTTAGTTTGTCCCCCCCCGATGTCTACATCTTTATACATTTAATTCAGTTCAGCAAATAATTTTTAGGCATCTATCTAGTGAGGGCATTCACTTAAATACAATGATGGGGCTTTATTTTCCTCTTTAAAGAACAAAAAGAATACAATTCACAACATTAATTCAAAAGTCTCTCTAGAGCTATAGATGAATATGAGATTTACTCTTTTTCATTTCCACTTTCCTAACTTGGAATGCAAAACACTAAGGTGGTAACTGAGGGTGCAGAGTTACTTGACTTCACGGTCTCAAACTATGATGGTGGGAAGTAAAAGTGAACTGGTACATCTACTTAAGAAAAATTTTGTTTTTGGAAATCACCTCTAAATATATATTTAGTGGCTTTATGAAATGGAAGCAGGGATGGATTCAAAGGTGTAGAGAAGGTAAATGAAGTTCAAAGTAGAGTCTTCATGACAGTATGCTTGTGCCTTGTCAGGAGTTATTTTCTATATTTCATCACCATACTGTTCCAAGTTTGCATTTGATGCATAACACCTCCACATCTGAACCAAGACCAGGGCAAGAAAGCAGTGGAAGGGGAGACAAGAAGAATAAGCTAAATAAGGAAGGACTGGCTTATAAATCGTCCTCTCAGAGAGTAGGAGTACCAAATGGATTGCATCAGTGGTGGTTGTGGGGGATGCAATAGAATGTCTGAAGTCTGGAAATATGGAGGTCTGGGTCACCACGAGCTTATGGAAGAACAGATAAAATAAGGAGGGGGAAAACTACTGAATGGTATGCCATTCTGACATACTCTGATGACAAAAATAAGGAGATTTAAGTGCACAGTTGGAGTCAAGTGTAAAAGGGTACATTCAGCCTGTGTTCTTGTGAGAACTTTTGGATGCTGCAGGCGTTTCTTCTCCTGCTGGCTTTGGTCAAGTCAGGTAATAAACGTGTATTTTATTTATATAAAAGTAATGTATTTTCTCATCAACATCGCCTTGCCTGTTCTACTCATCAACATCTCTGCCTAGACAGAGCCTGAGACTGCGAAGTATGAAAACTCACTTTTCTGTTGCCCTGGGCTGCATGAATTGCTCCACCAGTCCAAATATCACCCAAGAGGCATGGGCCTCAGGGCAGAGGTATGGACAACAAGTAAACACAAGATTCCTTAGGAGAAGGTGCTTCACCTTTCCATTCCAAGGCAATATTAACTTCACTGAGGAGTCAGTAATGAAAAATATACCTCCAAAGATAAACAGTTATTTATTAAATTATAAACAATTTATTTAAAAAAAATTTAATACCCAAAGCAATGTTTTGAGCATGGGTTTCTCAACCCTGGTGCTATTGACATTTTGGAGTGAATAACTTTGGGGGCGTGCCTGTCCTGTACACGGTAAGATGTTTGGCAGCATCCCTGGGCTCCATCCACTTGGTACTACTTCCTACTCCCAGTTGTGACAACTAAAAAAATGTTTGCAAACATTGCCAAAAGTTCCCTAGGGGACAAAATCACTCCTAGCTGAGAATCACTGATTTAGAGTATTAGAATCAAAAGGATGATATTACTATACATACTGTCAATATTTAATTTTCTGAAGTAAGGCATACTGAAAGGGAGATTTGGTCGCTAAAAGCAAAATCTGAGCTTTGGTGATGGTACACTCTAAAAGGCATGGAGAACTTGAAAACATTCATTTCATTTTTAATGTATAAATACCCACACGTGAGAGCACACATTGATTCGGTTTCAGTCTGTCTGCCTTGTGGATCTTTAAAACCTTTCCAGCCTGGGTTATTTTCCCAAGCTTTCTTTATAATTTCACCAGGGAAAGAGTTACCTGGCATTAATCAAAACCAGACAGTGGACAATGACAAAGAGCTAGCATGAAGAAATATTTCTCTTAGAAATTTCTGGAGGGAAAACAAAAATTGATTAGGGAAAAAGTTCACGGAGTTTTCTTGAAAGGTGAAAATGATTGAAAACAAGTAGGGCATACAAAAGCAATTTTTTTTTTTAAAACATGGTTTATCTAGGGATAGCAAATGTTTAAGCCAACAGAAAGATAAAACAACTGTTTCAAATTTAGCATCAAAGGTATTCAGAAAATATGATCTACTGAAAGGTATAAAATCCTTTAAAAAACTGTGTAGAACAAAAGAGTTAAATACAGAGTTAGGTCTCAAAAAATAAAAACCTCAACTGAATCATCTTAATGGTGGCACCAAGGTTTCATGTCCCAGGCTCTGTATGTAAGCAGTCTTTCCTTTCACCATTATTCCTAGAATTCTCTTTAACTTTCTAATGTTTTAAAATAAATTTAATAGAACTTTTGAAGTATTTTTTTTATTCCTAAGGATTTGACAATCTTTTTCCTTCAGTGTTTTTTATTTGCTATGATAATTATTTGCTAACTTTTTGATGTTTTGCTTATCTAAATATTCTAGGGATCAGATATCTTGACACCATTTTACTATTCCTATGGAAACATTTTAGACATGAGGCCTTGCTTTTGTTATAAATCAAAGAAAATGGCTAAATAACCATTTTATGTTGCTTGAAATAGGGATAAAGTTAAACTCATATTAAAAATTATCTTCCTCTCTTTTAAAAGTAGCTTTATAAATAATTAGAAAACATTCATTTACAGAATGGCTTTTATATGGAAACTTGCAAGAATAGAATACTAGGCAAAACTAAAAGTACACTTCGAAGTGCTTAATTTTTGTCTGCCTCTGGGACATACAGGAATCTGAGACTGACCTACACCTCGTGTGAATTCAGTGGTTCTCAAACTTACCTTGCAATCACAAAGAGTACACAACTGACTCCCAAGCAGGCTAAGAGCACATACATCCAAATATCTGGAGACAGGGGGTTGAGAAAGGAGAAGACGCCTGGATTGGTACCATTGGGCTTCCGATAGAGAATGCTGATGCCTAGGGTCATGAAGGGTTTGGAGAAGTCAATGACTTTCTCCCGCACATAGGTGATGGTAAGAGGAGCCACTGCCAGGTCAGCCCTCTGCAAAAGCAAGTTCAAAATTATCAGCTTAGTCTAGCTTCTTTGCAAATATCTAGACTTTGTAAATGTCATGAATCTCCTGTGATAATTGGTTCTAATACAAAAACAGTTGATTTAAACAGTTATGTTTATGAAATAGTATCAGCAAAGATAAAACAAAGTATAAAATACACACATAAAAAAGCCTATATATAAAATTCTGGAACTAAGTGAAGACAAAAACGCAGAAGGATGTCTTAAAAGGGCATGCGAGAAAAAGAAGGAATGAGCAACTTGGTTGTACTATTAGTTGACATGATGAGACTTTGCTCTGAGCTGAAAACTTTAAAATTCTTAATTTAAGAATCATTCAAGTTTATGTTCAGTATGCAAGAAGGACCCATGGTTGGGCAAAGTGGTTGACATCTGTAATTCCCAGTCTTTGGGAGGCTGAAACAGGCGGATGACCTGAGGTCAGGAGTTCGACTCCAGCCTGGCCAACATGGTGAAACCCCATCTCTACCAAAAATGCAAAAATTCTCTGGGCATGGTGGCAGGCACCTGTAATATCAGCTACTCAGGAGGCTGAGGCAGGAGAATTGCTTGAATCTGGGAGGTGGAGGTTGCAGTGAGCAGAGATGGTGCCACTGCACTCCAGCTTGGGCAACAAGAGTGAGACTCCATCTCAAAATAAAGAAAAGAAAAGAAAAGAAGAAAAGAAAAGAAAAGGACCCATATGATAGGGTTTGGCTCTGTGTCCCCACCCAAATCTCAACTTGAACTGTAATAATCCCCATGTGTCAAGGATAGGACCAGGTGAAGGTCACTGGATCATGAGGCACTTTCCCCCATGCTGTTCTGGTGATTACAAGTGAGTCTCATGAGAACTGATGGTTTTATAAGTGTCTAGCATCTTCCTGGCTTGCACTCATTCTCTCACCTGCCACCCTGTGATGAGGTGTCTTGCCATGATTGTAAGTTTCCTGAGGCCTCCTCAGTCATGAGGAGCTGCATCAATTAAATCCCTTTCCTGTATAAATTACCTAGTCTCAGGCAGTTCTTTATAGCAAACTAATGCACCATATATTTTTATCATAGATTTTTATCTTTACTTGCCCTTCTAAGTAAGCAAACTCCATTTCTAGGTTGTTTTCCTTTGCTTCTTAAAACAATTGTTACAATTCAAAAAAAATGAAACATTTCTTCTGTAATAATTTTTCCTTTCTTACTTTCTCTTATGCATATTTTCAGATATGTTAGAAATATTGTAACTTACGTGATCTATGAGTTCTTTAACCATCCCGTTCCACTCTCCTTTGTCATTCTGGGCCCCGTATTTGCCATCGGGAACTAGTTTAACGTCATAAATGAAACCCAGGATGTTTGACAATTCTTTCAACAGGTCCAGGCAATATCCTTCAAATCGATCATTTCCATATAGAGGCTTATCAGATTTCCTGTACATAACATAGGGTTCTTCCTAAAGGAAACAAACCAAATATGAAAACCCTGTTATAATGAAAGGAAGAGTTTACTCCAGCAGCACCCTGAAGATGTGAAATATTTGAAAAGGATTTTGAAGAGCTGAGAGTACTGAAGTCATTCACTCATCTGCCTGCCTATGCCTTCTATAAATACAGAACACTCCCTCTATTACTGTTTCTTCCCTTTCTGCCTCTTTAGATGGGAGCTTTTCCTTCCTCTGTGGAGGGTGGGGCTGCGAGGAAATGGTGTGATGGAGACGTAGTCATATTTAAACGTTGGGTCTGAGAAGAAGGAAGGCACAGAGGGCAATGGGAGCCCAGATGCCTGGCCACCTGCTGTACCAATACCCAAGCTTTTTTCTATGACCCCTTGCTCTTCTGGCTTTAATCAAAGAGCCTCATGACAGAGAAATGTATATCACTAAATATTTCCTTTCATTCTTTGCACTTCCTAACTATGACTATTCTCATTTCTTTATTTAAATTTCATCTCAATTTAACTATTCACTTTCTACACATTTTGATTGGTTTCCTTCAGGGTAGCCGATTCCAAAGGCCATTTTTATGTCTTTTATCATCTGTCCCATTTTCTTTTTTGAAACCTTAAATCTCACATCTGGTTATTCTCTGCTTATCCAGGTACATGACCAATCCCCTCTGCTATAAATAATGGACATTTGCCTACTGCCATGCATATATAACCTTGTTAATGCTCATTTGACTAAATGAATGCTCATTTTGTTTTATAAAATTATAATAGTTGCTGTACTGCTGACATATTCTTTAGGTTTATCCTCAAATAAACTGATAGTGGGGTCATTCAAACACAACAGAGAACCCTCTATTTTCATAAGACAGTCATAGAGAAAGTAGTAACCAGAAGAACAACAGTTTTTACTTTGGATGAACAATTCTCGCAAGTTAATAATATCAACAATAAATTGGTGTGACATGGACTGGTGTAAGGCAGGATGTCTGCAAGTAAGGATTTCGGGGAGGGCTTCTGTTGCTCAACTAACTCCCTGGTGAAAGGAAAACGTGGAAAATAAGCAACTGGTAGCTGTACAGTGGCTGGATGGTGGCATGACTGGGGCTCTAACAGGGGGCAGGATTTTTCAAGAGCAGTTAGTAAAGGAGCTGTGTACAGAAGTGTGAGCAGAGCAAAAGGAGCCAAGGGAGGTGGAGTCTGATTTGGCAGCCAGTCATAGACACACAGGCAACAGCCTCACGGGGAGACCCATACCACCCAGGGCTGAGGCAGGAGGGAGGAAAGAGTACTGAAGGTCAGTGCAGCTGGACCCTAGAAACAGTGCCATTGACAAGCAGAAGCTATGATTGTAGAAAGTCAGAGGTTCTGCAAAAACTACTAGTAGTGGTTGGGAGGGAACGGGGAGAAGAGCTTCTGTTACCTCTCTTTTCCCACTTCTCTAGTCTCTTGCTAGGGTCTCCACATGGTTGAAACCAACCAGCAGCCAGAGAGCAAGGGAGACCAGCTGGGAGGTGACAGAGGTGGGGCTGAGCAGGACTGGCAATGATTGCAGGTGGGAGATCTTCAGAACAATGTTGGAAGCTTGTAATTCAATCTTATTGTAAGTATGTACAAACACAGGCTTCTAGTGTCCCCGTTAAAAATAGACATTTGCAGACAGAAGCGTTGGCAGGAAAAAGACAGTTGAGGAATGCTTCAAAGTCTAAGGTACGAGTCTGGATAAGACATCCTCAATTCCATGAAGTCAACTTACCAGAATGGTGGTGACAATGAGTGTTCGGTTGGCCAGTGAATCGGTGATATTGCTGGACTTGTCTTTGTTGCTGTCCGTCATGTTAAGCCCACTGTTGGAATTCCAAATCCCAATCTACACAGAACACAGTACATCAGAGGCTGCTGGCTGTCAATGTGTCATTTACACCAAAGAAAGGCCCTTTCTCTACCAGGAATGGGCAAAAGCTCACAGTTTGGGATACCAGGGCATCACAGTGGAAGCTACTAAATGTGTGAAAATGAAATAATGGAGAAATGAATGTGTAGACAAAAGAGGATATATCTATGCTACTGGGGACAGCGTAGGTGGAGGTTGTTTTGTTTTAAATTTAGCAAGCTTATTGTTCTCTTTTAAATTAAAAATATTTAAGAATTCTTAAATGAATATCAGATTTTTCTTCCTATATATATTTGTTGAGGATCTACTTATGTGCTGGGAACTGTTCCAGGCACCTGAGGACATAACAATGAATAAAATACACAAGAGTTTCTTCCCTTGTGGATCTTACATTCTACTAATATAAATCTTAGGCTGCTAAAGTGATATCACTAATTAACGTAAAATATACGAATAATGGGGTGAAGGAGCAGGATAAATGGTGGAGAGACCAGGCATCTGACAGGGAAAGATAGTGGGGTGCTGTGGCTAATGCCTGTAATCCCAGTGCTTTGAAAGGCCAGGGTGGGAGGATCTCTTGAGACCAGGTGTTCAAAATCAGCCTGGGCAACATAGTGGGACCCTTTCTTTACAAAAAATTTAAAAGAATTAGCCAGGCATGATGGTGCATGCCTGCAGTCTCAGTTACTCAGGAGGCTGAGATGGGAGGATCGCTTGGGTCCAGGAAGTCAAGACTGCAGTGAGCCGTGATTGCACCACTGCACTCCAGCCTGGATGACAAAGCAAGACATTGAAAAAATAAAGATTTTTTTTTCTACAAAAAGAAAAAGGCAAGTGGAAGAGAACATGTCATGTGGATGAGAAGTAGACTAAGTTCAGGGCCTATCTCCTTTGAGGAGCCAAAGCTGGGCAAGCAGTGCATCTTGTGAACCCTAGCAGGACTCTGTTGATATCTCTGTCACAGCAGCTAGCATCTTCTGTTATTATTTATCTGTTTACCTGTCTTGTCTGCTCACTTGATCGTGAACTCCTTCAGGGAGTATACTCACTTTTACTGCTCACTGATTTTTCTGTCACAAAACCAACGATGGCAATTGGCATTCAGTAAAGCCCATTACTCTTTTTAAAAATAATGATCCACAATTTTCTCCAGTGGCCAAGTCACTCCCGGGTTATGAGGCTGTGTAGAACTATATTGATTTGTTCAGCCTCTGAGGGAACCCGGAAGAGGAGCCTTAGGGATTTTGAGCTATTTTTCGGAATCTTTCTACAGGCGTTTAATGACAGCCTCATGTGGTGGCCTGCAAGTATGTTTTAGAGAGAGGAAGACCTTGTTGCTGTGTGTCCTTGGATGAGATTCTAATTTTTCTGAGCTTCAGTCGATTCTTTATGTATAAAGTATTTCATAGGAATAACGAGAAGATCAAATAATCACATGATGTACATGGAAGTGCTGGCGTGTGTTAAGAGCTGCACACATGTTAACAATAGAGGACATTCAAAAGATTGTTTCAGTACTTTCTTCAACCTTACCTGTCGTGAAGGAATTTGGACTCATTCATAATTTTTTTTTAAAAATTCAGAATCTGATAAAGTAAAAGAACTCTGAAAAGGGGGGCAGTTTAGGAACATGAACACTTGGACATGCCCTGAGATAGACAGGGTGGACGTATGCTTGGTTCCTAAATATATTCCTCCAATGGGAAGACAGGCGGGAGCATTAGACTCCATCCCCCTTTGCTTTTCTATTTCTTGACTCTGATTGACTGCCTATATTTAGCAGCTGGAAATTTATTTAGCTGGACAAGTGTCTTTTTTTATAGACATCAATGCTTTGAGGAATTTTCAAGGAATATTACACATTCACACATCAGTGTAAACTATTTCCATTTCAGTTTTTTTCTTATACTTAATTAGGGTTAGTTAATTAGAGAAATAAAGAGACAGGTGTAGGTAAATGGGGAGATGGGATAGTTTTTGCATTTGAAAATACTGTGATCCTGCCTGAAAAGAGGTGTTTGTTGGGTTGTAGGCTGTACTCTTAATAACTATTCAACATTTCCTGGATCTAGTGTGATGAGTATCACCAAGAATGCACATTATATGTCTATTGGTGGAATAATCCTCAGCTTTCTCTATCTGGCTTTAGAGTCAGGAAAAGTGGACAGCATTTTCTTCTCAACCTCCACCCCTTCTTCTGAGGCAGGGACTCTTGCCTCTAGGCAATGTAACTAAGGCTAAATACACTTGTCTATTGATTTTCTTCCAAGGCTATGCTTTAGGTTGTGAACAATCGACTCCTAGCTTCATGAAGACTGTGTGTAAATTGGGCCCTGACTGTACTTCTAATTAAAGCTTCACTTAGACACTGAGGAAAATGGAATCTAATATTTAATTAAGTAAGTATTGAAGGGTGGAGAGAAATGACTGTTTTTATCCACTTGGTTATGTAAAGAGGTGTATTCTCTTTAAATCTTATTTCTATTAATGTCATGTATGTGTGTGTTGGAAGGAACTACACTAATATTTGAAAATGACTGTGTTCAATAGCCTAGCAATATCACTGTCTTGTAAACTGAAACTTGAACTTGTAGACAAATATACACCACAGCCTGATGTATGGTTTTTCTTTCTTTTGCCATCTACACTAAAAGTGCAGAAGCAAAGAGATCATTGCTGCTTCTGATCCAATCAACTAAGTCCCAAGTCCTATTCAGTTAAAATTTTCTCCTTAAAATGATAAAAGGGTGACCAATTTTTCCCTTATTATCTCTACAGAGGAACCCACAGAAGATCCTTAAAATGTAGACTAGAAGAGTATCAAAATATAGTAAAGGTCAGGCTAATCCTGGGAAATGTTCAGTACGTATATGCAATTTGAATGACCTCAATATTCTGTTTCCAAACTTGTAATCAGCAAAACAGAAGGTGTGTGTGTGTGTGTGTGTGTGTGTGTGTGTGTGTGTGTGTGCGTGCATGAGCACATATATGTACCCATGTCTTTTAAACCCAGGTAGTCAAGTGGCTTTATCTGTTCCTTGAAGTAAATAATATGTTGTCAGGAAATTAATGTCTCTCTTTAAAGAAGTCAGACCTCATGATTCATGTGTGCTGGAGAGAGAGGTGCAGTTAGGAAGATGCCTGGACATTTGACATTTCAGTCCTGTTCTGCGACCTAGGAGGAGTGCCTGCAGGGAGCGGACCTCAATTTTCAAACTTCGTAGTGAAAGCAGACAGCAGTCATTTGCCAGTGAGAAGTAGTGGAGGGTGGATCAGTTACTGGTGGGGAGGAGCACTCAACGTCTAAATTATCTGGCCCTGATTTATTTCACTTTGTAAGCTGGCACAAGGGAACAGCCATTTGTTATCTAGGACAACTGAGAAAAGCTTTTGAAAATGAGGGCCCAAATGACATTAAGCAAACTTTTTTTAAAAAAAGCGATGCAATAAAAAAGGGCGTTCAGAGAATAACTAGTATCTACCTTCCAAACCTAGACAGTGATTCATGTAAACTCAACATCTAAAATGGCTGAGGGAAATCATCAGGTATCCAGGGAAAAGATAAAGGTATATGTGTTTTCTGTGTTGTGAGTCTTATATAACAAATATTTTAGTGAAGGATGTTGTAAAGATTGCTACCTCCCTCTTTTGGAAAGAATTTCGGGTGAATAATATTATTCTAAAATAGAGTACTGAGGAAAGCTTTTGGAATTTAAATATGATGAAGGTGGATTTTTGTTTAAGTTGGAGACTTTTGGAAAAAGTGCAGTGTGCTCCTTGGGTCTGAATGGGTCACTTGTGCTAGAAATCAGGTTACCGTGAATTTTTGATGAACAGTCATAACACGAAACAGCACACCACGATATATACAACTTACAATGTGGAACATGATGGGCTACCAGGAAGGAAGAGGCATGAAGGCAGGGAGGATCAAGACCGTAAAGTTACATCCCTGGGAAGTAGGTGTGGATATTACAGTTTAGTGACAAGTAGGGGACACCCCCTTCTCCCCTGCATATAATTTCAAACTTGGATTCCATTCCCTAGGATATTTGTATTAGATTAATGCAAAGTGCCCAGAGTCTCAAGATGGATTAGTGTAATAGGTTTTATTTTTTCTTTTCTGGGTGCCAGTTAGGCTCATTCATTTATCAGTGAAATAATAGTGAGGAAACTGATCACCTTCTGTGTGCGTTTAGTAGCCCTGTTCACTGAAGATCAAAACAAGGTTTTTAAACCTGTGTTTTGAATACTTAAAATTTTTTTTGAATTCATAACTGAGTACTACTAAGAGGGAGACAAGGCTTTTGGCTACAGGGAGGAAACTTGTGTACACTTTCTGTGACATAGCTGATAATTTGAAAGATGAAAGTGAACTTTACAAAGCTGTTCAAGTTGAACAACCTGAAGCAATTTAAGATCCATCATCAGTCCACAGATTTTTTACCAAGTAGTTTTAGAGAGAGAGAGACAGAGAGGAAAGGAAGGAGAGGAGGAAGAGAAAGAGGGGGAGATGAAAGAAAATGTTTGCTTATCACTGGGACCTTTCTCTGATCCAAATGTTTTTAATGTATAATATTTGCTTATATAAATCTATGCACACTCATTGGCAACATGGCACTGTATAACAAACTATAAAATAGTGGGTGTTATAATTCTCAAGATAATCTCATTTCCTTTCCAAGGTCCCTAATGTTTGTGTCCTCTTTACAACTGTGGCTCTAAAACAAATTGCAAGACAGTATGCTCTGATGAAGATATCATACAAAACAAAAGATAGCTCCTAAGAAAAGGAAATTTCTGAAAATGGTTCATACTTTGTGGTGGTGACGTTGAAGGAGATGTCCTAGCCTTCTGAGGCCATAGACGCTCTGACTAGTCTAATGGATCAAATCTACTGTTTTTCTCCCCACTTAGGGAAAATACTTAGTGATTTGAGAAGGAATGTACATAGGTCAGTGTCTCCTTCTGTTACAGTTACCTGCTTTCAATCCTAACACGGACTGATCCTCCCTGGGAGAAACAAAAATAATCTTGGGGGAAATATTTAATCCACCGTTATTTAATCCATTGCAAACCTGTTTTCAATTCACAGGTGATGTTGAGAGGGAACAGATTTAATAACTCCTGCTCTCTCTTTACACGGAACATCCCCTGTAAACTGCAACTGGAGAGCTACAGGTCCGACAATATTGGAAGGACACAGGCTTTTCCAGTGACATTCCCCATCCCACCCACAGGCTTCCTGTAGTTGTTGTCAGAGTACAAACCTTCTTCCACACTTTATACAAGTGTTTAGACACTTCTCCAGCAGCCTTGGTTTTCAGAGAGAAAAATAAAATAAAAATAGCACTTAATTAAAATAGAGCGTGAAACCCAGATGGAATCATGGTGTGTGAGTGCTTAGAGTGTTACAGTTCCCACCCATTGTTTGTAATTTTGCATCTTAATTCAATATAAAGCCTGACAATAGGTACAGCAAAGAGATGAATCAAGACTTGGGTCTCACAGAAGTTACCTGGTGGTAAGACTCCATTTTTACTTTTCCCCTTCACACACCAAAAAAATGACTTGAAGTGCTTTTCAATATATACAGGTATGCTGCAGTATTAAGGGGCTTCATTGTCCCTTAAGAAGACCCTTTTAAGGGATTGGTAACTAAAATCAATCAGTCAATCAACCAACAAATCAATCAATACACACACACACACACACACACACACACACACACACACACACACACACAAAATTCCTAACCAAAAAAAGAATGCTTCATGACTTATTCTTTGATTATGAGCTTCAAGGCAGTAGAAATTTGAGTGAAAGTGAGAATGGGATTTTTCTAATAGTTATTCCTATTGACCCCAAAAGAGGCTGATTGGGAATTTCCTCCCTCTGCTCCTGAGACAGATGTGTTGGTTTCTCCCCATTGCCTTAAGGCTCAATCAGCCTTCTCAGGAATTGAGCCCCAGACACCTGAAGAAGAAAAGTTATTGCAAACAATGAAGAGATAAGAAACAAACACAAAACACTTTCATCTAATTCGATTTGCCTTTGATGGAAAAACACCAATGCAATGTGCATAATATTGCAGTGTATAGATAGCTGTGAAAGCATAGTAATAGCTTCATCTAGTTCATCATTCACCTAGCCAAAAAGATGTTTCCTTAACAGCTTTTCTCCCCTCTTCAGTGCTATACAGAAGAGGAGAACAGAGTTGGGGGAAAGACTCATGCTTCAAGAAGCAGACATTTTCTTAAAAAATACTATAGGCTTTCAAATAACAAGTATTTTTTGTTGTTGTTGTCCCCTCCAGCCAACATCCCGCACACCACTGGGGGAGGCTGGCTGGATGTCTTGTGCTCTATCAGAGCATGTCAGACCAACAGAGGGGCAAATCAGAGTGAAAAGAAAGCCAGGGGATGGGAGAGGCATTTTTGAATGGAGAAACCTGCATGTATAATGTGTACTCTCAAAGCTGCAGATGAATTATTTTCCTCAAACATTTTGCACCAGTGGTCACCTTGTATTACATTTAGCCTAAATGATCTTTGTTTCCATTAATGTTTTTTTGAGGGGGAGGGGTAGTTAGCACCTGCAAAAAAAATGTGTCCCAGTTAACAAAAGCAAGAGAACAGAAATGAAAACCTTACTCATTTAAAAAAGTCACCCCAACTATTTCTAATTAAGCAAGCAATCGATTGTTCCCAAAGCCACTGTTATATTAAGCACACTATCTTATTCATTATAGTGGGAAAAAATGTCAGATTATAGAGTTTTCTGTTTAGGTGATTGTTTTGGGGGTTTCAGTTGTTTTTCTTTAACATTTTCAGTGCAAAATCTTCAAACTCTTAAGTGTTAATTCCAACATATAGTCATGAATACTAAAATTGGTTTAATAAAATATACTGAGAAGCCAAATTATTTTATCATTATTATTTAACCAAATAGTTTACAATTGTTACTCTAAATGGTAACTAAAGTAGAACTTTAAACATGGAGAGATTCGGAATTACAACTAAAATAATCCTAAAGTGAGAACCCAACGTTAAAATACAGTTTTTTGGCATTTGTCCTAAAATTAAGAATGCAATATTAATTTGCTCTAATAAGTCTCTTCTAACCTACTTTATTCTGTCTGTCACCAATCTCAAAATAAAATGTGCAATTAAAATAATTTCTGGGTAACCCTTGGATGCCATTCCATCGATAAACCATTGACAGCTTCTGCTTTTCCAAGTCTAAACTCAATTTGTTAAAACCTTTAAGACATGGGCTTAATAGCACCCAACTATGGGGTTATATATGTCATAATATAAACACACTTGCTATATAAATGAAGCACTATATAAACACTAGTCAGCATTGCTATTACTAACACATGAAATTTAAGAATCTAACACATCAACATCTATCTACAGATAAAGAGATAAAAAAAACTGGATGCAAAATAACATGCTGAGAGAATCACTTCATCGTCCACCTACTTGTCTGTGCAACTTAGTAAAAATGCTTGAGCAATGTTCGTTTGTTATTTTATTTATTTATGTTATCAATGAGATTACCTTTTCAGTTCCTTCCTCTTTGAGACTAATAATGTCCAGATCAAAATCCTTCCTCAAGCCATTGGTTTTATTGAAGGTGATACGCCCAGTCAAGCCATCCCACCGAGCCTGTGGACAAGAAGGAATGTGACTGTTACTGTTTAACACTTATCATAATTCCTGAGACCATCAAAATTATAATACCTCAAATTCATTACAGTATCCAATTACTTGGTTTCATCATGCTGTTGTAAACCATTGCATCGGTTCAGCGACAGGATAGCAGAACACATCGTCATTTTATTAGCACTCATTCATTCTGTCGATTCTAACATCCTAACCCAGTCAAACCTGTAATCATAACTACCTAAATGGACAGTATAGAGAGAATTGCCGTACCACAGTCTGCATATGGAATACACAAAGTCTGAGAAATCACAATATTCTGTTTTTCAAGGTCAAACCAAATTTTCTTTGAGATATGGCTGAGTGGAAGTGAGCCCCTGTTTTTTCTTTCTCTATGAAAAGGATATAGTCCAATGATGTATTGCATGGTTTTTAGGCTGTTTATGACTTAGCGTCTTTGCGTCATTTGGCATTGTAATTTCCTGTGGCTGCTGTAGCAAATAAGCACAAATGTGGTGGCTCAAAACAACAGAAATTTATTTTCTCAAGGTTATGGAGGCCTGAAATCCAAAATCAGTATTACTGAGTGAAATTAGAGTGTCAGAAGGACCGTGCTTTCTGGAGGCTCGAGGGAAAGCCCTATTCTTTGCCTCTTTCTGCTTCTGGTAGCTTCTGGCACTCCTCCTTCTCTTGTGGTTGCGTCACTCCAATCTCTGCCTCTGTGGTCACATTCCTTTCTCCCCTTCGGTCTGCATAAAAGCTCCCTCTGTGAAGCGGAGGTTGCGGTGAGCCAAGATTGTGCCATTGCACGCCAGCCTGGGCAAGAGAGCAAGACTCCATCTCAAAACAACAAAAAATCTCCTTCTGCTTCTTTCTTATAGCAACAGTTGGGATTGTATTTAGCACTCACCTGGATAATCTCCCCATCTTAAAAATCCTTAACTTAATCACCTATGCAAAGGCCTTTTTGCTATGTAAGGTAACATTTACAGGTTCCAGTGATGAGGACACGAATATCTTTTGAGGGAGCCGCTCTTCTGCCTATCTGACACATCAACATCATTTCAAATAAAAAAAACTCACAATAGTCTGCCCTACATGTAACTCACATTGGATGTCGCTTGTGGTTTTATTAAATAAAAAGCAGTGGCCCTTGGTGGGGGTAGTCTTTAGCTTCAATCATTAGGTGATTTTTGCCATCTTGTTTATTTGAGTTTCACTTACAAATGGGGATAAAGGAAAACTCAGATCTTTGTATCCACTTAGCTGTTTTTCTCCCTCTTGACTTTACCAAATTCATTAGACATGCATAAAATGAAAAGATCCAGAAGAATTATACTGTATTTGCAGTTATTTGTGCCATGTTTATCTGTTGAATGCATTTACCCATTTGGCCAAGAGGCAGAGCAAAGCAGTGGAAAAGAACATTGAATTTTCCGGACCTCTGGGGCTGAATCTCTGCAGTGTGACTTCAGGCAAGCTACTCAGAAATAAAATTAACCTAAAGCGTTTTAATTTTTAACATTTATTGTTTTTATAACTGTCTCTCACTTTTCTGAGTTTCATAATTCTAGAGTTTGGCTTTTATTATCTCACAGGTTTAGCCTTCACTTGTCTGTGCTATATTTCATTTTATAAATTATGACCAGACTCATGGTCCCCAAGTAAATTTTCATATTTATGCAATTTCACTAGCACATGAAGTGCATAATGGAGTCATGCTACCTACAAATTAGTCTAAACCTTGGCTTTACATTGGAGGTTGTGATGGTTAATTTTGTGTGTCAACTTGACTAGGCTACAGGATGTCCAAATGTCTAGTTAAGCATTATTTCTGGGTGTGCCTGTGGCGGTGTTTCCAAGAAAGATTAGCATTTAAGTTGGTGGACTAAGTAAGGCAGACAGCCCTCTCCAGGTGAGTGGGTACCATTCGATATTGGAAGCTTGTCAGTCAAACCCAGTTCTCTTACTAAATTGTATTCTCTTTAGTATCTGACAAGATGACATAGCCCTTAGACACTTTAATTTTTTTCTCGCTCTAATTTGTTCCAAAACAAAATTTTACTAGTTTGTGTATTTTACCTTTCTGTCTTCTGTCACTCCTTCCTCTCTTTAACCGACAATTTCCCAACTCACAATCCCATCTAAAAATGGTGAAAATATCCTTGACTGGGGAGTCAAAAAAACGTTTCGTCTTTAAGCCACTATTGAGCTTTGTGGCTTTGGTTGAGTCATTTTGTCCTTTTTTTAGGCCACAGAGGAATACATGTCAAGTGAAGATTTTGCATAAAACAAGCTTTAGCTCTGGAATTCTAGTATCTTAGGCAAAATACGATAGAGGGGTTTCATGAAATTGAAAGTCATTCATTAAGCACCTATCGTCTGCAAGCTGGACTATATAAATCATAAAACACAGTTGTTATACTCAGATTTTAATGTAAAACATATTACTATCTAGTTGGGGGAGAAAAGACTACAGAATTCAGTTCAATTATGTTTTCACTGTTAAGTCATTTGGAAAATATCCATTTATTGAGTATCTTCTCTGTGCGGGGAAGTATGCTGAGAATACAGCACGTAGAAGTTGACAGTTTAGTAGGAACAAACACGTTAATGAATTTCCATAAAGCACCTTAGGTTTGAGGGTAAAGATTTGCATAGAAGTTTGAAGAAAGAAATATGGAGATGAAGCACTTATCCCAACTGCAGATAAAGAGTCAGCAAAAGATTCCTGAAGACAAGACTGCCTGAGCTCACAAAGAATAAGGCCACCACGGAGTCACAGCCTGGGTAAAAACATGAAATAAAGAATAATTTATAAGTTTGCCATGAGACTCTAATGCAAGGTGAGAAATGATGAGAAATGAGCCTACAAAGGCAAGGAGTCTATTTATAAAGACGTTATGAAGCATGCTAGTTTGTTTGGACGTTGCTCGGTAGACTTTTGGGGGAATTGTGGGGATGTTTTAAACTTAGAAGTGCCATGGTCAGATGTGCATTATAGGGAGATCATTTTACGTCTTTTATAATTGGGGAGAATGACTTGGAGAAGGTCAACATTGTAAGCAGTGGGTTGGTTAGCGGGTAGTTCTCATAGAACAAAATGTATACAATCATATTCATATGCCCACATATGAACATAGGGATAGCACAATTCCTCCATCTCCCTGTCCCACCAACTTTCATACCTTTCAATATTAATGAAAATAGTTCTAAAGCAGAGTAGACAGAATTTCATAAAGAGCATGTTAAGAAATCAGCTTAAATGTAAGAAACCAGTATAATTGGCCAAAACATATTTTCTGGCTACCATTCAGATAGAACGGATATTATAACAGAAGTGCATTTTATCACTTGATGGTCCTGGAAATTAAATCAATGGTGGGGAGTGATATGTGGACAAGAAAAGATGCCAACTTTTTCCTCTAAGCAGTCTTGATGGCAAACTAGATGTTGCCCCAGTGCTATAACACATAAAAAGAAATGCTTCTTCAGATCCTAGTACCTAGTCTCTTGAGTTTATTGTCAAGGGAAACCATAACACCAAACACTGGCACTAGCTTTAAAAATGAATGGCATATCTTTATGGTCAGTGGTAACTCCTGTTGTTACACTGGCTGACATCCAGGTAATCATATCTCTGCAATGGGACAAAAACTATCAGCAATGAATACACATAGGAGGTGTCCTCTGGTGTATATTTAGGTGCACCTCTTGGCATTGCATTCTCCCTTTCTCCCCGTCACACCTCTAGTCTAGTTTTTGTACTCTGGTCATTCCTTCTTATTTTGCAAGCCAAAGGCTGGCTTTGTGGATTGATGGGTTAAATGAGAGCCATGAAATAAGCTGCTGTATTAGGCTTACAGCATCTATCTGAGAGCTGAAAACAATTTGTGTAAGGCTTTGGTTGAGTGGCAAGCTCTACTGTGTTAGGGGTTTGAATTAAGTCAGTTTTCAGGCCCCTTGTTCATGCCTCTAAACAATGTACAGTTCCAACTGGCCTCCTGAGCTGTTTGAAAGGAGGTAGTTATCTTCATTACATTCTACAGGATTTTCAGAAAGCTTTTTTCTAAAGGCAACTTTCCCTTTATGGGGGTCATGTTTTGAGTCAATTTGGTACATTGTCCAGAGTGTACAGGGCTCTCTGAAAATGTACAGAATTGGTAGCATTTATCTCTTAGTGTAGCATATAGCTTATAGCGGGGTCTTAAAACCCGGTTCAGAAATCCAATTTCGTTCCCTAAGTGTGCCAATTGTGACCCTTTGTTTGGATTCTCTTGCGTTGATTTTATTCTTGAACTTAGTGTTCCAATCACTGGTGCTGAGTAATTCTCACTTCTCGCTTTTTCTCCTGCTCATCCAAGTGGCAAAAAAGTTCCCTTTCCATGCTTTAACAATGCTTCCTTCTCTGCCTCAAATACCTATAAAGACTCCCTATGTGGTTCTTCACTGAACGGAAGTATCTTTGACCTTCAACGTCAAGTTTCCCTTCCTGACACAATTACCCATGTCTTCCTGCCTCTCATCCCCTAGATGAGCTGCATTCTGTATATGTTCTTTGTTTTTCTGCAAACTAATTGCTGATAAGCATTATTAATCATCAATACACTATTGATTAGGGCGAATGTGCAATGATTAATTCCTGGATGTGATGAATAAGATCCATGAGGAATCCATTTTTCTGGGACAGGGCTGAAGCATATACAATTTAGATAATGATATATAATTATATTATTCATAATTACCATGTGCTTGCCTTATATAGAAGCATTTGCAGAAGGGACAATTATAGTACACTTAAAACAGAAAACAATACTTTAACTATTGTCCGTATTTTAGGAACGAGCTTTAATTTCAACCCTGCATCAGACCTTCATGTCTACAACTGCTTAATAACAACTAAATCAAATATTGTGACTTTTCTTCTTTCCTCTTATTGAACACATTATCTGATAATCAAGAGACAGGAATCAAGAGGTAAAAGAAGAAAAACAAAAGGTTTCATGAATATCTTATTTGTATATTCTTTCTCAAGATATTTATTGTCCAAATTAAATGCATATATTTGTTATTAGGGAAATAAGTGGCTAGCACCTAACTCTGGGCTCTTGTGATAATCAACTCTTAATGTCATTAGTTAAAATGATTGCTTTTACTTGTTTGTTTTTTCTGAAAGGAAATTTTTTTCTTCAAATTTTATTTTAAGTTCAGGAGTACATGTGTGAATGAGTAGGTTTGTTACACAGGTAAAAGTGTACCATGGTGTTTTGCTGCACAGATCATCCCATCACCTAGGTATTAAGCCCAGCAGCCATTAGCTGTTCTTCCTGATTCTCTCCCTCCTCCCATTCCCATCTCTGACAGGCCCTAGTGTGTGTTGTTCCCTGCTATGTGTCATGTGTTCTCATCATTCAGCTCCTACTTATAAGTGACAACATGAGGTGTTTGGTTTTCTGTTCCTGCAATGGTTTGCTGAGAATAGTGGCTTCCAACTCCATCCATATCCCTGCAAAGGACACGATCTCGTTTCTTTTAATGGCTGCATAGTATTCCATGTTGTATATGTGCCACACTTTCTTTTTTCATTCTATCATTGATGGATATTTGAGTTGATTCCATGTCTTTGCTATTGTGAATCATGCTTCAATGAACATAAGTGTGCATGTATCCTTGTAACAGAATGATTTATATTTCTTTGGGTATATACCCATAATGGGATTACTGGGTCAAATGGTATTTCTGTGTTTAGGTCTATGAGGAATTTCCATACTGTTTTCCACAATGAATGAGCTAATTTACAATCTCACCAACAGTGTGAAAGCATCCCTTTTTCTCCGCAACCTCACCAGTATCTGTTGAAAAGGAATTTGAATATGTAAAAGAATATAAATCCTCCCTTTCTAGAATTTTCCTTGACACAGCCATTGTCCTTTGCCATACTGAATAAATTGTTTCCTATTGAGAGAGACTTCTTATTCTTCACTTATATATTGAAAAGTATGTTTTCTTCTGAGAGCATTATGAATGGAAGAAGGCTCATGGCAAACTCAAAGGTTAGCTTTCCTTGTTAGATCAAGGTGAAGAAAAAAAATTGTTTTTACATGACTATTCTATTTGTTAATAAAATATGAAAACTTGAAAATAAAGCAAAAAAAAAAAAAGATTACATGACCTTTGTCATGGTGGCCATAGTACAATAGCTTCACTCAAGGGTGATTTGATTCTTTAAAGAAGCATATCTTTATTTTTAAATTTACTGTTGTTTAAGATGCAGATTTTATGAAATTAAATGTTAATTTATAGGATTTGTATCTGGCAGAGATGTAAATGATTTCTATCTAATAGAAAAGATAACCTCAAAAATTATAATTGTACTGATGATTAACCAGCTTTTTATTTTATTTTATTTAGTTCTGGGGCATATGTGCAGGACATGAAGGTTTATTACATAGGTAAACGTGTGCCATGGTGGTTTGCTGCACATATCCACCCATCAGCTAGGTATTAAGCCCTACATGCATTAGCTATTTATCCTGATGCTCTGACTTCCCTGGTGGCCTCTAGAACCACCGTGCCTCTCTGTCTCTTTAGAACAAGCTTCATCATCCTGCCGGTTCCCTCAGTTAGACACATCTTCAATACTTGCCTTATGTTGTACTAGAGTCACATATATAACTGGCTTTAAATTGGAAATAGTCCTACCGCAGTGCCCAAATTCACTCACCTGACAGAGTCAATGTTATGGACCATTTAAGCTCAGAAACAGCTTTTCTTTTTTTTTGAAAAAAAAGAAACCACAAACACACACATTCCAGTCCTAGAGCAAACCCTAGGTAGCCACAGACTTCACTTTTGTTGACTTTCTGTCTATGTTGTTGTCTTGTCTTGTCTTCTGATTATGTGTTTTGATTCTGAGTTTTGGCCAAGTCTGTCAGCTAAAAAGTGCCTTACCTAACAAACAGCTTGAGTCATTTCTCCTCCACAACTGTGTGCAGGCATCTCTATTCGGTCTCAGACCACTATGCCACCTCCACTGCCTACTCAGAAGAGCATTTTGTGTCTCCTCGTTTGGGTCACAGCTGAGTATATGAAAGAGTGGTTGTTTGACAGCGAGGCAAGTCTCATAAACACATGAGGACACCCGTGTCTATGTGCATCTGATCTGCACGTGGCTGTTAAGTTCTCCTTTGGTGGCAGCAATAATTTGAGCCTGGTACTTTGTTCTTGTTATATGGTAATCTATCAGCTAGATGTAGATAATCTAATTCTGCAGGGTGAGAGATGACTGAAAACCTGGTTTATTAACACTTCTCTTTCTTATGAGCAAGATTTTGTCTCAAGTTCACTGGAAATGACAATCAACCTTTCTGTCCTGAGTTTTCATGTTCTATGTTTACTTCCAAGATATGGCTAAGGTTATAAACTAAAGCTGTAGCCCTCAATAACTACCTATCTCTGGAAATTAAAAAAAAAGTCTTTTCACCTCATTGTGTATGAATAAATTAGATTATAAAACTTAGCAAATTAAAGATGTTCTGTTTTTATTATTTATAGATTTAATTACTTATATCAATATTCTCAGGATTCTCATGTTACAGAGAAACTGAATTTTAAATACATTGTATTGCTACCCTTAAAAAAATTTACAGAAATTGCTAGTTTGGAAACCTTTCTATGTAAAAATGCAAGTTCATATAACGGAAGTGTATATTTGATAGCATTTAATTGATTTTTTAAAAATTAGCTTAAAAAGCATTGTGTATCTCTCCGCTAATAGCATCACTTTGAATTATATAGTTCTGATGTACTTTTTTGTTTTTCAGATTTGTTTTTGCTTTCCTGAAAAGAGGCTAATCTGAACTTCTTAAACTTAAAAGTGGTTTACTGATTAGCCAAAATAGCATTGACACATAATGTTTAAAATAAAGATGTAAAATTATATGTAATTACATTGAGTTAGAATTTTGACAGAATTTTTGTATAAACAGTTTTTATGCTTTGTAATGTATCAGTTCAAATGTAATTTCCATGTTTCTATTAAGATCGTGAGCTAGTGTAAAATCAAGTTAATTGATGGATAATCTTGGATATCTGGGTCATTTCTCATTAAGAGATAATATTGGCATGATAGTTACCATTAGAATGTGTCTGTCTATCTATACCTATGAATGTCTATATACATAGTATTATTTCTATATGTTACAGAGAGGCTGTAACTTTGAGTCATGTCAATGAACATTTTGTTTTTGCCACTTTGAAGATGATGTTCAAAGAATGTATGTGTCTTTAGGGGGTTGTTTTAGGCAAGGTCATGTATATAAGGTAATGGGATATATATTTGTTTACAAGGTGAAAAGAAAATATGTTCCAAATTATGAAACAGTATAGTGAATGGCAAAGCATGAGTGTGTGTAGTATAGAAGGTTGGAGGAAACAGAATTTTGGAGTATAATATATGCACATAATAAGTCTGAATAAAAACAAAGAAATGTGTTAAAATTTTGGCAAAGTTTACCTGCCTTTAATTAGTGGGATATATATAAGATATATATTTTGGGTATACAAGATATATATTTTGTTTTGTGAATCTTGTTTTCCAAATACTACATTAATATATAACTAGAGTTTTATTTTCTCTCTTTCAAAATGGAATATTTAGCCTGCTCTTAACAAGAAGACACATTATCACTTACCTTCTATGTAATCGTCTCAGACAGACTTTCATTCCCACCATCAACAAGTGGTTTCTGCTTTGCTCTCATGTTTTTCTGAAGGTGTTGCTATAAACTACAGTCTGGAAATAGCCTTTGTCTGAGAATACCAGTTTCAGAGCCTCATGGAAACATGGTGCCAAAAAATGCTCTTACCTATTGGCACTTTAAATAGTCATTGGTATAGATTTCAGATATTAAACTGTAACTTAGGTGACTAATTCTACCAGAGGATGGAATCAGGATTTTCAGGACTCTTTTTAATAGTCCGGGAGCAGAAGACCTTTGAAAACCAAGTGTTGATCCAACATCCACTAGTTATAAGACAAGTAGGATTAAGTGAATTGCTGATGGGAATCTACTTGTGGTTATTTGGCTTTAATATTGCTGATATGGTTTTACATATGTTATTAAGGAAATAAAAAGATCCGTTCTCTTCCTCATCTCTTTAACTCTCTATTTGGTAACCTATAAGTGACACATTCTTTACATGGCACCTTATTCTCCCTGACCCCTCAGAATTCAGAGACAACTTACTAGCTTTTATGGCAATGTGGTTATTTGCATAAAATCAATACAAATCTATCCTTTTTTTTATAACCAGGCTATAGTTGAATAAATTGGCTGTGTAAATAAGGTCACACCAGGTGTGATGGTTCATCTTATGTGTCAATTTGACAGGGCCACAGGGGCCCACGTTAGACATTGTTTCTGGGTGTGTCTGTGAGAGTGTTTACAGATGAGATGAGCATTTGAATTGGGGGAACCCAATAAAGAAGATTGCTCTCTCCAGTGTGGCTGGGCATCATCCACTTTTGAGGGTCTGAGAAGAACCAAAGGTGAAGGAAAGAGGAATCTGCTTCCTTTTTTCTGTTTTATTGTTGAACTAGGCCATCTCATCTCATCTCATCTCATCTTCTACTACCCTAATACTGGGAGTTATACCATCAGCTCCCCTGGTTTTTAGATCTTTGGACTCAGACTGAATTACACCATCTGTTTTTCTGGGTCTCAGTTTGCAAATGGCAGGTCATGGAACTTCTCAGTCACCATAATTGAATGAACCAATTCCTCAAAATAAATCATATGCTCTCTCTCTTTCTCTTTCTCTCTCTCTCCTGTTGGTTCTGTTTCTCTGGAGAATCCTGACTAATATACCATGATTGTATCTGGTATATTACAAATAATAGAGATCTTATTTAATCAGGTATAGCAAACTCACCATTAAAGAAAAAGTGCTGTACTTCAAATGCGGAACCCAGCTCTCTCTGGAAACTGGTCTATTATTTGTTCTATGATTTATTTGATCAGAGACTTACAGGTGAAAAGGAAGATAATTTTCTAGTAGGCCAGGAAATCTATCAGATGTTGGGCACTCAGAAACATTCACCAAAATGTCTAGGTAGTATAGGTATATGGTCCAGATGCATTTCTTGAATTGAGTTTCTTACCTTTGTGTGGCAGGGTTAATAAATGTCACCTTTTCCCCATTGTCCATGCCCTAATCCCTGGAACGTAGAAGGTAGCAACAGAAGCTACACAGATGGGATCAAGTTAAGGATCTTAAAGTGGGGAGATCATCCCAGATTATCTGGGTGGGCATAATGTAATCACCAGGTCGTTATAAGAGGGACCCAGGAGGGGGTCAGACAGACAGAAGATGATGTGATGACAGAAACAGAAGACAGAGAGAAAGAGACTGAAAAATTGAAAGATGCTACATTTCTGGCTTTGAGGATGAAGGAAAGTGTCCATAAGCCAAAGATTACAGGAATCCCTGGACCTTGGGAAAGGCAAGGAAACTGATGTCCCTCTTCAGCCTACAGAAGGAATCAGCCTTACTAACATCTTGACTTTGGCCCAATGAGACTTGTGTTAGAGTTCTGACCTCCAAAGCAGTAGGAGAATAAAATTGTATTGCTTTAAACGACAATGCTTGTGGTAATTCACCTGAACAGCAATAAGAAACTAATATACTTTGGCATAAAAGAACTGGTAAGAGAAAAAAAAAAATTCCAGAGAAAGGATTCTGAAAATGCAATGAGACATTCCTTTTGAAATTTTCTTACAGAAGTTAATTTTCTGTCCCTAGTAGTGGCTTAAACAGCAGCTCTGAATTTGCTGTCCATACCCAGAGGCTTCCATGGTCAATGAACATCTTGTACTGCCCCCATGTAAATTAGCCAGCCTTCTTGTAATATGAATGATCTTTGGAGATTATTTATGATGCAATAGGGGACTACTGAGAAAATTATCTAAAACTTGGAAATAAAACAGAAGAAAAATCACTATATGTCGTTTCAAAGTCACATGGGATAATTGCCTAACAGGTCCACCCAAGGATGATTTAATCCTCTAGAGGATTGTACTTTGTTTGTTTTACTATTTTCTATTGCTAAGGTCAAGACTATGAAATTAAATGTGAACTTAAACATTTGTATCCAACAGAGACCTAACTAATGCACATCTAGTACGAAGATGACCTCAAAGGTTATGGCCTTTTTTTTCTTTTTTTTTGAGATGGAATCTCACTCTGTTGTCCAGGCTGGAGTACAGTGGTGTGATCTCGACTCACTGCAACCTCCGCCTTCCAGGTTCAAGTGATTCTTCTGCCTCAGCCTCTGGAATAACTGGGACTACAGGCACGTGCCACCATGGCCAGCTAATTTTTGTATTTTTAGTAGAGATGGGGTTTCACCATGTTGGCCAGGCTGGCCTCGAACTCCTGACCTCATGATCCACCCACCTCAGCCTCCCAAAGTGTTATGATTACAGGCGTGAGTCACTGTACCTGGCCAGGTTATGGTTTTATTGCTTGTAGAACAACAACCAATTTTGTCTTTAATTCAGCATATTCATTTCTGTTAGCCTCTCCTGTTGGACTATATAACTACTCTTTCTGTAATTCTTTTGTGAACTACATTGACCATCCAGATAGTTCTATCATTAAGGACTTAAGTTTATTTTTGGCACATGCTTACATTATGTTTGCTTGAGAATCATGTTGATAACTTTATAAAATTATATACTGACAAATGCAAAGTGCATAAATGTAATCTTATTTGGTTCTTACAGCATCCAGGTAAGGTAAGTAGGATGGTCCCCAGTTTATTGAGAGGAAAGAGATCCTGCAATTAGTAAGATGTACCCAGAGGGATTCAGAACCAGGTCTACCCATGTTCTTTTTCTTCACCAAGCTCATTTCCATCAATAAGATCATGTGAAAGAAATGAAAATGTGTGGGCTAATTTCTTCATTTTATATCTTAACTCTAGACTTTGTGTGAGTCATAAGGAGAAAATATTCTCAAGCCCCAAATAAAAGGAGAAATAATTGAAAAATTTTGAATCATGACTAAAATCCTGATTCTTGCTCATTCAGTGGCATGTTTGAAGTGTGGGTTGCCCAAGTGGACCTTCTTAGATCTGCATAGTTCCATTAGAAAGACACAGATCCTCTGCTCTGGCTTCCTGAGAAATAGAATCCTATTTCTCAGTTTCACTGTTTCATCTAGCATGGAGCAGCTTCTCCTGAAAGTCAATGTCACAAGGCTAGAATGGGCTGTCTACGGAGGAGAAACAAAATAAGCCTTCAGCCTCTTTTGTGCAGTCCTCTTTGCAAGGGGTCCTAGGACAAGTGGAATTGACACATAGCATTCTATTTGCCATCATGGTTCAGAGTAAAAGGGATTTCTAGAAAATGAACTCTTGACCTTTGGTTAGTTTTCTTGAAACATGTCTAATTTTCTTGTTAGCAATTCCTCTCACAGACCTTCATTGCCTGTCCCATTTTGTTTGTTGATGACTGGATGAAATGGGTCCTAGGATGGTTTTAATTTCTAGGATTTCTGTTTTGGATTACTTGTGTGTCTCTGCTCATAGAGTTACCACATTACCATAAACGTGGGTGAGTTTTGCTGACTTAAGATTTAACTGAGAGATATTAAAGCATGTTTTAAAGTTCTGTATCTCTAATCACACAACTCTCCCCCCATTGAAACTTCTTGAATATACCCGACATTCTCTTCCCTTCAGTACATTGTCAGTGCATTCATTTCTCACCAAGCTCAAAATATCTCCCTTTCTGGTATTCGGAGATATTAATGATGCTTGGCTTTTATAAGGCACATCATATGGCAACCAATGATAGAATTACTTTGTGGTTTAAAAAGCTGTCTGGAAAAGAGAAAGATTTCAGATAAAACATGAAATTTAATATAAACAGTAAATTGATGTGTTTCTATTGGCCTAACCAAAAAAAAAAAATTCATACTACATTTAAAAATTTAAAAATACCACTAATAGGCAATATATTGATTTTCACATATTGTTCACAAACAAATTTTAGTCATAAACCTGGCATTGTAAACAAGATACTTTCAGCATAACAATAGTTCATTTTCATTGCTATCAAGTTTTAAAGTCTCAGCATGACATATTAGGCGAATGACTTTGGAATCAAATGACTGAGGTTTGAATCTTGGCTCTGTCTTTGAATAGCTGGGTGACTCTTTGCAGGTTACTTAACTTTGTTAAGCTCTATTTGCAAAAATTAATAAATAGTCTTTACCTAGTCATTGTGAAGATGAAAAGAAATAATGCTTCAAAGCATCTAACACAGGACTGTCAGAGTGGAAGCTTAATAAAAATCCAGTTCCCTTATTATCTTGACCTACTTAAGATCTCCTCAACTCCCTTACAGATAAATGATTACTCGTAGATCAGTTTGCAATGAAACCTGCTTGATCTCAGGGTCTTTTTTTTATTCTGCTTGTCAGTGAAAAACCAACTGCCCTCCTATGTCATCAATAATATAATGTAGTGTTTTTCACATTTTCAATAAGCACAAATTATTGGAACACTGTTTTTAAATGAGCACGTTAGTTTTAAAAAAGAAGTCTTCACACTACACCATAAGAATCACTGAAAAAGGACTCAGAGCTTGTCAGCTCCATGGATCTTAGTCTGTTACTTGTATTTGCTGACCAATCCCATCAGACGACTTTTAGCCAGCTATTAAGCTTGTGGTCTGATTACAGTTCCGAAGAAGTTTACCCTGATGATTAAGGTATCATCTGTCTATCTATCTATCTATCTATCCATCCATCCATCCATCCATCTATTCATCCATCCACCCACCCATGAACAGGAAATTGAAGAGTAAATAGTAACACTAATAAAAGTCTTATGAAATTTGGAAAGTGAGCTGCAGCTGGTATGGTCTATGTAGTTTTTAGGAGAAGATGAAGATTGAATTAGCCATTGATGATAAGCAATGTCTGACAAACTGCATATTTGTTTCTTTCAGTATAGTATTGGGACATTGAAATGCTCTTATCACATGGTTAGGCATGCATTTATTAGATCCCATATCCCTATAATCTAGAGGATTTTTAGGCATAATACAGATCACTATGGGAGAAAGGTTTTTGATATATTGTAGGCAAGGGAGATCTACTGAGTCTTTTCAAATACTGCTTTCCCTGAAAAGCTAGGTTTTCCCCCATAGATCCTAGTTGTCATAATTATTTTTGGGGTCACCATATCCTCATAGGTCATTCTCTGGGAATCTAGATAACAACCTCTACCATGGCCTCAAACCAAGTTTTGTTTTTTTTTTTTTCACCCATAGTTTCCTAAATGGAGCACTAGCCTGGTGATAGATGCCATGGCATGACCATAGCAATCCAAAGCTCATACATTAGTATAGATCTGAAGGAGGCCTGTAAATACCAGGGCTGTTCCCACAGCCCAGGACCTCCTGCATCCTCTCAGTCCTGGAGGCCTTTACACTGATTGCCATGCATTTTCTGGTGCTGTTGTAAAGCAACAATAACAGTAGTTATAACTTGCTTCGTGGTTCAGATCCTTCATTAGAGCACTCATCTGGAACAAAATTTTTGATTGCCTAGAGAATAAAATCCCACCTTGCTAATACACTGTTTATGGCTTTTCCCTGCTGTGCTTTCCACCTCCATCTACTGCCACATTCTGCCTCAATAGCTACTACACATAAACTTTGTGTTCCAATGATGTAGATGCTTCCCCAGACTTTGTGCACATAAGTAATAATTCACAAATTTGTTCCCAGTACTCTCTCTTCTTAAAAATTCTCTCCCCCAGTACATTTTTAGAAATCTTGCTTGATAGAATGCAAGTGTCACAAAGGCAGGAATGGGTATATTTTGTACACTAATATATCCCAACTAATAAGGACAGTATGTGGACCTAGCAGTGCTTGCTAAGGACTTGTAGAATGAGCGGTAGAATCTATGAAGGTCAATTCAAATGTCATCTCCTCTCTGAAGCTATTCTGAACCCTTTTTGATAGAATGCATAGTTTCTTTCTTTGGGATTTACTATTTGTTGAGACAGAGTCTTGCTCTGTTGCCAGGCTGGAGTGCAGTGGTGTGATCTCAGCTCACTGCAACCTCCTCTTCCTGTATTCAAGCAATTTTCCTGCCTCAGCCTCCTGAGTAGCTGGGACTGCAGGTGTGTACCACCACACCTGGATAATTTTTGTATTTTTATTACAGATGGGGTTTCACCATGTTGGCCAGGATGGTCTTGATCTCCTGACCTTGCAGTCTGCCCACCTTGGTCTCCCAAAGTGCTGGGATTACAGGCATGACCGACCACGCTTGTCCTATTTTATTTATTAATATATAATATTATAGCCCACATCATAGCAGTCGTGTATTACAGTAGTTGTGTGCATTTCCCTCCAGATGGTGATGGCTTCCTTAAGAGCAGGTGTAGTGTGCATTCACCATTTGCCTTCATGGCCCACTATTCCTTTTACAACTAACAGAAATAGATAATACTTAATATAGCTAATTAAGTTGAATTTTAAAGATCTTCCAAGATAATATATTTAATAGTACTGTAACTTCAGTAGATGCAAAGTGACATACTTTGATCAGAAATTATTTGGAAACATGAGCCCTTTTCTGTCAAATTTCCAAAGTCAGAGAGTTTTGTGGTTTCACCTGGCTCATAATACAACCACATTTTGCCCAACCTCAGTCTCCGTTATTTTGAATTTCCTCCAAGTAGCAAGACTTCAGTGACTCTGGGAAAATCCCTTTACACCACAGGGCTTCCAAGTCTCCTATAATCTGAAGGTTTTGAGCAGAGCAATCACTAGCAGTCCACCTGTTCTTTTCTTTCCTCTATCTGGCCTCGAAATTTGCTCCAATTCCCAATGAGTGATGAACCCAAAACCCAACAGTCTTGAGAACTCATCCTGGATCTCTTTGAAAGCTAAAGCTGCAATTTTGAAAGTTAAATCAGAAAAATGGCCAAGAAGTATGCCCGGTTCTCTTGTGAATCAGTTAGATTGTAATGCTTAGAGACTCTTCTAACATGAAACAAGGTCTCTTTTTTGGCCTCTCTGCTAGCTCTACTATTTTCGGATGCAGGATACTGACTGAGCCCATTTTTTGAGGGGTACAGTACTCCTTTGTCCATCAAGCAAATATGTTTAGATTAAAAAAAATAATAATGTATTTTTCTTTTGCTTTAGGGGTCCTTTATCATTCTTTGACAGGCTTTTATGGTTTAAATTCCAAGTGCTCATTTACTTACAACTTCTTAACTAATCCTTTTGCAGTTGTGCCCATCTGAGCACAAAGACAGAAATAGGGCTTGCCTAAGTAATATCGTGATATTTTATCAGAATTGCTGAGCAAGCCCTTCAGTTTCGGGTTTCTATCATCACATTAAGCAATACTACTTCAACTCAAACACTTATCAGCATTTATTTCCTCAGGCTGAGGATTCTGGGGTTTAAATTCACTCAGCCTCTCAAGAACTTTCAGTCAAGTTGAGGAAAAGAGTCAAATAAATCCGTGGCATTTCATGAAACTGCCTCAAAACTACAAAAGACTTAATTAGACTATGGTTATTTGACTTAATGATGTTTTAAAACAATATTCACAAATTGTGAGCGAGAAAAAAATCTGCTTGGTTCCATATTTCAAAGATGTCGCTTTCAAAATTGCTTTAAGCACGAAGCAACATACATTCTGCCTATTGTAGAATAATTAAGTTGAAATGGCAAAAGTCAATTGTTTCAATACCATTACAGTTCAGTTGAATCATGTTAATTAGAATAGGTTGGTCTTGTTCTCATTTAGATCCAGCTTACTTTCATTCTCTCTCTCTCGGTGTGGAGCAAAATTTACTATCAGTCGTCATTGTATAAAACATTTTAAAATCAGTAAAACCAATGATAAAAGATGGGCTTTCCAGATCTCTAATTAGCAAACTCCTTTGAAAGTATATAAATGAAAATGCACTTCCAATTTAATTTTTAATAATGTTATTACCACAGCATTAAAAGGAAACATAAAACACCTTCCAGAGAAGGAAACACATCCTGGGAGCAATTGAAGTGTCGTTGCCTCTTGGTGCAGAGAATGCAGCAAGTGAATTTAGTTCTTTTACGGTGTTAAGTCTCATCCCTCAATAACGCTGCTGCAGAAAGTCAGTTTCTTTGTCTTGTCTCACATATTTGACACCAATATCATTGTCATTTAAGTTCTTGCCATGGATTGTACCCGTGTGCAATATACATCCTCCAGGTACCCTGGCCCAGTGCCAAGACAGGAGTGTTGTCAGATGCTGCTTGTCCCTAAATATTAAAACAGGCTGCTTATTTCCATTTAATGGTCAATTCATTCACACGGGGAATAGATACCGTTTTATATCTGCCATCAATATTTTGCTTAGTATTTTAAAAATGTCACATTGACCGAGGCCTGGAGTGTGACATCAGATTTCAATATTTCCCTCTGCATCCTTAATGCATTTCAGGTCAAAGGGCACACTGAGGGGCCTTCTGGACTGGTATTGTATAGACCAGTGTTGAGATATGCAACAGCTTATTTGATTTAGAATATGTTTAAGTCTGTTTATTCTTTATTGCTTTATGCTCATTTGTATTTTTGCATATCCTTTCCATTGTTCTATGGCAATTGACATGGTACCACATATTCTCATGCACCTCTCAGTTCCAGTTTATCACATGGACCCTGACTGGAAGGCTTGAAGTGACCTAGTGTCCATTAGTGTCACCTTGGTAATCTCTAATTGTCCTTCAACTTTCATCTTTAATATTTCTTCCTCCAAGAAGCCTTACCAAAACCTCAGAGCAGGGTTAGCATTCTTCCTAAGGTTTCCATAGTTTCAGTCAATTATACTTATTTGCTTACTTGGCTGCTTCTCCTGATTAACTTTTGCTTCATTGAGGCAGGGCATTAGGACTTCATAATGCAAATCAAAACCACACTACAATACCGCCTTACTCCCACAAGAATGGCCATAATACAAAAATCAAAAAATAATTGATGTTGGTGTGGATTCGGTAAAAAGTGAACACTTCTACACTGCTGGTGGGAATGTAAACTAGTACAACCACTATGGACAACAGTGTGGATATTTCTCAAAGAGCTAAAAGTAGAATTACCATTTGATCCAGCATTCCAACTACTGGGTATCTACACAGAGGAAAAGAAGTCATTATTCAAAAAAGATACTTGCACACATGTTTATAGCAGCACAAATTCACAATTGCAAAAATGTGGAACAAACTCAGATGCCCATCAATCAACAGCTGGATAAAGAAAGTGTGGTATATATATATGATGGAATACTACTTAGCCATAAGCAGGAAAGAATTAATGGCATTTGCAGCAACCTGGATGAGATTGGAGACTATTATTCTAAAGTGAAGTAACTTAGGAATGAAAAACCAAACATCGTACGTTCTCACTTGTAACTGCCATTTAAGCTATGAGTATGCAGAGGCATAAGAATGATGCAATGGGCTGGGTGCAGTGGCTCACGCCTGTAATTACAGCACTTTGGGAGACTGAGGCAGGTGGATCATGAAGTCAAAATATTGAGACCATTCTGGTCAACACGGTAAAACCCCATCTCTACAAAAATATGAAAATTAGCTGGATGTGGTGGTGCATGCCTGTAGTCCCAGCTGCTCAGGAGACTGAGGCAGGAAAATTGCTTGTACCCAGGAGGCAGAGGTTGCAGTGAGCCTAGGTGGCACCATTCACTCCAGCCTGGCAACAGAGCGAGACTCTGACTCAGAAAAACAAACAAACAAAAAAGAATGTCACAATGGGCCAGGCCCAGTGGCTCACGCCTGTAATCCCAGAACTTTGGGAGACTAAGGTGGGTGGATCATGAGGTCAGGAGATCAAGATCATCCTGGCCAATGTGAGGAAATCCCGTCTCAACAAAAAATACAAAAATTAATTGGGTGTGGTGGCACATGCCTGTTGTCGCAGCTACTGAGGCAGGAAAATTGCTTGAACCTGGGAGGCAGAGGCTTCAGTGAGCCAAGATCCTGCCACTGCACTCCAGCCTGGGTGACAGAGTGAGACTCTGTCTCAAAAAAAAAAAAAAAAAAAAAAAAAAAAAAGAATGACACAATGGACTTTGGGGGAACAGGGGGAAAGGGTGGGGAAGGGGTGAGAGGTAAAAGACTACAAATTGGGTTCAGTGTATACTGTTTGGGTGATGGGTGCACCAAAATCTCATAAATCACTACTGAGAAGAACTTACTCATGTAACCAAATACCACCTGTTCCCCTAAAACCCACAGAAATAAAAAATAAAATAATAAAATAAAATTAGGACCCAAAAAAGGGGAAAAGTCACATTCAATGATCATGCCTTACTGCTTGCTAAATTTCTCAGTTAAACACACTGAACAGATTTCTTTAATGGAGGCATGATGGTAGAACAGAAGCAGCAACAGAAGCAGCATGGATTTTGGTTTCCCACAGCCCCAGATTCAACTCTACCCTCACCTTTACCAGTGGACAAGTTGATCAAACCAACCGAGGTCTATTTTTGCCATTTATC
This sequence comes from Ateles fusciceps, assembly GCA_036589455.1. Taxonomy (NCBI): domain Eukaryota; kingdom Metazoa; phylum Chordata; class Mammalia; order Primates; family Atelidae; genus Ateles; species Ateles fusciceps. The sequence goes on from JAZHEH010000222.1 coordinate 12,198,500, forward strand.
AAGTGGGAATATAAAAATCTACTGCACAGGAATGTTGTGAGGATGAGAGTTAAAACATGGTTCATCTCTAAGCATCAAAGAATGACCAAAGATAGTCATGGTTCTCTTTACTCCTGAGATATTTCAATTACATGCAGTGATTGTATTCAATCTCTATCCTTAGAGATGCTGTATTATCTGCAAAGCTCAGCTCCTTATAAAGACAAGTGTGTATAAAGCTAATATGAAGCATATGATGTTAAGAAGTTATTCGCCAAATAATTCAGGATGTGTAACTCTGCATGCATATGAGCTTAAATGATGATAAGGACCCAGACAATCTTGATTTGGCCAGCAGGTGAAAGCAAGTATCAGCCCTGTAGTTTTCAAATGTTGGATATTAACTGAGAGGTAACAGGTATTTCTGGTTTGAGTGGACATTTTCTTGCAGCAAACACTAGATGATTTCATACAAGGTTTATAGCACTTTTAATGGGTTGAGGGCATCTCTTGTGAAGGGTTACAAGGCAAGAATAAAATCAGAATTGGAAGCCAATCAAGCAATTTGTTGAGAAGAAATGGCTTGTTTCCACCACCGCCTTTCTTTAAATGTCGTTGAAATAGAGGACATGCTCTGCCCTTTGAGGGCAAAGCACTTCATTAGACTTGCTTCCAGAGAGATTGTCACCTATTTTCATTCTTTTTAGGGAAAGCTGGACTATTCTGAAGTTAAATCTCATTTGTGTTTTTCTCTGAGGCTGAGATACCAGCAGTTTGCCTTAGACCAAAAGAAAGCTGTGAGGTGATGCTTTGGGGAAAGACACTGAGGTTAAGTTATAACCAGGATGTGTTTTACCTTCTTCTCCAGTCTAAGTTTCATAAATGGTATCAAAGTCATATATGTATATAGTCATAATACATTATATATATAAACATTTTATGTATATAATATATAGTCATAAAATATAGAGTCATAAAATATATAGTCATTATATAATTTCCTAGAGCAATGTGTGATATATATGTGTGATATATATAGATCATATATATGTGATATATATAATTCTCTCTATATATAACTATATTCTATGTATGACCTCTCTATATATTATATATAAAATTTTATATATATAGAATTTTGAAAAAAATAATATATATCTCACACATTGCTCTAGTAAAATAATTTAAAATCTGGAGTATTCTTTCTTGGCACTACTTGACCATAAGCTTTGGGGTACACTGACTAAACCCAGTTATGAATTAATTTAGCCAACAATGTGCCTTCCTAAATTTTAAAAAGAAAGTCAGCTTTCAAGTTAAGAGAAGACAAAATTCTAGTTTCTCAACTGTCAGAAATAGAAAGTAATAGCAATACACTAAAAATCACTTCTGAATCATAAATCTGCTCATATATCTGTTGAGCAAAACCAGAGATGACACATAGGAACTGGTAGGAGTTTTCAGTTTCTTCCTAAGAACAATCAAGTGTGGCACCTGACAGAAATCCTGCTATGAAATTAGAAAATTGCTATAAAACATTCACTGGGCATGAGGGGTGTGCAAGTATGTGTGGAAGACAATCTAAAACCTAAAACTCTTTGTTTCATTCTCAATTCAAAATACAGATTGGCAAACTATGTATCTATATAGTCCAAAACTAAAGACCCAAATCTGCTAATTTCTCACTTTATAGGAATAGCAAACCTTCTTGCTATACATTCCACATAGGGGGATCATCTAGTCCTGATTTGCCCAGTATTGTCTAGATTTTAAATTGGAAAGTCCCATGTCCAGGGGGAGATACTCTCAGTCCCAGGTGAAAACCAGGATCATTTATTATCCTACTTCTAGGACAAGTTTGGTCTCAAACGGTTCTTTTTCCCAGTAAGTAGCCTTAAAATATTAGAGTGTCCTAATTTTACTGATTCCTAGTTTCAGAATCAATACTATATTTCACTGATTCCTAATTTCAGAATCAGTAAAATGTAGTGCCCCACAGTACAGATACAATATTCACCTTACACTTGGTAGGTTCCCAGGATCATTGCACTGGAGAAGGTCACAAGCATTCTCTAATTTCTTAAATTTGTAGGCAAATAATTATTTATAAATCAAATCCAATGTGAGGTGTTCTAAGAATATTTTCTTGCTCAAAGAATCCTATGGTATTACCCTTTAAAAAAAGTAGTTGTTGTATTTTGTTTTGAAAAACTGAATTCCTACTCTGGTCTTGTCTTAGTTGGCAGTGCTCTACATTGGAGGACATGCTTTAGAATAAAATTGGTTGAAATCAGTGCTTCTCCTCAACCAACAGGGAATGTTGGTTATCCTTGATCTACAAGAGCATGCTGGTTCTGAGATGCCTGGAAGACTGTGTCCCAAACTCCCAAAGGGGTGATGGCCAATAGCCAAAGAATGAGTAATATTGGGGTATGCTAGCCTCCTAGGGGACCATGCATATTTGGATGAAAATTTATGTTCTTAAGGTCCCCTGCAGGATATGGCTAATGTTTGATTTATCCTACTTTCTTCCTCTGTCTTATCCAATTTTCCTTACTCTGTTAGTGGTTTCTCCTGAGAGCACTTTCTCAATAAGTCACTTGCACAAGATTCCACATCTTAGGCTGCACTTCTAGAGAAACTGACCTCTGCTACAGCTGATGATATGTGAATCCATAATTTACTAAAATTTTATTCAGAACTGGCAAATTTGCTGTTATTTGTCCATTCATGGTAATAATTATAATATCGTCAAGATAATGTGGAAACTTACTATAAGATCATAGAGAAGGAGGATGATGGAAGGTAGCATATTGACTGCCTACCAGATTATATATCATCTCAGTTAGTGTATTAGTCTGTTCTCATGCTGCTAATAAAGACATACCTGAGATTGGATTATTTATAAAGGAAAGAGGTTTAATGGGCTCACAGTTTCACTAAATGTGAGAAATGGCTGGGGAAGCCTCACAATCATGGCGGAAAATGAGGAAAGAGCAAAGGGACATCTTACATGGCGGCAGGCAACAGAGAGCATGTGCAGGGGAACTCCCCCTCTATAAAACCATCAGATCTCATGAGATTTATTCACTATCACACAAACAACATGGGAAAACCCATCTTTCATAAAGATAATTTCATTTATTGTCTTTATTTTTGAAATGTTTTGTTGGCAAATCTTGTTGACAAAATATGGATAATTGCAATCTTTGGCTGGATGTGTTTTTTGTGTAAAATGATGCTATGATTTTATTTCTAAAAATAGTGCGATGAAATGTGTAATGCATTGAATAAATGTGTAATGTGTAATGCAAACTTAGTAGAGGTTCAAAATTAGGTGAACAGTTTGTCACATTTAAAAATCTTCATTATTTCTTTAAAATTAAATCTATTGCAATTGTTGAAATTGTCTTCTAAAATATTTGGCAGTGACTACACTCATGACATATATTGATTCAGAAAAATGTTTATTTTTCCCTTTCTTATTCAGAAGAATTTTAAACACAAATGCTGTCATTCCTTGATTAAAATCTTTTTTGGGCTATAAATCATAACTAGACTACTTGAGTGAATCTAGTTTTAGGTAATTAGATGTTAGTACCAGTCTGTTTTCCATTGCAGAATATTTATTTAAAAATGGCATAAGATAGGCTGGGCGCGGTGGCTCATGCCTGTAATCCCAGCACTTTGGGAGGCCGAGGCGGGCGGATCACGAGGTCAAGAGATCGAGACCGTCCTGGTCAACATGGTGAAACCCCGTCTCTACTAAAAATACAAAAAAATTAGCTGGGCGTGGTGGCGCGCGCCTGTAGTCCCAGCTACTCGGGAGGCTGAGGCAGGAGAATGCTTGAACCCGGGCAGCGGAGGTTGCAGTGAGCCGAGGTCGCGCCACTGCACTCCAGCCTGGCACCTGGTGACTGAGTGAGACTCTGTCTCAAAAAAAAAAAAAAAAAAAAAAATGGCATAAGATGGCTGGGTACGGTGGCTCATGCCTGTAAGCCCAGCACTTTGGGAGGCCTAGGTGGGTGAATCACGTGGTCAGGAAATCGAGACCATCCTGGCTAATAGGGTGAAACCCTGTCTTTACTAAAAATAGAAAAAATTAGCTGGCCGTGGTGGCACTCGCCTGTAGTCCCAGCTACCTGGGAGGGTGAGGCAGGAAAATTGCTTGAGCCTGGGAGGCGAAGGTTGCAGTGAGCTGAGATCATGCCACTGCACTCCAGCTTTGGCAACAAAGAGACTCTGTCTCAAAAAAAACAGTATAAGATATTTAGAAGGAAGGAAAAAGGCATTTTTTTAAAAGCCATTTTTTAAAGGCATTGCCTTTACTCTTATTAATCATGCCACTTAAACTTTAAAGCTGTATTTAACATGGAATCAATAAAAGAAAGAAATGAGTAGTAAATCTCTAACATTTATAATCAAAGTTCACATCGAGTTATAGTGTCAAAACCAGAATTTCCAAGGCAAACCTTAGAATCATCTATTTAAGCGAAAGCCAACCGTGAATATTTTCATCTGTTTCTCTGAGTATTCCTTCTTAAGCTGCACATATAGGAAGTCAGTATTCAAGTACTGTTTTCAAGTTGTGATTAGTTTGAAGTTTAAATCACTAGTTTGTAATTTTAATAATGTAGATGACTAAAGCCCACGCTGTGGGCTGAACTTGTTGTTTGGCCTATGGAGGACCAAGCAGGAAAGGTGGGAGGGTAGGGGAGAGGGATTGCCCTCCTTCCCTGCAAGGGCCATTCACTCTCCAGCTCACATCTCTGACTCTCCTGCTGTTCCGGAAATTAGGGAGAAAGAACAGTTTGATCCAGGCCTTTCTTCTTCCCTTCTCACTACTTCCTGTTCCTCAGGGTGAGTTCATAGCGGGTCTATGTTTCTCTGTTAGATCCTTACATACTCTAACATGTCAAGGGTATGAGGCCATGCTTATTTGGCTTAAGTCAATTGATATGTCTATTAATATCTTTCGTATTGTGGATTGTTGTGAAGCTTTACTTGTGAATAATGCAATGTAAAGCATTAATATACCTCACATCATTGGTTATATTGAATTATACAGTGGCTAAAGGATGGGTAACATAATTTAACTTTATCTTAATGTCTAAAATGCAATATTCCTCAAACTTGCATAAGAATCATCTAAGTCTCTGGGAATTGAGAAGTAATTTGTTTTCAGAGGTCTCCTCAGGTGATTTGGTGCACACTTAATTGCGAGACTTTCTGGCCCACAGAATTTTTCTGGATCCTCAGTACATCATAGAAGGCCCTTGATTATCTGACCTCTGCTGATACCATTTAACCTCTTACCATACTTCATTCAGCAGCCAACCAGTCCCCAAGAGTGGTGTGTTCTTCCCAACCATACTGCCTGCCACTCTCCAATTCACACTCCAAAGCTGAGGCCAACCCTCATGTCCTCCAGGAAGGTTTTAAAATAAATACTGAGGCTAAAGAACTCTATTGCCCTGACAACCACTCCCCCTATACCTGCTATAATGTGGCCAAATGTATGCAAATATGTAATGCATATATTTGCTTACATGTCTTTCTTCATGTTGAACTCTGCTCCCTTGAAGTTAGGGACCATGTCTCTCTTGTCTTACGAGTGCAGTTACTGCCAGCACTTCCAGCACGTGGTATATCTTGCTCAATATTGATTGCCAAGTGAATGTTTCAGAGTCATCCTAGTAAATGGTATGTATGACTATTTGTCCTTTAATTACATTGTTCTACTCCTAAAGAGTGAATATGAGCCAAGTTGTATACTAAATTGTGTCTCCCCTCCCCCCCTCAAATTTGTATGCTGAAGTCCTAACCCCCAGCACCTTAGAATGTGACTATATTTAGAGATAGGGCCTTTACAGAGCTAATTAGTATCACATGAGGTCATAAAAGTCGGGTCCTAATCCAATCTCTTAGTCCATTTGTATTGTTGTAACAGAATACCATAGACTAATTTATTTTAAAAAAAGAAATTTGTTTATCATAGTTGTGGAGGCTGGGAAGTCCAACATGAAGGTGCCAGCATCGGGTGAGGGCCTTTTTACTAAGTCATCTCATGGTGGAAGGTGGAAAGGCAAGAGAGCATCAGAGAATGCATGCACAAGAGAGAGGGGGCACCAAACTCATTCCTTTATCAAGAATGGATAACAGCAGTAATCCATTCATGAGAGCCTTTAATCACCTGCTATAGGTCCCACCAATTAACACTGTTGTATAAGAGATTAAGTTTCTAACACGTGAACTCTGGGGCACACATTCAAACCGTAACATCCGGTATGAATGGTGTCTGTATAAGAGAAGGAATTTCCAGAGATGCACACGTGAAGAAAGACCAGGTGAGGACACAGCAAGAAGGTGGCCATCTCAAGTCAAGGAGGAGAGGTCTCAGCATCACTTCTCCTTTTATTTGTATTTCAAATAGAATTTGTATTCACAGGGCACCATTTGACAATCTCTCTCTAGTTTTTGCTAATTGATTTGCATACTCCAGTCCTAATTTTATTGGTTGATATTAATGTTTAGCATCATCGGTTTTTGTATGTGTTGATGAGCACACTATTTCTAGCCTGGGAATTGTGAAGAACAATCAATTATACTAAATGAATAATCCAGCACGTTTTCAATATGAACCTTTGGCAAGGAATCTTCTTTTTTGCCTGGGAGGCCTGAAGAATGGGTTCTATTAGGAATGCAGTATTTGAAAGCAAATGTTGCATGTTGAAATGGTGATCAAATCACATTTTAGGAGTTTTGCAGCTATAAGAGGGCCTATTCCAACACTTATTACACAAATTCAAAGGGTAAAAATTTGAGTTACGTGATGAAAATATTTTAAGACAGGAAAATATGGTTTACATAAACCCTCTGGGTTCTTGCAGGAGACTGCTTGTTACCTCTGTAGCATAATTTATCAGGTCTTGTATTATGGTAACTATGCTGACTATTATCTTAACTATTTGTATGGCAAATATTTATTATGTACTTATACATAATAACTATGTAGTATGTTAGTTATTCATGTTAGCACTCTCTTTCCCAAGTGGTTAACTTTTTGATGGCGGAAACTATTTTACTTATGTTTGAATTCCATTACTAGTATTTGGTAGATATCCAAAATGTTACTGAAGGCATAATTGAATAAGGTAGCACTTCCAAAAGTTATACACATTTAAGGCATGAGAGAAAAGTAGAGGGAAGGTACCAAGACCTAGGGAATCAGAATCTGCTTCCTGCTGGCCATGATATTGAGGAAGGGCTATGGGATTACGACGAGAGAGAAACAGATCCCTGTGTCCCACACCATCATGCCATTCCCTTGTTTCTTTTCCTTTCCATGGAAGATTTGGGTTGGCACACATGGCCTTGAGCAGATCACATGACTGCACCTCTTTGACCTGCTTAAGGCCACAGTGCTCATGGTGGTCGAATTGAAGAGGCAGTCACATTCAATTCCCGTGTATTCCAGAATCAGTTCTTATACCTCAGTTCAACTCTGATGACATTTTTGTTGGAATTGTGAAGGCTTTCCAAGTTTAGGAATTCCCTATTGGCCTGAGAATGTGCAGGAGAGGAATGACACCTTTAAACATTAATTAATAACTCATTAATTAAGGTGATCATTCATTTGGTTAACAAACTTTCCTTTTGTTAACACTTTAATATAGAATTTCTGAGAGTAAGATCAAGAGGCCAAGGTACCCTTGGGGAAGAAAGTATAGAGAAAAGAGAACAAAGAAGGCATTTTATGGATTTCAAAAATTTGTTTACACTTAGTCCTGATTTTTTAATAGAAGACTTAGATGCAATTCATCATGACATTATTTCATTTGTTTTTAATTAAAGAGGCTCACCCAGTATCTATTGTATAAACATAGCCCTCATGGAATAACTGTACAATTACTGTCTCATGCAGGTCCCCAGAGTATGATATAATGACAAATATCTGAAATTCACCCTTCATCTAAGCAACGTAATCCGTGTCCAGTCACCCACAATTTTAAGTCAGTTCTCAGAAAAGCTATTTAAAAACAAATCTGAAGTATACATAATAATGGTGATGAAAATAAACATTAAGCAAAGGAAGAAATGATAAACATAACCTTTAGACCACATAACTTCCTAGGATGTCAGCTATTTCAGGAACTGAAATGATGCATTTATCATATTCTCATCTGTTCAATATATAATTATTTTAACTATTATGTGTGATGTTTATAACCCATTATCTTGCAATAACAGCTTGCATGGATCACTGTATAATTTAAAAATATAATAGCTTTTCTTGCCAATATTTGATTTCCAACTCTAAATCTGCTGACTTTAACTATGTCTATGCCATGCACTCTGGGTAAACTGTTTTTTATTTCCTAAGGATTTATCTTAGACTATGCACCTGGGTTTTCTTTTATCGAAAACGGGTTTTGTTTGGCTCTGGTTCAAGTGGTGACTTGTTTTCTGAAATGGAATAAATTGGCTTCTGTACATGCAAATCAACTAAATGGACAGGATCACAAACCTGAGACATTCATATAGGTGAACTGGTTAGGAATAGGGCTCTTGTCTAATTATCTAAATAATGTGGTCAATGAAACTCAAAAATCAGATTAGTCAGCCTCAAATTACTCAAATTACTTTGATCATATTAATCATATAATTGTCTTTGTTGCCCAGATGCTTATCATAATAGGTAAACAATATGTTATTTATGGATGGTTTACAAAGATAAACAATGGATTCCACATGGGTTGAATTCATGTCTTGCTCTAGTTAGTCTGGTTGAGTGAAATATTATATTTAAAGAAATATTTATTTATTTAGTCACCAAGATTTATTGAGTCCCCTACTATATACAGGAAGAAAGCTAGGTATTGGGTTAATAAAATGAATTTAACAGCTCTTGTTTCCAAGAAATGCAATGCATACTGGAGAGGTAGATACATAGAAATGTATTTATAGTACAATGATAAAAATGCAATGGTGAAGATATACAGAGCATAGTTTTACAGCATAGTTTTGAAGAAATGAGGAAAGGAGAAGTGTGTGTGTGTGTGTTTGTGTGTGTGTGTGTGTTTGTGTGTGTACATGCGCTGTTTACAAAAGCTTTCTGGAAAAAGTGATGCCTGAGCTGAGCTGGTGGGTTTAGTCCAACATAGAAGAGGGAGTGGCAAAAAGGGCATTCTCAGCAGAGGAGAAAAGGTGGACAGCAGCCTAAGTAGACACTGAGGAAAGGCACAATGTCTCATCCTGTGGATTTGGAGAAAGCAAATGAGCATGAAAAATGTTTGCTAAATTGGTTTTGGGAATTGAAGTTGTTCACACCTGCTATGTTCAATTTTCTCACATAAGTTGGAAGTAAGTCGAGAATGAAGATAGTAAAGGTTGAATTGTGGCCCAGTGAAATAATAAATTGCTGGAAGAGATAAGTAGACACAAGTAAAAGGATTGAGAGGCGGCCCTAGGAGCCTAGTTACTGCTGGAAACCATGGATTTGCCATGAGGTTGAACTGCAAGGATGTAGAATTTTTTGAGATTCATCCTTGTTACCTGGGCATTGGGAAAGAGAAGGCACACTATAGTACTGACACAACATTAGACTTTTCTTATGTGGGTGTAGCAGAAAATGAGGTGAAAATGAATTATGAGTATTCTTAAAAGAGTAATATTCTAGATGGTTTTGGAAAGAAAGAGAAGCCAATAGGAGGTAGATAGATAAATAAAATAGACGAAACATAAAGTCAGGGATCTATCTCCATGAAGCAACAGAAAAATACAGTGTGGAAAAATCTGACACTATCTAGTTGTGGTAGGAAGATTTCTGAGATGAACCTCTGTGATCTATGCCCTTTATAATTCCTTCCCCTTGAGTGTGAATGGGACCTCAGGATATGGTGGATGTCATTCTATTGATTATGGCAAAGGGAAAGGAATGTTTTGTAGATGCAATTAAGTATCTGTAATCAATTGACTTTGACTTAATAAAAAGTAAGATTATCTTGAGGAGGGCTGAGCTAATCAAGAGTTCTTTCATAAAAAGGGATTTAGAAAAGAGAGACTTTCTCTCTACTGGTCTTAAGGAAACAAGCTGCCAATAACGTCTGCAAAAAGTGAATTCTTCCAACGACTATGTGAGCTTGGAAGAGGACCTTGAATCTAGAATGAGATCACAGCAGCCCCAGGCAACAGCTTCCTCAGCTTTGTGAGACCCTGAGCAGAGAACACAGCAAGGGCTTGTCCAGACCGCTCATCTACAGATACTGAGATAATAAATGGTTGTCGTTTTAACCTCCCTAATTTGTGTGCATATGTGTGTTTTTTGTTTTATTTTTATTTTTATGTTTTTTGAGATAGGCTCTCTAGCTCTGTCTCTGTTGCCTAGCCTGGAGTGCAGTGGCAAGATCATGACTCACTACAACCTCTGTCTCCTGGGTTCAAGTGATCCTCCCACCCTCTCGAGTAGCTTGGACCACAGGCATGCACTACTATGCCTGGCTAATTTTTTTTTTTTTTTTTGGATTTTTTGTAGAGAGGGAGTTTCATCACATTTCTCAGGTTGGTCTGGAACTTCTGAACTCAAGTGATCCAACCACTTCAGTCTCTCAAAGTGCTGGGATTCACAGGCCTGAGCTACTGCATCTAGCCAGTTTGTGGTAAATTTTTACACAGCTATAGGAAACCATGATGCTGGTAGAGCTGAACATGTATACGAGCAGTAGTTCTAAGTGTATAGTCTCAAGCTGGGTTGTTGCAGATTGAATAATTGTGTACCTCTGAATATATATGTCCAAATCATAACCCCCAATGTGATGGTACTAGCAGGTGAAGTCTTTAGATGAAAATTAGGTTTAGATGAGGCCATGAGGTAGAGTCCCATGATGGGATTAGTGTCTTTCTAAGAAGAGGAAGACGCAGTGCTCCTTCTCTTTATCAGGCGAAGAGACAACGAGAAGATAACCATCTAGAAGCCAAGAAGAGGATCCTCACCAGAACTTGACCATGATGGCATTTTGATCATGGACTTTTTAGCCTCCGGAACTATGAGAAATAAGTGCCTGTTGTTTAAGCCACTCAGTCTATTGTATTTTGTGATAGCAGCCCAAGCTAAGACAGCTTTTCATTATGGTAGCTGCAGGTGGCTGTTGAGCACTTGAAATCTGGCCAGTTAGAATTGAGATGTGCCGTAAGCATAAAAGACACTGGATTTAAAAGACTTATGAAAAAACTATAATTGCTCATTAATAATTTGTATATTCATGACTTTATGAAATGCTAATATTTTTTATATACTGGGTTAAATAAAATATATTATTAAAATTAATTCCACCTGTCTTTTAATATGGCTACTAAAAACTCTAATATATATGCGACTCACATTATGTTTTTATTGGACAATGCAACAGTGCTTCTCTAGAACAAATCTTGCATTTGTACATGAGAGACTTTTATTTAAATGTTCATCACAGTGTTGTTTGAACTTGCAAAGAAAAAAAAATGAGGCAGCCAAAATGTCCATGGAGAGGGGGATTGGATAGGTACACTGATGTGTATTATTCAATGCATAAGTTTTTCCCTCTACTTGGATCTTTTATTCTCTTAATATGTGAATGCTTTTCTCCCTATTTTCTTTCAAGAATTTATTCAAGTTTCATGTTACCTGTAAGAAGTTTCATAATATAGCAATGCTGTCTTAAGGACATTGTATAGTACACCCTTCCCCTCTTCTGAGCTTTGTTTTTTCAATGGTCTTTGTCTGATTTCCCTGACTAGAGTATCAGTTTCATGAGAGTCAGGACTTTGCTTTGCTCATGATTGCGTTCTTGGTGTCTAAACGAGTGTCTGTCACATACTAGGTATTCAGTAAATATTTTTGGAATAGATTAATTATAGAACACTAGATTTCAGTGAAAAATGAATGAACTGGATAAATAATAAATATTACCAACTTAGATATAATTCAAAACTTGGAATAATTTGAAAAGCAAATTGTTAAAGAAATAGATGTAAACACAAATACACATGCACACACACACAGTCTCACAAAACATATATATCCTCACCTCTCTCCTTCAACATGTATGTATATGTGTAAAATGATATTTATGTAAGTAAATTAAACATGTGTGCACCTGTACACACATACACACACATGCATGTATCACAGACTGTTATAGAAAGGAAATTCTTTAATCAATGTGGGGTAGAACCAGGACATTAGTAATTGAATGGGAAAACAAGGGTAACTGACATGAGTCAGTGATACTATCTTATCAGTGTTATTTAGAATCATATAAACTAAGAAGAGTTTGGCAGAATCCTTCATCCTAGGCCAACACCCCCTTTCAACATTTCCTGTTAGAGATTGTTCCACCTAGCCACTGACTGAATATTTCAAGAACAGGTGTCTTAGTGCTTTAGTTATTGCTGTGGTTCAAAGGCTTTTGTCTCCTTGAAATTTCATGTAGAAACTTAATCTTCAGTGCCACAGTATTAAGAGGTGAGGCCTTTAGGAAAGGATGAAGTCACGAATCTAGAGCCCTGATGAACGGGGTTAGGAACCTTATAAAAGGGCTGGCGGGAATTAGCTAGGCCCTTTTTGCCATTGTGCTTTTCTACCGTGTGGAAACATAGCAAGATGGCCCTCGCCAGAGACTGAATGCTGGTACCTTTACCTGGAACTTCACAGCCTCCAAAACTGTAAGAAATAAATTTCTGCTATTGTAAACTGTGCTGCAATGAACATTCGTGTGCATGTGTCCTTATAGTAGAACGATTTATAGTCTTTTGGATATATACCCAGTAATGCCATGTGTGTACCTATGTAACAATCTTCCATGTTCTTCACATGTACCCCCCAAACCTAAAATGCAATTAAAAAAAAAAAAAGAAATAAATAAATTTCTGCTCTTTATAAATTATTCAGTCTCAGGTGCTGTGCTATTATAAAACAAACTAAGATGGTTATATATAAGACATTATATATAATTGGTAAAAAATGTAAACTATGAACCTTTAGAAACAAATATCTTTTATCCATCCAGAGTTGTACAAGGAATTGAGGGAAGGACCTGAAAATCCACTCCTCTTAGGTCTAAATATCCTAAATGTGAGTGGGTCCTGGGACATATGGCTTTCTTGTACACAGTGGAGACTAGCTAGGGATGCTGAAGAATGAGGAGTCAGAATGCAGGTAACTTTCAAGAGGTGCAGAATGAGAACTATAAATGGAAGTTTTTCCACAGAGTAGAAATTTGATTGAGGTTGCTGCCAGGAGAAATGTCATCTAATTAACCTAGAAACAACTTTTCCTGGCAATCAAGATCAAATGGCACTCGGTAACAAAAAGAGTTATTCAGTGGAGACATAGTAGGATAAAAACATGTCAGAGCTTAGGTTTTTCCAGGGACTTTTTTCTTCAATACTGTAATTTTTTACCCAGATCCCATACAAAACCAACCGACCAATCAACCAACCAACCAAAACCCCACTCCATAGTGAGCTACTAAGTAAAAATCCAGATGAATATTAAGCACATATAGGTGCCTAAGTGAAGAATTTTATCTTTTACTCTTTGATTTTTAAAAGCTTGAATTCATTTATTAGGTTTATATATTCAAATATATAATCTTCATTTCATCAAAATAGAACCAATAAATTCCATTTCTTTAAGTAAAGCAGTGACAGAAAACTGTCCATATTTTCTGTATCTCTCAGTGACATCCCTTAAGCATTGACATTTAGAAATAATTTTTCATTCTTATGTAGTAAATTTATTTTGGAGCAGATCAATTAGGAGCTATTTATATGGTTTAAAATTTAGTATTAGCTTAGTAAAATTTATTAAGATTTTGCTAGAATTTAACTTTCTAGCTTAATTCAGTTCAACGAACATCTTTTAAATGCCAGCCATGTACAGGCACAGTGCCCTGAGGACACAAAGATAAATTGACTTTCTGTCCCAGGGAAAGATCTTGCAGTACCCGAGTGAAGCATGTTAAGTGTTAACATAAAGATATGCCAGAGCTATGGAGTTGTAAGGAGGACCCATCCTCCAGTAGAGGTTCAGAAAAGGCTTGCTAGAGAAAATAAATTCTAAGTAAAAGTTGGTCTAAGTAAAAAATGGGAGGTAGGGCTTTGCAGGCAGGCTGAAGAGTATATGACAAAAAGGGTGCTATTAGGTAGGTTTAGTGGGGGAACAAAAAGCCACTCTCTCTCCACTCTGTATGGAACTGGATGGTGGACACAGGAAGCTATGAGCAGGCTTGTTTGTAAATGGTAGAATACCTACTGTGCATTTATGTATATCGTTTTGCTTATATGTGAACCATAGTTACAAAAGGGCTGAGATTAAAGATACAGATGCCATCTAACTAGGGTTAGAGGCTATTTTAATAGTCCAGGTGAAAAATGATGAGGGCAGTAGGCAAAGAAGGTTGAGAAAAATATCTCGGACCGACAGTTGACAGGACTTAGCTAATCAGATGAGTGTGCTGATGGGATGAGGTCTTGGGCAACCTGTAGCGCTATGGTTTGAGTGGCAGGCTCCATCTTACTGTAATGCTTCCACTCAGGTAGTAGAAAATGGGTATCAAGATACTAGAGTGGGAGACAGACACCCCTACCATGTTCCCAGTACATAAGTACCGAGGAGGTGCCCTCCAGAGATGGTTCTAGATCTTGTGGGCCCAACTATGACATCAAGCATATATGAAAGAGGTCACATGAGTGGAAGAGGTGGTTGCTGAAGAGGTATTTCTGGTGACAGCTGTTGTCTCTCTGTGTGTCCACACTGCCCTGTCTTGTCTTTGGGATGCAGCTTTCTAACACCACTCCCGATGAGCAGAGCTTCCAGGTAGTCTCTCGAGAGAAGTCTGAAATAGATTCACTGCAGCTGAAGACGCAGAAGACTAATGGCTGATCTAAATGTGAGAAAGTCAAAGTGGACTACGGACTGTGGTGTGACACCCAAGTGACAAAAGAGCACTGACAAGAGTTGGCCAATTGATTTTCTGACTGACAGGGAGAAGTTGGTTGCATTGGGATTAGAGACAACCCCAGAATTTCCAGGAAAGGAATAAATGAGTGTTTCCTGTACACCAGGTTTAAATCCAGCATGCTTTGTGGGAATGTCCTGGGTTATAGTCAATGGGACTGTCTAAATGGGTCAGGAGACTTCAGCAGTGAGAGCATGAGGTATACTGCTGGGTGTCAAGAGGCTGAGGAACAGTGCAAGCTTCCACTGAAATAGGAATCCATCACCCAGTGAATCAAAGGAACTTCAGGAGAGATGGTCCAACAGGAACTCACAGAATCAAAAGGAAATGCTTCCAGAAAAAGAATTAACTTCAGATATCTCCCAGATCTACCAGGGACACCATATTAAACTGCCTTCTAAGCCCAGAAAGCACAGAGCAGCCCAGCCAAGTGAGATCTGTACTATTATTTATGTTTGAGCCTAATAGAAGGTACAACTGCCCAGGGAGTGGGGGAGGACGTAAGCAGGGAAAGGAGAAAGAGGAGAAGGCACTCATCCCCCCCTCTCCATGTCACCAGTCTTCCAGAAGGATCAAGCTCAGAGAGGGGAGGTATTTGATGTTAAATCAACTTGGACTTTTGATTAATATCTTAGACTAGATATTCTATATTCTAATCATGAAGTTGAGGCTGTGCTTTAATATAAGGAAGCTCTAAGACTGTCATTACCTTAAGTCAACAAAAAAGTCATGAAATTTGCCCAGATTATTCCACTGAATAATTTTAAGCAGAAAGGGAGATTAGAATAGAATTGGCTTTGCTGTCTCAGTAGTTGTGTTTGTTTGATATACCAGTTGCACTGTCATTAACTGACAGTGGAGCTCCTTTAGTAATAATAGATTTAACAGACAAAAAAATAATATATCCTGATGGAGAATTTCTTGATATGGAAGTGGCAGCAGAACCACCAAGTGGAAACTTCCAGCAGGGGAGGTGACTGGTTGAATTTAAATTTAAGGGAAAAGTTGGGGTCATATTCAAAAGAAACACTTGCATATTTCTCTTGAACAAATCCCTTTCCCTTTCAGCTGTTTATGAATGCTGATCCCTTCTAAACCAAGATGTCTGAAATTTCTTCCTCAATAATCTTTGTTGGGTTATCTGTTTCAATCATACCTATACATAGCTGCCAAAGATAAACAATCTGAAACTTCATTTTTACTCTGCCTCAAAAATAGTGACTTTCTATCAACTATCAATCAAATGTGAATTTTAGCAGCCAACTTCCAATTGTCCTTCCATATTTACTTCAACATATTGCTTACCACTTCCACACAG
Organism: Ateles fusciceps; assembly: GCA_036589455.1. Lineage (NCBI taxonomy): Eukaryota > Metazoa > Chordata > Mammalia > Primates > Atelidae > Ateles > Ateles fusciceps. The sequence continues at coordinate 12,214,796 of JAZHEH010000222.1, forward strand.
GATCACTCCATCTGGGCTCAACAGGATTCCTCATGCTTCATTTATACATTTGCCATTCACTATACTGGAATGCCCTTTCAACCAAATTCTACTCTAAAACTCAATCCAGGCGACGTGAATGTGGGTTTTCGGGAAGCCAGGGTGTCTCCAGGGTGTCTTTAAGGCCCCTGAGATTATAGACAGATGTGTTTTCATTTTGGGGGACAATGGATCTAAGTTTAAATCAGTTTTACTAGAAGGACTGTGACTCAGAAAATCATTAAGTACAACTGATGGAACCTAAGATCTCTGATTCCGTACTCTGTACTCTATGTTCTGTACTCTGTTCACTGCTCTTCCCAGCCCCCCTGATTGGAAACCTTCTTAATTCCAGATGCTTCAGTGCTTGCTGCCACCACAGCTGCTCCACTGATTGCTCCACATCCAGCTGGAACCTAATCTGGACATAGCATAATTCTTGGGCTTCTTTAGCCCCTACATTCAGCTACCATTTCCCAGACTCACCAGAGAAGCAGCTTGCTAGGGTATTCTGGTAGCTCATGCTATGGCTCAAATGTTTGTTTACCCCCCAAAATTCATGTGCTGAAATTCTAACCCTCAAGGCAATGGTAGTAGGAGATGGGGCATTTGGGAGGTGAATGGATGGCCTTGGTACCCTTATAAAAGAGGCCCTTGAGACATTCCTTGCCTCTCCGCCACATGAGGACAAAGTGAAAGACAGCTGTCTATGAACTAGGAAGCCAGGCTTCACCAGACAACTGATTCTGCTAGCACCTTGATATTGGACTTTCTAGCCTGCAGAACTGTGACCGGCAAGTTTCTGCTGTTTATTCGACACCTGGTTTATTTATGGTGTCATAAACTGTCTTGGCCTGAATGAACCAAGACACTCAGCCTAATGTCCTTTCACCATTCTTGAACAATCATGCGTGAGGTCTATGATTGACAGTCACTCATTCCCTGGCTTCGTTGCAGTTGGCCTACTGCATGCTGCACGCCTGTCTCTATGGAACTTCCGGTTTTCCACCACTAGATACTGTCTTCTGTTTTGCAAACAACTGCTGTTTCATCCTAGACTCCAATAATAATAATGATGACACCAATAACAGTAATAGCAAACATGCAGTGCTTATAATACATTTGGCAATATACTTAATGCTTCTAGGTGTTGCCTCATTTCTCCCGACCACTACCTTACATGGCAGACATTTTTAACAGAACCTTTCATTTGACGGTAGCTATCTTTCATTAAGCCACCACTGCATGACAAATATTTTGCTAGGCTGTACATATAAAATTGTAATTGCTACAAACATATGGTGTGGGCATTTTATTCCCCCATGTTGTAGAAGGAGGAACTGAGAAACAAGCTAAATGACTTGACTAAGTTCATGCTGACAGCAAAGTGTGATGAAATCTCGGAATCTGTGTTCCCAGTACCAGAGTTAAATAGGTTGGTCTTCCCCTAAAACCATGCCTCACTCTCCTATCAGAATCTATGGCCCTGGTGGACAGGTCTAGTCCAGGCCCTGACTCTGTCCTATCAGATTGTTTCTTGATATGATTTTTTTTTTTTTCAGATGAAGTCCAGCTCTGTCACCCAGGCTGGAGGGAAGTGGCATGATCTCAGCTCACTGCAACCTCCACCTCCTGGGTTCAAGTGATTCTCCTGCCTCAGCCTGCCAAGGAGTTGGGATTACAGGCGTCCGCCACCACACCCAGGTAATTTTTGTTTTTTTTTTTTAGTAGAGACGGGGTTTCACAGTGTTGACCAGGCTGGTCTTGAACTCCTGACCTCATGATTTACCCACTTTGGCCTCCCAAAGTGCTGGAATTACAAGGTTGAGCCACCACACCTGGCCTGGATATGATTTTTATGAACAGACTGTGTCCTAAATGACTGCACGTGCTTATTGATTCTAAGTGTGTGTTCTTCAGTTCCTTTGCTCATTCATTCATTCATTCATTTATCAATTCTTTCACTTGTTTGGCATGTATTTATTGAGTTCTCATTCTATGCCCAGCATTGTGTAAGAGCTAGGGAATTGAGACTAAAAATGCATAGCTTGGAGATAGACATGGAAACACAATGGCATACCTACAGATGTAATGGAAGTATGGAGTCTACATCTGTGAGTCAGGACCCTGCAGATAGGAGCTAGTGCTTGAGACATAAAGCATGACCCAGAGGAGCATGGCATTGCAATCAGAGGCAAAATAATTTGGTAGGAGCATATGGCATATTCAAGGGTGCCACAATAGGTTCAGCAAGTGCTGCAGATAGGGCAGGAGATGAGAGAGCTGGCACAGGGTTGAGGAACGAGATCATCAGACACCCTGTATATCCTGCTGAAGAGTGTATGCTTTATCCTGAGGTATAATAAAAAGCTTTAATGAAGCCTGTCAATCCTCTGCCATGTAGAATTTACATTAATAGGTGGTAGAAACCACCTCTTCTACTTTTTAAGGGGTTATCCCTTAAGGTGTGCAGTTAATATTACTTATGTAATGAATGAGTTCCAATAATGCTTGTTGAGTGGGAATGTATAATGTAATATGCATTTGTTTAGCAAATGCTCAGAAAGCTAACACAATAACATACTCTATCATGTTTCAAATGTTCTTTAACTCTTCCCCCTTTATCCAATCAACCCCAAACACTGAAAGTCAGCTGGAAAGATGTGTCTGAAACGTTTACTGATTCCCAAGAATGTGTGGAGTTATCAGGAATTACCGCACGTGCAACTACCTCTGCTCAGGAAGTTTACCTCCTGTGATGAATTTGATCTTCACCCCATGAATTCAATCTGCTGACTTGCTTCTTTATATTTTATCTGACCCTAGTTTTGGAAGTTCTTTACAAAGTGAGAATTACTTAAAAAAATAAAAAAAAAAAGAACCAGGAGAAATTTTGGGACCAAGTTCCTTATTTCATGTTTCCTAATGAAACCTGATACTTGCAAAGTTTTGTTCAGTTATGCGCTCATCTGAAGAAACGTGCGTGTTCTCCTTTACATGTTTTAGGCTGTCTCAGAATTCCCTCAGTGCCAGTCCCTCCAGCAGGCTGGGGCTTTGCTTCTGGTTCCCCCCCATTCCACCTTCTCTGCAGGTACCTACACCCTGCCAAAGGTAGCATATGACATCCTGACTCAGGAGACAAAAGAGGGTGAGCGCAATGTTGACAAAGGTTTCTGATTCATTCCCCCTCCCTTCCTGTTACCCCTAACTGTGGAAATTAAAAATGGGGAATTTGCTTCTTTGGAGTGAATGAATGTAAAATGCCTTCTTATTCTCAGTGTGGTCCCTCGTCTTGGAGCTCATTATTTCTTTAAACATGCTTACAGGTGGCTTGGTAATTTCACCTTCTTATGCAACTTAAGTACAAGTGATAAGGTGCCTTGGGGGCTCTCGAGTGTTTGATCCCAAGCTTTCATGTCACTTCTGCCTCTCCTTGAACTGCGAGGAGATAAAAGAAAACCAGCTGTTTTCTTGTTAAAGATCAAGGTAATCAGGATGGCGATTCAGGACGCAACCATGATCGCTGTCGGGGGAAAAGGAGGTCGTGTGATGTTTTTCTATTAGGTGCACAGTGTGTCAGATTTATGTAGCTGTTAGAAAAGGTATTTTGTTTCATGCCTATTTGTGATTTCTTTGTTGTTGTTGTTGTCAGTTTAAAATTCCTGGCATCATCTTCAGTAAACTGGGGGGAGGCTGTTCTTAGTGGCGCCTTCCAACGGCGAGAGAATAGTTAGTATTTCAGATGCTTACTAGGTTGCTGAACTATTCTTCACAAGCGTTTGCCTTATTCTTTATCCTGATAGTCATGCTGTGGGGTAGATGATGCTATTCCCATTTTACAGATGAGAAACTGATGACAAGAAGGGTAAGTAACTTGCTGATGTGGTTTGGCTGTGTCCCCACCCAAATCTCATCTTGAATTGTAGCTCTCACAACTCTCATGTGTTGTGGGAGGTACCTGGAGGTAATTGAATCATGGGGGTAGGTCTTCCCATGCTGTTCTCGTGATAGTAAATGCGTCTCATGAAATCTGATGGTTTTATAAAGGGGATTATCTCTGCACAAGTTTTCTCTTGCCTGCCATCATATAGACATGCCTTTCACTTTCTGCCATGATCGTGAGGCCTCTTCAGCCATGTGGAACTGTGAGTGCATTAAATCTCTTTTTCTTTAAAAATTACCCAGTCTCAGGTATGTCTTTATCAGCAGCATGAAAACAGACTAACAGACTTGCCCAGGTTATATTGCTCATCAGTGTTAGTGGAACTAAAATTTAAACCCAAGTAGTCACTGCCAAGACTAGGATGACGTAAGAGAGGTGCTCAGGGTACAAAATTTAAGGAAGAACTCCCTGTTAATCTTATGCAAGTACAGAATTCTCACACGAGAATGAATGTTTTCTTAAATCATTCCCCTCATCCTAGGCTTGCAGGTAACCTAGATTTGGAGCCTAGGTACTTAATCCTTATACATCCTGCCTTCTTGGTCCTCACCTTCATGGAACAGCCTTTAGTGGGGCAGTGCATTGAACAGCCTGAGAGAGGGTGTACAGGCATGGAAGAGACCAGCAGAAACAGAGAGTCCAAAGCAGGTGTCTTTCCTTGCTCTTAGCTGGGCATTCTCATATGCCCTCCATCTTCCTCCCATTGTATTTCCATCCTCCTCCAGTACAGAAAGGAAAAAATATATTCTTCACTTGAGAAGTAAATGTCTATATCTGATAGAGAAATATTAGAATAGCATCTCTGAGCATCTTTAACTTAGGCCTGGCTACTCCAAAGAGCCTGATTCCATATCATCAAGTCCAGACACACCCAGAGATGCTTGGTGGAATGAACAATAATGCAGGGTACATATCTATAAGGAGTCCTGGGGCTTAGAACAGGGTCTCGTGAAGAGGAGTCAAAGTGCCTCAGAGAAAAGAAAAGGTGGAGGATGGTCCAAGATCCCAGGACATCAGCGAAGAAATCTAGCCCTGCAAATACCCTTTACTCTCTAAAATTTTTCAATATGCTTGGTAGGTTTTGAATGGGAATAGATTTTTCTAGTTAGCTGACAAATGACAAAATTGTCACTATATAATGAAGATAAAGTGGTCCTTCCACTAAATCCTATACAGCCTGAGCTTTAGAAGGCCACTGGGATTGTGGACTGATAATGCTGGAACCCTTCCTTAACGGATCTCTGGTAGCCTTCCGTAATGAATCAACCCTCCCCTTGACTCAGTGGACCATGGAAGAAACACCATATACTCTTATGGACATGTGTGGAGAGCCGGCAGGAGCTAGGGCCATGGCTGCATGAAGGAGGGTAATTGTTGGTATCTGGTAGCATCATTAAACTTCTCAGCATCACAATGAAAAATTCCTGGTAGTCCTTCTGGACAAACTTTTGACACTGAAATCTGAGAAGACTGGTGGATGATGGCATCTCCTCCCTTATGGGCAACATGCCAAAGGAACCATGTGGAAAGGACCATACCAAATGGGCAAGCCCAACAGTGCTCAGCTGAAGGGCCCCTGAGCTGTGAGGGAGCATCACTTGCCTCTTTGATCAGGTTCATAAATCTGGGTCCAAGGCGCCATGGCTTATGTCGATGGCACTGAAGGGAGCTGACGGTCAGCTGGGATGCCCGGTGCGAGGCAATGGCCACCATGTACACAGCATCGTACATCAGAGCTGCTTCAGTCTGTGGAGGAAAACACACCACATTTTCAATTCCACCTCTGTTTACCTTTCTTTACCTGCATAATCACTCTCCCTGCTTCCATAGCTCCCATCTATCTGATCTCAAAGGCCATTTATTCTTCAGCTAGGTAGTTTTCACTTTCCAATAGCTATTTTTCTCCAAAATAATACCTCACACTCCAGAATAAATTGAAATCATAACTGCTTTGTTTTGAGTTATTTAAAAAAAATAATAAAGCAATCCAGATCAGTCACAACAGACTTGATTCAAGGAACAAATATTTTATGAAGTGTTTCTATGTTAAGCAGAGTTTAAGATCAACTACCATGAGCTAGAAGCTACTAACGCTCAAAGGTGCAATATCAGATTTGTTTCTCAACATTTGTCTGTATCTATTTATCTATCTACTTACTGGTTTATATTTGGTAGAAAGAAACAGCTACAATCACTAACAGGTGATTTCTAGATAAGGATACTGGTGTTGGTCACTTTCATTTACTGGAGTCAAGAAGTTCATAGTCATGGAATGAAACTCAACAGCAAGTTTTGGGAGACCCTCTGAAGAGCAGACATGTGCAGCTTGCTCAGAACATGCCTTCTTTTGCCAGCATGTGCTTTCTTGATAGAGACTGAAACAAGTCAGTCATTTCTTTTGGGAGGCTGGGCATCTCATCCTTCCCTTCTTCATGAAATTCCTCTCACTTGCAAAATTTTACATAATACTTAACAGCATTTTATAAAATACACTTCCCTGTGGTTTCCTTTAGCGATGAAATCTTATAATACCCTTGCATTTTACTTGAGGGATTCATTGCAACTTCAAATACATTAGCTCATTTGAAATTCTCAACAAGTCTTCAAAATAAGCAGAAGAGATGAAGCTATTATGTGAGAAAACTCACTTCGAGGTAGAGGGCACACACACACACACACACACACACACACACACACACACACCCTCATAGTGAGAAATCCCAGAGATGTTATTACTTCTGCTTATTATTTCTGGACAGTAATAAGGATTACATACATAGCTAATCATTTTCAGAGTTAAATCTAGAATCCAGGTCATAGAATCATAGAATGAAAATTATCATATGGTTTTTCAAAATTGGTTGATTCATTCAACATATGCTATGCATTGATTGTTCATGTCTTGGTGGAGGTGGAAAGAGAGGACAGGGGTTACTATATCTCGCAATTCTATCAGTCTTTGAGGCCACAGAATAGCTCTACTTATTATTCTGTACAATTTTTATCATTATATTTCCATCTATTCATTGTCCTGGGTCTTTATATCTGTTTCTTGATAAGTAAATCAGTTTTTTGGAGGCAGAAACTGCTCAAGTTTAAGTTAGCTTTGGTGGCTAACATGGTTCCTGACATATAAAAGTTGTTTAAACATGTTCACAGAAGAAATTAATATTACTTAATTCCTTAAAATGAAATTTATTTTATGATAACTGTATAATTGCAATGTTTTAAGATGTAGTTTTAAGAAAAAACATTTCATTCATATTTATATAATTGACATACTGTTAGATGGGTGGTAGCAGTAATTTCTAAAGCTAAAAAATGCCTTTATCATTTAAGTTCAAGACTTACACAATCTACTTTGTAGGTGAGAAAACTAAGGCTCATGGAAATTGACTGGTATAAGGCTACTCTGTAATCAATTTCATGACCCGGGTTTGAGCCTGCACCTGCCTGATTCTAGCACCTATGATCTTTACCACTGTGCTGTACTAATTCTGTTTAATTGGAGGAAATTAAGCTACTGGCAGATGGAGACTTTTTGAGATGCAATCAATAACGATAGCTGACATTTATCGAGCACTTATGATATGTCATGTGCTGTTCTAAATCCTTTGCAAACATTAAATTTTGACTATAACCTTTATTCTTTTACAGATAAACAAATAAAGATATTAAATGGGATCCCCAAACTCATGGGGGATGGGCAATATTCAAACCCACGAAATTGGTGATAGAGTATATGCCCTTAACCATAAAGCTGTGCTGCCTCTAAACCAAGTTATCAGTCTGATGATTTAATAGTCACAATAACAGTTCAATAATGGTTAATATTCACTGATAATTTACTATGTGCCGGGCACTATAGCACTGTACATATGTCATCATTTTAATTACTGATATTAAACTTTTGAAATAGGTATACAGGCAGAGAAATTGAGGCTTGCAGAGGTAGAATAACTTGGCTACAATTTTGCAGCCATTAAGGGAAGGAGTGAGAATTCTAATTCAGGATGCAAACTCAGATTTCAGCTCACGACCATAGCCACATGCTATGGTGACTTGGACTTTTTTTTTTAATCAATAGGATATACTTTTTTTGAAAATTTGTATGTGTGTTCATTAGTTCACTGAATGACCAATTTGATAGAGAAGTTATAAGGACTAGAATTCTAATACTCTGCCTTTTCCATAAACTTAGGTTAGAAAAGATGGACATTCTTTCTCAAGGCTGTATGCATATTGGGAAGGGCAATAAAATGATTCAAAATTATAGTTCTAATCTGTGCCTTTCAATCCAAAGAAAAAAATTATTTATTCTAAAAAATATGCTACTCCTTGAAATACAATGTTTTCTTAGACGGAGAAAATGTTTACACTAACTGTATTATAGCACTAATAAACTACCACTGATTTTCCTCCCCCTTTCAGTTTTGTGCTTGAGGCCTGCTTACTGAATGACTGTCATCATTTTAGGTAATAGGTAATGTAATAGAAACTGGCCTGTTTCAAATTTTCTTCTTCTAAATGTGTTTATGTTCACATTTTATATATATCTAAAGCTTGGGTGAAATCACATTGTTCAGTGACCCTAAGAAAATCTTTTTACCACAACCTGAACCATGAAATAAGCATATTGAAAGCATACTTCTCCCCAGTACACAATGTTCTGGTTATTACAACAATTTGCAGTAAAGGATTAACTCACCAGGCTTAGGGTACTCAGACCTTGCACATTCCGAAGAGAGGACTGGCCCCTTGACTGGCTCTTGAGAGATAACCTTTAACTCCTTGGAATATTCCAATAACAGTGTTATTGTATTCCTGGGGTCCTGGGCAACATCAGATAGTTTATGCTAAAAATATGAACTATGATGAATGTTTATTTTTGTTGGCCTAGGGCTCTGGGTCATGCTGTATCAATTTGACCTCTTGAAAGGCTGGATACTAAGTAACTAAGACCAGCTATATGGGAGCTCCATGCCTATGTGACCAATCATCTCAATAAAAAACATGGACCCCAAGGCTTGGGTGAGCTTCCCTGGCGGGCAATACTTTCTACTTGTCATAAACCATTGCTGAGGATTAAGTGCTGTTCATGTAACTCTATTGGGAGAGGATACTTGGAAGTTCATGCTTTTCCTGTGTGAACCCTCTGTCACTTTTTCCTTCACTGATTTTACTCTGTCTTCTTTTGCTATAAATCTGTCATTGTGAGTGTAACAGATTTTCTGAGTTCTGTGAGTCCTTCTAGCAAATCATCAAATCTGAAGATGGTCTTGAGGACTCCCAACATAAGCCAGTGAGATGCCACCTCATCTTAGAGACAAGGACTAACAACACTATATGGGCTTAGAGAGTCCCCATACTTTGCTGCCTGCATGCTATATAATTGTTGCTGGAAATAGCTGGAGGAGGTTAGGGTACTGAAGAGAGACCTAATCTTCAGAGATTAAATGGGCTGGTGATACAGAGTCACATAAATCCCAGTCAAGAGTCCATCTTGGGCTATATGTGCAAGCTAAGGAATGTGTTTCTTGGAAACACATGGAATTCTGCCATGGTATTTCAGAATGTCTCTTGTTCTTTTAATGACTGAAAATTGGCTAAACATCAAGTATCATCAAGTAAATTCAATTCTGTGTCCTAGAGGCTTTGCATATGTAGTCTAATTTAATCTGTAGAGTAACACTGGAAGGCGTTATTGTACAGATTTGCAGACGAGCAAGCAAACTGAGAGAGGTTAAGTAACTTGCTCAGGTCACTTAGAAGACATAGCCAGGACTTAACCCTAGGCTTTTATTATCTGGGAAGATTTTGCTTTTTGTACTGAATCCAGCTGCCTTTTTTCTTTCATCGCTGGAGTAGCAGTGGACGTACAAGGTGGGAACTCTAGGATGTCTTCCCTATGGGTCGTGATTAAGGGAAATGTTTACAGGTAAAGAGAGCAGGATAAGGCTACTGACTTAACTTTATGCTGTGAGTGGATGTGAAGAACTGGAAAGGCAGATGAAAGATCAATGCTTTGTTGTTCCCATGCCTCTTGTGCGGTGTTGACTCATAAACAGCTTTGGTCCACAGAGAAGAACCCATTTGAGAATGAATCCTCCTATATTACCCCAGTCTATGCAAAAGTCAAAAGGTCAAATCAGTCCAAGTGCTGAGAAAAATTTAAACGTATAAAAGGGAACAAAGTAGATTTTATAAAAATCACCTTGAACTTCTGTTAATTAACACTTCGGTTGATGAAACACTTTCTTTTTTAATTCTCAAGATATTTTTTAATAACCAGTTTCACTGTTTTTGAACTTGGTTGACTTAACAACTTTCTTAATAACTCAATTTTAACCTAATTTTTAAAGTCAACTTTCTTCTTTAATTATTGTTTTTAAGTCTGGTGTCAAGATTTTTTGGACGTGGGTATGACTGACTTCTCTATTTTCAGATATCAATGTTTTGATATAATCATATTATTTGAGGATTTTTTAGTGTATGAAATTCTAAGAAATGCTTAATGGTTAAAAATATTAAAGAGAAAAATAGATAATTGGGTAGAAAATTAAAATACATGCATTTTCTTTATGCTTTTTTCTAATTCCTATATTCATCCATATATGTATGTACCACACACAAAAATATGACTATAAACAGCTATAGGGAAATTCACCTTGAAGAATAGTGGAATGATGCATATGATTTCAGAGAATGCAATTCTATTATACTAATAGCATTGTTTAAACATTAAAAGTGGCCAGTCTGTGATGAATTTTTAAAAAACACTATTATTTTAAAGTAATCTCTATTTTACTAACTATGCACATTCACATATTTCTTATAGGAACTCTCTTTGCACTTTTATGAGACTATTTCAGGGCTACCTAAATATTTTTCACTTAACATCTTCAGTTTTAGTAGAAGCTTAATTCTTATTTATTTAGTGCATTAATTTCTTTATTAAATACATGTTTATTGAAGGTGTACTTTGCGCTGGGCCTTTTCTAGTGCTGGAGAGAAAGCAGAGCACAAAAGCACAAAGCCTTTTTTTTCATAAAAGACACTTTTATGAAGTGTCTATTCTTATAGGGGAAGGTACTGAACAAACAAACAAAATATAACAAGTCAGGTCATAAGAGCAATGAGGAAAACAAAAACAGGTCAGAGGAGAGAGAGAAAAAACCAGGGAGAGGGCTATTATACTAGACAGGGAATCATGGAGGCTCTGTCTGGTGAAGTGCCATTTGAGCAGCCTGGATAGGTAAGGTTTCTAGGCAGGGGCAGTGCGGTGGACAAACAAGTGCTTGACATGCAAGAATGAATGAAGGGCAGGATCTGCCATGTGGACCTAATAGAACTGGAACCAAAGGACATTTTATCTTTAAGGTAGAAAAGAAAGAGTTTGGACAGAGGTAACTTGACAGCAAAGATTTGTTAGCATTGGGCCTGGGGTTGGGGTCATAAGTGTGCTCTTTTGGTTTAACTGTTGGTCAACTGGATGTCCTCTCATGACCTTCACCTCCCCATGACACAGTTTCCACATTCCCAAAGTAGCCACATCCAGGAGAAACAGAATGAAAACAGTCAAGTGCAAAGCAAACTCTTTGGATAAAAGAGGTAAATATTATGCTTCATATAATTTCAAAGTTATTATCTGCATGACTGTTGGATCCAACTCCTCCTGGGCCCTGTGTCCTAACACTTCTTTAAAAAACTAGTATGGACATTACCTGATACATTTAATAGTTACTCTACCCACTTTTACAGCACCTTAGTGAGCCACCCTCTTCTGCTCTGGTAAACCCACCCTTTGCTTTTGATAGTTTATTATAACTGTAAGAACACAGCCTACAAGCCCCTCTCTTAGTTGAAATAACAGTGAAAATCTTCAGGCAGACCAGGTCCTCCCTTCATCCATTGGGACTCTGCCTTGTCACACTTCCTGCTGCTGGGACTACCGTTAGCCCAGGCCACCAGCCACAGCCCTAGGGTAGCAGCATCACCTCATGCTCGGCTTGATTCCACAGGAATTGCACAGCCCTGTCTCCTTTGTTAGATGATCTTCCTCATCTCAGTCAATACGTACAAACTGTTCTGTCAGCTCAGTATAATTGAACACACAGACTTTTTTTTCTTTGTAAATTAAGCCATACTTGTGATGAATATTTAATGTTTGGCATAAATCTGCAATCTGTGTTAACATAGCTTCAAACTGTAACTCTTTTAATGGTACATACCAAACACAGGTAAAAATGATATGAAATCTCATCCTGTGATTGAAATTTCACTGGAAGAGTAGGTAGAGAATTTTGAACCATATTTGGACTCACTGAAATTATAAATCCAAGAGGAAGAAGAGAAAGATCTATCTATCAGCAAGCTTCTCCTTCTGTCTCTGGTGTTCTCTCTCCTTTTCAGAAGTCTAGTGTCTCCCTGGATATTCTCTACTTGTTCCTATTCAAAGAAATGTTTCAAATCATCCCAAGGCTCATTTGTACCGAGATACTTTCCGTCATTATCTCTCAGTTCACTTTGAATATTTTAAAAGTTATTTCAGGTTTGAAAAACAGTCAGGGAGCCTGAACATAGAATAATCCAGAACCACTTAATTCATTCATTTATTTCTTAGTTTTCATTTGTTCCTCATAAGAAAAAAGAAAAAAAATCCCAAGTTCTCTGTGAGACAATGGGTAAGTTGCATCTCAAAAGCAAGAGTGTTTCTACCGATGATAGGAACGGATAATAAAATACTGTCCCAATTTAAAATGGTATTACCAGCCTGCATTCCACACTATCTTTCCCCTTAGATGGCTCCTACATAGGAAGCATTTTTTAAAAATTATTTCCTGCTATTTTCTTCAGCACCCAGGAAGCTTCATTAGAGAAGTAAAGTGAAAGGAGGTGCATTTGACAAGAGACAAATGATGTTAAGGAGAAGCTCTCTGATGAGGCAGTTAGCAATTTATCTGTTCAGCAGAGTGTCTCTGACTTGTCAGCAGGCAGGTCTGGCATCTGCTTCAAGAGCGACATATGGCTGGTGTTAAACACTGTCAGTTCTGCAGAGGTGAGCCTACACACATCCAGGACAGGAAGACATGAATACACTGACTGTTTGTAAATCCGGCATTTTTCCACATTGCCTCTGCTTGCTGAAATGTGGCAGAAGTAAGCAACACAAACTGGTTCTGCAAAACTCACAGGTAGGTTGTTCCTCCTCTTCCCCAGCAGCCACCTTCCCCTCAATCACATTCCGAGAGTAAAACTCTCTTCACTTGTCCTTGCATTGGTTTGGCTGATAATGGTGGCTACTCTTGTTAAGATTTTGTTTTTATCTGGGGCAAGTACATCCAGGAAGCTAAAAATAGCAGTTTTTGCTAGTAGCCAGTCACAGCCTTTTAAATTACCTAAAATGCATACTCTCTTTCTCTAACGCAAGTCAAGGCACCCACCGTAACACTTGTCTCTAACATTTTAAAGACACATGATATCTTAATCTAGCCCCCAAGGAATTCAAATATTGTCGCAAATGATTTTATTTTAAAATGACTTACTGTCATCATGCCATCCAAAAGGCCAGTCTCGGGCCTGGGTGGGGCCTGCAGTCTCTCCATGGACCACTTCTCAATGATGGATGACACGTGAGGGTTGTCAATGTTAAGGAGCCGAAACCCGGTCATGTTTACGCCGCTGTACCTATAGAGTTCCAGATCTAAAGCAAATAAGTCCTGTGTAGCATGAAAAAGGAGAAAAGTGGAAAAGAATTAGCATTTTCATGTTTTTTATGCAAAAGAAAATTAACAGTTGCAGCAGCAACTAATACGGTGGTACCTCTCATCTGTGGTTTTGTGGTTCATAGTGTCAGTTACCTGCGGTCAACCACAGCTGGACCATGTTAAATGGAAAACTTCAGAAATAAGCAATCCATAATTTTAAAATTGCACACCATTCTGAGTAGCATGAGGAAATCTTGAGCTGTCCCATGTGGTCCTGCCTGGGACATGAATTATCCACACTATTGATGCCACCTGCCCATCAGTCACTTAATAGCTGTCTCAGTTATCAGGTTGACTATTGTGATACGGAAGTGCTTTGTTAAGTCATCCTTATACTTCAAATGGTCCCATACTGCAAGAGTATTGTGCCTACTTTATAAATTAAGCTTTATCCTAAGTATGCACATCTAGGAAAAACATAATCTATATGGAGTTTGGCACCATTCTAGATTTCAGGCATCTATTGGAGGTCTCAGAACATATCCCCATTGTATAAAGGGGGACTGCTCTAGCTTAAAACAAAAAGGGCAGCCATACCACACTATTTCAATAGAAGAACATTCCCCATTGTTTTTCATTCACACGCTGTCCTAAAAATTCTAGGACAATAATCAGTTTTCATTTTCATCTGTTTTATTTTTGCCATACTGTTAGAGTTTGGATAAGTCAAGAAGAGGAATTTCACCGTTGCTGATTAGTATGTCCTTGGGCATAGGATATCACATTCTAAAAAACTAAAAATTCTGTTCTCAGTTTGTAGCCTTTGGGGAATGGGAAAAAATATTTATTTCCATTTAGTTCAATGCTCTTATTTTATGGAAGAAGAAACTAAGGTTCTGAGTGGTGATGTGACCATAACAAGAATGAACCACTGGCAATACCCACTCTTCTCCATCAGCTCTTGCACCCCAGGCTGTTCCAGGTCTTGCCCAAAGGCGAATTTGGAAACTGCATATGCATTTGGCAGGAAAATCACTTCTGGTAGAAAAAAAATCACCTCCTGGCTTATTGAAAATAACTCGTATCTCATACAATGAGGGCATGAAGAATGTTCACTGAACATAGGCTCAGAATAGGAGCCAAAGGGTTCTCTTCAGAGGTTATACTAGATCACAAGGCTGCATGGGTGCAAGAACATCTTAACAAGGGGAAACCATTCCCTTTCAGACAATGTTTCAGGAAAAAAAAAGTTGAATTCCTCCTAACGTTTTCTATTACAGATGAGGCTGGATGTAAACTAGAAGTTTTTAAATTGAGTCACATTTAAGATAGACTTATGTAATAACTTCAGCTTATTTTCTTATATAAAAATATTAGATTAAAAAATATATCAGTAATCCCAGCACTTTGGGAGGCTGAGGTGGGCTGATGAGAAGGTGAAGAGATCGAGACCAGCCTGGCCAATAAGGTGAAATCACATCTCTACTAAAAATACAAAATTAGCTGGGCGTGGTGGCGCATGCCTGTAGTCACAGCTACTGACGAGGCTGAGGCAGGAGAATCGCTTCAACTCAGGAAATGAAGGTTGCAGTGAGCTGAGATCATGCCACTGCACTCCAGCCTGATAACAGAATGAGATTCCGTCTAAAAAAAAAGATCATTAAAATATATAACATTTCATAAGAAACCCAACTTTCAATATAACATTTAACAGAAAAAATACTTCCATAAAAGTTTCCTAACAATGCAACCGCTTTCTGAAAGTGCAATACAAGACAGTACTTTATCCGTGATGATTACAGGTACTGAAAAGAAGCAGCTTCAGAAACACTTTGCGATTTGCATTTGCAGAAGATGCATACAAATTTATTCTTTTGATGAACTCTCTCTTTCCCAAGATATCTTTGGATGAGGCATTAGAACTAAAGAACACATCTCCGTGCTCCTAGATTAACTTCAGAAAAGGTGCACAATACTGCCTTTTAAAGCATTATATATTTTTTTCTGAACACTAAATATTTTTTTTCTTTAACTTTTATTAATACTCATGGGTAAGAATAGTGAGAATATAAAAGCCAACCAGGACAAAGTGCAGATAAAATCAAAGGAAAAGAATGAAGGAAGCAAAGTTAAAGAAGAAGACCCAGGAAAATGTGAGTCTGTTAGCACACTCAGTGGATAGAAAGAAAATTAACTCCAGTCTCAGGAGGTAAGACAGAAACTTCCAGAACACACATGAATCTCCTCAGGGATTCAATAGTACATAGATTTAACACACTAAAATGAAATACATTAAGGGTGTGCAAAATTAGATTGTCCTACAATTTAGGGTCTCTATGCAACAAAGAATGTTGGAAGTCCAAATTTCAATTTGCTACATCCCCTTGTGCATGTAGAGTGAGTGTTATGGGTGAAGAGAAATAGAAGTGCACAACTTATTCATCCCTTATGGTCTCCATTGAGGACTAGCCTTGTTAGATTCCATTGTTCATATTCTTTCTCAAATTTCTCCCAGCTCCAGCTGTGCACACCAGCTCTTCTAGAGTGTGCACACCAGCTCTTCTAGAGTGTGCACAGCTGGGCTGGTAAAAAAGTTCTGAGACAGATAGCCATGCCATCTTGAGTAACCCTTAGGTGTTCTTGGTGATGAGAAGAACCATATTTGTGAGCAGAGCAAGCAGTTCCTAAGTTTTCCTTCAGCTGTTCTTAAAGACGACATGATCAAGGAGCAGTAAGAGACCGGGCATGGTGGCTCACACCTGTAATCCCAGCACTTTGGGAGGCTGAGGTGGGTGGATCACCTGAGGTTCGTAGATAGAGACCAGCCTGACCAACATGGAGAAACCCTGTCTCTACTAAAAATATAAAATTAGCTGGACATGGTGGCACATGCCTGTAATCCCAGCTACTCAGGAGGCTGAGGCAGGAGAATCGCTTGAACCCAGGAGACGGAGGTTGCAATGAGCCGAGATTGCACCATTGCATTCCAGCTTGGGCAACAAGAGCAAAACTCCATCTCAAAAAAAAAAAAAAAAAAAAAAAAAAAAAAAGAAAGAAAGAAACAGCAGGAAGAGGCAGATGGGAAGACCACGGAAACCTTAGTTCAGGAGGAGTTTCTACACTGTACCCACTTCCAACCTATGCTCAATAGCAGTAATGATTTTGACAACTATCCCAAAGCATTCATTTCATGATGTCCTCTGCACCCCTTCATCCTCTCTCTGAGAGGTCCTTATTCTAAATTCTTTGAATTCCCCTACTCACTAGCTTGTCAGTTGCATTTGCTAAAATGGTACTGTTACTGAGTCCCCCAGAATCCAGGTCGAATTTAGCTGATACACTCTTACAGATTAGAAAGGGAGCTCTGTTTTCCTTCTCATGTAAGAAAGTGGAGTGTGCAAGTGTGTGGGTGGGGGAGGTGGGGGCTGTCACTGATTTCTGAAATTGACTGAATAAAAGTTATCACATCATTTTGATGTGTTAAATACCCTAAATCATTCTTTATAATCAGATAGTCTCTCAAAATTTAAGATGTCCTACGGTTTCTTTTGGATTTCTAAGGCTTAGGACTATGATTTTTCTTTATGGTGCAAGATATTCAATGTACAGAGCATCTTCAATACTTCCCTTTTTGAAGGTTTTTCAAACATCTGACAGGTAACCCTTGGCTAACCCAGCTATCTGCTGGACACAGGCAGGAAAGTCACATAAAATCAATGAAAGCCAGACACACTTGGATGCACCTGCTAATGTATATAAAAATTGTAGTTGATGCTTTTTTATGAATAGGTTTTACTTTGATAGTTTCTATTTAATGGAATTTTCATTTTAATTTCTTTCTAAATGCATATACATTGATGCTAGTTAAAAAAAAAAGAAAGAAACCTGCTGTTCACCATTGCTGGATTTAGAGGATTCTTAGGAAAGTAAGGCAAGTCTCCATGACAATATCCTGCCTTGGACACTGCTGAGGCAGACTCTGAAATAACCATGTGAAGATGTTTCCTAACATGTGGAGTACATTTCTCCCAGATGCACTTACCAGGGTTGTGAAAAAGTAGTGATAGTACTCAGTCATCATGCCCATGAACAGAATCTGAAAAAGATAAATAGGGGGGAAAGAATCAGGAATAGAATTATAAAAAGAATTGGATAATTTAGAGGGTGACTACAAAAGCCTGGGAACATAGAACAGGAAGGGACCTTGGAAATTCACAAACTAAGATCAGAATCCTGAGGTCAATGAGTGGCTGGTGTGGAGCAAGGCCGCTGACCTCCAGCCAACACTATTAACATTACACACTGCTTGACTTACATTGAAGTAATGGTGATGATCAATGTAAAAATAGTTTGGGCCGGGCGCGGTGGTGCATGCCTTTAATCCAAGCACTTTGGGAGACAAAGGTGGGTGGATCACTTGAGGTCATGAATTTGAGACCAGCCTGATCAACATGGTGAAACCCCATCTCTACTAAAAATATAACATTAGCTGGTGTGGTGGTGCATGCCTGTAATCCCAGCTACTCGGGAAGCTGAGGCAGGAGAATCACCTGGACCCAGGGGGCAGAGGTTGCAGCGAGCCAAGATCGCGCTATTGAGCTCCAGCCTGGGCAACAAGAGTGAAACTCCATTAAAAAAACAAAACAAAATTGTTTATACTCAACAAATTTTATATTTGGAGTTGTCCATAATGCACAGGGTTTTGTCTTTCCCACTGCCCAAGTGTCTGAGCAATTTCATACTTAGAAGTATGTATTTTATTGATCTCCCTAGCTTAGGACTTAGCATAATGCCACCCTTAGAGTAGAACTCATTAAATGTTGAGTTGGTAATACTGGTATGTAGATATGTTTAAATGAAGATTTATAAATGAGTATACCTCTCATTTATAAATGAGAGATTTATAAAAAACCTTTCTTTCTCCCCCTTTTCCATGAGTAGGGGAAGAGAGGATTCATTTATAGACAAAAGGATAGGGACTATTCTGACATCAATTTCACACTGTCTCTTCATGCTGATTCTCAGATAACTACTTGGGATTGTGATGGCTCCAGACAGTCTATGAGCATGTATATTGTTTTTACTTTGTGAAAGAAGAGAAAAGGGAGGTGGATAGGAAGGACAGGGGTTCTATGTTCATTAAATTGTGGTCTTACTTTTGGAGTACCGGAAATGGTGTCAATTGAGAAGAAGCTGCAAATGGTTTGGAGATAATTCTTTCTAAATCTTCTGAATAAGAATATCACTTTCCTTGGGACAGATTACCAAAATAACTATTTGGGTGCTATTTTTTCTTTGTCTTTGCATAGAAATGAAGAGAGAAGACTTAGAAATCACATATCCAAGGTAGTTTTCCCCACAACTCTGGTCAATTCTGGATGCAAGTAAGAATCCCCTCTGGAAGTTTTTATATCAAAGATTCTTAGACTCCATCACAGGGACATTCTGAATGAGGATTTCTGAGAGTGTAGCCTGGATTTCTGCATTTCACAGCTGTGTTTGAAAATCACTGCTCTATGGAAAACATGTATATTTGCATTAAATAACAAAGACTTTCAGATTTTCAGTTGAAGAGATGAATTGAAAAGGTCTGGAGAAAAGCAATGCAAATTATCAGAGGTTCTGGAAGGTGCCTAAGATACGTGAACTAGAATGATTTTACATGAAAAGAAATAAGAAATAAAGAGGGTATTAGATGACATAAACTTCATTAGGGAGGCTTTGGATCCCCTGTTAAGTGATAAGCATTTTTTTAAAACAACCATTTAACTAATTATTTTTATTATTACATAATAGCATGAACACCAGTCCTACACTTCTCAACAACATCTCTACTAAAGTGAGAACCACAGGAATATTTAGTGAAACTGTAATGTCATGAACATAAGACAAATGACAGAAAACTCTCTCCATGAATCATCAGCCCATAGGATGTAAGTCACTCCTATGGTGACAACAAGACCAGGCGCAGTAAAGGACTTTTTGAAAAAGGGTAGACTTGCTTTAGTGCCATCAATAACATTTAAAGCCATGCATGGTGAGGTCTTGTTAGCTGTTCTCTTATATCATTCGAGCATAAAGAGCTGGCCTGCCAGGGTCAGTCAGAAATCCTATTTTTCACTTTGGTCATTAGATAGTGTAATTGCAGCCAGGATTACCTTTTGAAAGGGAACTGGGCAAGTTTTATGTGAAGATATAGAGCTGGATACTAAGGTTTAAATATTGTTTTTGAAACTGAAAATAGAACACAAAAGCATTTGAGTTTATAGCTTTTCACTTGGGTGAAATTTTTCTTTTAAACTTCATTATGGAGGCTTTGAATCCCTTGTTAAGAGATAAGCATTTTTTTAAAACAGTCATTTAACTAATTATTTTTATTATTGTCTTTCAGAATTCCTGGAGGTAAATATTCATTTGATATGCCTTTTAGTGTTAGGAAAGAGATATGAAAATGCAGCGAATAAACAGCCAACAGGCCAGCCGTTATTGCAAAATGAACCCTGGGGTCCTCCAGGTACACACTTTATTTGCTATAGTAGAAAAACCCTGGTTCCTTTTCCTAGCTAGGTGCTTGCATTAGTGTTTCTGGTTCTTCCCTTGAATTTACTAGAAATTGAAATTAAGAAATAAGTCCAGTCATTGATCATCAGCCTGTCAACTTTGTGGACACTCACCCAGGTGAATGAAAAACATCTAGATAAGAACAACAAAGTCAATAGCACCAAAGGCAGCACTTTTAAAGCAGTTGTTCTTACATTGGTCTTTAAGCTGACTGAGGCCAGTACCCCTATTGTCTAATTGTAGCATACTTTATAAATAAAAGGATTGCATTCCCATTTTGATTTTCTCTCTGCATGTTGGCATTTCAACTAAAAGTCATTAAGGGATTAAGAAAATGTCACATCAAAATAAATGTCAGTTTTAAAAATAAAAAGCATAATCACAATATGGGAAGTATTCTAATAGTTCTTTTTAGAACTTACTTTTTCCTGAGAATGACTAGCTTCTTTGAATTTTAATATAGTATTTGTCTGTTGAACTGACCAAGTGGTGTTGATCTAGGTAGTATGTATACTTTACTAGGGCAGTATTGCTAGGAGCCATCTCTGGCTTTATTTATTTGTCACAGTCAATTTTTTTGGCACAAAACACATCATGTCACACACATTAAAATGTAATAAAGACAGCTATCAGTAGTGTTCATATGGATAGCATATTTCTCCAAATTGCTTCCACTAATATGTTCTTCTAATAAGGCTCATTTCTTTTTTTTTTTTTTTTTTTTGAAATGGTGTCTCATTCTGTTGCCCCAGGCTGGAGTGCACTGGTGTGATTTTGGCTCACTGCAACCTCTGCCTCCTGGTTCAAGTGATTCTCCTGCCTCAGCCTCCTGAATAGCTGGGATTGCAGGCATGTGCCACAACACCGAGCTAATTTTTTACTTTAGTAGAGATGGTGTTTCATCATGTTGGCCAGGTTGGTCTCGAACTCCTGACCTCAGGTGATTCTCTCACCTCAGTCTCCCAAAGTGCTGGGATTACAGGTGTGAGCCACTGTGCCCCGTCAAGACTCATTTCTTAATGGAACTATTCTTATTAAATAACTTTTGACATTATATCATTGACTTAGATTGATGAACAGTTAAAAACAACTCAGTCCTTTTGTTAACATTATGTATCTGAAATAGGTGGGGTGTTGAATATATATTGATTTAAGAAGATTCCGAGTGTGGACATCATCAGTACTGCTTTTCCAGTTTTCCTACTCAAAGGACACATACTAAGATTGCCTTTCCTAGTCCCTTGAGCTTGGGTGGGTGTATTTGCTGGTTCTAGCCAATGAAGTGGAGATGATTCTGACATATGTCACTCTCCAGAGATGTCAGTTACCTAACATCATAGCATTGTTAGCAGTGCCAGAACAAGCTGTTCATTTTTGAATAAATACATTTTTCTGTTTCATGAATACTGCAAGTCATGTAAATGGTCTTGTTTACAACTTTGTTTTGATTGCTAGGAAGTTTAGGGTCAAAATTATGGGTTTTCCATTGGCAACTAGACAGGATCACAGGGTATACGTTTTATGTGTGCTAATGTCAACCAGCTTTATGTTTTTCTTACCTAGTTTTCTCCTTTGTGCCAACTCTCCTCCCTTTTAAAAACATTTATTGGTTTGTTTCAACTGTATTTTTCCAGGTGGCTCCGATTCTTTATAGAATAAAGATATTACAATTTAACAAATAATCATGATTGGGACAAGTCAAATAATTTTTCCCCATAAAAAGAGGTGGAACTCTTCAGATCTGATGTAGCTGAGTTGGGTTAGAGTAATGAAAAAAAGGTTTCCATCAAAACGGTTTTTTACCACTAACTCCAGTGATCACCATTGGTGGTTAATTCTAATCTATATTGTTACAGAATTAATTATAAGAACTCAAAAGACATCAATACCAAAAGACTTAAGCTCCTGCATACTTATGACATTCCATTCCATCTAGATAACATAATCCTTAAATCAGCAAGAAGGAGGATGGCTTGTACCTATTGTAAATGCTTTCTACCGATCATGCTACTGTACATGGAAATACCACAAGACTATTCCACTGTTTCAGTAGCTAAAAAATAATTATTGCTTTCTTTTATTTACAGTAAATGGGTCATCAGAAGGCAGAATAAAAACTCAATGCCAGCCAGGTGTGGTAGCTCACGCCTGTAATCCCAGCATTCTGGGAGGCGGAGGTGGGCAGATCACCTGAGGTTGGGAGTTTGAGACCAGCCTGATCAATATGGAGAAATCCTGTCTCTACTAAAAATACAAAAAATTAGCCGGGCATGGTGACACATGTCTGTAATCCCAGCTACTCAGAAGGCTGAGGCAGGAGAATCACTTGAATTTGGGAGGCAGAGGTTGCGGTGAGCCAAGATTGCACCATTGCACTCCAGCCTGGGTGGCAAGAGGGAAACTCCATCTCAAACAAAACAAAACAAAATTCAATGACAGCTGGCTCTTGAAAGGACAATTCTAAGGCCCCACTGTTATCAGTATATCCTGGGACACAGTCACTGCTCATTGACAACCGTAATCCCACATTGGTCCAGCTGTTTTCTGGAGCTTTTGCAGCAGAACTCTATGACCTCGTTCACAGTGGTATTGACCTTCTTAGTCTAGCCTAGCTGTTCTTGGCAATGATGATTTCTTATATCTTGATGGGTGGTGTTATCAAGAACAGCCTGAGCAGCACCATTTTAGTTTGTCTTGCGAGTCCTCAATGAAGACTAAGTGAAGATGACCAAGACGTAGTTCATAGGGGTCTAACGGCTATGGCTGGTGACAGTCATTCTATAAAATACATGGCAAGTCTTTGGCTCAGAGTCTTCCAACAACACATGGAGGTATCTTAAAAAGCCTGCACCATATTTCAGTCTGATCATTTCCTGGTAGGCAATGCAGAGCTATGGAGACAGCAATGAAAAATTCCTCTCCACAAATTCTCAGCAACCATCACTAAGGGAAATCCGTATGTCACACATAATAGGCTTGCTACTACTATTGTGGTAACAGAAACTCAGAATGGAACCTGGAGTGCTCCTGAGCAATTTTGAGGTGTTCTTGTAATATTTATATGGTTTTTTATTACTGCTATTCTTTCATTGAAAAATAGGCATCTTGGAAGTTTATACTGACTAAGCTGAAGCGTATTTCTCTTTTTATAGCCTTCTCAATATCAGGATAAATTCTAAACCACCAGACGTGGTTTGTAGTCAATAATTTCAAGTGAATAACTTCCAAATGTGTGAACATGCCATGTGGCTAAAATAATGGTTTTTACTTCAAGATAGAAATAAGCTTTTTTGCTACAGGAGGCTTCAGCAAACCAGCTAAATGATATCAAGTCTCAGAGCACAAATTGTAAGATGAAAGTTTGAGCTGCAGGATGTAGTTCTTTTCATTTGCTAACTGTAATATTTTAGGCTGCATCTATACTATCCTCTGAGCCAGATGCCTCTTTGGCCATGCAATTTTTAATGTTCATTATCAGTAGAACGAGGTAGATATAAGTCAGTCTTTAGATTAGTGTTTATTGCTATAGAAAGTACATTCATGCCACATTGAATGAATATAGCTTACAGTTACAAAAGTTACAATGGAATGTATAGAAAATAGCATTAGGCCCCAGAAAATCCTGATATACAGAAAGATACCCCTTTTATGGAGTAGCCTGAATAATGGTTCTCTAAAGATGTCCACGTCCTAATTCCAGAACCAACTAATATGTTCCTTTACGTGGAGATGGGTTTTACAGATGTGATTAAATGAAAGATTTTGAGATGGGGAGATTTCTCTGAGTTATCTAGGTGGGCCCAGCGGAATCACAATGAAAACAGCAGGGGCTTGAGGCAGAGAAGGTGTAAATGGAAATGTATGAATGGAAGCAGAGGAAAAGAGGGAGTGTGATGTGGAATGCGGACAGCCTCTGTAAGTCAGAAAAGGCAAGAAATTGGATTTTCCCCAGAAGCTTCCATAAGGAAAGCAGCCCTGCTAACAACATGATTTTAGAATTCTGATCTCTAGAACTATAAAAGAATATATTGTTTAAGCCACTAAATTTGGGATATATTGTTACAGCAGCAATAGGAAGCCAATGTATCTCATTTTCTCATCTTTCTGTGACTATGACGTATGAAATTGCACAACTTTGGTACATTAACATCAAAAACTATCAAGAGGACGAAATGACTTTTTTTTGGTTTGAGGTTGACAGCTTGCTAAATTTCTCTGTTTCCTCCATTTGCTTACACATATTAACCACGTGCATGTACGTAGGTGATAAGCTAACCACAAGTCTAGGGTTTTTCCTTGCATTTGAAAACTGTGCTATAAGATTTACAAATCCAGCCCACTTTTCTCCTGCCCCCAAGCCAAACTGAAGAAAATCAAAGAATATTCCAAAAAGAGTTGATGAATTAAATAACTATACTATTTGGAAGTTCTCAGTCTTATTTCCTTTATAAGCTTTTCTCCCTATAGGTATGGTCTGCAGGAGAAAGGAAGCTCATACTAATAGATATTAATAAGTGGAGTGGAAATCATTGGGGTTTGGTTTAGCTTAGAAGATGATCCTACTAGAAGAGCCAGATTGCATCACCCAGGTGCACAACAGATGAGATTATGCTATTTAAGGAGTACAGAGTGTTGAGAACAGAGCAGGAAAAGATTTCCCATGGCAGAATGAAATAGCCAGTCTGGTAAATAGGAGAGAATGGAATGTTTGGGGCTACCAAATGAACCTAAAAAATTACCTCTCTGCAACATCTAGGGGAAATTGGTGGAAAGATGATATTTAAGAGAGAATACAGGGGGAAAAAAATTTTAACAGCAAATTATTGAACAAAATCTAGATGCTGGAAGTTAACAGAAAATCTGTTGAATTATTATCTACCCTAGATGATTCAGTTTAATCTTTTTGTAATAAGCTTTGTTCATAATGATGTTAATAAAAACTATACCGTAAATTTGCTTGAAAGTAACCTTTTGAAGGAGAGACAGGGGCATGGCCATTAAATGGTGGTCTTGCTGCTCTCATGAGATCTCTGTTGCCCAGTAAAGTCTTCATGAGTGTGTGGCCTGATCTTCACCTTTTTGGGTGATTTGACTTTGTCAATTTATCTGAAAACTATCAGGCTTAGAAAATAATTTATATCAGTGCTTCTTAGTATATTATTAGAACCACCCGGAAACTTCTCCAAAATACCAATGCCTGAGCCTCATTCCTAAATATTCTAATTTATTTTGTCTGGGGTATGTTTCAGGCACTGATAGTTATTAAAAACTCCCCCAGGTGATGATTATGTACAGCCAGTGCTCAGAACCACTGATTTATATTAACGAAGCTCATATTTTTAAGCTACAACAATAATATTCACAGCTACTGCTTGCTGAGTGCCACAACATGATGTTCACTACAGTAACAGCTTCTTAACATTTAATTGGAGAGGAAGTATTATTCCTGATTTATAGATTTGGGAGATAAAGCATAGTTATAGTATCTGAACCCAGGTTTGATTTCAATCCTGAAATCTTAGGACTTTATTAATTTATTAACTGATAGTAGGAGGTATAAGTGGCAGGAAAATTAATATTTTTGCACAAAATTCTTCTGGACTTTGAGAACCCAAATAAAAGCATATCGTTATTTAAGACCAAGGTTAGAACCACAGGAGTTGAAGCCTTATCTTAAGTAGGATGCATCAATCAACTCAACCGAGTTTGTTAAGTTTCCCATTTACCTGTGAGGGGGCCTCCTGTATAAATGCTGGACCCTGCTGTAAAAGGGCCTTCACTGGACGATGTTCTAGGGACTAGGGGGTGCTTCACTCCCAGTTCTTCTGTGAGAATTCAGACCTACCTTGATCTGCTACTATGACATCCGTTGAGCGATTAGAATTAATTAGATACAGCTTTACTTGTGATTTTGAATCCCTTTAGGTCACATGTGGAAAGAACTTTAATCTCCTTAATGGAGTAAGAAAGGATAGTTTCTAAAAATTGGTTAACAGATTTTTTTTTTGTGGCTAAAAGGGTATGTTAAACATAATAGATATTTTTGTAACTAGATGTTATAATGGCAGTGGGGACAAGTATGGAGAGCTCTGTATGGCATGCTAAGAAATGTGTCTTTTATTCTTAAAGCAACATCAGGAGTGGGGGAGGGTGGCATTCAGGAATTTCAAACATGGAGGTATAACATCGAATATTTTACTCAGAATGAATAGTGTCTGAGACAATGCAGGATTGTTAGAAAATAGGAGGGGAATGTGACAGAGAGATCAATTATGTCAGTGCCGAAGGAAGATGAGAGACAGAGAAAAGGAGACTGAATCTGATACATATTCCCAGGGCAGAATCTCCACTGTTTGCTAACTAGTGAATGTGAAAGGTGAGCGGGGGTAAGGTAGATTTATTAGTTTCTTGTTTTCTAGTCACCAAGACAGGGACAGAGGAGGAGAAACTGGTTGGTTGGGGGAAGAATGAAGAGGATGCAAGGTGTTAATTCTAGCATGAAAATGTGATAATATCAATTGAGATCTCAGGGAGACTTGGTATGTTAGGCTGCGAGGAGGCTTGGAAACCACTGTTATAATGTAGTGCAGGGGTGATGTAGTGATACAGAGTTAGAATTGGGAAGCCAATTCCAAGAATTGTATCACACCTGTAGTTTTGCCTAGACACAAGACTACTGCTACTAATAATGACGATAATCTCTAAGTGGAATATTTTGTATATTGGAGCTGAGCTTAATGCCTTACATTTAATCTATTGTCACATTTAAATTTTCTCAAATAATGTGACATATGTACTAATACATTCCTTTTTTAGGGAAGCGGAAAATAATGAATTGTCAGGTCCTTCACTAAATAATGATCTCATCTAATACATTAGAGTTTTTAATGATATTGCAATTCCCCTTTTACCCCAGAAGATTCTTTGGCAAACAGAACTCTATGTGCCAAAAACAAAGCAAAACAAAACAAAACAAAACAAAAAACCCACTGGCACATAGTTTGGCTGTATAAATGGTGAAAGTTACATTTCATAGGATCACTCTTATAGCACAGAGGATTTGGCCAACAGTCATGGGAAAAGTAGAAAGGGTCCTTTTGATAAAATCTTGCATTTATGAAGGGTTCAGGAAGAAGTAGGTAGAGTTAACCCAGCAAAGTAATTTTTAAACCACTTTAGTGTGCAGGCTTCTTTAGAAAAGCTGATGGACACTCCAACCCCCTTTCCACAAAAAACGCACATCCAAGGCCATGCAATTCCTACAATTTTGAACGAAGCTGAAGTTCTTTGATCCAAGAAGCTTAAGACGTGTCCTGACATACACATCTCCAAATACTTTTCACAATTTCTTCTAAAGTGCCCCTGCTTCCACTGCAAGGAACATTTTTTTTATCTCCTGCTATACTCCAATGTTGATATAGCTGGAATTAAGCATTAGAGCATTTATGGAACATATGCATATATGGTTTTTCTCATTTCCCAGTTCAGGTTGAAGCAATTCTAAGTCCTTTGTTAAATTGACTTTTTGGAGGCCTTAGAGAATCCTCAACTGGATATCCTGGACACTAAGAATATGGGCAGATTGCACACACCTTTAGTAAATTGTTGGTTATCCACAGAGGTCAATTAATCCTTGCATACATTTAATAACATACTCATATCTGTGAACCACTCCTTACAACTGAAACTAACTCTGTGTTCAGGGAATGTAAATAGATTTTCATATCAGCCTGAGAGAAACATAATTGAGAATGTACTGCCAAAATAATTATATAACATAGTACAAATTATGATCAAATTAGTATAAATTGAGATTCATCATTGTTACATTGTCAGGATTTATCCAAAGTAATGAACTCATCAATTAACTGGCTCAATGACTATCGAAGGAATGGAGGAACTTTAAGAAAGAATGAACTGCTTAATTAATTTCCCATTTCTTTGAGAGCTTACTAAGTACAGGCAAATTCTTTATATCTAAACGCTAGTAAGAGGATTCTTGGTCACATGTATGCATGGAAGCTCAGAGCTCATGGAAATATTAGCAAGATTTGATAATTTCATTTATAGATGACGTGACTGAGTTGAAGAGGTATCAACAGAATTTCTCGAAGTTGCCTGTTTAGAGGATGTGAGATACTTTGGTGATGTGAGCATCATACTCTGATCTGCAATTCCAGACCTGTCATTGAGTGTGGGACTTGAAGCCTCATTTTTCTCATCTATGACATAGACTCTTTTGAGAGAAAAGAGATCATTGCAATCAAACACAGAGCATATTATGCATGCAGTAAATACCAAATAAACGGTAGCCATTTTATTCTATTAGAGGAAAAGCAGAGTTTGCAAATTGGTCTCCCAACTTTCAGTCTAAGATTCTAGTCACAGTCCCTCACTGACAGGAGTATACCGATAGAACAAATCTGCACATGTACCCCTGAACTGAAAACCAAAGTTAAAAAATAAATACATAAAATTAAGTTTATTAATTAAAAAAAGAAAGTAACTGTATAGTATTAGGACAATTTGCAAGCATTGGATAGTTTTACACTTGTTACGTTTATTTTCAAGGTCTCTTTTTGCCTTAAGGGGGCAGAGATTTGGGTTTTTATTCTTGTTGTTGCTCCCACTGTTGTACTCCAACACCTTCAATCAGTGCTCAACAAATAAGTATTGAATGAAAGAATAAATTTCTACAGTATCCCTACAGTATCCCTACCACATTCTCTACTTGGCCATGGGACATGTGATATAATTATCAATTATTAAGGAATTGTGTAAGGCTAGACGTGATAGGATGTTTGGGAATAAAGCTTCATTCAAGAAGTGCAAGGTTTAACTAAAATGTGTCTCAGGTTGCAATAAGACGAGAATCAGTTGACATCTTGTTGTACACAACAGTAGCAGAATAAGTTACCTTTCTTTTTCTTTCAAAGTCTGAGATAAGTTTCAAATCCTAGACTTGCCACTTGCTAGCTCTGTGACCTTGGGCAAGTGACAAAATCTCTCTGGGCTCTGTTAGTTTCTTCTCTACCAAATTTTCTCGTAAAAATTAAATGACTGATCCATTTAGCCTGCTTAGCACAGTGCCAGCACATGGTAAGAGTTCTGTATGAAGTGGCCCCTAAGGTCTTCGGCCTATTCTATGTGTTTATGATGAAAAAAATGATTGACTTATAAATCTGACGTAGTGGGCACAGGTTTACAATCCCTTAGCATAGTGTGCCATGCTTGACTTGATGTTTTCTGTCATGAGAGATCACAGCCGATGATTGTTTCTGTCTTATCTAAACAAAGGATGAAACCTGTTTAACCATCTCTGTTTTCCATTATTCCAGCCATTGGGCACAACATATATGAGGAAAGAATCAACACACAAAATTATTTGATTAGCTAGCATTGCCATTGCCCTTCCTAGCAGAGGAAAACCAGGCATTAAAAAAAAAGAAAAACATGTTCTTCCCTGCCTTGTTTTTATGTTAATTGAAAGATATAAAAACAGAAGGGTGGAGGGGAGAAAGAAAAGCAAATGTTGACAGGGGGAAAATGCAGTATGGTTGTCCAAACTATTTTGGTGCTAAATGTTTTATGGAGACCAATGGCTCAATTATAGCTAAATACTCATTGCCACTAGTGTTGTGGGAGAAAAAAACCTTCCTCGATTCGTTCATGTAAAGGAGACAGCAGGTTTCTTGAGTGGGAAACCATGTGTTCATGCTCACCTGCTGGCCATTCTCCAGCTCAGGAAATGGGTCCAGCCCCCAGGCAGCTTCCCAGTGACGGGAGCAAGGCAGTGCCACCTTGCTCTGCATCAGCGAACAATTAGGAATGGGTGCTTGAGATAGCGATTTGTTCACTCAATCCTACCATACTTAAAAGTGACTATGCAGTTCTCCAGGGAACCAAATTTATTTTCAGGAAGTGAAATCACAGGCTCAAATGCATTACAATTTCCTAATAGTATAGGACTTCATAGTTGAATGAAGCCTTTCTTCCAGGGTAACAGAGGCACAGAGGAGCAACTCACTCACATGTGCTTGGCAGAGATGAGAGTATAGCAGAATCAGTGGAGTAGAAGAACATACAATTTTGGAGATGATTTACTGAAAGCATCTAGAACAGTTCTTGGCTCATTCATTTGTTTGGTTCATTTATTCATTCAACAGAGTTGTACTGAACACTCGTTATGTGTCAAATAATGTAGTAGGTGCTAGGGATTTTGGGGAAAAAGACAAAGAAGGCTTCTGTCCTCTTGCAACTTACAGTGTAGTAAGGGATATGGACAACACACGAGTAAATGTCTGAATTCACTATGAATTTTATTGTGGTGATAGAGCAAGCTAAGTAGAGTGAAGAAATATAGAGAATGAGAAGGGAGCTTCCCTCTCTTTATCTCTCAAGAGATTTTCTTGAAAACTCAGGTGGAATTGACTGGAAATTTAGAACGTTCCAGGATTTGGCAATTGCAAGTGCAGAGGCTATGATATGGGGAGAAAAGGGTGTGTCATGTGACCAGAAAGGATGCCTCTGAAAATGGAGCAGCAGATACTGGTAGCCAGCAAGAAGGCTGGAGAGAGAGGCAAGGTCATCCAGGTCTTGGTGTTTTTATATTTAAGTGTATGTTCAGTACATGGTAGATAAAATTATTACCTTAGCTTCAATTTTCTTTAAAATATTTTTTATTATACTTTAAGTTCTGGGGTACATGTGCAGATTGTGTAAGATTGTTACATAGGTATACACATGCCATGGTGGTTTGTTGCATCCACCTGCCCGTCATCTACATTAGGTACTTCTCCTAATGTTATCAGCTTCAATTTTCTATTGCAAAAGAAGAATAATACCAATCATATGAAAAGTTATTTGGTCACTGAAATGAGATGGTTGCTTAGCACCCAGCGTCCTGCTAGGCACACACTGGGAATTTCATATGTAGAGCTTTCTCGCTCTTTGTTTTATTCTTTAAATTCATCTCCTTTCAGCCACTCCCTCAGTGGAATCATATTCAGTATGAATAAGGGCATATCTGAAGGATGAACAGTGAAGAGTCAGTGAAAGAGTAGTTGGACTTGGGGAAATGGGAGTGAGGAGGAGCAATGGTTTCCACACCAAAGGCAGTTTAAGGAGAGAGCAGCATCTTTTCAAAGCATCAGGACTCCTGCTGCGAGGTGGTGGGTGGAAAAGTTGAGGAGAGGACATATGCGACCTTTTGGTTTATGGAGAACTTTCCAACTGTAGAAATTCATGAAGAAAGTTCATATGAAAGCCCCATCTTCTATGGCCTAATTAAGTCTTGACATTCAAATTTCAAACGAATTTTGGGGAAATAACTTCTCAGATTCTCATCATATAGTACTTGTTCAATATGAATAGAAATAATTAGTTTGCTGAAGTAATTAGCATGCCCAAGAATAACTAGAGACTTTTCCCTAATTTTTACTTTTAGATAAATGTTAAATATCTTTAAAGTGCCTTTGATTTCTTCTTTTCTTAAGAATCATTAGAAGGTGGGAAAATATGATAAAGGTGCAGGGAAAAGCAGGATAATGATGGAAAATGCACATAAAGAGAATGCCACATCAACCTGGCAGAGATGTTCTCGACAGTGGTTTCAGTTACCAAAACAGTAAAAGCTGTTAATACTAATCTTATCTAAAGAAGGCCAGCAGCATACAATTGTGTTTTTTCCAGACATTTCTGAAAGCCTACTTCAGAACAGTCATCCATTCTGCTTGGAGGCCCTTCAGAGTAAAGTGAGCACACCGGCCCTGAGATCAGGCAGTCCAGAGACCATATGGCGGCCCAGCCAGGCTCAGAGAGTAACCTTCTATGGGTCATTTATCCTGTCTGAGCATCAGTTTCCTCACCTGGAAAGTGAGAATGCCAAACTTACCTCAGGGAGTTGTTTGAGATTGATGCTATAATTGTGTAGCATGCCAGGCACTTTCATTGGCACCTCTTAGGACCCTCAGTAAAAGAGGTAAGTCTCCTTCCTTTCCTTTTTTTGGTTAGAAGGATTGGTGGAATGAATGACAGCCAGAATCACTTCTCAGAACGCCTGAGTTCTCAGCCTCCCTGGGGAATCTCTTAGCAGAGAAGTCGATGTTTCTACAGGTTTTTCTCCAGGGCAAATGGAGCAAGTTAAGCTAGATCACATAGAGTGCTTGGGCCTTACTTTGATCAGAACAGAAAAGTCCTGAGCTCTCCAATATCCCCTTTCAAGCACAGCAGCCTCTGGAGGTTCCAATGAAGCCCTGTTAAACTGACCTGAGTCCTCTGCTGTTATTTCAAAAACAGCAATTGCCCTTTTACATGCAATACAGTAGGAATTTCATTTTAGGACCTTTAAAAAGGGTTCTTATTACTGAAATGTTTCCAGATTATTAGTCTAGAATGAAAGCTGAATGAGCCATCTCTTTAGTGTCTTCCTCCAAGCCTCACAGCCACTCTTACCACTAAAATGATTAGGAAAAGCAAACACAGGATAAAACGTGATAAGCGAGGGGATGGAGAGAAAAATGTCTGTGTCAGTGACTGGCACAAAGCTGAACTAACCCTACTTTCTGTTCTCCCAGCTAGACGTTTCTTGAGTGCCACTCTTAGATATTTTGCTTTTGTTTTTGTTTCAATTGTCCTTTGAATGATGTAATCCCTAAGCCACTAGGAAAGAGCCACTTCTGTCAAAGGAACTTCAAGTCCAAATTTAGTGAAATAGAAGAGAAAGTCTAGCAGCCCTTTCCTACCCCCCACTGTACACTGTTCTTGCCTATTCCATACCTGCCCCTGGGAGAGATGTGGCCAGTTATGTGAGACAAATGGGTATCTGGCAAGGGGAATTCTCATCAGCAAATCACTCTCTTAAGTGTAACAGAAGTCCTCAGCCTCTGTTATGACAGGCTCCTGGGAAGGGATGCTTCTTTGCCTTTTGAGGGTTACACATAAATCTGGGTGCTTTTCTCAGTTCTGAGCCAAACACTTCATTATGCCCTTTAATGAACTGTATTAAAATTCTTAAATGAAGCTTTACCATAAAGGACTACTGATTGCATTTATTTACCTTTAAAGTTCTTCAGTTGTTGACACTAATGCAACATGCTTGCTTGCTTTATTGAGAGAGAATTTTAATATCTAAAGATTTGTTAATATAACTATAGCATAGAATTAAGTAACAGATACTCTTCCGCATAACAGGAGTGACAGCATCTCATGGTAGAGAAAGCACCGGATGTATGACTGTGGCAATGTCATTTTATATCTTGCAAAGTGTGAGAATTAGATATGGTGATGTCTGTGATTGCTTTCAAATGCAATTTTATGTTCCCAACTTTATTTAATTAATTTATTTTTCTGGAATGGAATCTCACTCTGTCATCCAGGCTGGAGTGCAGGGGTGCCATCTTGGCTCGTTGCAAACTCCACCTCCCAGGTACAAGTGATTCTCCTACCTCAGCCTCCCAAGTAGCTGGGATTACAGGCGCCTGCCACCACACCTGGCTAGTTTTTTTTTTTTTTTTGTATTTTTAGTAGAGATGGTGTTTTGCCATGCTGACCAACCTGGTCTTGAATTCCTGACCTCAGGTGATCCACCTGCCTCAGCCTCCTAACTCCAACTTTAAGTAGATTGTACTTTATTTTATTTTTTTACTCTAATCATCCAACAGATAATAAAAACAGTTGATCAACAATTTTGACTGTCAACGTTCAGTGCAATTAAAAATTCAATTCTGAACTCGTTGGCTGCATGGAGATGCTCTGAAAGTATGGGATGGAGCACCAGAAAGTCAGGCCAGATGATTACTTGAAGAGAGCTCTTCCTAGTGATTCAAGAATCCACAGATCTGGATTCATGCGGAGGGGTTTATCTACTTATGAAATTACTAGCCCTTAGCTATCAACAACATAGCAACCCCAGACCTTTTAAACAAAGGGGTGCAAAAACAGCTTGTGTTATTTTAGATAAAAACATTGCCTATGCCACAATAATGACTTAAATATAAAGAGATGGCCAGCAGACTACATAAATATAGCCTGGCTATTTTTTCTTTCTCCCAAGTTCAATCATCTGATCTTTTATTAATGCTTCTATTTTAAACATCTTGGTAGCCTTTCCAGATGTGTATTACAAGATGTTTAGCGGTACCCACTAATTGCCAGTAGAGTGCCCTGTTTCAAATATGACACCCCAAAATGTCGTCAGTCGTTGCCATAAGTTTCCAGGGGACAAAATCACTCTGGAGTGAGAAGCACTAGTTTACGTCTAACTTTTTTTTCTAATTCTGAATTTACTTTCTTAAACATAAGAGCAAGTGCTCAGAAATTGTTATTCTATAGTTATTATTCTGAACATTACTAATGTCTTCATATATATAGGATTTCACAATTTGCCAAGTATTTCCACTCACATTATCTGTGGAGATTAATGCAGAGCAGTTTATTGTCTACAACAAATTAGAAGAAAGAGGCATGTTTTCTGTAACTGTCTCTGCATTCCTTTTTACTGTGTTTACAATCCTGCATGTTTGACAAAAGAGGTCTTGCCATGAGGAAGATGTATTTAGGACAAGTCAGGCATTGTGTAAATGAAATCTGGCGTGATCTTTTCAAGAGACATAAAAGAGAGAGAGAGATGTTTAATCACCTTGAAATGACGTCCTCTTGTCATCTTCTGCTGGTAGGAGTCACATACACCCGGTCCACCCATAGAAACACACATTTACAACTAAACATTCACATGAGGCTTCCATGAAGCCCCATGTACTCTCTGAGCCCCTTGACTCTTTAAATGGTTCTGAAAATTATACTCTTTAGCCTAAACTGGACTGCTGCAGTTTTATCATGCTGCATTAAGTGAAAACTAGATGGCATTTTTGAAAGATTAGAAAATGACATTTCTCCCACACTTCCACCTCCTCCCTAGCCCTCTTACCTGCTTAAGGATTTCAGCAGCTGTTTCATGTGAACAATCAAATATCACATAGAACTCCTTGCCTTTCTTCATCTCCTTGAGTAAAGGCTTGGCGTCTTTATTCCCAGAAGGCAGCTGGCGGATTTTGA
Source organism: Ateles fusciceps (assembly GCA_036589455.1). Lineage (NCBI taxonomy): Eukaryota > Metazoa > Chordata > Mammalia > Primates > Atelidae > Ateles > Ateles fusciceps. Next base: position 12,250,079 of record JAZHEH010000222.1, read on the forward strand.
TTTTAATATTATATCTGGAGGGAGCTTTGATGAGCTCTTGCAGACGAATTAGACCTAGAAAATGACATCCAATCATGCAACAGAGACTGTTCTGTCGACAGTATTGTTTATTGCCATTTATAGTTAAACTCGTTTCAACTCCAAAGTGTACCCAGTGGTCACCTTCCTAAAGGTTACACTCCTGCTCTCCCATTTGTCATTCGTCTTTCTGTGGTGGATTATACTATTTTCCCTTTTGGGTATGTATGGCTTGGAAGCATAATTTTCCTAGGAGCATTTTAAATTTATTTAGAATGCAATTGTCCTTTCAGCTTACAGTGAATACCTCAAATTTTTAACAAATCAAGCCTGCAACTGTAAAACTTAGTAAACAAAAAGTAGGTTGAAGTTTCCAAAAGTGTTTGATGAAATAGATCACATCTGCTTACTTACAAAGCCAATAGAATGTGAAGATTTCTCTTTGCTGTAAACTTCTCTAAGTCTTTTATTAAGTATTTGTATATAACATACTCTTAACCAACTAATTAGTTGGGTTGCTTTATATAATCTTTCAGTTCCTGCCATATAAACTATCTGTAAATGGCTCATTACATTTTCTTGCTAATATATTTGAATGTTAAATTGGAAAATCCTACTTAATTTTTTAAAAATACCATGGAATTTTTAGAAATTATGATCATAAAAGCAGAAACAGAATTTAAAAAACATTCTCTACTGGTTATTTCAACAAAACATTTATGTCTAACTAACCTGATGGAGAATGTTTGATTTACCACAGGTGTGGAGCTACTGATCTGCACCATTTCCTAACATAAGTGCTTTCCAAGGCAAGAAAAGCCTCTGTGTAAAAGCCTCCATCTTATTTCCCTTAATGTTGGCAGGTGCTCACTGCACTGCATAATGTTGGCTCTCACTCAAGGACTTCCATCAGTCTGAAAAATTGAGGTTTTCTTTTTTGGCATGCAGTTCTGTGCCTTCCAGATTTGTTAGCTTTAGATAATCAATAGGGAATATTAAGCTTCATGAGTATTCAATGAAAATTGTGGTATGCTCTGTGCAAGATTCAGCATGGATTCCAGCTACTGCCAAACTTGAGGCATTTTTCTTTTTCTTGTTTTATTTATGTAGCTACCTTGTTTTTTTTTCTTTTACTAGAACATACATTTTTTTGTGTGTGTGTAGTTCAAATAAGGAAAAGTTTCTCTACCACCATAGTTAGGTTTGATTCTGATATACAATAAATTTATCATGATATTGAACTTCAGAATTCAGTGTGTAGGGGTGATAGAATGGAAGGGTGATTGCTGTAGAACCTTATGTAGATTTAGTGCTAATTGTCTGATATGACTTGACTCTGTGTCCCCACTCAAATCTCACCCCAATTGCAATCCCCATGTGTCAGGGGAGGAACTTGGTGGGGAGGTGATTGGATCATGGGGGTGGATCTCCCCCATGCTGGTTCTCATGATAGTGTGTGACTTCTCAGGAGATCTGATGGTTTAAAAATGTGTCACTTCCCCCCTTACTCTCTCTCTCTTTTCTGCCACCATGTATGATGTTTCTTGCTTCCCCTTCCCCTTCTGCCTTGATTGTAAGTTTCCTGAGCCCTCCCCAGGCATGTGGTAGTATGAAATAATTAAAACTCTTTTCTTTATAAATTACTCAGTCTCAGGTAGTTCTTCATAGAAGTGTGAAAATGGGCTAATAAATTAACCTTTTCTCTTTTTACACAAAAATTAAATTGCTAGAATAATAGGCTTCCTGGATTCTTGCTCCTTTTCAAATCAGTCAATGTGGTTGAAGGTCCTCAGGTACTGATAATCAGCCACTTGTCGTCTCACTTCCAGAGTCATGTGTCCTGAACTACTGAGGAGCATTAAAAATGAAAGAACATATAGAATGTGGAATCATATTTTTCTTATTTGTAATATTTTAATCTTTGAACTAATCCTAGGATGTAACCATTATTGCTGTTATTTAAATGAATAATTCAGGGCCCAGAATAGTTAAGTAACTTACAAAGATAGTTAAGAAGAATCTTGGATTAAATCTGCTGTATGTGAATCCAACACTTAATCTTTTGACGTCACCATCCTGCCTTATGAATACAAGTTGTTGGTGCTGAGGGAACAGATACGGCGTAGGGCTTAGGACTTTTTAATGAGATGGGAAAGAAACAGAGACCCCAGGCTGCCTGAGTTTCTCTCCTGTTTTCTCTTGTCACCCACCTGCTTTGCAATCACATAGTTTTTTTTTTCATGAGCGTGACCATAAGGGACGGTTTAATGTGGTCTCTAAATAACATGGGAAAAACATTTAAAAAGGGCATTTTGTGTGCTGCAGTGAACTGCTCTCTTGTTCTTTGTTGAATAGAATGTCACATCTTTCCATCATGATGACTTACATATTTATGGGATTTAAAGTTGACATACATTTTCTCACTTCTTTCATTTATTTTTATGGGAAAACATTTGCTGGATGCTCATTAGATGCCAAGCTTCATGTTAAGCCCTGGGGGTGCAAGACAACACAACCTGCTTCAAAGTCCTCACAGCCTGTAGGATAATTTTATCCCATCAGCTCTCTTCGGGTAGATGGGGCATCAATTACCCCTTAACGTTACAGATTATAAGCTAAGGCTGCTGAAGGCTGGAGCAATTTGCTCAAGGTTATATAGCTAAAAAGTAGCAGAACAAGGGATTAAGGCCAAATCTACCTTCTGATACCAAATCTAGGGCTCTTTCCTCCAAATCATGGGCCCCTCCCAACTTTTGGATTTCTTGTCAACTGGCTGAATGAAAAACGAATTAACTGACTGATTAACTATATTTATAAATAGCTGTATAAGTAAACAAAAACAACATTTTAGACTAGCACACAATATTAAATCTTCATTTGGCACACTGGGCCATTAATCAACACCACCCCCAAATGTGAACATTAACTTTTAAAATTGTTTCATAAAAGAAAGTATCTTTTAATACCAATAGAGGAAAAAGGAGAACATCTCAGTCCAAAAGATTAGTTTCTAATTGGAATAAATGTATCTTTTACAAAAAACTCACTGTTAAACTCCTACTTTTCTCCTTTTGCCAGTATGTAGGTAAATTGGCTTCAGAAAGGAGGAGGATCAGCAGATTTAAAGATTAGGGACCAAAACTAGGAGAAGAACAATGAACAGGGGAAGAGTGAGTTTTATATTTCTCTTCCTGAAGCAATTGTTTGCTTCAGAAAAGCCTTTCTGCTTTCATTAGCAAATGATGGAGAATTTACAATTCAAAAGGCACAGTAGACAAAATTTAGAGAAAGCTTTCCCTTATATTTGCATTTTGCAACAATCCATCAATCATTTACTTTTCTTTGTAATGAATAGTTAAAAATTATTTGCTAAACAAATAATTACTTCAGTGGAAGGACATTGATTTAGGCACAACACCTAGCTTTGCTAATCCTCCTGTGTTTGGATGCCGTCCTGATGGAGTGACCCAATCCTGCCAGCACTCCAGTTGCAGTGAACGGTAAAGGTGCATGTCATGCTGATAATGTGAATTTTTTTCTGGCCCACTGAAATGATGGGAATTTAAAAATAAAATGTAGATAAGAGAGAGCCAGACAAACCCAACGGAGAGACATTCCACAGTAAAACTGACTTGGACTCTTTAAAAATGTCAGTGTCATATATGGCAAAAGAAAGCTGAATGTCTGAATTGAATGAGACGAAAGGGATTTGACAACTGAATGCCATGAATGATCTTGGGACAATTAGCAAATATATACTATTTTTTGCTAATAATAATATTAGCAAATATATATTTCTATATATTTAGATAACATTATTATGTTATTGTTAACTTTCCTGTACTTGATCATTGTAGTGTGGTTGTAACGAAGAGGGTCCTTCCCGGGAAATTCATGCTAATGTATTTATGGAGAAAAAGGTCAGGATGTCTGCAGCTGACTTTCAAATGGTTCAACAGTGCTGCTGCTTAGTATTATTTTTATTGTTGTAGGCATTTCTATATTAAGAAAATGATAGAGCATTACAGCAAATGTGGCCAAATGACTAGTGATGAATCTAGGTGAAGGGTGTACAGGAGTTTATTGTACATGTCCTTCAACTTTTCTTTAAGTTCAAATCTTTCTAAATAAAAAGACAAAACATACTGATATAAAATAATATCATAAGACCCTCTTTCTTCCAATTCTATCCCTAAGAATGAAATTGGAAATGCAACTTCGGTTGAATAAACATTTTACAGAAAGAAGGCTGGGTTTTTTTTTGCCACATGAATGTGAGCTAAGCTCTGCATATAGATACAACTTTCAAAAATATCCAAATGGCCAATTCTAAACGCTTGCTTTGGCCGCCTGTCTACTCGGTGCACTCAGATGTGACACAGAAAAAAATGCTGATTTGCATGCATATCGCGTGACTCAGGCAACAGGTGGAGCATATGGAGGAGGAAGAAAAACCCTCTGCTATTTCCAGTGAGCATTTTAAATTTCCCATGCCTTCCTTTTAAGTAATAACAAACTTTGCTATTTAGATTGCCTCTTTTTATGAAGTTGGCTACATGCCTTATAAATAGCGAAATAAACCTTAGAATATACCTCTGGGGTGACTAGATGTCAGTGCTATTTTACAGTGAGGAAAGTGAGCCATGGTGAGGTTAATTGTTTGGATTGGCCCTGAAAATGGGTCACAAATGCCTGGAATTGGAAGAGACCTTCAGGTCAAACCCCTACTTGATGCATGAGTCCCCTCTACACAGGCACAGCTGAACACCTCTCTGTGTGAGAAATTCACTACTTTACACCACAGTCCAATCCATTTCTGGTTAGCTTTAGCTATCTTTAATGAGTCTCCATTCAAAAGAAAAGTACCTGGGTTTTCTTGAGTCTTAATCCAATTCCCTGTTTGTGAAACCACAGCAGTGTGTTTGATGCCGTAAAAATAAATGTAACAAACCACTGGGACCCAAAGATCAGGTTGCACATTTTAAATGTTAATTTCTTCTCTACTTGAACTTGGAAATATATGAAATGGCATTTCATAAACTTGTGGGTATATTAATATACCCAAATCTAATAGGATTCTTAAGCGGATCTGTGCATCCTCCAGAGCAGAGAAAAAATCAAAACTAAAAAATGAAAATGGGTATGTGAGCGAATTACCTGGAGAAATACAACACTTTTAAAGTGCAGACCTTCATATATAGGGTTTCTCAGAAGTGCAGCAAAAAAGGCAAGAGGGAGTCTTCCCAAAAGCAAAATTGTGTACCTTGGTTACAAAGGACCTTATAGAAGAATCTAGTCTAAGTATTCAGGAAAGTGTATTGCACTCAGCTCCACCAGTATATGTTGGTGCTGAATTCTGTTAAGAATTAATTTTCAACAGTAGATAAAAATAATATACCTGGCCTGCAATATCTAAAGATTGATTTTCTGGACAGAGTTCTGAATATTTGAGTAGGGTTCTGGTCAAAGAACTGAGGTGGTAGATATGAAGGGTAGAAAAAAGTGAGTACAGGGAAAAAAAGAAACTATAATTTTTTTTTTTTTTTTTTTTGGTATTGAGTGTAAAGAATGTTCCATCCTTGGGCTATTTCAAGAGGAATGGTGGGAGTGCATGTCGCAGAAGAAGAGTTTTGGCTATCACAGGTGGCCATAACAGCACAGTGGGGTGAGTGGTGATGGCAGAATGTGAAAGAGTCACTTATTTGGCACTGACTGTGTATAGCATATCTTGCATTTTAGCTTGAGTACTCATGCCAAAGTGTTGATTTTCTTTGAGTCCAAACTTTGGGCTTCTGTCAAGATTCTTGGTTCTGGAGAGTATATTATTTCTGTTTTCTATGGGAAAATGGAAGAAAATATGATAGATATAGTCTTAAAAACTAAGTCAGTACTTAAATACAGCCATAAGAGCAGATATTTTACTTATTCACAGGCTGGTTGGGCACAATTAAATGAGTGAATCATCTATTTAGAACAGTGTACATAGTCAGCACTCAAGAATGTGGTTATTGTTATTTTCATGATTTTCATTTCGTGTATGTTTTCTCCCAGGGTTTATTGTTTTTTTCAATCACTGCCCTTGTTAGGGATGCTAATCTCATTTCAAATCAATCCTTACTGTAAAGCTTGGAGACTTTATTTGGAGTGATGACTAATAACACATTCTTCATTGCAGCCTGCATTTTAGAAATCTCATGGCTGTGATATATTGAGAAAAATGACTTAAGATAAACAAAGATAAACTTTTCAAGGGTGATGTGTTATAAATTCAATTCTAGAGGCATCCGTCTGATGCTCATTTTCTTCATGTACTCATCCAGTCCTATCCATAGGCTGAGGACACTCAAATTTGTGTCTTTAGCACATTCCCATTTTCTAGACTCTAGACTCACATATTAACTGCCTATTCTTACCTTCATTTGGATGTCCAAAAGATATCTGAAACTCAAACTTAGCATATTAATGACTCATTTTCTGGTATCATTCTTATTTCCTTAAACTAGTTCTACCTATAAACTCTACTTCAGGTAATGAAAACTCCATCCTTCGGCTCAGGACAAAAGGATTCATCTTTTATTTCTCTCTTCTTTCTTTCCTAACCTCTACTCCCTCAGGATATTATTATTATTATTATTATCAGAATTCATTTTGATTCTTTAATCTACAGGTATGAATTAAACCATAGCCTGCTGCACCAATACCATGGCATCAATATTTTCTCAGACTGGAGCATGGTCTTTCTGTTTTTATCCTCCATTTAAAAATAAACTTAATATACGGCATTTGTCTTGTGTCTAAGGAATACAAAGTGTTTTTCTTGACAGTTGATTTCATTGAAACACTGGGCCAAGCTTTGATATTTCAGAGGAGTTTTCTGTAGGAGGAAATATGCTTCCTATCTTCCCTGTTAAACAGGCTAATCGCTTGAGGCAACCTGAGATATCCCAAGTTTCTTAGGTCATTGAGTTCCTTAAATCAAAATAAGTGTCATACAGACCCAAAAGTAGTGCTGGATACTCAAAAAGACATCTTAAATAGTAGTGAAACTAATAGATAAAATGTATGCAGTTGAGAATATCCATAATGATTTTTTTTACAGTTTCCTCAAAGACGCTACAATGTTTGAGCAATCATTCAAACACAGCCCGATGTTACCACACAAATGGTAACAAAGGAAAGAAGACGTGGTCATACATAATAAAAACTTTTAATTGGAAACACATCCAAATATCCTCTAGGATATCATGCCAGTTCTACATTTAAAACGTTTCCACAACCTGAGCATATCTTACCCCCTCTACTGTACTGCCTCCATCTCTTCCCTTGGTTTCTATAGGCGCCATCTGGCAGGTGGCCATGTTTCCACCTTTGCCTCTCTACAGTGTGCAGTGATCCTTTTACTCCTACTACTCTTCAACAGTAGTCCTTCCTTATCTGAGGTCTTACTTTCCATGGTTTTAGCAACCCACCGTCAATCATGATCTAAATATATTAAATGGAAAATTCCAGAAATAAACCAGTTGTAAGTTTTCGATTGCATGCCCTTCTGAATAGCATGATGAAGTCTTGTACCATCCTGTTCTATCCACATGGGATGTGAATCATTTCATCATTGTTGTTATTGGTCTCTTATTGTGCCTAACTTGTAAATTAAACTGTATCACAGATATTATTCATACAAGTGCTATATATACAAACTTAGAACAAGTATGCATGTATAGAAATAAACATATCAGGCCGGGTGCAATGGCTCACGCCTGTGATCCCAGCACACTGGGAGGCCGAGGCGGGTAAATCACGAGGTCAGAAGTTCGAGACCAGCCTGGCCAACGTGGTGAAACCCCGTCTCTACTAAAAATATAAAAATTAGCCGGGTGTGGTGGCGAGCATCTGTAATCCCGGCTACTGGGGAGGCTGGGCAGAAGAATTGTTGAACCTGGGAGGTGGAGGTTGCAGTGAGCCGAGACCGAGCCACTGCACTCCAGCCTGGGTGACAGAGCAAGACTCCATCTCAAAATAAAATACAAAATAAGCATAGCATATATAGAGTTCAGTAATATCCGTGGTTTCAGGCATCCACTGGAGGTCTTGGAATGTATCCCCTTAGGATGAGTAGAGACTACTGTAGAATGTTAGTTTGATTTTATCCCTCCCCCTGCTCAAAATTCTTTCACGGCTTCCCATTCCAGGCAGAGCACATGCTCCTCCAGTGGTTTACAAAGCCCTCCATGACCTACAAGACCCTCCTCTCCAAACATCTCTTCAGTCTCCCTGCTGCTCTCACTCTGATCCATCCACCCTGGCCTCCTTGCTGTTGCTCTGATATATGAAGCATACTCTAACCTTAGACACTAGCTGTTCTCTCTGCCTATAACCACCTTCTCTATCACAGTATGTGGTTCACTTCCTCAGCTCCTTGCAGCCTTTGCTCAAACCGCATCTGTGCAATGTGATATGACCTTTAATTCTGCAAACTCCATGTCTGGCTTCCAGATTCCCTTCAATCTGCTCTACTTCTTCTTTTTCCACAGCAGTCACCACTGTTCAACAATTATAATCATATTATATAGAATGAAAAGATGGTTTATTATTCCCATAGAACCTAAGTTCCTTGAAGTTAGTGGGTTTTGTCTGTTTTAATCACTAATGTATTCCATGTGCTTGGAACAATGCCTGGTACTAATATTTACTGGTGTGTCCAATAAATATTTGTGGAATGACAGAATCTGACAGCATTAGCGAAGGTGAAGAAACATATGATCTACCAGGGTGGCATCACAATGGGACAGTGGACTGGCAATTAGGGTTTTAGAAAAGCAATTTATTCAAAGTTGGGAATAACTTTAGGTGCCTTCCAGGGTAACCTCTTGGGTACTGCAGGAATCCTTATCGGGACCTACAGAGTGTCCCAAGCCTGGGCTTAAACTCTTCCAGGTCAGCGTGTTAAATATTTTGGGAAGAGATGCATTTCATCTCCTGAGAGATATCGTGATTAAAAGTTTATTCTTTCAGTGATGCTAAAAAGCTACTTCCCTCAGTCCTTCACCTCTACTTTGTCTGAAAGCACAGAGGACTAGCTAAAGCCTCTTATTTCATGACCCTTTAGATATCTATCGACAATACCATTCACTTCTATGTCCTTATGTTTTTCCTTTGCAGTCTAAACATTTTAGTTACTTTAGACTTACTCATGTATTCTGTAAATGAATATTCTCAACGTCCACATACTTTTATAATGAAGTAAGGGCTGGCATCGTTGTGAATTTTGGGAGGCAGGCCTATCCACAGGTTAATTTTGGAACAGGAAAATTCCTACTTGAAGGACCCTGTTTCTTCTTTTGCTTGCATATTTTTTGTCTAAATATTTAGCTGAAGGGTGTCTATAATAAGAATTCAAGATATTATCCTTCTCCCTATTCAATAAATAATGCTGGGATAACTTTCGAGCCATATGTAGAAGAATAAAGCAGGACCCTTTTCTTTCACCATATACAACAATTAACTCAAGATGGATTAAAGATTTCAGTGTAAGACCTCAAACTACAAAAATCCTAGAAGAAAACCTAAGGAATACCATCCTGTACATTGTCTTTGGCAAAGAAGTCATGACTAAGTTCTCAAGAGAAATTGCAACAAAAACAAACATTGACAAGTGGGACTTAATTAAACTAAAGAGCTTCTGCACAGCAAGAGAAATTATCAACAGAGTAAACAGACAATCTACAAAATGGGAGAAAATGTGTGCAAACTATGCATCCAACAAAGGTCTCATATTCATAATTTATAAAAGACTTAAATCAACAAACAAAAAACAAATAACCCCATTACAAAATGGGCAAAAGGTAGACACTTTTCAAAAGAAGACACACAAGTAGCCAACAAACATATGAAAAAGTGCTCATCATCACAGATCATCAGAGAAATGCAAATAAAAACCACAACGAGACACCCATCTCACACCAGTCACAATGGCTATTACTAAAAAGTCAAAAGACAACAGACATTGGTGAGACTGTGGTGAAAAGGGAACACTTATATACTGCTGGTGGGAATTTAAACTAGTTCAGCCACTGTGGGAAGCAGTTTGGAGATTTCTCAAAGAACTTAAAACAGAACTGCCGTTTGGTCCAGGAATCTCATTACTGTGTATATATCTGAAAGAAAATAATTCTCCCAAAAAACGCACGCACTCATATGTTCATTACTGCATTATTCACAACAGTAAAGGCATGGAATCAACCTAGATGCCCATCCATGGAGGATTGGATAAAGAAAATGTGGTACATATACACCACAGAATACTATGTTGCCGTAAAAAAGAATAAACTCATGTCCTTTGCAGCAACATGGATGCAGCTAGAGGCCATTATCCTAACTGAATTAACACAGGAACAGAAAAACAAACACCACTTGATCTTATAAGTGAAAGCTAAACACTGGGTACACATGGATGTAAAGATGGGAACAACAGACACTGGGGACTGCTAGAGGAGGGAGACAGGGAGGCAGGCAAGGGCTGAAAAAGTATCTATTGGTAACTACCTGTGCTCACTCACTACCTGGGTGACAGGATCATTCGTATGCCAAACCTCGACATCATGCAATATACCCACACAACAAACCTGCATATGTATCCTTTAATCTAAAGTAAAATTTGAAATTATTACACATTGTCCTTTTAGCTATTTACATATGCAAATCCTCTGTGATAGGAAAGACTTAATGGTGGGGTTCAGCCCAGTGCTATCAGGAGAGAGTTATTTTGGGAGGGCCTTTGCATTGGCTGTCCCCTGTGCCTGACGTCTGAAATGCTCTCCCCCAGGGTATCTACATGATTTATTTTTTTATCCTTTTTAAATTTTTACTCAAATGTTATTTTCTAGAGAACTTCCCCGGGTATTCTTACATAAAATTGCAAACCCCAGTTCTACTGCCAGTCTCCTAAATATCATTTGCTGCTTTATTTTTCTTCACAACATGTACTACTATCTATCATACTAAATATTTAGTATATATTTTGTTCATTAGAGAAACAGTCTGTGGATTCCATGAAGTTGGAAATATTTTTGTGTGTGGTTTATCCTCAGTACTTCGAATAATGCCTGGCAGTAAATGTCAATGAAACAAGGGAATGTATCATATCATATCTATCTATCTCTCTATCTGTCTGTCTATCTATCCATCCATTCATCTACCATTCATCATTTATTTATCTAGTTATTTATCTAATTGATCATCTACCTATCATCTATCTAATCTATCATATACCTATTTATATCTATCTAATATATCATTTATCAGCTATTAGTTTGGTGCAAAAGTAACTGCGGGTTTGGCCATTACTTTAAATAGCAAAATACAATTACTTTTGCACCAACCTAATATCTACCTATCATGATCTATTTTCTATCATCTGTCTCTCCTCTATTATTTATCTACCATTCATCATTTTATCTACCTATCATCTATCATATACCTATCACCTATTAATATCTATCTGTCCATCATCTACCTATCATGATCTACTATCCCTGTATCTACTATCTATGTATCTATTTATCTATCTGCCTACGTGTTTATCTGCTTGTCTGCCTTCCTGCCTGTCCATCTAATATCTAGAAGAATATACACTAAGACATTATCTGTGATAGTTTTTCTGGATGTTTTTGTTTATGTCCTTAAACTTTTCATTTTAACATTTTCTAAAGAAAGTAATCTTCTTTGTATAACTATATAAAAATAAAACTTTCAAACAGGGGATTGCAGAAGCCATTTGGATCTCAGGAGAGGGCAGCCATAGTACAGAGTATGCAGCTATGTGCTGTCTTGACTATTTTCCCAAGGATTTCAGAAAATATCACCTGAACCAACTGAATATAAACTTTGGTCCAGTTTAGTTAAGGACAAGTTACAGTAGAGAAGAGAGACAAGCAAAACTATAAAGTAGGTTTTTCTAAGTCATTCACAAAATAAAAGCTAAGAAGAATGGGTATATTTTTTCATGTTTTGCCACTGAAATTTGAATTAGCACTTGCTTGTTTGGATTCAGCCCTCTCTGCTAACTGTGTAGGTAATCGGCCTAACCAAGCATAAGAAAACACTTTGAAATCCCACACTCTCTGGCATGTAGTATTCAATGCCTTTTAAGATAGCCAACCTTAAAATGTGCTGTGATCAGTTTAAAGTAAGAAATAACATTTTAAGTCATTATTAGGCATTAACACTGTTGGGGTTCAGAATATGATACCCCAAAATATGACACCTTGGCATGCTGAGTGCTTTGAACTGAAAAAGATTGGAAAGGTCTCAGAAACAAGGTCTTTCTGACCTTCTCCTGACCCCTAGTATCCTGTCCCTGTTAATTCCTGAAGTGAGTCATAGAAAGTAGAATTTTTCTTCCCCAAGTAGAGCATAGAAAATAGAACTCCTCTCCCGCAAAGCAAGCTACAGAATCTGAAAGATCATTCTCTTTTCCCTTGGAGACTTGTATTTCATAGGGGTCCTGCCTCATACCCAGGAGGAAGGAATACTCCATAGAGAGGCTGAGAAGAATGCACAGACAGGCCTTGCTGGGCTTCCCCCCCTCAGCCTATTACCACTGGATTCTAACATTTTGTCCAATCATATTTCTACATTGTGTTCGTTCTTCATTGAATCTAAGCATCAAAATAGACAGTTTCCCCTAGGTCGTTGATCTTCATTTCTGAAACGTCCCCGAGTCATGTAAAATTTTGATTAAACAAATTTGCCATGATTTTCTCTTGCTAACCTGTCTTTTGTTAGACGAATGTCAGTTGTGATCGTTAGGGTGGGCGAGGAAAGGTATCGGTTCCCCCAACACCTCTTTGAAAATTGGTTTATCCAATGAACCAGAATGTCACCTGACAGATACCAGAGATAATGAGAAAAATGACTGACAAGTATTGATGAGGAAGCCAGGAGGGAAAGTAAGGTGAAAGAAGAGCATGATTTGGGAGGCCGAGGCGGGCAGATCACGAGGTCAAGAGATCGAGACCATCCTGACCAACATGGTGAAACCCCATCTCTACTAAAAATACAAAAAATAGCTGGGCATGGTGGCACGTGCCTGTGGTCCCAGCTACTTAGGAGGCTGAGGCGGAAGAATCGCTTGAACCCAGGAGGCGGAGGTTGCAGTGAGCCGAGATTGCGCCACTGCACTCCAGACTGGCGATAGAGCACGACTCCGTCTCAAAAAAAAAAAAAAAAAAAAAAAAAAAAGAAAGAAAAGCATGAAAACCTAGACACCAAAATGAAGGAGCTGTAGATGTGAGCTCAACCCACTTCACATGTGTACAAAATTAAAATTTTAGTTTTTAGCTCAATTGTTTTATCTTTTAAGACTATAGCAGGGTGAACCAGAGCCAAAAGGCCAAACCTAACCCAGCATATATTTTTGCAAATAAAGTTTCACTGGAACACACGAGTTCCATTCATTTACATATTGGCTGTGTGCTTGCTTGCTACTTTGTCAGAGTGCAGTGGTTTTGACCAAGACCCCATGGCCATAAAGCCTCAGCACTTGGCTCTTCACAGAAAATGTTTGCTGATTCCTGTTCTTCAGTAATGGCTGTGGGTGCATTTCCCTGAGGTTGGCCTTGGGAAGGCAGAAACTGCTGAATATACCACACACTGCAATTGAGGCTTAGCTTCTTAGCTCTTTTTGCAGTGTGTGAAGTGATAGAAGCCAGGCTTCCACCAGGGTCTAATGAATCAGAGGGGATGTCCAATTGGCAGCAATTTCTCATTGCCTGGGGTCACCTCTGGATGCGGGAATCAGAGACAAGTAGGTGACTAACGGGAAGGACATCCAGGAAGAGAGAGAGAGATGAGGCAAGACGAAACTTTACTCTTCCTAAGAGTTCTCCAGAGGCTTTCAACATTTCAGCTTCTAGAGGACAGAATTCTGCTTGCTAGTATTTAGTGAATTGAATTTTGTCCTTAGAGACGTGCACACTGCTCCCATTGACTTCAATGGGAGTAATGGGTCATTTGGTCCCGTGACATCTGTGCTGGCTTCAGGCGATTTAACAAACTCCTAAACAAATCCCAATAAAGTGCTCTTTAATAGGTACTTAATTCTGGTGTAGGGCACTAAGCACACCTAAATCCTTTCTTTTTTTTTCAGGTTTACTAAGTTTCCTTCTTTTTATGGTGTGATAATTACTACAAGCAAGAACCCTGAGTCAAGCAGTATTAAACCCACTCAGAGTCACAAGGCTTCTGCTTTTATTGATCTCAGTTGACCTGTTTATTCTCTGGGTTCCAATTTAATGGCTCAATTGATTATTCATTTGCATTTTTTTTTTTTTTTTGAGACAGAGTCTCACTCCGTCACCAGGCGCCAGGCTGGAGTGCAGTGGTGCGACCTCGGCTCACTGCAACCTCCGCTGCCCAGGTTCAAGCAATTCTCCTGCCTCAGCCTCCCGAGTAGCTGGGACTACAGGCTCGCGCCACCACGCCCACCTAATTTTTTTGTATTTTTAGTAGAGACAGGGTTTCGCCATGTTGGCCAGGATGGTCTCTATCTCTTGACCTCGTGATTCGCCCGACTCGGCCTCCCAAAGTGCTGGGATTACAGGCGTGAGCCACCGTGCCCGGCCCTCATTTACATTTTTAATGTCTTTGTGGGTGAAAATCATTTTAATATGAATCATCTCTCACTAAATGAGCAACATGAAATCATTTTGGATTTTCAATTTCAACAAGTATTTATTCAGTCACTGAGCACAGGTGAACTTGACAAAGATGAAAAGGACATTTCAGTTTCTTGTAGAAGATGATAGAAATGATAGTTTGGTTTTTGCTTTGCAAAATGGATGTCACATATGTGTGGCTCACCTAAAGTCAGAGAGTGGTTAGAATATCAATTTTTCCTTCATTTACTTACTAATTATATTTTGTCTAAATGCAATTTGAAACCTACAGTGCCTACATCTTTAGTTGAATTCTTAAATCCAGGAGTCTCAATATTATTCATTGATATGTTTTCCTTTAAGATAATCTGGCTTTGCTTTAGAAATGGTGAGAGGTGATTATACTACAGAGAATATGACATAATGAACTATAACCTGATTTTGAGCTCACAAAATTTTCTGTTTAACGAAAGTAGGCAACTTGCGAGACCTAACCACAATTACGTTTGCAAGGTGATATTCTACCTCAAAGCCCTTTAAAATATGTGTGTGGATTTGATTAGATAATGATTTCTTCCTTCACAGCAAGCAGGTAAAGGTCTAAAAATATGGCTGCTTCTGGCTTATTCTTCTTGGTAGAACTGTTTTGAATACAATATTTATAAAGTATATAAGCCAGTCACTTAGAATCTTCACTTCTTTCTAGAATGAGATGAGCCACAGAAAATACATAAGTGCATATTTCCAACTACACTCGTCACTTTTATCTGACAATATAAAGGAACCAGAGATTAACACCAAATAGAGGAGGCACATATTCATCCTTTGAGGAATAGTAAGTGCTGGTGCTTGGTGAAGGGCAGTGAGAAACAAAACCGTATTTGACAGTGCTTCACTTTACTAATTTTCACTTGTAATTTTCGTAGTTTTATTACCAAATGTGTAGATCAAAGAAGGCAACTAATTTTGACTCTTGGAGAAAAAAAATTTAGACAATCAATGGTATTATTCTATCCATGTGGAATTACTAACCTCTTTTCTCTATGTCAGGCTATGACAGGTGGCAGATTATAAACATAAATAACAAAATTTCCTTTTGGAAATTTCCATTCTTACAGACATGTAAACAGATACTTGAAATATAACTTGGGATACAATATTTTTGCTTCCAAAGTGCTAGTGAACACTCTGGTAATCTCAGAGAGCTTTAAAGAAGAGGGAAATTTGCATGCGGTCATGGAGAATGAGGGAGTTCACCACTGTGAAGGTCATGTAGAGGATCATCCAAAGTGAGGTGTCAGCCTCAGAAAACAGGAGTCAGGAGAACGTGGGGGATATTGAAAAAAGGATAGACTCTTCATCATAGCTCATGTGAGAGTACAGGCAGTGAGGGAAGCTAGGGCCTGGGTTAATGAAAATGAAAATGGCTGGATGATGAACAGTTTTGAATTGGAAGAAATTCAACTTTACTATGTGGACAGTGGAAGGTTACTGCCCAACTTTAAATAAAAAGGGGCCTGAATGTCGAAAAATTCCGGACTATAAGTAGAAAGTAGAGGGGAGATGCCAGTACAAGAAACTTCAAATGGGGGCAGGTCAGAGAAAGTGGCTGATAAGGACTGGACTCCAAGCAGTCATATTTTCATCCTGCACCCTAAATAAGCATGCGGAGCAATGCAAGCTTTATTAAGCACTCATCACTGGGGGTTCATAGTCCCTTTCCCATGAAAACAACCTCTAAATGAATTTCTCTTTGTTAACCTACGTTGTAAACATTTCTAAACATTTACATGGCTACTTATCAAGTTGGAATCATATTCCATGGTCATTTTCAATTCTGGTCATAGTCTTATCAGAGCTGGAAAAATGAAAATACATGTTTAATATTGTGATTGGATTATAATATATGTTGATAAGGTGGTATTTCTTTTTCTAAAAAAGTTCCCGTAGATTTGATGATAAAAGGATTATTAGAAAGGATCAATAAACAAAAAGAAATGTGAATTATTACACATGCATTGTTAAATTACTTTAGAATATTCAGTTAGCTTTATATAAGAGAGCATGTTTATGTGCTCCACCTGATAGTTTAATGCCTATTTGATACTTTTGTTCTCTTTGTTCAGAGCAGACACGGCCAGGTGAGGTCTTATGTGAGTCCCATACCTGTGCTGTCTTCGTACACCACAGTCACTGTTTTCCAGTTGTAGTAGAGGACCAGATCCAGGATCGCCCTGCTGATAGCTGCATAATCTGGGTAAAGGTTGATGTAAAACAAATCTTTGTTGTCCACGGAGGGGTGTTTCCAGCGGGTCTGTATGTGCGGAACTTCGAGAGCATTGCAAATAGACTGCACAGCACTGACGGAGGAGCTATGGGAGGGGCCAAGAGAGCAGCCACACCAAGAGCCAGCTGGTCACATGCTGATGCCCAAGGACAAGGAGAGGATGGGGGAGGGGAGGGCAAGGAAAGGGGGAGAGAAAAAGAGAGTTCTATGAATTTAATTGTTCTCTTTCATGATTCCTCTTTTCAATGCAACTATTGAAAAATCTTTTACAATCCTTGTCTGTAGATTGAGGAAATATGCTTGGTCCAACTTCCAGCTTTCTTGAGCTACTAATATACTGATAGATGTAAACTTAGAACTGATTAACAATATACCACAAGGCCAATTCCCTGCTGGTCTCGCTTTATTACCTTTAATCAGATGGAGACTAAATCCCTTGCTTGGTGTGGTGTTACCTGAAAGCACTCCTAGTTACCAACAAGCCCTTTGCCAAGTGAATGCTATATGAATTAAGTTCTGTCATGCAGCAGGGTGGCAATGAAAATATTAATGTGGTTACAAAATTCAGAAGAAAGAGCCTCTGGGTAACTACACAGTGCGTTAGCTCCTATCTTTCCAAAACTCACAAAGAAGCTCTAGGTTAATGAAATACTGCTAAAGAATGTTCATAAGCAGTGCTGATGTCTGATTAATTTTAAAATAATGAAATAGCATAGCTTAAAAAGATCTTAGAAGACATTTGGTCCAACTGTCTCATTTCATAGACAATGGAGAGACTCGTGGCCACTGGACAGGAGCTTTGGCTCAAGGTCAGCCTCTTTCTACCCCAGTGTCAGAAGTCAAGTCAATATCTATTGAAAAATTTACTTATAACATAAATGTATTTTTCTCATTATGATATTATAAGCAGTGAGCTGAGAGAATATAGAATATTTAAATGTAAGGATAAAAAGATCCTGTGATTAATCCTATCATTTTGGAATAATATCTATTAATATTTGGGAAAATTAGAATCATTATATAAATAGAGTTTGATGCATTGCTTTCTTTAACGCTATGGCATGTCTTTTTTTCAGTCATTACAAATTCTTTAAGGTACGTTTTTAGTTTCTGTAGAATAGACCATTCCATGGGTATGTCATCATTTATTTAAGCATTCCTGCAATATTAAACATTTGGCTCATGCCTGTAATCCCAGCACTTTGGGAGACTGAGACGGGCAGATCACTTGAGGTCAAGAGTTCAAGACCTGCCTGGCCATCATGGTGAAACCCCATCTCTACTAAAAATACAAAAATTAGCCAGGTGCAGTGGTGTACACCTGTAGTCCCAATTATCTGGGGGGCTGAGACACAAGAATCGCTTGAACCCAGGAGGCAGAGGTTGCAGTGAGCAGAGAGAGTGCCACTGCACTCCAGCCGGGGTGACAGAGTGAGACTCTGTTTCAAAAAAACAAACAAACAAACAAACAAAAAACCCCTCCAAAACATTTAAGCTGCTCCTAATTTTTGGCTATTGTAAGTAATATTGTAACACTTTAGTTCTTATATTTTTCTCTACATCTTATGCTACTTTCTAAGAGTAGATATGCAGAAGTTAAATTACAAGCTGTAATTAAGGCGTACAGATAGTTTGAAGTCATTTGAAATATATTAACCAAATTCCCTTCCAGAAAGGTTGAGGCAGTTTGCCTTCTACCACCAGGTAAAAATAGTGCCTATTAATCTTATGCTGGTAGGAATTAAATAAAAGCTTAAACACATTTTCCAATTTATATTTTAATTCTGCAAATTTAGAACTGTCATCAGATAAATATCAAATTAGCTAAATTAATTAATGAAACTGTATTAAATTTTATAATAATATCATTCTACAAATGAAAATAGTTAAAAAAATGATATGGCTCTGTAGTTACCTGACATAGTTCAGAAAGAATAACTGATACAACATTGACAGCTATATTGCATGTATCTAAGGAACAGCAAATGTTTACAAGGAAAACTTTCTTCTACCGTGCTCTTTGGTAGTGAATTACTGCATGAACTATGAAGAGGTACAGTTTTGTGCATTATGTGCTGGAAGTATAAATTGTCATTGTCTTCAGAAGCTTATTTTCTGGTTATGTTTTCATTAGTTAGCCAAATAAAATGAGAGTATGGGAATGTGTAAACTGTTGTTCTATCTAGCATAAGAAATGGAATGAGATTCCTGTTAATATTTAGATCTTAGATACTAATATTACTTGACGGAAAATCAATCCTTTTGAATTCTGTTTGCCAGCAAATTGCCAGTTGTAAGAAGCTTTGGAGTGTTTAATTGACAAGTATGCTGGGTACTTCAGATCACAAGAAAGCTTTCAATTTGTATGTGGCTTAGAGTTTCATTGCTAAATGTGGTTGGCTTTCCATGGTATTTGCTTAACAATGTATATGGGTGTCTGTGTCTGTTTGCATAGGTGTGTGTGTGTGTGTGTGTCTGTCTGTCTGTGTAAGAGAGAGAGATGAGAGAAAGGAAAGTGATACATCTGTCTCTACATTGTAGAGATAATTTATGTGAGGATGGCTTGCAAACTTTAAAATGCTGCATAAATATACAGTTTTATTATTTGTCCATAGACAACTTAGACCTATATTATATGTCAAAGTCTACCCATCTTGAAAAAGAAAATATTTTCATACTAAAGTTATGCCATAGATATAAAAAGATGATTATGCTGTTAATTTTATATCTGTGCTCCTAAGAAAATAAGTTTTATATTTTGTTTGCAAAGAACACTAGAGTTCTTGCAGAAGGCTATATCAGGTGGACATAATCTATGATTGAACTAAATTAATTCTATATGGAAACAACCAGCATTTAATTACCTGGGAATCAGCACAAACATGGTGTTCATTTTATTTCATTTATTTGTGTGTATTTAGTAGGCAAGGATGCCTCTTTGAAACAAAGAACGCCTCCTATTCTGGGGTGATGAGTAGCCTTTGTTTCCACATAAATACTTTTATTTAGTGACTAGATAGTGTCCCTGTAGGAGCCAACCCTGAACTATATGGAATGTGATCTTACTTCAAAGACTTGTCCTAGAATTGTCTAGAAGATGTCTAAACAAGCCCCACAATTCCAAATGAATCTTTCCATGAAAGAAACCTTCCAGCCAGCATGTGAATTAGATTATTTTTTAGGCTAGGCAATTGTCTTTAGTTCAGAAGAAAAAAGAGGATCAAATGCAGACATTTCTCTCACAGGCTTTATCTTCATATTTCTATGATTTTGTAGAAACGAGTGAAAAAAAGTTGGGAGGACACTAGGTAAACTCAGTAGTTTACAACCTGTTAAAATTCAGGGTGTGAGTTATGTGTATCCTGGGCATTTCCACATGCTCAGTGGATGTGACCTTCTGCAATGTTTTATTTGACTGCACTGCACAATTTCATGGTGATATCTCAGCTTCAGGAAGGAAAAACAGATCAAGCTTGACATTTTCCATTCACAGCTGAACTAGTTAATCATAGAGTGGAGGGCACTGAAGGGTAAGCTAATAAGAAAGGCCCAGGAAACAGTGCTCGGCAACATCCATTAGGTTAGTTCAGATTGCATTGATCAGTGACACCAAAGACCCAGATTTCCTGCGACCCATTTGCACAAGGATGTCCACTTTGAAAGAGGGCAGGTAGCAAAAAGAAGGTGACTTGGAGAGCAGACATATCATCCAAAGAAGCTTTTAAAAGTGGGAAAATAGTTACCTCTCCGTGAGGCTTCAAAACTATCAAAAAGGTTAATTCTCTGGATGTCATAGGTTAATGTGGTGTTAGGCATCAGGGTTCGGTTTCTGTTAATGCTGGTGACTGCAAACTTGAAAGCTAATTCTTCAACATTAACAGGCTCATTTTCCACTGTTTCAAAAATCCCTCCTGCAGAAGCAAAAGAGATGCATGAGAAGCATTAGTAACATGGTTCACATGTAAATTTTTTTTTTTTTTTTTTGAGACGGAGTCTAGCTCTGTCGCCCAGGCTGGAGTATAATGGTGCGATCTCAGCTCACTGCAACCTCCGCCGCCGGGTTAAAGCAATTCTCCTACCTCAGCCTCCTGAGTAGCTGAGATTACAGGTGTGCACTATCATGCTCAGCTAATTTTTGTATTATTAGTAGAGATGGGGTTTCACCATGGTGGCCAGACTGGTCTCGAACTCCTGACCTCAGGTGATCCACCCGCCTCGGCCTCCCAAAGTGCTGGAATTACAAGTGTTAGTCACTGTGCCCAGCCAGTAAAAAGAAGAATGTAAATATACAAGCAAAAGACCCCAAATGATAAATGGAGGAATAGAGCAGATCCCAAATCCAGGGCTAAAAAAAGTTAAGTTTATCAGCATGCGTCGCATGCAGATAAATAGGACTAACTGCATATGTATGCTTAAAATTTTAAATCCAATGTTGGACTGTATTCCAAATATTTAGTGGCATAAAAACTTATAATATGGCGGAGAGTGATTTTCTGTGGTGTGGATAAGAATTGCACTGTGCTTGACCTAAACATAATTTGAAGTGGATCCTAGTAGGACCATTCTTCTAGAATGAAGATCTTTCTATTCAGAAGCTGACATTCCAGACTCTAAGGAGATCATGCGGAGTTGATGGGATCAAAATGACACATACATACTCTTAGATTTTTCAGAATAAAAATGTCCTTTTTTGTGTTTCATGGCTCAGAATTCTGAGATCATATTCTAGTACTTTCTGAAGTGCACGAGAAGATTCAAAGAACTGTTTTTATTTTATTTTCTTTCTTTTTTTTTTTTTGAAACTGTTTAGTCTAAGGCAAACCTGCTTCTGATAACTGGAGAAATATGTTCCTTCATGGAGCAAGTGCACTTGAGCTAGGTAGGCTCTGATATCTTAAACATGAGGATCTCGCTACAAGTAGCAATATAAAATATTAGTGCTTAAAGCCTCATCAGAGAATTTAGCTCTGATTTTGCTTGAGACATTGGTCTTCAATAGCAACAATGTAAGTGTTGTTAACTGTACGTTCTTAAATGTTTTTTAAGAGATGTCCTAGGATTATTAATAGACACAGGGCATACAATAAAAGCTTTCTTAACTGGTCTCCGTTTAAGTTACTCCTGGATTGACCAATACTCCTCATTTCTTTTGAAAATGCATGTTAACTGATGCTCATGGAATGCTGAATACTTGTAACTAGCAGGCTGCTATTTTTTTAATCTACTCTCACAATTGAGTGACCCCTTTCCAAAAGTCAGTAGTAGATTTTTTGCCAACTTGTCTATGCTAGATTGATTTACAAGTGCTCTAAGTTCTCTCTCCACTCAAAAGGGACAAAAGAAGAATATAAAGAAATCTGAAATGAAAATCACAAATACGCATCATGAGCATCATTTGTGTGCATTCTTTGTTAGAAAGGGAACTCCAATGGTCAGACTCTAATTCTAATAAATGACCCTGATCCTGCTTTGAAAAAAAGCAATAAACACACATCTATAATGTTCCTGCTGAACTGACTTTATTAAATAACTAACTACAGTGTTGGGTTGCAAAAGTTAAGATGGTTTATACTGAATTATTCTGGCTCCTTTTGGAAATATTTCTGGCTTTTGTAGATTGATAATATGAGGCATTCATGTATAGATAATTTCTTTGTCTTCTGAGAAATCATAGTTGGAAACCATATGACAATACACCTACTATGCACTCACAGAAACTAAAAATTAAAAAAAGGAAAATTACAGGACAGAGTTATTTAACAATATTACCCTTTACCTAAGGAGCCATATAAGACCTTTATTCTGAAATGAACATAAGGAAAGTGTTTCCGTTCAAGTCAATTTGTGTTTCACTTTTGTCAGACAATCGTAGAGAGAGTCTTTGGAGTCAATTTTCAGTTTCTCTCAGAACTGTTGGTGGATGCTCAACAGCGAGGTGACAAGATGACACAAAAGACACTTGGTCACTAGAAGACGGACGTGAGGTGGTCTTACTGCCACCATCGAGGTGACCCACACAGAGGGCTGCTTGGTGATAGGGCTTCATTGGTGATTATTAGCAATTACTTGCTTACTTGTCTATCTCCCCAGCCCCACAGGGAGAGCCCTCATGTAGAGACACTGTGTCTTACTCAGAATCAGCATCCTTGGGGAGACCAAGGCATCTTTAGGACATTCAGACTACAACTATTTAAGGGAAAAGTCAATTACTGGTGTGGATGTGAGCACCATTCATCTGTATAGGGTAGGTTGGTTGGAGGCAAAAAATACCTGAATAGGAAACAGAAGTTCTGAATTTTGAAACCTGATCTACCTACTACCTCTTTGAGAAGGATTTTTAAGAATAAGAAAGAAAATTACTATGAAATAGCTCTTTTACATATGTTTAATTACATTCTATAACATTCAAGGTGGGAGGTATTTTTTTCCATTTTTATAGATAAAAAAGTGAACATGAAGATTACACATTATATCCTGCTTATTCCAAGTCACAGTCTTGTCTGGGACAGATTCAGATGTCTGAATCTCCACATAATGTAAATGTTTTCATTTCATCAAGTTATTTCTGTTCTTTGTTTCATACATGTGGGCTAATAATGTTGTCTTGTTTCCCTTGGAGAATTGCTCTATAAAGCAAATGATACAATGTAGTCAAAATGTCCTGAAAACTCAAATATTCTCTAGAAAAAAGTTTTTTATTATTGCACATGGATAATGGAAATAAAAAAAGGAGTTGGCACCAGCTTGTGAACTTCCTACTCACCTCAAAATTGTTCTTTTGTGATATAGCTGTCTATCACATAAAGCTGAATGAACCTGGGTTTAAGAGAATTACACGTGTTTTCATTATGTGCTTGGGTAGTGTGCAGGTGAATTCTGTTTTGTCACTTTCAGAGCAATTTCTTTTCATTTTTTTCACCAAACAGGCATTATAAATAGTGTCATCAGCTCAAGACCCCATCACACTGTCTTTCTCCAAGAGAGGGTTGCTGATAAATGCCAAAAATCTACTGTGGTATGAGGTATATAGAAAGCTGGAGAAGCACCAAGAAAGTGAGATCTGACAGAAACAGGAGAAGTTATTAATAGGAGCCAGACCATTACCTCATATATGGGCAGACTGAGGATCAGTCATTTCCTCCCTCCTTCTCCTCCATATGGCTTCAAATACAACAAAATGAGATGTAGAGTCTTTGATAAGAAGAATAAAGGGGCACATAAGTAGGGGCCCTTGCATAATTCCCTCCACCTGTCTTTCCTTCTCTCCTTCTTTCTTTCCCTCCTTCTCGCTTTCTCTCTCCTTCTTCCCTTCTTCCTTCCCTCCCTCCCTCCCTTCCTCTTTCTTTCTTTCTCTTTTCTCTCTCTTTCTCTTTCTTTCTTTTTCTTCTCTCTCTCTTCTGCCTCCCTCCATCTCTTCATCTTTTTCTTCCTTCATCCCTTTTTACTTCTTTTATATAATAATTGTGAGTGTGAGCTGTCAATGAGACTTCTGAAGGCTTTAGGGGTCTTCATGTTGTGAACTTCTCGCCTCAGTCATTTGGGGGCCCATTGGTTCGAGATGAGACATTCCTCCCTTGTTCATCCCTCTGTTCCTCTTCCTCTCTCTCTCATTTGAGCCAAGCTGACTTCTGCTTCTAAAAATATAGTGGCATGGAAGGGTCAGGAAAGTTAAAAAAAAAAAAACTAGCTTAGGCTCAAAGAAGAGAGGCAAAGCTGCCCCCTTCTCCTGATATTTTTGAAATTTCTCAAGCCAAGGCACTGGGTGAAAGGAGAAAGCAGGACTCTCAGAGCTCAGGATGAAGAACAAGCTTTTTCATTCTGCTGTAATTCTTGAGAGAAGTAGAGCTTGGCAGATGGAACACAGGCGGGTGAGAAACCTCAAAATCGGCAGGCCTGGGTTTTCCATGTTCTTTCATTGCTCGTGTGTACCTGAAGCTTGAGAAATATTGTTAAACTATTTTTTTATCCTTTCTGTGTTGTGGATCAGTTTGAGTGAGTACAGATCACGTGCCAGTCTTTATAGACTGGAAATGGTTGGGCAGTAATCCTCTGTCTGATCAACACTAGAAAGCTTGAACAAGGGTCAAAGGGCATGCTTAATATCTGCCTCACCAGCCTCTTCCCCCACCTGGGACCCATTGTCCCAGCAAAGGGTCAGAAAGTGAAAGAAGTTGGGCTTTTTTCGGAGTCACGAGTCTGTCTTTCTAGGTGAATATTTGTGCCATTTAAAATAAGGGTAAAATCACACTGCTTGTAAACACCAGAGTAGATAAGAAATCTGAAAAGTTAATGCTTTTTTTCTTAATAAAGTTCATATTTAGGCTTCACTTAGGAGGGCCTTCTCTTGATTGTTCCCACTGTACTTTGCTGGGAAGGAGAGATGCTGGTGTAAATAAGGCTGATGCTAAAACGGTCTGGCCTCCATGCTCTGTGTTCCCTCACCTGAGACAAGGTGACACGTGTGGTCACTAAACAAAGGGTATGAGACAATAAGGCCTGGGCCTACGTTCTGCAATAGCTTTGAAACTCAGACGTGACTCATTTGTTTGTAAGTCACTGTTATGGACTGTATTGTGTCCTCCTTCAAATTTATATGTTGTAGGCCTCACCCCTGGTTCCTCCGAATGTGACTGTATTTGGAAATAGTGTCTTTAAAGCAATGATCAGGTTACAGTAAGGCGGCTACAGTGGGCCTTAATCCAGTCTGACTGATCCTTTTAAGAAGAGAAAATCGGGACACACAGAGATATACCAGGGACTTGTGCACACAGAGGAAAGGCCATGTGACAGCCAAGCAAGAAGGAGGCCATCTGCAAGCCATGGAGAGAGGCCTCCGGAGAAACCAAACCAAGTGACACCTTGATCTTGGACTTCCAGCCTCCAGAACTGAGAGAAATGAAGTGTCTCAGTTTAAGAGACATCCAGTCTCTTAAAGTTGTTTAAGCCACCCAGTTTATGGTCTTTTTTTTTCTAATAGAAAACCTAGCAGACTAGTACATTTATCAGCATCTTCTTTCCCCGCCCCAAGGGCTTTGAAATTGAAAATGGATAATTTTAAAGGAACTCACATATATTCAAGTAATATTCTCTTCTAACAAGATTCTGACTTTACAACACAGTAATTTAAGATAAACTGAGAGGAATTCCCTTGAAATCTTGGTGTATTTAGCAGAGTTCCAACACCACAGGAGCATTTCTGTCTGTTTTGGGTAAACTCTTGAACCAGTGAGGTGCAGTTAGGACATAGGCGGTTGTGTTTTGTGACTCCATGGACACAGATGGAAGCCACAGCTGGCAACATCGTGTACACCCAGCAGGTGGCCTTCAAGGCGGGATGGTGGTGCAATGAAGGTGCTCATAAAGCCTTTAGGGTTGTTCCACATAATTCCATCTAGACTTACAGGAGAAATGTTCTCAATCACAAACCTACAACAGCTGGGTCAATAACACATTCATCATAGGCAAAGGGTAACAGAGAAGGCTAAGATAAATGATGTGCTGTTTGTGAGGACACCCAAGGTAAACCCGGAGCAATGGTTTCCAAACTTTTCCCTAATTCCCCACCCTATGTAGCGAATCATAATGCCAAAGGGGTGGAATTCAACAATCTTTATATGAAAAGGACCATGCCTGGCTCTAGGTCTCACTGATTGACTTTTTTCTTCAGGTTCCAAGGATACTTCCTAACCTGCTTTTCGAATCACTGTTTCCATGAAACAGGGAGATATCGGAATCAACTCAATGTAACATGGTGGAAATTGAAGCCATTGTTGTGGGCAAAAACCTTAAAGAGATGCAATTCTACTACCACCTGATTCCATTGTCTCTAGATAAGGCTTGTGCTGAGAGATGAGTGAAAGTATTAAAATCCCCGTTTCCTCCCCCAAAGGAATTTCAGACAATGTTTTATTGTGCCAGAGAATCCATCTCTTTTAACGATAAAACACACACACACACACACACACGCGAAAATAATGACTTCCTATCTTGTTCCTGTCAAAGGAATATATTGTTCTGACTCAACTTACTTTGTAATAGTGAATATATTCCAATAATAACCATTTTGGAAATGCAATAGAATTACAGTCCACCTATATTTAGTAGTTGTTTTTGTTTTACTTCAATTCATGGTTATATATATCATGTCCACCAGTCTACTGAATAACTCACTCACCCAATGATTCATTCGTTCATTTGTAAAATGCTTAGCCCGATACTGTGTGAGGCACTGGGATGTGAGCAAGAGATACAAATCTGACTTTTGGAGCTTTTATTCTGAAAGGATAATTGGTCATGAACAGGAAGACTGGCATTGACATGTCAGCATGAAAGGTGAGAAAAGCCCTTGCTGGGAGGACAACTTTTGAGCAAAATCCTGAATGGAATGAGAAAATCACTCTAAAGATATTGGGAGAAGAGCACTGCAGCCAAGGGAAATATAATGTCTAAGGTGGGAGCAGCCTAATGCTATTTTTGAGGAAGAGTGAGTCTGAAGTTGGGTGAGCCAGGCTTGGACTGGTAGAAGATGAGCTCGGAGAAGTGATGGGTGGATTGGAGCAGATCACAGAGGGCCTTAGGGGCCATCACAGGGCTGCGGATCTTATTCTGGGTGAAATGGGAAACCACTGGCCATCTTTGAGCAGAGGAATGAAATGATATGACATATTTCAAGATAATCAAGCTGGCTTCTATATTAAGAATAGACTGAAAGGCGGAGAATGGCAAGAACAAAGCACAGGAAGGAATGCCCTTGGAGCTGTTGCAATAAGAGTCTGTTTCAGTAATCCAGGTGAGTGATGATGATGGCTTTGTACAGATGAGTGGGATTGAGATGTGACAAAAAGTGGTTGAACTTTAGGTAAAATCTGAAGGACTTTGGCAGGATTTGCTGATGAAGCATAAGTGAGAGGAAGGGAATCAAGGATAACATCAGGTTTTTGGCTTGATTTGCTATTGACCAAGACAAGGAACGATGAAGAAGGTGCCTGACTTAGGACATGATTCTTTCGTGATGCCTATTAGAAGTTCAAGTGAAGCCATCATCCTTAGCAAACTAATGCAGGAACAGAATACCAAAGACCACGTGTTACCATGTATAAGTGGGAGCCAAATGATGAGAACGTATGGACACATGAAGGGGAACAACACACACTGGGACCTGTTGGAAGGCGAAGTGTGGGAGGAAGGAGAGGATCAAGAAAAATAACTAATGGATACTAGGCTTAATACTTGGGTTATGAAATTATCTGCACAGCAAACCCCCATAACACACATTTACCTATGTGCAAAACTGTCCATGGACCCTTGAACTTAAAAGTTTTTTTTTTTTTTTAATGTCTAAATGGAGAGGCCAGCTGTGAAGTTAGATATACCAATCTGGATCTTATGAGGGAGAGGTTGGACCTAGACATAGAAATCTGGAAGTCATCACCATAAAGCTGGCATTTAAAGCCATGAGACTGAATGGCATCACCCAGGAGTAAGTATAGATTTAAAGACGCAGACCCAACACTTTGGGAGACCAAGGCAGGAAGGTTACTTGAGTTCAGGAGTTTGATACCAGGCTAGTCAACATGGCAAAACCCTATCTCTACTAAAAATACAAAAATTAGCTGGGCATGGTGGTTCACACCTGTAATCCCAGCTACTCGGGAGGCTGAGGCAGGAGAATCACTTGAACTCAGGAGCCAGAAGTTGCAGAGAGCCGAGATTGCACCACTGCCCTCCAGCCTGGGTGACCTAGCGAGACTTCATCACATAAAATGAAAAAAACAAAACAAAACAAAAAAAGAGGCAGATACTGACTGGAGTGATGCAGCCACAAGCCAAGGAATGCCTGAGGCCACCAGAAG
This sequence comes from Ateles fusciceps, assembly GCA_036589455.1. Lineage (NCBI taxonomy): Eukaryota > Metazoa > Chordata > Mammalia > Primates > Atelidae > Ateles > Ateles fusciceps. Next base: position 12,278,890 of record JAZHEH010000222.1, read on the forward strand.
CTGGAGGAGGCAAAGAAATGAATTTCTCATAGAGCTCTCAGGGAAAATAAGACCCTACCAATACCTGGATTGAGAAAGAAGACCCTGCCAATCCCAGATTTCTGGCCTCTGGGATCTGTGAGAGAATGAATTTCTGTAGTTTTAAGCCACTGTTTCTGGTAATATGTGATGGTAGCCACAGGAAAGTAATGCAGTATCTCAATTGTCTTCAGAAAGTTTTCATATTGGTTGCTTTTAATTACTGTATTTCTTTCCTCTTTGTAAAATGTTATTTTATTCAGTTCTTCAGATAGCAATTTTTAACTTTCTAGTATGATTTTGCAAATCTGGCACATAGCTGTACTGCACAACACATCAAGTTTTTTTGTTTATGATGTTTTCCTATTTAATTCTGAATGTGACAGGGCCAAGGTACTGTATGTTTTCTAAGAAAGCTTGCTTGCTTCCTTAACTAACTTCTGTATGCCTGTTGTGATGATCTGTGAGGTCATCCAGGAAGAAAGGTAGGCATGGAAAGCTTTCATAGTGTCGACTCCTGTTTTGCATTCCTACGGAATAATAACCATTCCAGAAGCTATCAACAGAAAGCAAGATGGCAATTTGATCTATTCCTTTGCTGATAGCTGCTCCTTAAATATACAATATTCTATTACCTCTCTTATTGCCACATCCATAATTCTAGTTTATTACATCATAAGCAATTTACTATAGGCCTATATTTACTGCACCTTTAAATCCAAGGCTCCAGATTTAAATTCTAAGATTCCCTTAGATAAATGCTCTCTTCCTCACTCAGCTTTCTTATTTTTGTTGTATCTTTGGAGCCCAACACATTCTTGGTAAAGAGCCCATGCTAGATGGATTTGGATGGGAAGCAGGTGTTTCTTGACCTGATGGAGAGTGAATGGATGGAAGAGATTGGATTTTTACTTTTCAGAAAGTCCCAGCCAAGAACAGAGCTGTGTATAAGGACAAGGACAGCTTCAATGGGGCTGGCTCTAACCCAGCCTGCTGTAAGTGTCTTCAGATATTAGTGTCCTTTGAGGAGGGAGAATGGTGTTTGATGTCACTCTTGAGACAATAACCATATCCAAGCTCACTCCTTGATGCCTTAAAGAGATTTGCATTAATTCACTAGAAATGGCCTTTGAAGATTAAGAAAATATGAAGCAAGGAATTATGGATGCACTTCAGAGAGTAGCCAGTAAGAAAGAAGCTGTGGATTATGGGCAGTTTAGTGAATAGTACTAGTAATTTTCCTTAATAAACTTGAGTTGCACCATAAAACTACCCAAAGTAAAAGTTATTCTTCTTCCAGTGTTATTCAATACTCATTTTAACTCATTAATGATGGCAATTTATTAACTCATTAAACATTATTGGCCATCTATTAACGTCTAAGGCTATGCTAGCCCCAGTGGAAAATACAAAGATGAAAAGTACTTGGTTCCTGTCCGCATCAGAGCTTCTAGTCTTTTGCAATAGGTTGCATTACTGGTGTAGAGTACAGAAAAAGAAAGTAGGTGTAGCAGTCAATTATTCCATCAACAAAGCAAAAAGCTTGCTTTTTGTCTCTTCCTATGTTGAATCTTTCCTGATTCCTCCAGCCAAAGGTGAACTCTCCTTTTCTTTTGGTCACATAAAAGCTACTACGTATTTCAAGGAATTTATTTTGGTGTAAAATAAGCCTACATCCTGCTCTGCCTGTTCCTTGAAGATAGGGACAGGGTTTATTGGCATGTGCCCTCTTCTTCAGAGCTAAATGCAGTGATTTGGTCATAGTATGTTGTCCCCAATAAATGGTCCTACAGTCGAACTTATTCTCCTCCTTGTGCCTTAACACTTTGCCCCACAAAATAGTTTGTTCTGCTAAGACAGAAGCCTATGAGGTAGGTAGGAAAGATGGAGGCTGGTTATTGAGGTCTGTAGTGAGACTGCCTGACTTTTTCCATTACTGCCTTTTTAGCAATGATTTCTCACTCTCTCCCAACCATTACGGCCCATTGTCCCCAAGCACTTTCAAAGCTTACTGTTCATCAGGCTGCCAGCCCCTTAATATCGTGGAGGACTGGCTCATCTCCTATTCAACTGCAGATTTCAGGCAAGACCAAGGAATGTTGCCAAAGAATTCATGCCAAACTTATTCTTACGAAAGTCTGTGATCACTTTAATGTCTCTTGAGAGCAGTTAGAGTTTTTGCTTTTAACATCTCATTTAAATGACACATATTCATACTGAAGAGCTCATGATTCTATTTACTTATTAATTGAATAAATGGAATATGACAAGTTCACAACCTGTGATTCCAGGGGAAGCTATATTATGTTTCATCACAAATCTGGTTTTCTTCTTCTCTATTTCAGTTGTTTCTCAATGTGAAATTTCTTGCTGAGAAGGAGATACTGCTGTTAAAAGATTAGAACTGATGTTTGAAACAAAAATAAATGGAGGTTCACAGCTCCCACAGAGCGATGTCTACCCGTGCGTGTGCACAGATGTTGCCCATGAGATGTTACACATAGAGTTTAGTGGTCAAATACATTTGGGAGGCACTGATTCATTTCATCATTCTTCAGAAGTCATACCACGTCTCTCAGAAGTTCTGCAGCAAAGAAAACAATTTGGCTGTTTAACTCAGTATCCCTCAAATTCATTTGATGACAGGACAGTTTTCCTTGTAACTGTGACATGCAATGGAATTTTTGTCTTAAGAAATACATTTTGAAAAGTTTGATCCAGAGATCTACTCTCTTTGGGAGAGACTAAGATAATTTTTCAGGCTTAAATATTGTTTTTGTGCTCATTTTAATGAAAAGTTAGACATCAGGTTCTTGATCAGAAATAAAACCTCTCATTATGACACTACTTTTTATCTAACTCATATCAGATTTATGCCATCACATTTTACCTCACTTTTTCATTTACAAAAATAACCTAAGCATTAAGATGGTCTGTATGTCTATGAAAAAGAGCATCTTTCAATCAATGATATCTCACAGATATGTTGAAGGCAAGGTGCATGTCCTTGACATTTAATGTAAATATTTAAAATGCATTTGCTATATTCTCTTCTCTTTCTTTCTTTCTTTTTTTTTTTTGGTGAGATGGAGTCTTGCTGTGTCACCCAGGCTGCAGTGTGGTGACATAGTCTCGGCTCACTGCAACCTCCCGCCTCCCGGGTTCAAGCGATTCTCCTATCTCAGCCTCCTGAGTGGCTTGTCCTCCAGCTGTGTGCCACCACACCCAGCTAGTTTTTGTATTTTTAGTAGAGATAGGGTTTTGCCATGTTGGCGAGACTGGTTTTGAACTCCTGACCTCAGTTGATCTGCCTGCCTCAGCCTCCCAAAGTGTTGGGATTACAGGCATGAGCCACTGTGCCTGGCCTCTTTCTTAATATTCCTTCTTAATATTTTCCATTTGGTTTTTAAACATCTCTGTATATTTCTAACTGTTTCAGTATTTGAAAACTAAAAAAGCCCCTATCTTTTTAATAACATTTTTCATTTACTGATTTAAAAAATTGTGCAAAATGATATACCAGGCAACAACAATGTTGTAAAACACCTAAAAAGGTTACAGAATCTCAGATGTAAGCAATTACATATTTACCACAACCCTTTTCCTTTAAAGTGTCTGATTGAAACTCTGTATTTATTATTGCTCATAAGTTGCCCAAGAATCCAGAAGGTACTTCAGGTACTAATACCTTCCTAGATTTCTAGTTTCATTCTAAGATCCAACACTTTAAAATGAACTGAGAGTTTACATTCACATGAATAATGAATGGGTTCAATGAAAGTTATTTCTCAGAGAAAATTTCTTTGTGAAGTAGTTAGGTCCCAGATGAAAAGAGATAAGCTTGACTAATACAGATATTCAGGAAAGCTTCAAGTTGATCGAAAATAAAGCACAGTTAAATGTCATATCACAGAGGGATCTGTGTTCAGAATGCTGCAAATAAGAACTTTTGGAAATATACACCATTTATTTTTAAAGTAGTAACATCTTAAAGTCCACTCGACTGCTCAATGTGCATATTTTTAACAAGCTGCACTCTGTGAACTCCCACAATGGATATTTAAGGCATTTTATTTTCTGGTGTGTCTGATGTGTGCGGAGACATTTTTTATTCTAAATAATTTTATTTTAAAAGCACACATACAATTATAAATTGAGTAATGCATTGAAAGAAAGGGGAAAAAACAAGACACAACCTTAACACTGTGAAACAATCACTATTAACAGTTTGGTGAATTTCCTTCTATTCTTGTCCTACACATATGTGAATTTTCTCTGACATAGTTAAGACGTCTCTATGCTATTTCCTTCCTTCCTTCCTTCCTCCTTCTCTCCCTCCCTCCCTCTTCCCTTCCTTCCTTCCTTCCCTCCTTAGTTCTTTCCTTCCTTTCCCCTCCCTCCCTCCCCTCTCTCATTTCCTCCCTCTTTCTTCTCCTTTTCTTTTCTGTTTTTTTTTCTTTCCTTTCTGAGACAGTGTTTCACTCATGTTGCCTAGACTGGAGTGCAATGGCATTATCTCAGCTCACTGCAACCTCCGCCTCCAGGGTTCAAGTGATTCTCCTGCCTCAGCCTGCCTAATAGCTAAGACTACAGTCCTGTGCCACCACATCCACCTAATTTTTGTATTTTTAGTAGAGACAGGGTTTCAGCATGTTGGCCAGGCTCATTTCAAACTCCTGACCTCAAATGATCCACCCGCCTCGGCCTCCCAAAGTGCTGGGATTACAGGTGTGAGCCACCATGCCTGGCCTGACTCTATCCTATTTTTTCCTGTCATTTTCACATAGGCACCTCTTCCTGAACATAATCCTCCTTTTTAATGGCTGCCTAATATTTCATTGTCTGGATATGTCACACTTTTCTCAATCTACCCCACTCTGTTGGGTAAGTTGTCAATGCTTCACTGTTATAAATTCTATTGTGATTGACATTAAGCACTTTTCATGTTTTTACTTGGAGAAAGTAAAATGCCTTGTAATTATGAAACATAAGGTATAAACAGTTGAGGCTTTTATTATATAATGCTACATGGACCTGCAGAAGTGAAGGCTGAATAATTTATATGCACATCTATCCACCATGTAGAAATGCCCAAGTGAATTGCAACCTCCCTCAGAATCTGTATGATTTTAGGTCAGAATATAGACATGACTGTATTTCGTGAGGCAATAACAAGATAAGTATCTAGTATAAAGGACCAGTAACCCCTTCCCTTACAATAGATGCCAAGGAATCTATTTGTCTTTTTGAGAGATTAGCAGAGAATAGTATCAGTGTGATTTTTATGGGTCTCTGCTTCTATACAATCTATACTTTCTGTCATATTAGCTGTTGAAATTTATATATATATATACTTTAAAAAATTTGCTAAAGCATTTGGTTTATATATTTACTTCTCTATGTAACCCTGGCTTATTTCACACATTTTATGGTGGATATTTACTTTTTTGTTATTTTATAGATATTTTTAAATGCACACATTACTTTCTCATTGACTCAAAAGTTGGATATATTTTTAAACTTCAAAAGTTTGAAGATTTTGTAAATTTTTTTCTATTAAAAACAAAGTAGCTCAAGTACATTACCGAAAGTAAAAAGAAAACTTTTGTGAAATTTTTCTTTTTTGAAAATAAAAAAAGAACAAAAAAAATCATTTAAAATTCTACTACCTAAAAAGTTAATGATATCAAGATTTAGGTGTATTTTCTTCCAATCTTTTTTGCTGTGTGTATTTATAAATATACACACCTATTTATAAATACACATAGCAGAAAAAGGTGTGTATATATAGATATATATACACACACCTATTTATAGACACACATAGCAAAAAATATATATACGTATATGTATACACACACACACACACACACACACACACGTAATCCTAGAATCATATTGCATATCAAATGTTGTATTTTTGTGTTTTTCTTAACGGCATTTTCCATGTTATTTAATATGTATTAATAAAATTTAATTTTAATATTTGATAAAATTTAATTTTAGTGATGTACAATAGTCCACCTAAAAACACAAAAGTTTATTTAGATAACTCTATTGCTAGACATTATCTTCATTTTCAAATTTTTGCTATAAAAATAGCATTTCAATGAATATATTCTTGTGAATAAAATGGTATTGGTACATCTCTTTGCTTTCTTAATTCTTTTTTTTTTTTTTTTTTTTTGAGACAGAGTCTTGCTCTGTCACCAGGTGCCAGGCTGGAGTACAGTGGTGAGATCTCGGAGGGTCACTGCAACCTCCGCCTCACGGGTTCAAGCAATTCTTCTGCCTCAGCCTCCCATGTAGCTGGGACTATAGGCGCATGCCACCATGCCCAGCTAATTTTTGTATTTTTAGTAGAGACGGGGTTTCACCATGTTGGCCAGGATAGTCTCGATCTCTTGACCTCATGATCCGCCCACCTTGGCCTCCCAAAGTGCTGGGATTACAGGCTTGAGCCACCGTGCCCAGCCTTCTTAATTCCTTTATACAAAATGATAACATATTACGAAGAATGTGTTTATTTTTCAAGGATCTTGATGAATATCACCTGATTGTATTCTAGAAAGATTACATTAACTTATATGCCTACCATGAGTGCATGAAAGCGCACATTTCTCTAAATTTCCAAGTATTGTAAATAAAAAGAAATAAACTTCTGAGGAAAATACTTTGCAGTTGATGGCTATTTAAATTCACATTTCATTGATTATTAATGAAGCTGAACGTTTTTCCACAATGATTTTATTGTATTTTATTGGATGTCTTCTTTGTAGTTCTTAAGTCTTTGTCTTGCCCATTTTGAATATTTATATTTATCTTCTTTTGCGTTTGTGCATTAAGGAAAGACACTATCTTCTCACTGACATTTTTCTAGTTTGCAATGTTTCGTAACTTCACTTGACCTCTTTTTCTGATCATGACATTTTTACAGTTTTATGTAATTCAATCTGTCTTCTTATAGTGAAGATATTTCCTCTACCACTTTTTGGAAATGAGTTTTTGTTTTTGTTTTGCTTCCCACTCACGCTTTCATACCATTGTTCAGATTGAGGTAACAGTGGCCTTGTTATGCAATGTTGACAGCTAAGTGTTTCAACATGTGCTAGTGTTTCTCTTGCTGGACTTTTGTACGAGGACCAACAATAAATTAGTCTGTCTCTCTTCAGGTACCCAAGCCTTCAGATTGAAAGCTCAGCAGCTGTCAGCACACTGCCTTTCATCATATTGATTAGAGAAATAGAGGGAGCTATATCCAGTGATAAGAGTGAAGGAGATTCAGAGAAGAGTAGAGATCTAAAAAAAAAATTCTTTATGGAATTCAGGTCTCTCCTTCTTGTTATTCCTGGGGTCCAGCCACATACTTGTCCTTGCACCTTAATATTCATATAATACACTCTCTTTTTAGTTTAATTTGATTTGGATTTTTGTTAAATGCAACCATAGTTGTAATTGATATTTTATTTTTGTGTTTTTTTTCCATTGCTGTAATGCTTATAAAATTACTCTCTGCTCTAAGGTCAGAGAAATGTTGCCTAATATTGTTTTCTGCAGATTTAAAAATATTTAGTGCTGTAATGCATTTGAAATTTATTTCGGGGCATGGCATGTGGCAACAATCTTTGTTTTTTGATATAGATAACTGATCATAAATACATTAATAAATGTGCCATAATAAAATAAACTCTAATTGTGGAATTTTAGACACATTGAATAGTAAATCTTCATTGGGAGTTAAGATACACTTCCTAAACTCTTTAAGCTTGGCTATGAAGAATGTGTGAAAATTTGAGATAGCAGAAATGGAGAAAGTACATTCTAGGAAAGCACTAGAAAAAAATCTTTGAAATATGGAACATATTGACTAATTTGGGACAGATATTTCTGGAAATACAGCTGAACTTTTCCTCTGCCCATTTCTTTTTGTTCCAGCTGTACTGTCTTTGTGCAGCACCTCTTAATTTGTGTTGCACTAATTTGTTTACATTAGTCTCCCTTGCTGAGCTATAAGCCTGAACTATCTTGTCTTTATAGTCTCAGCAACTGTACACTACATAGCATATAAGAGGTGATTAATTAATGTTAACGAACTGGATGAATATGAGTGTATGTTTCAACTGGCAAGAAGCAATGGGGAAAAACCTCAGAGATTTTCCGAGAATGTTCACATCATCTGATTTGTATTTTAAGCAGGTTACTCTATAGTTATAATTCCATAATATATGTTTAGAATATCTTTAACTTTTTGCACTATTGTTTCATGGTTCTTTTCACAGAAGTGAAGTACAGTTTGCTCTTTACACACTTCTTCCCGTGATTGTCTTTGGAATATCGAAGGTTATGTCTCTTAGGTAGAGAGTATTAACCAAGAATAATGATGGACCCTAATATAAAATGCTATAATAAAACTAAACAAAGTGTAATTTGTGTGAATCACCCAAAAATGATATTAACTAGGAAAAACAACAAGAAAAAACAAACAAACACCAATGTGTATTTTCAATGTGGAGGACATTTCTGGTTCGCAATGAGAGTTACTGATCTGGGACTGAGTGGCTTTCTACGGATGCAGCACATTTGGTGCTAAAACCAGGACCGTAGGTTACCTTGTAACCTGTCCAATATGAACATCTTTGCCTCACCGAGAGTAGATGGATAATCTGTGGACAGGACTGGGTAGTGCCACCTGTGCCACCTGAATGTACTAAGATAAATTTTATTATTTCTAATATGCAAATCAGAGAGCACCTCAGGCAAGGTCATTGCAAGGGCTGAGAAAAGGATTCCAAAACTCAGCTGTAAAATTACCTCTAGCTGTAAATACTTTTTTATAGCTTTGATTCTAATTTCCCCCGAGATTCTCTGCAAATCAATCAATCTCTTTGTTCCTCAATTCTTTAACTTACCAAATGGGGATGATAATACTAAATGAGGGCTATCTGAGTTATGATAACGCTAAGTGGTTAAAAGTATTTCGTAAGCATTGTGTCAGTGTTCATTCAATATCTAATCTTTTCAGAATGGAATTTAGTTTGATAGTTCATTATTTTCATTAGAATTCAGAGCCCAGCTCCCCATAGGACAAGGAACAGTGAATTGTAGCATGATATTGGATAAACTCTTAAATGATCTGGGGAACTGAAGATCAATGACTAACTTGTCTCTCATAAATGTCCTATAAGGTTAGGTTGAAGTCTCTTCCCATTGCCACATAATTCAGGGGTGTTCAGGAATGTGTGTTTGAGTTACACTGGCTCACACTGTGCACCATAATTTGAGCTACAATTGCACTCAACTTCATAGCACATGGGAATTCACTAGCGACTGCCGATGATCAGTCTGATGAGTTAGCAATTTCCCATTGGGCTGTCATAATCTAATGCAAGGCAGCTCAAGGTGGAAAAGGGCTTACACCATTCTAAATGTACGAGGAGGAGAGACAGGAGACCAAAGCTGGGACTAGGGTGAGGCAAGGAGGCATTTACCTTGGAAGTATAATTTGAAGGTCTGCCAAAATATTTAGTAATAAAGAAAAGTAATATTTTAATGTAATATTTAAAATCAAAATTAATGCAAAATTGTATGGGAAACAAAATATCTAAGTTGTGAGTGCAGTCAGGATCCAACACTGCTCTTGCATGTGGCTTACATCACTTGCCTCCCCCCTAATCCTGACTCTGTAAGAACTAGACTTAGAGAGTTGGGGCCATAGTCACATCAAAGAGTGGCCTTCTCACCAATGTGTCTTGGACCATGTAGAATGTAGTACTCTACTTTTATGGTGAAGTAGAAAAATTATAACTGCGTCCCCAATACACCCCTTTCTACTGAAGAGTAGCTTAGGCACTAAAAATATTTTAAAAAATAAAAATTGGTACTCTATAAGTGTCAAGCACAATGTTAAGTTCTTTAAATACAGTACTACTATAATCCCTACAATAACTTACTTTTCAAGATAGATGTTGATATGGTTTGGCTATATCCCCACCCAAATATCATTATAAATTGTAGTTCCCACAATCCGTATGTGTGGTGGGAGGGACCTGGTGGGAGGTAATTGAATCATGGGGTGGTTGCCCTTAGCTGTTCCCATGATAGTGAATGAGTTCTCACAAGATCTGATGGTTTTATAAGGGACTTTTCCTCCTTTGCTTGGCACTTCTCCTTCCTGCCGCCATGTGAAGAAGGACATGTTTGCTTCCCCCTTCCACCATGATTGTAAGTTTCCTGAGGTCTCCCCAGCCATGCTGCACTGTGAGTCAATTAAACTTCTGTATAAGTTACCAAGTCTTGGATATTTCATCATAGCAGCATATGAAGAAGAACGTGTTTGCTGCCTCTTCCACCATGATTGTTAAGTTTCCTAAGGCCTCCCTAGCCATGCTGAATTATAAGTCAATTAAATCTCTTTTGTTTATAAACTACCCAGTCTTGGGTATTTCCTCATAGCAACATGATAATGCACTAATACAGATACTATAAGCCTAATTTTTTAGAAGAGCAGACTGAGGCTCCAAGATGTTAAGCAGCTTTCCTTCTGTCACATAGTTGGCAAATGTAGGAGTCTGGATTGGAATTGAGTCAATATCATTACAAAACACTTGCTATTATTTATTATTCATTCGCTCACCAAAAAAAAAAAAAAAAAAAAGGAGTAACTAAAAGCCTAGTAAACACTCATATGTGTCTAAAACACAAACTCACAAACTGGTTTCCTTCAAAAATGTATCATGAGAATGTATCAAAAGGCATGAACCAGATTTGCTGTTGCTTTTTGCCATTGTTAATAATGGGATGGTAAGAGACAAGATGAATCAGGGTCTCAGCTTCATTTCCAGGTTTCAACAGTGATTCAAAGAGATGTCACAGGCCTTGCATCTTGCAGGAAATATTTACTTAAGCAATACCTTTATTATTCATAGGTCAGAGCTTGGAAAGCAGCAGGTGCACAGAAGCCCTTGACAATGGCAAAGCATGATCACATTATGTTTACTGTCATGAGGTAGAGCCAAAGTGGGTGACTTAGACTTTGCTTTGAGAATAAAAGGGCTGATGTGCATAATCAGAAACCCTCTGTTACGGGGCGTTTTTGGGCTCAGTGCCTTTGCACTCTTTAACTCAGCTCTTTCTGCTCAAAGACACCCTTTAGTGTTCTGCAGGGAGAAGCTGCAAAACTGTTTCTTTAAAAATTACAATGTGCAAAAATCACAGTGACATTTCTACGGCTTTTGCACTTTGCTACAACTTCTGTTCTAGTCAAAATAGATTTGACTTTGGAGATACAGAAATGCACAGAATTCATGAACTTGGGCCAGTAGTTACAGTAGAAAGGGGTGTGTGTGTGTGTGTGTATGTGTGTGTGTGTGTGTGTGTATAAAAGCTTGGTGCAGAAGTAATTGCAGTTTTTGCCATTGAAAGTTATCTAGATAAAAGGTTTTATATATGTATCTATGTACTACTTGATATATATATATATTTTTATCTAGATGAAATGTTTTTTCCTAATGATAGCCTACTTTACAAATTTTTCTAGCTTCAGCTATCACTCACCCAGAACTTGAGGAATCATTCTCTGAGTCAATTGCAAAAGCAATTGACAAGGCAAGATCCTAAAATTTCTGGAATTTTCCATCAACAAAGTAACTTCAGCCTTAGAGAGCAGAGCTTGTTCCTTCATCTTCATCAGTTTTCACATTTCTTTGTCAAAAACATAACTTTGTAAAATTAGGGCTGAATTCCTTGAGAGGAACTTAAAACATATAGGTTTCAAATATTCAACTACGCCTCAAAGAAAGAAGACAGAAACCTGAGTTCACAGAGATGATTTTTTTTTTCCTCCAGCCAGCATGGTCATCATTCCCTGCCAGGCATCTCAGCTTTCAAAGCTCTGCAGCACGTCTCTATCCTCTTTGACAACAGCGTCTGTACAATATAAAAATCCCATTATGCATATTAAGCAATGAGACTCACTGTTTCCCAAGGGGATCAGTTTGAATTAGGCTTTCTAATCGAGAGATAGTTCCCGAAGGACCAGTTGGCATAATTCATGCTTCAAGGCTCCTAAGCAATTTGGCCCTTTTCCCTTTATTAAAGGAAAAAGATTATTTATCTTGATTCACTTACATAATATATTTCACAGACTATAGCATATATCAGAAATACAGGTTAAAAGCTAATCATGAAAAATTCATTTCTGAATTTTCCTTTCATTTAAAAAATACTTCTAAATAGGAAAGAGACCCAAGCTGCTCAAGACTTCATTAAAATTTGAACATTCTAATTTCTAATTAGATTTCTTCTGATCATGCTTTTACATGTTAAAAGAAGAAAATTACTTATCCAGATAATAAATAAAGCTCCTGCCATGGCTGCACAATTCCTGAGCCACATGAATCACTAATGTTATATCATTGTGTTTTTTAAAACAGTGTGCACGTTTTTCTCAGATTATTATTTTACTTTATTGTTTTACTTTCTTTATAAAATATGACTTACTTTATTCTGAGCTGTTTGCATCTGTGAACATGTTTTCTTATTTACAAATTAGTACCAGATGCAGGCTATCCGCCTATCTCTGATTCAGAAAAATCTTGCTACCTCTTAGTGCCTGTGCTAGTTAATATGTCCTTGGGATATAGTCCCTCTCTACCAGGCACTAGATATAGCTTCTTCATCTGAAGATAGAGCAACCAGTTGTGTGTGTGTGTGTGTGTGTGTGTGTGTGTGTGTGTGTGTGCGCATGTGTGTATCTCAATGGCATATGGAGCTCATCCATCTGAGAGAAGACTGAATCTCCCAAGCAGTATCTGGAATAGCTGGCCGACTCATGGAGCTTCAGTTTAGTATTCACCTGCAGACTGGAATTCCAGCAGTCGCCTTATCTTCTCCTCTTTCTAGAACACTCTTACTTGGCTTCTATCACCTCCATGATAGATTACTGAGTGCTTCCTAAATGTAAACACAAGCTCCCCCAGAAATGTTGTTACGATTCATTCATACACCGATAACATTACAGGGTTTCCATCCTTCTTATGAAGCTGTGCACCTTTATTTTATACAGGCAGATGATACTAAAAGAGTTCAGGAAATGCCACCACAAAACAGACTCCTTTGATAGATCCTCCAAAAGGAATGTAATGATCTAGAATCCTCTCCCAGAGAATCTCATTAACCAGGTAAGATTAAACTCCTATCACAGGAGAGGAGACTGGAGGTTGACCCCACTCCCAGACAGACCCCACTCACTCAGGCTATCACCTGTTTTTCTGAGGGCTCATTCATCTTTCCCCAAAATCATTTACTGTCCCCTAAGTTGCCTACATCCCCCTACCCTCTCCCTTATGAAGAGGGTATATAAGCTGCTAGAGCTCCCTGGGTTATTGAGTAATCATTTTCTTTCCTGTGGTGTCCTTGAGCATGTACAAATTTGCGTATCTTTTTTTCCTGTTGATCTACCTGTTGTCAGTTTGTTCCATAGACTCAATTATTGAACCCTCAGAGGGTAAAGGGAAGGTTTTCCCTTTTCTACATAGCTTTACAGACATTTATTAGATAACAGTATGATAAAAGTCAAAGCTTTGGGGAACATTGCGGATGAAAAGGGCAGAGACAGACTGCTGTGAGAGACCATTCGCTTTCTCTTAAAAGTTCACAGCAGGTTACACCCACAGTGGTGCAGCGCTGTAGGGGGGAGATCTGTAAATTCCCCTTTCATGAAAAGGGCCTTAGGAAGCTGAGTTGACAACGGGCAAAATGAAAAAAAAAATACAAATGACTAAAAAGAAATCAACTGACAATAGAAAGAGAGTGAAAGAGAGTAGCAGGAGAATACATATGAAAAAAATGAAGGAAGAAGAAAAGGCAGGAAATAGGCAGATACTATGTTCCTCAAGTTTAAAATATACAAGCAAAACAAAAAACTACCTTAGAATCAGGGTGTCCCAGTATTAACAACCTGTAATATCTCTGACTGGAATGAGAAAGAAACTCTACTTATGAAAGTCTTGAAAAACTATACAGTTTTTGTTGTTGTTGTTTTTTTGTTTTTGAGACGGAGTTTCACTCTTGTTGCTCAATCTGGAGTGCAATGGTGCAATCTTGGCTCACTGCAACCTCTGCCTCCTGGGTTCACGTAATTCTCTTGCCTCAGCCTCCCGAGTAGTTTGGATTATAGTTGTGCGTCACTGTGCCCGGCTAATTTTGTGTTTTTAGTAGAGACAAGGTTTCTCCATGTTGGTCAGGCTGGTCTCAAACTCCTAAGCTCAGGTGATCCACCCACCTTGGCCTCCCAAAGTGCTGGGATTATAGGCATGAGCCACTGTGCCTGGTTGAAAAACTATGCAATGTTTAAGTCTTGGTTTGGCGCCCCTTGCATCTACCCTTGAATAGTCTCTCCCGTATCTTGCTCCCTCCAAATGTCCATGCCTTCCTCCTGAGCTACTCTTGTTCTATTCCAAGGAATGCAATAGAAAAACTCAGGATTGCATGACACTCGTGGGTACAAGGCATTTGGAGGAAGAGTTTTTCCACAATAAAATTATTAGCAATACGTTTCCTGTCGATCAAAGGAAGAAAATTCTTATTTCCTAAGCAATTTGGGTTTCTCATAAGGCCCTTTGAAAATTGGGTTTTATTAAAATAAATCTCTGACCTTGGAAGAGCTTGAGTATGCTTACCTCTGTCATAATGACATACCCTGGGAAATGCTGCCTTCCCAGTGGTCCTCACTGATAATGAATGCTCTAATTAGAAGAAGAACATTGATCCAGGCAGAGATGACTCAGAGCAGCTTTGTAGCCACTTTCTTCTAAACAACAGCCTGGTTGGAGGGTATTATCATAAAAATTAAAAAAATTAAAAAAACCCCAAACTAATACTTTTATATTCCTTTTTAGCCACTGTAAACTAAAATTAGGTGGTAGTTGAATGATTTAAAAAATGAAAATACATGCTGTTGCATACATTATATAAAAATTACATGGAGAACCAGAAAACAAAAATATTATTCATTTCCTATCCATTTCCCACCAATCTATTCTACTTGCCATTGTGTTCTTTCCTACTCTGCAACCGCATAAGACAAGCAAAGAGGTTGAATTGCGATTTGTTAAGAAACTAAAATCAAGATTCTATGTCTAAAAAGAGTTTAGAAATATATTCAATAAAATGTTAGTAGCAGCTGATTTTAAGGAATTTGATTATAGAGGATTTGTAATTTACTATTTATGTCTATCTCAATTTTAAGTTTTCTTCAAATAAAGCTTATTACTGAATAAAAAGATATTTAAAAATATTTGGATCCAACACAGTAGCTGACATACCTGTAATCCCAGCACTTTGGGAGGCCAAGACAAGAGGATTGATTTGAGCCCAGGGCTTCAAGACCAGCCTGGGCAACATAGGGAGACCCTCTTCTACCAAAATTAAAATTATCACTAGCTAAAATGCATAGTTTGGAAGTGTTCTCCTTTAGATAAGAAATAGATAAATTCTAATTCATTTCTTTGATTTTGAAATTTGAGAATGCTGTTTTCCAGTGAATAATTTAAAGCATTAGCTGTTGGAATTTAATTATCATAAAGGCATCTGGAATTGAATCTTAACTGTTGTAATTATTACACCTATTTTTAAAAGCACATTTTTATCATTCAAGTTTTCATCGTGCTTTACAAATTTAGTAAGCTATTGGACTGTATTTACCTTATGAGTAGTTTTACAGTAATTGTTCCCAAATTTCTCTCATGAGAGGAATCACAGAACATTAGGGAAGGAGAGCTTATTGAAACAAACAGATAAACAGATTGTCCAGATTTCCAAGTGAAGCACTTAGAAATTTGCTTTGTCTTGTTTTAATGCATGTCCAGTTGATTCATATCAGAGATGTTGGGAAACCTATTTTAGAGTGCAATTTTTCTAATATTAGGTAAATTTCTAAGTGCAGTCACAATTACTGCATATGGAACAATGAACTAGCCTTTAAAAATCTTCCTGGTGATGGATAAATGGAGTTACTGTATTCCTGAAGTACATGAGTACATTTTTACTCTTTCGTTTTTTTTTTTTTTTTTTGGAACTCCAATATTGTTTTTACTCTATCTATACTTTCTAAACCTAACACAAGCAGCTCTAAGCAAAGAAACTTCCCTTTCTTTCTTAGCATTACTCCTGATTTCACTGATGCATTAATTCAAGCAAATGTTAGAAAAACACAGTTCATCCATAGGTCTTATCCTACACTTTCCATTCATGAACCAATGTAATCAACAAGAATATTAGCCCAGGAATAGTATGCCTAATTGGTTTGAAATGTTGTATCCTCTTTTAGAGATGTACATATGTAATTTTTGTAAGATCCAATTGGGCTACATATATGTAGCAGAAGATAGCTTTAATATGAATGTAACCTCAACTACAAAATCGATCCTTATGGCCAAGTAATTAACCAGATAATTCCTTTAACTCGACATCAGTCAAAACGGTTGTTTGAGTGTCCCAAATTTTGCAACTGATTCACTTTTATGATTTGGAAGATGAAGATACAATAATTCCCTGTGGGGAAAAAGCCTACATCACTGGAGCTTTCTGTGTTGTAGGCAAGAGTTAGGTCAGATGTCTGAGATACAATTGTTGGGCAATTATCAATCTGGCAGGATTCATTTCTTCATCCATTGAGGGTTGTTCATCTATTTGGAAATCCTCACTCTCATCTTTATTACTGAATTCTAAAGCACTGAGTGAAAATAGCCTGCAATCCCCCTATTTACAGCTTTATAGAAGTGTTAAAATATGCAAGAACTGGGAGTCTTAAAAAGGGAAGCCAAACAGAGTCTACAGCCAAATATGGGAGAGATGTTTTATGATACTGTTGACTTCTTTTTAAAGAACACATTACATTTTCTTTGGAGGTTGCATTCGCACAGTAATGATTTAAAGATACTTCGCTCACATTGATGAAATAAATACTTTCCCAGTGGTGTGGAACAATCTGATAGAAGAGCATATGTGCTCTAATTCCTGGGCATAATAGGGCCTGAATTAAGGGGCTACAGGAGCCCTAAGTAAGTGCTACTTCTCACATTCTTGCTTTGTGGGAGCGTGTAATCTTTTCTTAGTGTACTGTTTATTTTGTTTTCTCAATTGGAGTTTCTTCCTTTTCTTGGAGCTCATTTAAAGTGGGAACTTGACAGTCAGTGCTTTATTTCATTTTCCCATTTTTATCATTGACTTTAGTTGAATTCCTTTACAAAGCTATTGAAACCTTGGTTCCTTTGCCACCTAAAACAAAACTCTAGTGCCACATGGGATGTGTACAATTATTAATTACACCTTTTCTGAGAGTCTGCTTGGTCAACACTCGCTCCAGCTGGAGAAGTGTGTTCTTAATGAATGCTCAACTGCAAGTGATTACAAATTAAGGCCACCCTCTCCAATGGCATTTCAGTAAGAAATAACCAAAACTGTAGTAAATATAAAGGCATGAAAAATGACCCTTGGCACATGCTAAAAGATGATTCTAGAAAGTAAACATCGGAGAGTAAGCAACAGCCTGCCAATTCTTATCTTCCTTGTTGAGGGAAAGGACAAGCGACTCACTGTGTTTTATGTTTTTAAACTTTCAGGTGTTTTCCTTGGCAAAAAGATATAAAATCACCAGGATGATCTTTCTCTTCGATGGCTTTTGTAGCTCAGTGAGGCAAAAAGCATATACGTTATTTAAATACAAATGGATTGATAAATCCACATGTCATGCTGGATCACAGTGTGAGGCAAGCAGCTGTTTCAAATCCCACCCTCTTCTTCCCAATAGTTTATAGGAGAAAAGCAGAGAGACTGCATACCAGCAGGTGTAGCTACAATGCAGTCCATTAGAACCATAGCTTCGTTGTTGGAAACTTCATTTAAATGTCCATAAAACCATCCTGATACAAAGAATGAACTGTAATGGCTTATAATTATGAGAGTGCATAAAGTATACCTCACATCCTATTACAAAGCCATAATTTTAGCATAAAACCATAAACCAGGAGAACAAAACTTGAGGACTTCAAAATAAAATTACAGCTTTTGTAAAGGCTCAGTAGAGCAGACCTTTTCTTCTCCACAATAAATGATTGTCTCGTCTACCTCTCACATGCAAAACAAGGGTGGATTTCTGATTTTTCAGACTTTACACTTCAGCACTTCCCCAAAGGAATCTTACAACTAGAGCATTAACACATTTTCAAAAGGGATTCTAATGCCCATTAGAATGAGATCTGGTTCAGGTGGAAAGATAGATAGTATTCACTCATGTCAAAATGGGGAAATTAGCAGGTAAAAGCCCCTCCTGTCATTCGGAAGAGGAAATGCCTGTTTTGATCATCAAACCAATGCAATCAGGACTAAATGAGATTTATCAGTCTTTATGTGAGCAGAAGGAAGTGAACATTTAAGAAACGTATTTTATGAAAATAAGCATAGTTTCAAGACCAGAATATTTAACTCTATGTCAGCTTTCTTGATAGATTTTTAGGGTTTTGTAAAAGCACTGATTTTTTCTCATAGATGAAATACAATTTGCCTGACATCAACAAGCCAAAGTGACTTTTATGCCTAATCACATATTAAACATGCACACACACACACCTTGTACTATAGAAAGTCAAAATATGTGAGCTTCAAAATATTCTTTAAAAATTTCATTTGTTATTATGCTTATGTGAATAATATTGTACATAAAGAACAAACTTAAAATCCCCTATATTTCCACCACAAAGACATAACTCTGCTTAATATTTTGGAGTACTTCTTTTGGGAATAAATTTCCAGAACATTGTTAAACTCTCTCTATATAATTTTGTATAATTATTCATGAGAAAACACTGTAATCATTTTCATATCATTAAAAATCTAACATACTGTTTAATGGTTACATAAAACCCTATTATATAAATTGATTACAATTTAATTCTCCTTATGGACAAACATTTAAATTATTATTTACAATTGTTATTGGTACATATAGATACATATATATTTATATACATATGTATATAAAAGCTTTATTTCTAATATCAGAAAATTATAAACAATAATCAAAATGTTCATATAATCTAAATCTGTCTACTGTATTATTTTAGGGTCAATCTTTATTTTTATTTATATATAAATACACATATATTGATATATACAAATAAATATATGTGTATATACGTATATACACATATATGTATATACACACATATATATATATATTTGAGACAGGGTGTGTCACTGTTTCACCCAGGTTGGAGTGTAGTGGTATGATCTCAATCTCAGCTCACTGCAACCTTCTTCTCCCAGGCTCAAGCGATCCTCCCACCTCAGCCTTCTCAATAGCTGGGACCACAGGCATACAACAAAATTTTTTTGTATTTTCGGTAGAGACGGGGTCTCATCATGTTGTCCAGGCTAGTCTTGAGCTTCTGAGCTCAGATGATCCAACTGCCTCAGCCTTCCAAAGTGCCAGGATTACAGGTGTGAGCTACCATCAATTTTTAGAAGTGGAGCAAAGGATAAGAAGATATTTTTGGGATTCATATAAACTATTCAATTAAAATGAGAAATTTGGAGTGTTTTGTTTATCACATTGTTTTTGGAGGATAATGAGTTAGACATGAGAAATACTAGAATTTTTTTTAACCATAAAACTTAATATAATGGTACTATATATTGACAATTGCTTTAGAATCCTTTCCATTCTGTGCTGTCTGCAGTAGAAACCACACCTTTGCTCTAATCATATGGGGTTCATTCAGTCAGTATATGAGGAGAGAGCCAGGTCACCAAGGTGAGAATACAAAGAATATCTAATGCGTCAGTATGGGGAGAGGTAGAGAGAGGTTTATAAATGAAGGCAGGGGA
This sequence comes from Ateles fusciceps, assembly GCA_036589455.1. Classification (NCBI taxonomy): domain Eukaryota; kingdom Metazoa; phylum Chordata; class Mammalia; order Primates; family Atelidae; genus Ateles; species Ateles fusciceps. The sequence continues at coordinate 12,298,792 of JAZHEH010000222.1, forward strand.
AAGTTAAGGGAATTCACACATAATAGTTTCTATTCTCTTTTGGCCATATGAGATTAGTTTTTTTTTTTTCTTTTGAAAAATCAAGGAGAACAAGGAAAAGTAAGAGGCTTGAGGTGTAAATGTCTGGTCTGGAATTGTCCATGTAGGGATATAGAAAACAGGACAGAGAACATGTCAGTGACAAGCTGTATTAGTCAAGGTTCTTCAAAGACACAGAATCAATGGGATATCAATAGATAGAATAAAGTAAATTTATGATGAGGGATTGGTTCACACAGTTATGGAGGCTGTTTTTAGTCTCCACCATCTGCCCATAATCTGATTAAGTCCCATAATCTGTTGCCTGTAAACTGACGCCTCAGAAAAGCCAGTCTGAGTCCAAAGGCCTGAGAGCTGGGAACACTGATATCCAAGGGCAGGAGAAGATGGATGTCTCAACGCAAGCGAAGAGTAGATCTGCCCTTCCTCTGTCATTTCATTTTGTTTAGGCCCGCAATGGGTGAGATGAAGCCCACCCACATTGAGGAGAGCAGTCTTCTTTACTCATCTATTGATTCAAATGTGAATCTTCTCCAGGAACACCTAGAAATAATGGTTTATCAGCTACCCAAGTATTCCTTAGCCCAATCAAGTTGTCAAATAAAATTAACCATTGTATAAACCTTCCCAAGCAGTACTGAGGTTCAAGCTGAAGTTCAAAACCATGTCATTGTAATAGATCCATACAATTATATTTTCTCTGGTGGTGATTGGCTACTCATGTGCAGGATGGATTCAATTATTTAGGTTTGTGAAACTGCAGGGAATATGTGACAGAAGGTCAAGGTCAGCAGGGCTCAGTGAATTGCTGAGAGGAAACCTGACATGAGGGAGAATGGGGCCTAGGTTGAATAAGGAACAAAGTAAGAATACAATGGATTCTATGAAGAGATGAGTGAAGGGCCAAGGGATGCAGATGGCTGAACAAAATCCCTGAGCTAGTGTCATAAAGAGTGAGGAGGTGAGAGTTAGCCTTGTCAATCATATTTCACTGCTGTAATTCATTACATAAGAATGTGGATGAAGGGTTGTATCATAATAGCTTATAATGGAGAATGCAGCATGTCAATTAGATTGTACATTTCTTCAGTCAACAAACAAGTGCTGAACATTCACCATGTGGTAGGCACTGTTCTGGGCCCTAGGCATACAGAGGTAAACAAAACAGAAAAATCCCTTGCCTTCATAGAGCCGTAGTCTAGCAGAACAAGGGAAGATAAAACAATAAACAGAATAAATGAACAAAATATGTATCTGACAAAAGAGATGGCAGCTGGTAAAATAAAGCAAAGAGAAAACTAGGGAGGAATAAGTAAGAAATAATTTGCAGTTTTAAGTAGCATGGACAGGGAAGAAGACTAGGAAAACGTGATTAGCATGATGTGAAAGAAGAGGTGATGCCACGTAAGCAGACTCCAACTCATGAATGCATTGAATATGTGTCTTTCCAACTGGTCATCTGGATTTTGATTAGTTGGAACTCAGAGGTTTTTTTCCCTAAGGAGTAAGATGAGTGACTGTGATTGGGGACCTAGTCAATCCTCATCCCATTCCCCAAAGCTTCCTTGACTCATAAGGTGTTGGAAATACCATCTTTTGTAACCCTGGGCTTCATGTCCTTTCCAGTTTCTCTGGCCATCAAGTCTAGAGGTTTTTTGAGTTCTGAGGAAAGAAGGAAGTTTGGTGAGTGATTGAGGCTGGGGATTTCTCACTATGTTATGCCGGAAGAAGCCCTAGTCAGCAGAAAAGTCAAAAAAGAGAAGGTAGGAGGTGGAGAATTTTGGCAGCAGTGGCACTCTTTGGAAGACTTGTGTTCAGATGGAGGGATGCCTGTCCTATTGTTTTCTCCCAAAAACCACTGCTCAGGACGTTTTAGTTAAGAAGGACGTAAGTCAGACCACTAGTCATGCTGTGCTGTTTGTCATATTCAGTATCATTTATGCAACAAATAATTATTGAACACCTACAGGTACCTCTTCAGATGTTCAGTGAACAACAGGCAAAAGCCCTGCTTGTGAGCTTACATTCTACTAGGGTAGACAGGGAAATAAATAAGCACAGAACAAATAAATTATATAGGCTATGATGTAAGAACAATGGGTTAGGTGGTAGAAAGACCTAGTGAGAGTCCCGAAACTTCATTTCTATAATAAAGGACCTGAGAATCTTTAGTTTTCACCACCATTTTTCATGTGTGTAACTGTAGCAGAGAAAGATAAAGTTTCTGGAGATGTTATCTGTATGTAAGGGGGCAGATATTTTGAATGGAGTTTTCATCCTAAATTTAAAAAGTGATTTTGAGTCTAAGGATTATGAAGAGCAGTTTTGGCTGATTTTACATGCTGTGGATGCCCATGAAAAAAATTAAGATTTTTTAATACCTATTTTCAACCTCTAATCCCTCCCTGGATTGAGATAAGAAAGCAAGTGCTGAGATGTATGGCTTCGACACAGTTATACCAAACGTGTGTCATCATCACTACATTTTCCCAATAATTGCCTTACCTTAAGTGTGGTCTGCTTTTCCAGAAAAGCAAAATTTATAAGTTAAGGCAGTTCACTCAGTAACTTGTAAACATTGCTTAAATTCCTAGTTGGCCAGTCTGTATATGAAAGAACTGTTCAATTCTACAAAGTACGTAATTGTGGTATAAATTTATTTTTTCCCTTTCTACAGCACAAATGAACCACTTATAATAATTATTGTATTTTTAAAAATAATACCACCACTCAAAAGGAAGTTTTATCATGTTGAATTCCCTTCTGAGAGGCAAGTATTTTAGAATATGCACGCAAAACAGGATAAACAGAGGAAATCTTAACGCCAATCAAAATATCTCAGGAATGGCACAGAATTCTTTTTAAACCAAAGTATTTGTGAGTCTAAATATTCTGAAGAATAGTTGTCAATGTAAATGAGCTCTTCAGTGTGAAAATTTCTGAGAAACTGCACATAAGATTTCAAATAGCTGATTACATCAATCCAAGGGAAATTTCATCTGCTCACAGATATAGCTATGCGTTGTATTTGCAAGACAGAACTTAGCTGACTTGCATAGCTATTTCCTGGCTCTCTTTTTATATCTCTAACTTCTTCTAGTTTTATTTTATTAACTTCTCTTCCTCAGCCTGCTTCATAATATTGATGTTTCCTGGGTTTGTTTGCTCATTTATTTATTTGTTTTATCATTCTCTCTTTGCTATTCACAATTCTTGGGGGCGCTCTCATTTACCGTCATGACACTTATGGCCACTGCATCTTTAGCCTACACCTTTCTCCTATGCAACATGAAAGAACTTCAAAAAATTCATTAAAAAATGAAATTAAAAGAGAAAAATAAAAATAAAAACCTTATTTCCCATCATATCATTCAATAAGTTTAAGACAGGTTTGTAAGCAATGATAGCAGCCATTTAGTCTATCTCAAAAGAGCTGAGATTCCAGGCAATTTAACCATGTCAATGCATTCTTTTTCCCATTTCTAACTGTAGAAAAAATGGGTTCCCCCTTAAAGATTCTTTAAGATTAGGAAACAAAAAGAAGTCAGAAGGAGACAAATCAGGACTGTAAGGTGGATGTCTAATGATTTCCCATCAAAACTTTCACAAAATTGCCCTTGTTTGATGAGAGGAATGAGCAGGAGAATTGTTATGGTGGAGGAGGATTCTCTGGTGAAGTTTTCCCAGGTGTTTTTCTGCTTTGGCCAATTATCTTGGAACACTCTTATAATAAACAGATGTTATCCTTTGGCCCTCCAGAAAATCAACAAGTAAAATGCCTTGAGTGTCCCAAAAAAACTGTTGCCATAATCTTTGCTTTTGAGCAGTTTGCTTTTACTTTGACTCAACTACATCCACCTCCTGGTAGCCATTGCTTTGGCTGTGCTTTGTCTTCAGGATCTTGATCCCACTTGCTGAAAATTTCCATTGAAAGCTCTATTCTTGTCTGCAGTTGGTCCAGGCACAAGAGGTTTGGCACCCATCAACTGGAAAATTTGCTCCATTTTAATTTTTAAATAAAAAATGTGTAAGCTGAACAAATTGAGATGTCTATGGTGTTCACTGTTGTTTCTGCTGTTACTTGATGATTGCATCAATTCGAACACAAATCAGATAAAAATTTTCCTTACAAATTGCTGTGGATGCTCTGCCACTAGAGGCTTCATCTTCGACATCATCTCACCCCATCTTAAAATGAGTTATTAATTTGTAAACTGCTTATTTCTTTGGGGCATTGTCCCATAAACTTCTTGTAAAGCATAGTGATTTCATCATTCTTCCACCTAAGCCCCATCATAAATTTGATGTTTGTTCTTCCTTCAATTTTAGCAGAATTTATGTTGGTCATATAGGAGTTCTTTTCAAATTGGTGTCTTCTCCTTCTTAGTGCCTCAAACTAGATTGTGTTCAGATGTTATAATAAGTCAGTATGAGTTTATTTTGGTGCAAAAAAATTGAAATCCTTGCATAGTTCTTTCTCATAATAAGCATTTTCCATGAACTTTTTGAAAAATCCTTGTAAATGAAACTGCATTTTTGTTTTCTTGGGGTTTTCTTTGTTTGTTTGTTTGTTTTTTGAGATGGAGTTTTACTCTTGTTGCCCAGGCTGGAGTGCAGTGGTATGTCTCGGCTTGCTGCAACCTCTGCCTCCCGGGTTCAAGGAATTCTTCTGCCTCAGCCTCCCGAGTAGCTGGGACTGCAGGCACGTGCCACTATGCCCAGCTAATTTTCGTATTTTTAGTAGAGATGGGGTTTCGCCATGTTGGCCAGGATGGTCTCGATCTCTTGACCTCGTGATCCGCAGGCCTCGGCCTCCCAAAGTGCTGGGATTACAGGCGTGAGCCACTGTACCCAGCCGGATTAACTTTTGAGTTGTATTAAGATAGAGAAGTTTTAAGTTGTTAAATGTTAAATATCAAAAATATCACTTTAAGAGAGACATGTCATTGACTTTACCCCACAAATATCAATGATATATTTAAATAAGGAAAAAGTTCTCAGAGGATTGAGAGAGAATAACTTGTATCCATTGGAGATGTATTTGTGGATATGCTAGTAGTGGAATTGGGTTAGTTTTTTTGCTTCACTCAATTTTGGATGTAAAAAAATGGGATCTGATTTTCCATGAGAAAAATATATTCCTTTAACTGCATCCTAGTTCTGTGTGACTGCAAGTCACAGAAGACCAAAATGACAATGATGTAACCAGCAGTATGTGTGGTTTTCATGATGACCAGGACAAGTGTGAAAAAAATGCCATAGATAATGACATTATGTTTAACGCTTTTGATTAAGAAGTATTTCTATTTAAGTAGCATGTGGCATTGAACTTAATTTATATAAAAATATGAGTGAAGCTTATGTTTTACTTCTACAGCTGATTACGTTTAACTGAGGGAGATGCTTTTGTAGTGCTGTTCCTTGTGGGCTTAATACTACTGAATGTATATCTGCCATACATTTTGAGATTTTTCTATACTTTGATTTACCATGTATCGTTTGTGTACATAATTATCAGATTCTAAATACCAACATAGGAGAGCCTTATCCAGGGCTGTGCTGGTAAATATTTAAGAATGAGCTCTCAAAAACTATATATAAGTTTATATACAAAAGTTTATTATAAATTTTACTATTAGAATGTATACAAAAATTTATAAATAATTATAAAATACACAATGCTAATTATCATAAATTCTATATAGCCAATTGAGTCTTGCTATATTCTGGTTATTTTGACAGTTTTTCCTGATTTTTGCTAAATCCTTATATCTGTACTCAGCCTGTAGTTGAAATTTGAACATAGTTTTATAAATGAAATGTCATCCAAATCCACTAATTTTTTTCCAAAAAATTGTTGTAATTAAATTTGTGAGCTACTTTAAAACTATTTCTCAGTCTTATGCATCTTATGCAAATTATATTCATTAAACTGAAACCTCTTTTACCTTCAGCATTTGACATGGTGTACTTTTAAGTTAAATCTGAATTATTCACATTTTCTTCATCACTTTCTTAAGTCTAGACAACCAGCAAAACAATACATCAACCTCTGCTAGTGATTATAGATGTAGATTTACGTGGGGTAAATATTCCCATGATTGCCAGTTATAATCTACTAACATAATGTTACTCAGTGCAGTTAAAAGAGATGTACAGTAGCACATCACCATATGGCATTTTTACTATCTGCATATAGTAGATGTAAAACCAGTTGCAAGGCATAGGTAATTGTAAAATACAGTAAATAATTAGTTTTACTAGTATATATACTATGTATTATTAATATTTATTACCTTTATTTTTAATATAAGATAATTGTAAGTTTCTGTAATTTAATTTTTTCATAATGGCTGTGTTTAACAATAGGCTTGCAGAGTTCCTGAAAATTTAACAGTTAGCTCTTGTGAGACAATACAGACTGGCTCCAGAACATCATTGGCCTAATCTGAAGAGGCTTACGTAGAGAAATAAAAATGCCCCACTTCCAAGCCCCTCCCTCACTACCATTCCAGCCAAGCTACTGACCTTCCTTTCTAGAATTATGGCATAACCTCCACTCTGTCCTTCTGGCTTCTATTTTGCCCTGTTGGTCCACTTCCCACACTATAGTCAGAGTGATCCTTCTAATGGACATACTGGATCATAGCACTTCTCTTTTCTTTTCTTTCTTTCTTTCTTTTTTTTTTTTTTTTTTTTTGAGACAGGGTCTACTCTTTTGCCCAGGCTGCAGTGCAGTGGCACAATCACAGCTCACTGCAGCCTTGACTCCGGTGATCCTCCCACCTCAGCCCACTGGGTAGTTGGGACTACAGGCATGTGACACCATGCCTGGCTAAGTTTTTGTTTTTCCAGAGATAGGGTTTCACCATGTTGCCTGAACTAGTCTTGAACTCCTGGGCTCAAGAGATCCACCCACTTGGCCCTCCCAAAGTTCTGGGATTACAGGCATGAGTTTCTGAGCCCAGCCCTCTTTTATCGAAGTTCTTCATTGGCTTTCTGTCTTACTCAAAATTGAACTCAACATTCTTTCACTGTTGCAGCTTTGAGGTAGTTCTAGTGACCTCTGCATCCTGTTTCTACCAATTCCCCACCGTGTTGCTCTCATCTCATTGGCTTCCTTGTGGTTCTTCCCACACAGCAGAGAGCCTGCCTCAGTGCACTTTGTACTTTGCTTTCTTGACCTGGCATGCAGGGACCTCCAACCTGCACACTCCTTAAATTGCCTGGTCTCCAACCTAATGTTACTTTCTCAAAGAGACGTCCCTGCCTATCTGAGTCAGAGCATACTCTAAAACTCTAGACTGTCTGTTTTGTTTCCCTATACTCTGCATCTCATTGCTCTTCATATCATGGTTCAGAACCTACCATGTTACATATTCATTTGTTTATTTTCCATCTCCCCAACAAGAACATACATTTCATGAAAGAAAGAACTTTGCTTTATTCATTGAGGATCTCCAGAGCCTATAAAACTATCTGACATAGAATGCTAACTGATAAATATTCATTGAATGCATACATGGATCCTTATTATAATTGATTTTGAAATGTGTTCACTTTGGGTGAAGTCCATCACTGTTTCTCTCAGCATAAGGATGGTTCAGTGGCAAGAAGGGGTCAAGTCCTATTAATAAAGCGAGGCTGTGTCCATTCAGAGGGGTACCTCTTCTAACTCTCACAAAGGTACAATATGAGCTGGTGACAGTCCTAATTTCATCCTATTTTCAGGTATAATTTTATGTAATGCATATAAAATTTATCTCATAATTGAATATGTTTTCTTCCTCATTGCACCCAAAGTCTTCTAGTGGCTTAGAACAACTTATGTATGCTATCCTCCTCTCTCAGAGACAGGTGGATATGACTAAGTAACCATAATATTACACTTCTATTCAGGGTGAGTCTGTGGATAATCAAAAGTTGAAAACATCTTTGAAGAGATTGATATATTGCCAACCTTAAAGAAAAAGGAATAAGTGAAAGAAGTTAGAAAGGTCATACATATAACGAATATTGAGTGAAATATAAGAAGAAATCAAGCCAAATATTTTTCCCTATTATGATCCCAAAACAAAATCAAGTCTAAGGACATAGAAAACAATTAAAACTCATTGTAGTGACTGTGCTCATGGAATATTTGTAAATAGCCTATTACTTTAGGGTTGGTTTCATTACCTGTGAAGCAGGCATTGTAGTACTGGTCTCCTCAGAAAAAGTTATAAAAATCAGATACCAGGCTGGGCACAGTGGCTCATGCCTATAATCCCAGCACTTTGTGAGGCTGAGGCCAGTGGATCATGAGGTCAAGAGATCGAGACCATCCCGGTCAACGTGGTGAAACCCCGTCTCTACTAAAAAATACAAAAATTAGCTGGGCATGGTGGCGCATGCCTGTAGTCCCACCTACTTGGGAGGCTGAGGCAGAAGAATTGCTTGAACCCAGGAGGCGGAGGTGGCGGTGAGCCGAGATCGTGCCATCTTACTCCAGCCTGGGTAACAAGAGCGAAACTCCATCTTAAAAAAAAAAAAAAAAAAAATCAGATACTGTCTGAAAACTGGTATTATTATTATTATTTTTTTTGAGAGGGAGTCTCTTTTTGTTGCCCTGGCTGGAGTGCAGTGGTGCAATCACAGCTCATAGCAGCCTCAATAACCTGGACTCAAGTGATTTTCCAACTTCAGCCTCCAAGTAGCTGGGATCACAGGTGCATGCTACCACCTGGCAAATTTTTTTTATTATTTGTAGAGACAAGGTGTTGCTATGTTGGCCAGGCTGGTTTGGAACTCCTGGCTTCAAGTGATCCTTCCTCCTCGGCCTCCCAAAGTGCTGAGATTACAGGCATGAGCCACTGTGCCTGGTTCTGAAAACTAGCATTATCAACCTCAAGGATATGTTTTATAAATTCATTTAAATGTTTATTAAGTGGGCATTTTTATGAAAGGAAAGTTTACTTAAGACTTTAACAAAGCTTGTTTTGGTTTTAACATTTTCATTTTTTTTTGAGACGGAGTCTTGCTCTGTCACTCAGGCTGGAGTGCAATGGCGTGATCTCAGCTCATTGCAACCTCTGCCTCCCAGGTTCAAGCAATTCTTCTGCTTCTGCCTCCCGAGTAGTTGAGATTATAGGCACCTGCCACCATGCTGGGCTAATTTCCGTAATTTTTAGTAGAGACGGAGTTTCACCATGTTGGTCAGGCTGGTCTGGAACTCCTGACCTCAGGTGATTCACCTGCCTTGGCCTCCCAAAGTGCTGAGATTACAGGCATGAGCCACGGCACCCAGCCTGACATTTCCATTATTAACAATTATTTCTTAAAGGTCACTTAAAAAATATGAGTTTTTTTTTTCAGAGAATAAGTATATTCATACCTCTAGATGTATTCTTCATTTGTGTTTTATCCAAAACTATATAAAAGTCACCTATGTCTAACAATTTCCAAAGACTGCTTGATATTTCCAAGAAGTCCCTTTTTAAGTGTGGCCTGTAAGACCTTACCCAGGTGGCTTATCTGATGGTCTTGGCGAGACTCTGGCCTGGGCAGTAATTCTGGCTCTAACATTTCTGCTTGAAGCACAAAGAAACTGTAGGCTCATTTCCCAGAGGATGGGGGAAGTTGTAGCTCTAACTGTTTAAAATTGGATTTTACTGGGTAATGTTTCAAAGCGCTCACTTTGCATTTCTGCTAACAAAGCTGAACATTCAGCCAAAATATTGGAAAGGAAATACTCAGGCAGAATGAAACGACAGAGGAGGCTTGGAAAGTGGGGAGCCGAGCCAAGAATGACAAAATAAAAGGGGCACATTCCAGAAGGAGACGTGAAAGAGAAAACTGTTTTTAGCACATCAGTTAGAGCCTTCTTTCCCCCACATCCATATCCAAATCTTGGAAATAACTAATGCTTTAGTTGGGTTTTTAGCTTTTTTTTTTCTCATGTACTCACTTCCAGTCTCATGCTAACACATTAAAGAAGGCTTTGCTAGCCCTTCTGGGGCAACCCAAACCTTTAATCCAAATTGGCTTTTACCATTTCATGGCAGGTGCCAAGGATGGAGGTCACATGAAGGTTTTCTACCCTCCACTCTGGAAACATGAAATAAAATTACTTTAGCATTGATGCAATGCACAAATACTCCTGTCAGATACAATTGTCAGCTGAAACACTGGTCTGGGAAGTGTTTTAAGTTCCATAACGTGACTTTGAGGGTAAGCACATGTATTTGTTTATTTCCCCACGAAGATAACTTTATTTATACTCTATCGATTCTGTTGTGAGCTATTCTGCTCCTTGAAAAACTCAATTTACTTGATTATAGGAAGCAAATATCCCCCACACTACCTGAGTGGATTATTTAAAATGGCTGATAACAACTATAGAGGCAGCTGAAGATGCTATTCTAAAAAGGCAGGTCAGGCAGCATAGAACAGAATGGAAGTGGGTTGCACTGGACAGAAACAGAGGTTTTGATGAACTGACTTCAATGAGGTTCCCCCACATGAGAAATTTGCTGATCGTGATTCACTTGTGTTCCTAATTCTCCACCCCATATATTTGTGTGTGTGTGTGTGTGTGTGTTGTGTGGTGTGTGTGTTTGTGTATGTGTCTATGTGTGCCCATGAACACTCATATGTGTATAGGCATGCATTTCTCTTATAAAGCCATCTTTAATAATTACAACCATCTTCCCACCTTTGAGAAGATTCCAAACTGTACATTCAGAAGAAGCAAACAGTTTTTGAGGTGTTAACCTCCATCATACCAAGAGGATGGATTTCAGATCTTTTTGCAGTCATTTGGAGACAGTTTACTTCTTTAGCAAGACTCTTCCATTGCCAAATATCCCACAGAAATGAAACTTGAAAGAGTAAAAAGCAGAAATGAAACTTGAAAGAGTAAAAAGCAGAAATGATCCTTTGTGCTTAAGACGCTGAATAAAATAAGTTATATGGAAACAAGAAATGATTGATTTGAAAACAAAGCGACAACTTTTTCTTTTTCTCTTAGATACAGCAACATCTCCAAGTGGTTTCTGTGGAGAAACTATATTTCAGAGAATAAGAATTCACAGATTGTACAAAGTGATTATTTTTAATGCATCTATCTATCTTGAGTTATCATGAAGTCATAGAATGTAAAAGGACCTTGATCATCCAGTAAAGTTTTTACTCTTTACTTTGTTCCTTTTAGAAACAAAACCACTGTCATTTACTAAAATATCTTCAGATAAGAAAACTACCTATTGCTCTTGGAAACAATAATGCAGCCTTTTGTAATGTCTTCAAGTCAGTACACATTTATTGTGAAATTAAACTGTGCTGGGGACACAGAAATCAAATTAGATATTTTCTCATTTATGCATGCATTCATTTAAATATTTATTGAGTGTCTACAACATGCCAGAATGGTTTTGAGGCAATAGGGGTACAAGAGTGAAAAAGTTAGACCAAGTTGCTGCCTTCATGAAAATTGTAGTACATTGGAGAAAAAGGACATTAAAAAAGTAATATGACAGGCGTGAAAAGTGCTGCGATTACAAATAAAGGGGAATGAGGGGGATGAAGAGTGGTGGAGGGGACTCCTGTTTAGATAGGATGGTCCAAGTAGGTTTCTCTGGCAAGGTGACATTTAAACAGAGATCTGAATGTGATGAGAACGAGAAGATATTCTAGGGAGAGGAAACAGAATAAGGGGAGGGGTTGATGAAGGGTGGTTCCTATAACCAGTGGTTCTGTGTGGCTAGAGCTTGAAGTCATGCAAAATTACAGAAGTAGAGACAGGAAAGGGATGTGGGAGAGTATTTGTAGGGATCGCAAACTGCACTAAAAAGTTTAGATTTTTCCTAAAATCCAAAAGGTAGTGTGGAATTGAGGAAGTTCAAGAAGAGATAAGACCAAGCCAGAGCATTTAGTCAGTTATTCCGAAGATTAGGAGGAGTAAAGGACCATCCGGCATACATTTGATATGGTACAAAGCAGAGGTCTTCAGACATTTTCATTCTTTTCTCCCCCCCCAAAAAAGTAATTTTGAACAATCCTTAAACAAATTGTATAGTCATCTTAAATGCATGCCAAATGTATCATTTCCTACATCCTCAAGATATCGGCATTTTAAAGTAATTATTTCACTCAATTAAAATATGCAGTATAAATGCCAATGTGATTTGATTTCCATCAACATCCATTTAAAAATACAAAATAAGTTGTTTTCCACCGTTTTTATATTACCACCTTTTCTCTTTGGACTTCCTTCACATAATTTTACCCTAAAACAATATATTTTTATGATTTGGAGTTGTTTTGTAGATAACTGTCATATGTTTTGCAACACACACACACACACGCTATGTACTACATGCATTCATTTTAGTTTTCTGTGACCAAATTGTCTTCAGTTAAAAAAATTTCTCCTGGATTAAGTGACTGTTACATTGTTTATTCGTACACAATTTATCAAGCACCATAAGCCCATGATAGTATAGAGTCATAAAAGCATCAATTCCCCACATAGTCCTTATCACATGCCAGCCACTGCTTCTGGTGCTCCCCTTATTTTCTTAATTAACTGCAATCCTCACAAACACCCCATGAGGCAGCTCGGAAATCTTGTTCAGAGAAATGATGAGGTGGGAATGGACAGACTTCTGCCAGAGCAATGTCTTTGAACCCCTTCAGTGCCACATGCCAAAATCAAACAGTGAACTGTCATGAAAGAGTATCTTTAACAATCTATTAGCTAATTCAATTACTTCTTTAATTTTTTTGATAGTAAAATACTCAAAAGTGCTAAATCTGGTAAAAGATTTGTTGCATGGGAACCATGATTGCCAATCACAGGGGCGTCATTATACCCATGACAAGACGGGTATTATGCCCATGCCATTATACCCATGGCAGATGACTCGGGGGGTTGAGAGGTTGGCCTTTTCTTTGCTAAAGGAGAGAAGGGCAATTCACCAAGTAGATATCTGAAGTGTTCTCCATTCTTAAGATCGACTTTAGGAAAGATCACTGTGGAAGCTGAAGATGTAGAAACCAACTCCCTTAAACATCTTGCTGCTCTTGTTTCTCTCAGAAAGCCTTTCTGCACTACCAGGGCTAGTGTACTCAATCCTCAGACACCTGGTTAATTCCAGTCCCTCCCACTGCCACTTAGCCAGGACTCTATTGGAAGGGATACTCAATGTTCCTCCAAACTATCCTTTCTAGTGCTTTTCCTGTCCTTAAGACACTTTGCAAACTTTCACAACTTCGCTTTTCATGGCCAGGCGTGGTGGCTCACACCTGTAATCCCAGCACTTTGGGAGGCTGAGGCGGGTGAATAATGAGATCAGGAGTTCGAGACCAGCCTGGCAAACATGGCAAAATCCTGTCTCTACTAAAAATACAAAAATTAGCTGGGCGTGGTGGCGGGCGCCTGTAATCCCAGCTATTCGGGAGGCTGAGGTGGGAGAATGGCTTGAACCCGGGAGGCGGAGGTTGCCATGAGCCAACATTGTGCCATTGCACTCCAGCCTGGGCGATCAGAGTAAGATTCCATCTCAAAACAAAACAAAACTTTGCTTTTCACAATTTAGGAAACTGAGTACCTAATATATTAAATGGCTCTCTCAGGCGATGACTTGAATTGGAGCCCAGATTTTTATTATATTGATCAGCTCTTTTAATGATGTTCAATCCTTGACAGCTTAATTTATGTTTTATTGGAGCATCAGTGAATTTTTTTTGTCACTGTAAAACAGCAATAGTCACATTTTAAAAGGGTAGAAACTGTGAGTAAAAGTGGGTGACGGTGGGAGACATTTCTGAAATCATTGTGAATGTAGCTGCTATTTAGTATCTTATCAGCCAAGAAACATATTTTAAAAAATTGTAGTGAGGAAAACAGACCTTCCTGTTTCTATCTTTGGAATTCTGGAACCATTTCAAAATCATATTGATAAAGAATAACTTATTTAAAACAGCCTACATTCCTGGTAGAAGACACGTATTTCTTGAAGAATACAAAAGCCATCTTGATGTATTAATTTACATATAGAAGGTTTCAGAGCTTGCTGGTTGAATGATCTGCTGGAACATGACCATTTTTGTTAAAGCATCATATTTTAACTTATCCAACAGTTATGTTTATAGTGTAAAATCTCACTGGAAATTTTACATGTTTCCATAGGGAGAGTGGTAGAAAGTTGATTGCTGTTGTTTCATTTGACAAATTTTTGGATCTTCACATATATTGTTGCATTTACCCATCACTAGGAAATGGGCCATTGTTACTTTCTAGGCCTTTGCTGTGAGAAGGAAACAGAATCCTTTTGAAAGCTCTGGATGATGTTTGTGAATATTTAATCATGGAGAAGGTACAATGGCCTCATTTACAGTGACACATCAAAATTAATTTCATGGTATTCTGTCAAGAAAAGAATCTTAGCCATATGCCCTCAATAAAAATAAATCAGTTAGCAAAACTCTGATAAGAAATTTATCTAACTCTGCAAAGTCTTTGGATGCAAGATTTCCTTAAACAAAAATAGAATCATTCATGCAAACATGATTGAGTTCAATTTATTTCTGTTCAAAGGAATCAGAAAAAAAAAACATTTCTGTCTTCTGATGCTTCCACACTCAAGCTGAATGTCTTTAATAGAGTCTCATGTTGTTACTAGAAATACATTAAATGCAAAATTAAGTAGGAAGAGAAAGAAAGAGAGAGAACCACACAAATATCGGAGAATGTAAAATACTTGGACTGGAGACATAACGAGCAGATCCTTCAAGTACAACATCCATTTCCTTGGCCCAGAACAACACTGTATATTACTGAGTCACACAACACATCGTTAAAGGCAATTTCAGAGAAGATAGCCTAGGTCTGTCTGAATACATGGAACATTAATTGCCGCTAAATAATGAACCTCACTGTGTGGTTCGGTAAACATATGGACTAAAAGTGATTTTATGGATGAATTTCTTATACACATTTTATTTTTTGCCATGTGATGTTTTAAAATCATTTATATAGTCAAATGTATCAGTTTTTGAAGTTGTACCCGGATTTTCTTAAACTTAGTTTATAAAGAAATTTACTCACGGTTTCTTCTAGTACTCGTATGTTTTCATGTTTTGCACATTTGGAGTGTATTTTATGTACCCAGTGAATCTCAGATTACATTTTTCCAAATAGCTAACCAGTTTTCTCCACATCATTTATTAAAAAGAACATTTTTCTCATTGCTTTGAGATGGTGCCTTAATTGCTTCTAAATTTCCGCAAACAGGCTTGAGTCTGTTTCTGCACATTTTATTCTGTTTCTCTGGTATGTCTGTCTAGGTTTGCTCTAGTACCACACTGTTTTAATTATAGAGCCTTTATTAGATGGTTTCATCTTGGGGGGTGCTAGTCCCTTCCCCACCTCTTTTTTCCAAGGTATTCTTAGATATTTCTGCATGTTTCTTTAGAAGGATTTAGGGGTAAAGTGTCATAATTTCTGTACCTAACTCTGAAATAAATATATGTAAATGTATACATACAGAGCAAGATGAAGTAAATGTGGCAGAATGGTATCAAGTGATGACTCAGTGAAGGGCATATGAATGTTTATAGAAATCTTGCAACTTTTCTCATGTTTTAAAAAATTTCAAAATAAAATGTGGGGGAGAAAATCAAAGAAACAAGTTGGAGAAAAGTTAAAGTGATTATCATTTATGGTTTGGAAAAGGGCAGACAGACATGGGGGTGGGAAAGCGGTTCTTCAGTGTGTACTTTGAAATAGTATTTTGGCTGGGTGTGGTGGCTCACGCCTATAATCCCAACACTTTGGGAGGCCTAGGCGGGTGGATCACCTGAGGTTAGGAGTTCGAGAGCAGCCTGGCCAACATGGTGAAATCCCGTCTCTATTAAAAATACAAAGTTAGCTGGGTGTGGTGGTGCACACCTGTAGTCCCAGCTACTCAGGAGGCTGAGGCAGGAAAATCAATTGAACCTGGGAGGCAGAGGTTGCAATGAACTGAGACCGAGCCACTGCACTCCAGCCTGGGTGACAGAGTAAGACTCCATCTCAGGAAAAAAAAAAAAAAAAAAAAAAAAAAAAATATATATATATATATATATACACACACATATATATATATATAACATTTTGTTTTATTTTAGCAATCTAAATGTATTAGTGATTCAAAAGAAAATATAAATCAACTGAAAATTAATATAATTACCTCAAAATATGAAAGCTATGAAGTGAATTTCAGGCTATTGTCAAATTTTGCCAGTGTTAGAATTTGGAAATTTGAACAGTGTCATAAAATTCTTGAGGAATAACATACATTGAGACCTTTCACTGGACGGAGGGTGGGAGAGGGGAAAGGATCAGGAAAAATAACTAATGGGTACTAGGCTTAATAACTGGGTGATGAAATCAGCTGTCAACAACCCCCCACAACACAAGTTCACCTACGTAGCAATCCTGCATTTGTACCACTGAACTTAAAATACAAGTTAAAAAAATAGAAATTCATATACATAAGTTTCAAGTTATAAAAACAAAATTCTTGAGAATGGATGAGCCCAAGTGGTTCTTTTGGGGGTTATGCCTCTCCCTGGTCCAGGGACCTGCTGGTTGAGAGGAGCTGGACACCAGGTGGCATCTCGCTCCCAGAGAGGGCATCCCTGGAAACTCAGAACTCTTTCATCTAAAGATGACAATCATGACTCTTTTTCTCACTTTCATCTTCCTCTTTCTCACTCTCTGGAGATTTCTGTATTTATTAAAGGCCAACCAACTTCCATTGGGTGGAGTCATGTGTCATGTGTCCTTGTGTTGGAGGTGATGCTTGCACATGAACATTTGCACACTTCCGATATCACTTCTTCTGTCTCTGTTCCACTTTTCAAAGCAGTCATTCTGAGGAGGAGGCGGGCAAGAAATCCTTCCTCGTTGTCACACTAGCTGGCACCATTTGCTGTGGCTAGGCTTGCTTTCTCTCTTGGCTAGGCTTCTTTTTTTTTCCCTCCTGGAATCCTATTGTCTTTCTTCTTATTCTTCATCTGATTGCAGCTCTGTTTCATTCAGGTCTCAGGATAGACTTCACTTGTTCTGAACATTTTGTCTGTATTTTTCAAGATCTTGTTATCTGTTCTTTCCATGTGCTCCCATAGTCCTCGGGATAACCACAGCATGGGACATTTTGTGGTGTGTTGTAATTACCTAATGATGACCATCATTCACTGAGCACTCACTATATGCTCAGGGCTTAAATGTACTATTTGATTTCCACATCAGTCACATGAAGTAGAAGACATTTTGACCTCTATTGTACAGAAGAGGAAAGTCGGCTTAGAGACATTTAGTCACTTGTTGTGACAGGCAGACTTTAGGATGGCCTCCAATGATCCCCACCTCCTGCCATTCACAGTCCTGTGTAATCTCCTTCCCTTTAAAGTGGGGCTAGTAACTTGCCTCTAAACAATAAAATACAGAGAAAGTGGTTAAAGGTCACTTCTGTGATTTGATTATAAAGGACTGTGACGTCTGTGTTGCTGGTAGATTCTCTCTAATGCTTTCTGAGCTTGTAACCTTTGATAAAACAAGATAGTATATTGGAAAGGCTCATATGGCAAGGGACTGATGGTGGGCTTCTGGCTAACTGCAATCGAGGTTCTCAGTCCAACAACCCTCAAGACTTGAAGACTGTCAGCATCTGCACAAGTAAACTCAGAAGTAGATGCCTCTACTGTTGACACTGCAGGTGAGACATTATTCTTGTGTATGATTGTAGCTTTGTGAGACATCTTGAGAAAGAGGGCCCAGTTAAGCTATACCCAGATTCCTGACTCAGAAACCGTGAGATAATAAATTTGTGTTATGTTAAGTGGCTGCATTTTGGGGTAAAGGCAGATAACTTTGGTTAACTGACAGATAACTTAGCAATAGATAGTTAGCAACAGACAACTAATACACTTGACTTAGGTCCCACAGGTAGAAAGAATGCAGAGTTAAAATCCAAGACCTCTGGTTCCGTCAATGAATACTTATGCCATACTGCCTGGTTACTTACCAATTATTATATTTTTCATTTCAAATTTCTTCTGATTTTAATTCCTGGCCTTTAGCCTGAGTCTGGTATTTTGCCCATCCTTGATAGTTATGGAATGAAAAGTGTGTCCATGAAACACAAAATATTATATGGTAAATTAGTCAGTCAAAGCAATTTTTTAAAAAAAATTATTTTTCCCTTTATTTTATTTTATTTTTTATTTTTGTGAGACGGAGTCTATGCTGGCAGGAGTATAGTGGTGCGATCTTGGCTCATTGAAACCTCTGCCTCCTGGGTTCAAGAGATTCTCCTGCCTCAGCCTCCCAAGTAGCTGGGATTACAGGAGCCCAACACCGTACTCAGCTAATTTTTTGTATTTTTGGTAGAGATGTGGTTTCACCATGTTGGCCAGGCTAATCTCGAACTCCTGACTTTGTGATTGACCAGCCTCAGCCTCCCAAAGTGCTGGGATTACAGATGTGAACCACTGCACCCAGCCTGTATTTCTTAAAATTGAGAAAGAGAAGAGCTACACACAGCACAATGCTTGGAACTATGTGGCACTTCTGCATGCTTAATGTTATGTTAGGTGCCATGGTTAATTTTAACATCTCTCTACACTAGAATATGGATTGGGTAGCACACATGGGCCCTGATTTAAAATTAATTACTTTATCAAACATTTGTTAAACATTTTTGAAATTTCTGCCTATGTGCCAAGCCCTTGAAACACAAAGCTGGGTAAAACAGTGTCAGGGCAAGAACAAATACAAATAGTGACATTATTGAATGATCTGATAAATGATTTCATCAAAATTTGAACAAAGAACTGTGGGAATAAAGGATAAACCAACAACACAGCGCGTGACCTTCCTTCAGTGGTCTGTCTGCTTCTTCTCTCTCATTTTCTGTCTACACACATGTGCACACAAACACATGTATTGATACAGTTCTGGCTAATTTAGAAAACCATAAATGTTCACTCGGGAGAGTTAAGATTTTACTGGATGATTTTAATTGTAAAGTGACTATGAGAAAAAGTTCAAGAAATGACTTGGCTGATCTGAAGTAAGGTTGCATCCATTTTAATGAATCATTGAGCAACCAGTTTAGAGACTTGACATTAAAAAAGATAACACAGAAATAAAAACCAGAGAATTGCCAATTGAAGGGAACAACCAGAATAGGAATTTAAGGTGTCGTTCTTTTGATGTTCAAAGTAACTTTTGGTGATTTTTACAATCACCAAAGAGAGAAAAGAAAAACGTTTTTTCCTACATCAAGGCACTGCCACACAAAACAATCAAAAAGAAAAAGTATCCCTTTCAGGTAGCCATTTTCTACACCTCAATCAGATTAAAGGTCCATTTTTAATCGATTTATTTGTAATGAATTTGCAGTGCTGCATGGCACTCGTTGTCAGTCTATGTGGGATTGTGTAACCTGTCTCCCAAGAACTTAGGAGTAATAAAAATAAAATTGTTCCCTGAGAGCTAAACTATGAGCCAAACAAATAATAAATAAAGTGAAGCACAGTTACCTTAAATAGACAAAAGAGCTCCCAGGACTGCAAGATTTGATTGTAACCTGCCTCAATGTATTAGAGTACTAAGGAAGCATATATTCTCAACTGATGTCTGCACAGCCATGGGAGGATAAGGGAAAAGAAAGTCCCAGAACAATATGGGCATGCCATTTAAGACAATCGTCCTAGCTAGGGAGTTAGAGCATCCTTTTGGGTAGGATGTGTCTAGCTCTTACACATCAGATTAATCTCCCAAATCCTTGCTGTGTTCTCTCCACATGGTCAGGAAGGAAATCTCCAATTGTGACCTGGCTTCCTGTATAGGTCAAGGTAAGCAAGGCAGACACTGAGAAGAGGTGAACGAAGAAAGATAGTGTCATCAGTTTGTTGAAGAAAGGTAGTATCAGAAAGCATGAATAGTGGTTGCAGACATAAATTTCAGTAGCCCACTGAGGAAATATTCTGTGACTTAATGTCAATCTTTTTAATGTCGCAATTATGAACAACTCTTTTCTCACTTAGAATTTAAACATGCTTAATCCTCTTTCATCTTAAACAATAAAATAAAATAAACGTGCAACCTCCATTTTTTCCAGCACGCCTTTCCTGAGTCCCAGCTAACACTGTGAAAGCAAGGTGTATGTTTCTTAACTAATCATTTAAGTTATTGGATCTATTTATGTATTGTTTCCCCATTAATAAGAGTATTGTTTGAATTTTCCAGTGTTATTTAAGTTCCACTCTGTTGATTGAAGAGAAGGTTGTTTGTCTAAGCTTGTCCAAGTCAGTTTCAAGAGGCTCAGCCCCCAAAAGTTTCATCAGTGAGTAAGCCAAAGTCATTAGTGAAGCCTCACAAGAGGTATGATCACAGGGGTGAAGTGGCCACCAGTGGGTCCTACCATCCTTGGCATCCAGAAAGTCTACATTCTGGGCCACCTTTGTCTCTCTGAACCATTCCTCTCAGATTTTAGAGTTCGGAAATTTCCTGGGTAGCTTAAGAGAAGATAAGATCCAAAGTTTTCAAACTGTAGAAATAACACAAATGCATGACTCCTTTTATTTCCATAAATTTGGCCAGAGGCATGACAATTTGGGCAACTCTGTGCAATGTTTTACATTTAATGATTTTTAAGACCCAAGCTCTGCTAGGCAGAATAGTATAAACATTTGTCATCAGTACTAAACTAATCCACCTGGCAAAAAATCCAGATTTCAGACTTGGGTAAGATTGTGTGTTATACACATAAGAACTCAAAACACTAAAGCAACTGGTAGAAACAATTGCTCATTTCCCTGCTGTAAAAATGAAAGTGAGAAGCAGCAAAGAACAATCAACAGATCAACATCCTTTTCATTTTTTTTGTGACAGCTACCTGGAATGGGCAGGAAAGAAAAATGCAGATAAGAAAATTAAAACCACAGGCTCCTGGGGGGTGAACAAGAGCCTTCTGATCCTAATTTGATCTGTTATGAAGGGGATTTCTGTAGCAGTTTCTTCTACATAGCAGAGCTCCGATTTTTTCAGCAACAGCGTGTCCTTGGAAGCTACACAAAGTCTCCTTTGATTGCCTGTTATCAAAGCCAGGAAGGCCCTCCTGCAACATCTTAGCTTCAGAAAGCCAGGAAAATCAGAAGGCTGAGTGTATATTAATAATTTCTAAACACACTTTTAAGGTGAGTGGTACTTCTAACAGAGCTTCATTATTACTAAAAATGATTTGTTTCTGCCTTTCCTGTTGGGGAAGAAAGTTAATTTTAACTTTCTGATGAGCAAGTTATCGATACAATGGATAGCGAACAATATAGTCAGTTGTTTTATTCAGAATTTATGCAGCTGATCACAGAGGGATAGGACTGGATGATGGAAATCACACTAGACTGAAAGTCAGGAGATTCAGCTTTGTCACCGATCAGATATAGCATAGTGGACGTGTCTAATAGCCTTGGCCTCAGCATCTCCATCTGTGAAATGGGCTGAGGGGCTTGAGTTTTCTGTAACTTCTTTGGGATGTGCTAGTTAATGAGGCTCCCACTGGATTCCACATACGCTTGTTATATCCCTGGCTGACCCTTCACAAGACTGCCAAATCCCAAGCTTCCTCCTCCTCCTCTGTACCATTTCTGCCACATATGGGTCTTCTTTTTCAGCAGGAGAGTGCAGACACTTTAATATGAATTCCTGTGCAGCACTTGACCAAAGATTATTTGTACATTTTAAAAGGTGGCAAGCAAAAACATGCAACTTGATGTATGGGGATTGGAGGGAGCATATTTTAAAGTCAGAAGAACTGCTTATATATTTCAACTATAAAATTTATTATCTGTGTGAATTTCATTAAATTATTTAGTTTCTCTGAGTCTCAATTTCCTATCTGTATAATAAAACCTAGTCTGCATGTTGCAATGAAGTTAAAAAGACAAGCCAGGAGCAGTAGCTCACGCCTGTAATCCTAGCACTTTGGGAGGCTGAAGTGGGCAGATCACCTTAGGTCAGGAGTTTGAGATCAGCCTGGCCAACATGGTGAAAATATGAGAAATTAGCTGTCTCTACTGAAACTACGAAAAATTAGCTGGTTGTGATGGCGGTCACCTGTAATCCCAGCTACTCAGGAGGCTGAGGCAGGATAATTGCTTGAACCTGGGAAGTGGAGGTTGCAGTGAGCCGACATAGTGCCATTGCACTCCAGCCTGGGCGACAAGGGCAAAACTCCATCTCAAAAAAAAAAAAAAAAAAAGAAAGACTGTTTATAAAAGTGTAAATTTCTATTTAGAATCAAAAGTACATAATCTAAATTGTGAAGTCTTTATAATTTTTACTATTTATTTTCATTTATTTGTATATTTTACAAATATTAGCAGTTATAGAAAGTAGTAGTAGTCGTTGTAGGGATAAAAATCCACAAATTATTTTTTAATGATGACATTTCATATACAATGACGAATCAAGGTAGAATTAACTGGGGAGAGGGATGGGTCGTTTTGCGGCAATTAAAATATGTACAACCGTGCCTAAACTAGTCACCCTATTTTTAGTTCCCTTCCCTCCTCCCTCCCTTTTTTCATCCTTTCTTGCTGTCTTGCTTTCTTTCTGAATATACACCTACTCTACCCTTGAAAACTCTAACACTGGATGCATTCTAAAGGAAAGACCAGCCAACCACAGGGTAGAACATCATCCTGAGCTAGAGCTCTGGGTCAACAGTGACTACAGGAGGCATCTGGTAGAGAGGAAAGTCGTGGCAATTTTACCTGAAACTACAAAGATTTGAGACTCAGAATCAAGCTGACATTTGGGGACCTAGAAGGGGTGTATAGATAAAATGTGGTACCACATTTGTCTTGAACTACTGATTGCTAAGGCAGATATTCTTGTAAAGGTAGGACACCAGGCAGTATGGTCCAATCTCTCTTTGGTTTTCGATGAGGGTCAATAGAGAGAGAGAAGGAGAAAGAAGAATGAGAGAAGCAAAATTTGGAGGCTTGTAGAGTCAGGCTGTCTTATATAGTCTCAGAAGAAAAAAGAAAACCTATGCTACTGATCTATCAAATAAGATAGGTTTGATATAACATTTGATTGATAGATCAATCTTATTCGATATATCTTATTAGATATATCGAATAAGATAGATAGGTTTCAAATAAGATTAGTTGGCAAGAAAGCTGCCTCCCACCACCCTCACTGCAGCCTTTTGAGCATTTCTTTCCTTAGCCTACCTCCCTTTCATCTAGTAATACAAATGGTGAGACTGGACCTTTTTCCAGATAACCTTCCTTAGCTGCCCCTTGGTGCCACTTTTCCCCTTCAAGGTCGCTCTTGCTGCTAAAGATTTACCATGACTTTATCTCTTTGGATGGGAGTGGGGGAGTGAGCAGTGAGCATATGTTATTAGGGAGACATCTCTTAATGATAGTCCTGGGACCAGGGAGAACTTGCAATTGCATGCTCCATAAGTCCTTCTTCATTCCTTCCGCGCACACAGCAGCTCTGCTAATGCCTCTCAGCCTAACACACACAGTCAATCTGTTACATGCAAGATAGTTTTTACTACAATGGGAAGGAATCTGCATATGTCCTGGTGGGTACTGGTGCCTCTGATTTTGACATAGGTTGCAAGTAATCTGACCAGTTTGTTAATGACCTTTCAATGTGTATTTGCATTATGATTGTTCCCATTATTTGCCATTCCAATTCCACTTACAGGCGTTTTCTCTCAAGAAGCTAGCTGTCTTTCCTACCTGCCTATAACACATTCACAAAGTTAATGACGACATGTGTGCATGGCAGTGGGTGTCACCATTTATTGCTTCCAAATATGGTTAGCATATGTTGTCTCAGTATAGAAAATCTGAATTAAAATGCTAAGCCTTTTTAGTACTGGCAAGAGATAACAGTCTCTAGAGCTACGGCTCTTCTGAGAAATTCATGATGTATCCAAGGTTTCTCTTAGGGTTCAAGAAGATGCTGGTTTTTCTCAAACACAGCATCTTGTTATGTGGCCCTCGTCCTTGACTCAAATTAAGTTGTGTGATCTTTCTTTCTATTCAAACACTGATTCTTATTGCCTACATTGCCTAAAACCCCTTTTCTGGATTTATTTTCAGAAAGACCTTTTCAAAAATATTTTCATCCCATGGCTTGCTGTTACAATTGGATTTCAACTATCAAGAATCTTGGACCAGAAACACTCAGTTATTTCCTAATAAATTAGATAATTTCATTGCAGCAGAACTTTTCTTGTAGGAACAGTTGGTTCTACTATCCTTTGATCTCCTTGGGCTTTTAAGGTTTCTGTAGATAGTGATCTGGCAACTTCCATGAGATAAGGTCAGAGTTAGAATGGTCTAGGACTTGCTTTCATTAGTATGTGTCTAAACATTTGGTCCAGGAATGATATCCTTTACAGTAGCTTTTCTGTGTAGTCATTTTCCCCCCTAATGTAACTATAAGAATCAGGAATTTAATTTTGTTGAGGTGGATAATCAAAAAATTGTATGTACTCCTTGTATGCTGTGAGTATGAAGGAAGGATGTGTGAAAAATTTTCAAAAGAGAAAGTCTGTGTCTTGTTGGCAAGAAGCTTACTATTTCTTGGATGAGACCAAATGGCCAGAAAAAAGAACTTAAAAATATTCCACAAAATAAATTCAAACAAATAGGCCAGGCACAGTGGCTCAAACTTGTAATCTCAGCACTTTGAGAGGCTGAGGTGGAAGGATCGCTGGAGGCCAGGAGTTTGCGACCAGCCTGAATAACATAGTAAGACTCCTATCTCTCTGAAAAAAAAATTAAAAAATAAAAAATTAATGAGTGTGGTGGCATGTGCCGGTAGTGCCAGCTTCTTGGGAGGCTGAGGCAGGAGAATTGCTTGAGCCCAGGAGTTCAAGGCTACAGTGAGCTAGGATCATGCCACTGCACTCTAATTTGGGGTGACAGAGTGAGGCTCTGCCTCCAAAAAAAAAGTATATATAGGTAATGCATCTGTTATTCAACAGTGCCAGGAAAGGAGATTTCTTAAATGATTATAGAAGGTGGGAGTGGAGGACTCTGCTTAGAAATGACAGACAAGTTCATATTTCGTATGACAGGCTGCTCCAGTTCCTATTTGGAGAACCTGAAAATAATATGCACGACACCCTATGTTCTTGTCAGATGATAATTTGCTACAGGCAAGAGCTCTTTTGCTGGTGATTGAGTGCATGTGCATGTGTTTTGAGTTTGCAAGCTGTCTTAGTTCATCCATGGTTAGTGGAAAAGAATATTGGCCCAGTATGTAATAACAATTATTAATAGTTAATAAAAATTTTATAAAATAAATTGTCTAGTGCAATGTAACAAAGGATATTCTTTTCTTCATGTAAAATAAAATATACTCTGATTAAAAAACAAACCCTTCATCTGCATCATACAAACAGGTAAGAGGCAATTGAGAAGATTTTATTTTTCTCTCTAGGAAAATGAATCACATGCTTGGCTTCCTTGGCTGCCTGTCAAGAAAACATCTAAACTCTCACACACTGAAATATCTTAGAGGCAAATTGTATGCTCAAGACATGAAGCCTGTGATGGAATCAATGTTGGACGCTCCGCAGATGGGGCCATTGTAGCAAAGCCTTCTGGCATAGATGGGCTTCTTATTACTGTTAGCTACCATAAAATTGTCCCTGTGAAACCACAGAAAATTTTACCAACTCTCTTAGGGCAAGAAAGAGAAATGGGAACAAAAACCAAAAAACAAATCACTCACTCTGTTCTAGAGTATAAAAACAACTATTGGCAGGCTATTTTTAAAATAATTACCTTTAAAATCATTCCTTTGCTTTGTTAAACAAAGCAAACTGTTTGATTTCATGCACAGGTATATGAAATATTTTTAGGTAAACAGTATGAAGATCTACAGGAAAAGTCTATGTGCCTCAGAAGAGGTACTGGTGTGTGCTCTTGGATTATTGGATGTTCCGTGCCCTTGTATAATATATAGTTATATGGAAATATGAACATATGGAAATCTCTATGAATCGGTAAGAGGTATCTTCTCCTTAAGAAGAAATCTTTCTTCTTAAGGAGAAAATCCTTCAAAGTCAGGTACGCTTTGCTAGGTAGGTAGACTCATTACCAGAACTGCTGTATGCAGACCAGTCTTGAGTGTTTGAAACTTGGTTTTGATATGATGACAACTCTGTATGTAAATTAGTCTGCATGGTAAAATACTCCAGTCTCTCCTGCATAGTAAAATACCAATCAGCAACAAAGACAGATTACACCTGGAACAAATGCACTTAGTACACTTGGATTTTTTTCATGTTAATGAAGTTAAACAGAAAAATAAATAAATACAACAATGAGAAATTCCGAAATAACTCATGTGAGGCTTTGTTATGTACTTGGAGAATCGATACTTATACGTATGCATCATGCCTATAAGGACTGAGGTCCCAGGCAGGAGACCAAGAATCTGGAAGGAAAAACTAAACTTCCTATAGAAAATGTATGTAAAACAGGTGGTAGAGCCAAATAATCACGTGTTCAAATCCTGTTTCCTCCTATTTAGTTGAGTCACACAGTATTTCAGATCATGAGACCATCATTTCCTCACTCACAAAATGGGGAATGATCCTTGCTGGGTGGGGTTTCTGTGAGGAATAAATACAGAAGCACACGTCTGACACAGACATGTGTGATTGGCATTTCAATGTGTCAACTTGACTAGGTGATAGTACCCAGTCATTCAGTTAAGTGCTAACCTGGGTGTTGCTGGCAAGGTATTTTGTAGACCTTGTCAGCATCTACAATCAGTTCATGTTCAGCAAAGCAGATGATTTTCCATAATCTGGGTGGGCCTGATCCAACCAGTTGAAAGGGTGTAAAGGTAAAACTGAGGTTTACCTGGGGGGACAGGAAATTCTCACCATGGACTGCAACATCAGCTTCAGCCTAGGAGTCTCCATTCTCTCCTTCCCGATGTCCTGCCCTATAGATTTCAGACTTAACTAGCCTTCACAGTCATATAAGCCAATTCTTTGTACTCTATCTATATCTCTGAATCTATTTATCTAGCTACCTAGCTAGCTATTATCTATCTATCCAGTTATATGTTTCTTTCATGGAATGCTGACTAATATAAGTAAGAATCCTAAAATATTATTTTCCTTATACTCCAAATATGAGGGTACATATTTGAATACACAAATTCTATATTTCTATCACATTGTAGTGGCTTATAAAAATCTCTTAAATATTGTAAAAAAACATTTTTGAGTTCTTCAAGTGGATGCCTCAAAGAATGTTCAGGGAAAATTTTATTACAAGGATGTGATATTTAAAATAAACGAGAACATTCTATCATATTTGTACCTTTTAGTTTGTCACTTGAAATACAAACCAGTGGCTGAAATGTATATATCCTAACCAGGGACAGTTCCAATATCACATTTAAAAGGGGTTGTTGGTCTCATTTCAATTCCCATCACATGCATTGTTCTAATTGGTAAATCCCTGCAGACAAAGCCGGAACTCAAAAATCAGGGTGGAAGATTTCCTTCAACTTCTCAGATTAACTATTTTGGTAAACAGCATACATTTTTCTCACACAGTACTAATGTAATGGTCAACTTTCAGATTTAAATGCATCAATTTAATAAACTACACTACTTCTGTGAATAAAAGATGTTTGTTTTTCTAAATCTGCCAATTTAATTAACTAACACAATTTCCCGTATATAGAAAATTTGAAACATAAACAGTGACTACTGCTATGACTAAATTGTTTCCTAATAAATTTCTGCTTAAAAGATTGTTGGCATGAGGATAGCATTTTTAAAAGTTCTTTCTCAAATAAGTCAGCCTTTAGGAGCATATTGTGTGTGTACCAGATTATCTTTTTTTTTTTTTCTTCAGAGGATTTAACTTTAACTAGGATTTTTCAACTTCTGCATTAATGATCTTTTGGGCTAAATAATTTTATGCTGTGGAAGACAGTCCTATGTTTTTGAATGTTTATCAACATTTCTGGCCTCTACCCATTAATGCTAATACTACCCCCACCCTCAGTTGTGATCATAAGTATGTCTAGACATTTCCATATATTTCTAAGTTGCAAAATTATTCCCAGTTAAGGGATGTTGCTTTATAGTTTTGAAATAGATTGCATTAGACAGTGTAGGCTATCTGTGACAAGCATTTCTCAGATTTTAGCTCGAGATAATAGAAATTCATCTTTTGCTCTAATCAGAGGACAGTGAAGGTCATGAAGGTGGGAAGGGGTAGCATGTTCCATGTTAGAGAGCTTCCACCTTTCACCTGCTGCAGCCATATTCCATTGGCCAGAATGTAATCATGCAAGCCCACCTAAATCCAAGGAAAGCTGTGAAATATAGTCTGATTGCATGCCAAAGAGGAAAAGAAACTAAGATTTGGGAAATAATATCAAGTCTCTGTCTCAGGGTATATTAGTGTGTTCTCATGCTACTAATAAAGACATACTTGAGACTGGGCAATTTATAAAGGAAACAGGTTTAATGGACTCACAGTTCCACACAGATGGGGAGGCCTCACAATCATGGCGGAAGGTGAATGAGAAAGCAAAGTCACATCTTCCACAGTAGTAGGCAAGAGAGCTTGTACAGGGGAACTTGCCTTTATAAAACCATCACATCTTATGAGACTTATTCACTATCATGCGAACAGCATTGAAAAGACCCGCCCCCATGATTCAATTAACTCCCATTGGGTCCCTCCCATGACACATGGGAATTATGGGAGCTGCAATTCAGGATGAGATTTGGGTAGACACAAAGCCAAACCATATCACAGGGACTATAACAAAATAAGGCCAAGTCATGACAAAGAGATTAATTTGATGGCTTTGGAAGGGATTGCTACAAAGCATCATTAGACTAATTTACTTCTAGTCAAAGAAGCTTGTATTTGCTTAGGTAGTCTTAGAACACTGGGCAAAATTATGAATGGACAATCCCAAAGCCTCTTCTCAGGTCAATGGTGTGCATTTAGTGGGATATTGGACCCTCTTCTAGTCCAACATTCTCTTTAGGTTCTTCAAGCCTGTCTCAGAGCTCTCAAGGATGCAGCAAAATTGATGCCTTTGATCTGCTGTCTCTGGATTCACAAAGAGTTCAGAGAAACAACCAGGACACAGAACAAAACAAAACATGGAGCTCTAATTTGTGGATGTCAGTGAAGTGAACCACTCAGCACCAGCACTGGGAAGGAGGTAGATAAGTCCTCATTCAGTTTCCTGCTTCAGAAACTCCCATCTGTGAGACCTTCAGAAATCTTCTTAACTGGAAAACAGCTTCAGTTTTCTTATTTTATAATGCTATGTCTTCAAGGCTGTGGTTAAAATTAGTTGAACTAATGTATATAAAGCACCTAGTGAATACAGTGCCTGGCACAGCAGTATTTATTTATGTACTTCTTAAGTCTTTGGAATCATAGGTTATACTACCAGAAGACTGACTGACAGGTGTGTCAACATGATCAGAAAGAGAATGGAAAGAAGATGTGGAGAGGGAGAACAGAAGTCAGAAACCAGAACAAGGGAAGACAATAGAGACGCTGTAACATTAGTAGAAAGTTAATATTGGGTTTAATTTTAGGGAGAATGCATTTTGTTAGCTCTATCTGGTTTGTCTTTGATTTGTCCATTATACAAATCTGACCTCTCTTCCCTCTGCTGTCTACTCCTCTCCACCCTGGAAGGTAGGCAGTGACAGATACTAAGTTGGATTTGTCCTAGGATATCTCAATAAGGACATTTTCTCTATAGAATTTTCTAATTCCAATGAGCCACAAACCATAATTTTGAGCAGCTGTTCAAGCCTTTTCCTAATGATAGCAATAAAGAATGCTACCATTTATTGGTTGTCCATAATAATCTTTACTCTATGTCTGTTCCAGTGCTTACAGCTTCCTTTATGAGAAAGATTTGTTCTCTGTTTATAGGTGAGAAATCTGAGACCTAAGAGATTAAGTGATTGGACTGTGGCCAAGGTCCTGAGATTTGAATCCAGTTTTCCTGACTCCAGAGCCTGCCCTGTTTCTTCCGAACATATTTCCTGCCTATTCTGAGCATAGACAGTGTTGCTAATGTCGGACACTGTTCTAGAGCCTCCCTCTAGAATATCCTCTTTTCACCTCATCCTCTTTCACCTCCGACATGCTCTTGTTCATGGCCTGATTGTCAGACTCTATGTGCTGGGAAACCCTCATTGGTGGAGACAAAGTGGCAGGTAGTAAAGGTGGCAATTTCCAAGGTGACTTTATTGCTCATCAGACACAATGTGTGACTCAGGTATGTGCCCCAAAGTATAAGTCAAGAAGAGTGCCAGGCCTTTAAATAAGAAACACTGGATGTTTTTGCAACTTAAATACAAGTAAGCTTGTGGGGTAGGGAGAGAAATTGTTGCATTTGAATCTACAGTGTTTAGAAACTTTCCCATTTCACCATTAATGGTGGCACATAATCAAATTAGCCTTTAAGAGCAATCATCGCTCCATGGGGTGGCACTGTGGTATGCAAAGATGCCTCAGAGATTTTAATTCTCTCTAACAGCTTTCCACAATAAAACAGCTACCGAATTTGAAAGTCATTGAGAGTAATTCTAGTAGGTCTTTTTATACACCATCTTGCAGGGGTGTCTCAAGAGCTAGTGGCTTACTTTGAGTGACTTTATACAGTCAAAGCTGAAGGTGCAAGCACAGAGAGAAAACTGTACCTCTGTGCATCTGTAGATGTCTGTCAGTGATTCACAGCTCATACAATGCCAAGATTTAAATATCTCTTGAAAGGACTTTTAGTAATTCAGATGGAAAAAACATTCCAGACAGATTTCAAGGGATTACGTTGGGGAACTGCAAAGGAGGAGTTTCCAAAATTTCATGGGCTTCATTTTTTAATTTTACAACACCTACCTTTCCTGTGTGATACTTGGTGATTATAAGGGCAATATCCTGTCCTGAGTAATTTACTGTGGGGGTTGCTGTTGATGACGATGTTTCACCATGAAGGGTGTGACTTGCCCAAGTTGTCAAGAACTCTGCATTTCCCTGATAAGCCCTTTGGAAAGCTGGTAAATGCCCCTAGGAGCCACAGTGCCTCTGTTGTCTGTACACTTTTGACCCTTTTCATTAACTTCTGGCCCATTGCGCTTACACTTAGTTCACACTCTGACTTCCAACTCAGAACACAGGTTCTTGGCCTCACTAGCACATTCAGCATCCCTTGCTATCACAACCAGCTTGACAGAACGATCATAGGCCAAATGCAGCAGAGTTCCAGAAAGTGAATGCAGCAAAACAAACTTGGTCTCTCTGAGGTACTAAAAACAGGCCTACCATTCAGCCTAAGTAGAAATCTAATTAATATGTTGAAGAAATATATCAAATATTACTGTATAACTTTAAACAAGAAAACCAATTCTGAAAAGGAACAAAAAGCAAATCATGCTATATATTAAGATAAATATTCCTTTATAAAAAGTTCTTATATTTCACAAGGATTCACTGTGTGTGAAATTCAATTAAGTCTTTTAAATCAGATTCTATTTATGCCTTTACAATTACAGTTAGAATTTTAGAAATCTTTCTTTTATTTCTTTCTCTCTCTCTTCTCTCCTTCCTTTCTTTTTCTTTCTTTTTCTCTTTCTCTCTCCTTCTTTGTTTCTTTTTCTTTCTTTCTTTCCTTCCTTCCTTCTTCCCTCTTTCTTTCTTTCTTTCTTTCTCTTCCTTCCTTTTCTTTCTCTTTCTTTCTTCTTTTTCTTTCTTTCTTTCTCTCCTTCCTTCCTTCTTTCTTTCTTTTCTTTTCTTCTTTCCTTCTTTCCTTCTTTTCTTCTTTCCTGATGGTGTTTCACTCTTGTTGCCCAGGCTGGCGTGCAATGCTGTGATCTTGGCTCACCGCAACCTCCACCTCCCGGGTTCAAGCAATTGTCTTGCCTCAACCTCCCTAGTAGCTGGGATGACAGGTGCCTGCTACCACACTACGCTATTTTTTTTTTTTTTTTGTATTTTTAGTAGCAATGGAGTTTCACCATGTTGGCCAGGCTGGTCTTGAACTCCTGACCTCAGGTGATCCACCCTCCTTGGCCTCCCAAGTGCTGCAATTACAGACGTGAGCCACCACACCCAGCAAGAAATGTTTCTACTACACAAAATAAAGTAAAGCTATGTAGTACAATATTTTTTCCACAGGGCAATTTTTGAAACATGGAGATTTTCAGTGTTTACAGTTTCCTTCATGCAATGCTCTACCCTAGTTCAGGGGACATGGTTTCTCTAGTTAACAGATATTTTGCCTTTGGAAATGATTGATCTGAATGTCAGTCTTCATATCTTTCCAGGAGCACATCATCATCGTAAGGTCCCATTATGAATAGCATTCTGAGATCACCGCAAGACTAACTTAAATATCAGACATATTAAGTTTTAAAATGACAACATTTCTCTCATTTTTAAAAATTATTAATATATCATAAAAGAAACAATGGGTTCACTGTTTCATTCTGCAAATTGTTGGGAATTACATTTAAGATAAGTAGGCCACTTACAACTTATTCATCCTTGTCTTCAATTATTACAGCTATTTAAGTGATAATTGCTATTCTAATCCCACTAGAATTCCAACTATAATAGGAAAAGAGGTAAATAAACCTTTCAGGGGCTCATGCTTGCATTTCTTTGATTATACAAGAAAAGAAGACAATATGTGAGTTTCTCTTTACTGACTTTTGGCATTTTGTGTCTGTGCATTACGAATTCTATAGCTGTAGCACCAGGAAGACAGGACCACCCTGCATTCAAATTTGGAGCCTCTACAAAGTCACCTTTAGACTGCAGAGCCATGTTTTTCTCATCAAAACAGCCAGCCCTAATTTTCTTTCAGTGTCATTTGTTTTCATTTCAAAATGAATAAATCCCTGTCAACGTGTTCAATGTAGTACTTGAAATGAAATACTGTATATGTCACACAGACAGCTAGCTGAGATTATCTTCTGAAGTTCTAAGATTCTGATTAATGAGAAAAAGATGTAAAGCCAGATTCCTCTTCCATTCCTCCAGGTTTCTAGCTTGAAATTTTCCTTCTGAAAGTAAGCCAACATTTCTCCTCCAAGTAGTGCCAGGTTTTTGTCTGCTAAGGGGACTGGGAGAGTTTGGCTCTGCGTCCCCACCTAAATCTCATCTCGAGTTGCAATCCCCATGTGTCGAGGGAGGGACCTGGTGGGAAGTGACTGGATCATGGAGGTGTTCTCCCCCCATGTTCTTCCCATGATAATGAAGACTCTTCTCATAAGATCTGATGGTTTTGTGTTTGGTAGTTCCTCCTGCATTCATTCTCCTTCCTGTCGCCTTGTGAAGAAGGGACCTACTTCCCTTTCTGCCGTGGTTGTAAGTTTCCTGGAGACTTCCCCAGCCATACAAAATTGTGAGTTCATTAAACTGCTTTCCTTTATAAATTACCCAGTCTTAGGCATTTTTTATAACAGTGTGAAAATGGACTAATACAGGGACCGAACGTCATAATAGGGCATAAAGTCTAAAGAGTATTGCAGCTCTGTCCATCAGTGGTCAAATTATGTGGGGAGTGGGAGGCCTTCTGGTTAGTATTAGAGTTTACATCATGGTCCTGTCTTTTGAATTTTGTCCTTCCCTTTCTCCTGTCCTAAGAGTATCAGAGCCAGGAGGGTGGCTGATTCTGATGATAGAACAAGAACCAAATATGCTCCTGCTGCTCTAGTAGAGTGGTCTTCACATGATCGAGATTCCAGTCTCCCAAACCAAGGCAAGAATAAGGAAACTGGAACAGGAGGGCATGCTGGGCTCCAGCCTCCCATGACAGTAAAACACTGGCTTAGAATGACTGTTGTTAATACAATTGAGTAAATAGAACACGTAATCGTATGATTAAGTTATGCACAATTTGATTTAAATTTAGTTTCTGGCAGTTGCTAGGTTTCACTCTGGCATACTCTCTCAGTGTGGAAGCTGCTGATTCAGAAAGAGATGTTCCAAAGCTCAAGTATTTCCTGGACACATCTAAGTACTGAATAAAATTCTGGTTAAATAAATGAATTAATTTTCCAACAAAGACACCAATTACTTTTAGATTCTTCTGCTTTCTTAAACAGATGTGTACACATTCAGAAACATAATCGGAGGGGGGGACAGAATGGGCGAAAATATGGAACTGCTGGGAGCTCAGCCAGAGACTGAAGATGATGCAGAAACATGGTTGAGAGGACCACACCGGGTGTTTGGAAACTGGCAGAACAAGGCACTGGGATTCCTATTTTTTCACAAGTTAGTAGGAAGGAGACAGAAGCCTGGGTGGTAAAAATATTATCTAGGATTAAATACTACTTTCAATTTACTAGTACCACCGAAAACACTTTATTTTTCCACAGATGTTCAGAAAGCTTTATTTATTTCCTCCCTTAGCAGTGTGGATTTTGTAGGATGGCACCATAGTAATTTCATACAGCTGCTGGGATCTCTCTCTAGGCAGAGTTAATTAATGTTAGTTAACAGCATTAGTGTACCCACATCCATAAAAAAGTCATTTCCCTATTGCAAAGTCATCTAAAATTTTGTGTCAACTCAGACTCTCCTATTTCCCCTGAATGTCATTCAAAGGGAACACCAATAACAAAAAGCTAATTAAACTCCACAGAAATAATTTTTAAATCTAAAGTTTGATGTCCAAATTCCCCTAGGCAAAGTCAATAGTGAAGCCACACAGTCAATGCTGATAGCCATATCGTCATAAACAAATAACCATATCATAAGATCATAAGATTAGGGTTTTCTAGATACCTACACAGTAGCAGAGATCAGAAAGACACCTGCTCCCCACAAAAGCATCAGGATTAAAAGCGTTGTTAACTCCCTTTTGATAGTTTGGAGGCAGAAATTAAATATATTATAAACGTGAATAAACTTCACTTTATCTTTAGCATGCTAGGTACTGGAACTTAGAGATGTTAAAATAGTGAATTCAGAAAACTTAGGGCTTTCAGTCTTCAATTACCAGACTATTTATAAAATGCATTCCAAGTTCTTTTATATATTGTGCACATTATTATTGACTTGAAAATATAAATCTAATAGGTTGAAGTAAAACATTATTTTCAAATG
This sequence comes from Ateles fusciceps, assembly GCA_036589455.1. Classification (NCBI taxonomy): domain Eukaryota; kingdom Metazoa; phylum Chordata; class Mammalia; order Primates; family Atelidae; genus Ateles; species Ateles fusciceps. The sequence goes on from JAZHEH010000222.1 coordinate 12,334,027, forward strand.
GAGAAAAAATAGTAAAATATATTTTCCTTTAAAAGACCAAGACCTCTTTGCATTTCTGTCTCCCTTCTCATAGCTCTTGCCTCTGGCAGAACCACATGTTCTTAGAAGAACAGAGGAATGTGCTAATGTAGTACCAGGAAGTCAAAGACCTCTGTTTATTTCTAAGTTACTTGAGCACTTTGCATACATCACACTTGAGTGTGCAGCTTTTTTGTTTCTCCTACTTTTGTGTTATAATAAAATCTAATATGTCTCTTTTTTTCTGCTTGCTTTTATGAGTAGAGATTACACTTTCAGGTAATGAGAAAAGCTCACTTCTTCACTCTGCAATTTCCTTCTGATCTTTTTAATTTTTATTTTGCCACCTTGAGAGGTCTCCTTGCTACCTTATACCCCAGAGCTCCACAGAGATGGCTACAGATTTATTTAAGTGATTGCATTCCTTCTGTCTTCTATCATTCAACTGCAAACTCTGTAAAATTCTTTTCTTTCTAGCCCTAAATTGGCTATTTAAGATCGCTTTTCCCAATAGTTACAGAGACGGCCTTCAGGGAAAGAGATGCATTTCGGCTGACCCTTAACCACCATTTGCCTGGGGACAGTTAATCGTGCCTCAAATAGGGACTAAGAGGGAGGAGGTCGAGCAGAATAAGAATCCCTCCCTCTGCCAAATACAGAAAACTGGGTTGTATTGTCCACCTGCATATTGCCCATCTGTGAGAACCAGGATCAATGCTTCTTTAGTTCCCTTCAGTATTCCTTTACAACTGTTCTTGTCAGCTTAAATTTTGTCTAAGAAAATTCTTCCTTAGACAACTCAGTATGTTCAGGGCATATCATACACTCAACCACATGCATAAAAACAAAATCCTTCCAAGGATGGTGTTCTTAATATAAAGCAGTAGTTTTGAATCAGGGACGATTTTACCATATTTTGGCATTATCTGAAGACATTTTTGCTTGTTACAGTTGGGTAAGGGCCACTGGCATCCAGTGGGTAGAGGTGAGGGTGTTGCTAAACATTCTGCCATGCACAGGGAAGCCCCCCCACAATAAAAATAATCTGATCCTTGTGTTGAGGTTGAGAAATCCTGACACAGAGGTCTGACTCCCATCTCTTCAAGCCAGAAACTACATTAGACCTGGCTGAGAGGCATGCAAAGCTTTTGATAACACCAAGTTTTAGATTTTATGCCACTGACAAAATCAAAACTAGCATTGCATCAATGACTCACTAGCACACACTAGCATTGCTAGAGTAAACAGCTACCTGTTTCCAAATATTTTTTCTCACACATAGAGACAGCTGTTCATGAGCATGGTACAATATACTTTAGCAGAGGGACTTCTCTGAAAACTTGTTTGTATAAGAGAAAAGCATAAATAAAGTTGCTTTTCTCCCCCAGGGAGGCATGTACTTTGAAAATAATTTCTTTGAAATGGCTTCCCCTCTTCTAAATCTTCTTGAGATTACAATGCAGAGTATTTTCTTCTATGTTTCTTCCATCTGTCTCTCTTTATGAAAGAAGCTCTTCCATTACTTGAAAGGCTCTGTTATGGCATTGTTTCCCCAAAGATTGAAGATTCTGAGGTCTTAACTCATTTAGTAGTAAAATACGAGTGCACTTCGTAGGGCCCATATTCTCCTAGCACTTTCCTGAGTCTGCCTAATTGTAGAAATTCCTAAGGTAGCTAGACAGCAACTTTCTCTGTGGGTTGTGTGACTCTCATATACTTCATCCAAAAAAGGGATAGAATGTTGCCCGTGGAAAGGGGAGAAGAAAATTAAAGAAATCACAAAACCACTGAATATTAATGCCTCATAAAATCAGGGGAAATAAATAAAAGAAAAGAGGATGAGTTCATGTCCTTTGCAGGGACATGGATGAAGCTGGAAACCATCATTCTCTGCAAACTAACACAGGAACAGAAAGTCAAACACTGCATGTTCTCACTTATAAGTGGGAGTTGAACAATGAGAACACATGGACACAGGAAGGGGAACATCACACACCAGGGCCTGTCGGGGGATTAGGGCAGGGGGAGGGGTAGCATTAGGAGAAATACATAACGTAGATGATGGGTTGATGGGTGCAGCAAACCACCATGGCATGTGTATACCTATGTAACAAACCTGCACATTCTGCACATGTATCCCAGAACTTAAAGTATAATAATAAAGAAAAAAGAATGAGACATTGTGTGTTTTTAAAAAATATCCTGTACGTCTTTTTCTGGATATTTCCAAGATGCATATAGATGTCAATTGTGGTAAACAGAATTATTATCTATACAGTGCAGCATCTTAATGGAATCTGCGATAATAATGGAATTATTTTGAACATTTTCTATAACTAAGGTAGATAGCAATTTGCTCATGTGTATGTGACTTTTAGAACCATTAAGAGAATACAACCTTTCGGAAGTTGGTGTGACCTTCCTATTAAAAAGTGTTTGCTCAGGAGAAAAATAAATAAACAAAAACCAGAAAAATTGCAAAATAAAAATATTCTATAACATAAATTTTTTTAAAATACAGGACTTTGGACATTGTGAGAGGAAAAAGTACCCCATTAATGTATTTTTTTCTCTACAGTAGGAAAATCTTCAGCAATCAGAGAACAGTGTTAGAGGTCTCAAAAGGCTTTTGTGCTTCAACTTTTTATTTGGTAGTGACAGAGGCAATTGAAGTAGACTTATCTTTGGATCAGAAGTCTCAACTCCTCTTCTCTTTCATTTTGGTTCAAGTTAATTTCTCCTCAGCTGAAATTCATGTGTGTGAGTGTTTGTGTGGTGGGGGGGGGCGGTGTGGGGAGGGTGTATGTATTCCATTTAATGGAAAGACAGTAAGAGACAGAACATTTGCATTTTACTTCCATGACTTGCCTTTTTAGGTTCACTTCAGATAAAACTATTTTTGAGCTTTTGTTCTGTTGCTCTGGCAATGGGGTCTCACCTACCACTCTTCCATGCTGGAGGTGATGGTGTAGAAAGAAGCCAAAAGTGCTTTCCCTCATGCGCTTAAAGGCACTTGACGGTGTTTATACAGGAAAATGATGATCGAGAGTTTTTAGATTGGATGACCTCTTTATGGGGAAGATGTTCTTCAGGAAGCCAAGAGACTTAGGTGCTAATTCTGGGTATGCCTAAAGCTTCTTGGCTTTGAAAAGTCACTGATGTGTCAGTTGTTTTCATCTCTGACCTGGGATAATAAAATCTGATGCCAATTATCTTCGTCCCTTAAAAGTGTAACCTCAGGCCAAGGCTTTTGTGTGAGTGTTTTGAGATGGGGATTCTGGGAGAGAAATACGGGATAGGAGAGTAAAATAGAAAAGGAAGAGAAAGACAATACAACAATGCATTACTGAGTTGTCCACCGCTATAAATACCTGCTGCTTGGTTCTGCACAGACCCTCTGAGAACCTTCCAAATGGTGTCTCAGAACTGGCCACCCCGGGCACAAAAGGAGGAAGCATGATGTATCTGTTTTCACTCCCATCAATTAAGAATGGCACCATGGGTGTTAATGTCCCTCCACCCCTGGATTGCACGGGCACACGTGCAGGAGGGATACCACCTGAACCCCGTGCTGCAGATTGGGGGAGCCCAGGCAGGAAGAGAGAGGCAGGCAGACAGACCATGCTGAAGAGTTGCCTAGTTGTCTATTTTAGTCTCCTAAAACCAGATTTGATCTCATTCTGTACCCCATTTCCACATTTTATGCCCTTAATGCAGTTTTTCTGATGTGTCTTCTTCTTTGACTGAAGAATTAAGTCTATTCTTCACACTCAAGTCAAATGTAACTTTACGTGAAGCAGTTTCTAATGATAGTGAATACCATGCTTACTTCAAAATGCTGCTTTGAGGATTATGTGAGAAAATGCTTGTAAAGCATTTAGCATAGTCTCAAGCATAGAGGTAACAATCACCAATCAATTATTGTTGCTCTTTAAAATTTATTTCTCAATGATTATTATATTTGCTAGATTATTAAGCACAATGAGGGAAGAAACTGTGTCTCAACCATCTGTGAGTGACTCATATAGTGCCTGACTACTAGTAGGTGTTTGTTATATGTAGAATTGTATCAAGCAAAAGAAAAAAAAAAAGACACCTTGTAATCAGGAACTGAGAACATGACTTTATTAGGAGACAGGGTCTTTATAGAGATACTCAAATTAAAATGAGGTCACTAGGGTGGGCCCTAATGCCATAATATATTACTCAAATAAATCTAGTTTATTGTTGTTGTGCAAACAGCTAAATATCTTCCTACTACTTTTTGTTCCCACTTGTAAGAACAACTAATAAAAATATCTTATTTCAGCATTTGTTCATGGTTTGTGCAGACATTGTCTTTGAAATAATAGTCCTTAAAACAGTAATTCTCAAAATGCTTTCATGAGAAATTCAGGGAGGCAAAATATTCACTTGCCTAGGTCCTCAGTAGTGGTTGATACAAAACTTAACAATTGGTGTCACTTTATTTCAGTATGAAACAGAAAACAGAGTGATGTTCTTATTAACAAGCCTTCTAAATTAGTAAGTGGGATGAGGCAGGAGGGAATTACTAACACCAAAGAGTAGAAATAATGTAGTGAATATGGTTGTATTAGGAAATTTTAATTCAATGTGGTTTACATTATAATTAGTTCTGATATTTTAGTAACATGCTTCTATATGTAACTCTATCAAAATATGCATGCAATCATGCCAACAGATTTTAAACATTTGAGGTTTTAACAATTCAGTACCTACAGTGATTCTAATCGCTTCAGTGTTTAAATGAAAGACAATGTCAACATTTTATTTTATCTAAATTATGTAGCTCCAAAACTCATAATATGCCTGCCCTAAAAATAGCTACTCATTCCGTTTTGTCCCGGAGAACTTCATATATGTATTTGGTAGAGCAGGGACTCACTATTGTTAATAAATATGAAGACCTTAATGTCTAATGGAGTAAGAGAAATAAAATGTAACCTTTGTGGGGGGAGAAAAAGGTACTAATTACATGTGCTTTTATTTTCAATGATGATAATTAATTTTTGTTTCAAGATCGGTAGAGTATGTGATCACCATACTCTAGCATTTAGGACTAGCTGAAGTCTTGGTTGAAGAGGGCATGCTGGCCAGTGAAATGTCATTCTTGGACTTCAATTTTTCCTTCTATAACAAACACTAGCAATGGTTGGTACCCAGCTCATGGGAAAGGTGTTCATACACTTGATGTCACATTGATGGGAAAATGTTGATCTGATTGGCTGAATAAATCCAAGCCAGTGTGGGCTGGATATCACTGATAAGTAAATGACATTCCCTTGGTGAGGATCACAAGTTGAAATCACCCAGTAAACACCTTTTGGCTATACCAGTAGTGAAAATATTGAAAATATTGCTGTGCTGCTAGTTGGCAAATAGCTGCTGTCTTTTATATATATATATATAATTGCATTTTAGGTTTTGGGGTACATGTGAAGAACATGCAAGATTGTTGCATAGGTACACACGTGGCAGTGTGATTTGCTGCCTTCCTCCCCCATCACCTATATCTGGCATTTCTCCCCATGCTATCTCTCCCCAACTCCCCACCCCCTGCTGTCCCTCCCCTTTTTCCCCACGACAGACCCCAGTGTGTGATGCTCCCCTCCCTGTGTCCACGTGTTCTCATTGTTCAACACCTGCCTATGAGTGAGAACATGCGGTGTTTGATTTTCTGTTCTGTGTCAGTTTGCTGAGAATGATGGTTTCCAGGTTCATCCATGTTCCTACTAAGACTCCAGAAACTCCTCCCACTTTTATCACCATGCCAGGCCCCCCAGTCCCTCCTGCAAGGTCACTGTATTCCTGCAGTTCTAGCAAATAAAAGATGAACACCCGGCAAGCGGCTCAGGGACAGCCAGAGCCATTCTTTTTAGTTGATGCCAAGTCCCCCAGTTGCTTGAATATCACTCCTGGAGTTATGATACCAACCTCATAGTTTATTCATTGGAACTTGGCTGTTTTCAAAGGATCAGTGCATCATTCAAAAACAAATTAATTTCTTTTGGAAGACCTGTTTCTTTTTACAGGCACATTTTTTTCACTTCATCGAATCTTTCGAAATGGAAATGTTTAAATACTCTTGGCTGTTTTTTATTGAATATAAGTCTTGGTCCATAGGAAGAAAATCAACTGAATACAATTTTTGTTCATTATTGAAGAAGGCAGTAAGTCATATTTAAGAAGTGTTTGTTGTCTTTTTTGATTTATATTACAAAGAAATGACTTTAGATAAAAGTAGTTTTTGAAAGTGTATGATTTGCCGGACGCAGTGGCTCATGCCTTTAATCCTAGCACATTGGGAGGCCAAGGTGGGTGGATCACCTGAGGTCAGGAGTTCAAGACCAGCCTGACCAACATGGAGAAACCCCATCTTTAAAAAAATAAAAATAAAAATAAAAATAAAAGAAAGTGTATGATTTGTCTGCAACAGTATTAACACTCAGGAACAACTGTTTCCTGCCCACTTAAAGCTAATTTCTAACTTTCCAATGCACTGGTGTAAATAATTTCTTATATACTATCTCAACAGAACCAAACATTCATGACAAAATGTTTTAAACTACAAAGACATAGTCTTCTATGTAATCAAGGACAAAATTTTATCTTTCATATCTTTAGGGAGGAACACAATTAACTCTTGTCATCCTCCCTCCACCCTTTGTTTTTTTTTTTTAAAAAAAGTAATTGCAGCTCCAAAACTGTCCTCATTAAAATAGAGCACTGGTTAAAATGAATTTGTAAATTTGCATATATGAAACCCAAAAAAGAGATCCTTAAAAGGTTCAAGTACTAAAACTGTGCAAAGAGTCATAAACAAAATAGGCAGAAGCAGTTTGCACAGTAAATGGGCCCATTTTCTTCACCGCTGTATAGTTATGTTGGGTTAATCACACATATGATAAATATAATGTTTCAGAAATGTTTTCAGTTTTCATTGGTCGTTGCTACTATGCATTTCCTATATTATTCTGTGTCAATGTTAATATCCTCAATTAAAATTTCTAAAGGTTGGAAAAATTGTTAACCTGCCTTGCTCCATTTAGTAATACAGGGGCAACGAACACATACTGTTACTGATGATGATAGTGGTGATGTTGAGGGAAGGGAGGCTGATAAGTAGTCCATGTAACTTAGAGATAGGTACAAGAATTTAAATTTCTCAACAGGAAGTCTGGAGAACAGATGCTTTATAAACTTTTATAATAATACCTTTTTGTATTAGTTACACGAAAACAAAGCAGTAAGGAACAGGGCTCTCCTCTGCTTTGCATCACTGTAAGTTCTTCTTCTGAACATTCTGCATACAAGAGGACTGGGAAAAGATAAATGCATAGAACACAGAGGGCCCTGTTTTCTCTAGGCTTCAACTCATTTTGGCCCTTGGCAGTATATCTTGGGAATAATATTTCAAAATGAGCACTGACAAATGTTCAGTGACAGTGTTGGCTTCACTTCTTCACCTGTGTTAGGTAACTGGCATCCACCTCTGGTATTCCCAAGTTTTCTCCTTGTCTAGTGGAGCTATGTGGGCAATTCTTCTTGACATATGGCTACCTGTCTTTTGCCAAGGTAGAGTCATGAAATGTTTCCTTCTGCCTTCTTTATCACACTCTACAAAGGAGCACAGCCTTCTTCATCAAACATAGGCAGTAACTAGATCAACCCACTCGGATTCCCATATATCTCTACAAGTCAGATCCAATGCATAACAACCTCGCATACACCATAGCTCATGTAGAAAATGATAAAATTGTGTATACAGCACGCAGGCAAATGGATGAAGGGTCTGACATCAATATCTCAGCACATTTGTAACATTCACAGGGGCTTGCATGCAGTTTGTGGAAAATTCTGTCATAAACAAAGGTACTTTAAACTGCATTCACGCAGCTTAACATAATAGCAAAGCAACACACCTTAAGTCTTGTCCTTCCCTTTCCCATCTGAGAAAAAGTATTTATCCATTCACTCAATCCAATTTTTATTTTTAGGCTCTATGTAGCCAGACCATGCTTCCATGCTAGATTTGGCATACAAAAATAAGGAACTAATATTTTCTGCTACTCAGTGGATTTATATCCTGAATATAAGCTCTTCTGGTAAGACATTTATCTACTGTCCCCTTCAATTTTTTATTCTGCAGGGAATTATAATATCCTTATATCCACTGGTTTTTTGGTTTATCAACAGAAAGCACTTTTGTCTCCGACTTACAAAACCAGCAGCCTACTTTTCTTTTGCTAGCCATCTGAATATATCCTCAACATATTATTCCACAACTTAAGCAAATTCAGATGGTTAGGAAAGTAGAACTTTATAAATTTAAGATGTAGATTTATTATGAGAGCGTATCACCGTTGGAACAGAGGTTTAGGAAACCAGCCATGTGTTGAAGATCCATGTAGAGAAACAAGTGCTGTTTCTTTATCTCCCTTTTTTTCTAAGTTGGGGTCTCTGATCTGGGCTGGATTTATGGATGTGAGACCTGTGCAGTCATACAAGGCTTGCACATAGAAGGATGCTGAGCTTGATTTCATGCCCTGCTGTTGCTGTCGTGAATTTCTTAATAATTTTTGAACAAGGGGACCCATATTTTCACTTTGCACTGGGTCTGTGAATTAGGTAGCTGGTCCTGTTCCTCATATACTCTTCTGGGGTAAGTTGATTCTTTGCTTTTATTGCTAAAAAAATCCACTAAATCTCAGCTAGCTATGGTGGCTCATGCCTGTAAAACCAGCACTTTGGGAGGCTGAGGCATGCAGATCACAAGATCAGGAGTTCAAGACCAGCCTGACCAACATGGTGAAATCCCGTCTCTACTAAAAATACAAAAATTAGCTGTGTGTGGTGGCATGTGTCTGTAATCCCAGCTATTCAGGAGGCTGAGGCAGGAGAAGTGCTTGAACCTGAGAGGCAGAGGTTGCAGTGAGCTAAGATCCAGCTACCTGGATCTTTAGAGGCATGAGCCACCACTCTAGACTGGGTGACAGAGCAAGACTCTGACTCAAAAACGAAAAAAAGAAGGCCACCAAAATTCATAGTTGCTTTGTTAATAGATGTCTTTAAACCATGGAAGAATCAAGGAGTTTGGAATCCTGGTACTGTGGGACTTGTAGACTTGTATACTAGAGTACTGAGAAGCACCTGTCTACTTCCTCTCTCCAGCTACCAAGGAGCTCAGTTGTTCTGCTGAGGAGGTAAGAACAGCAGCTAGCCTGGACAGCCTTCTGCACTCCTGGCACAGTACAGGGAGGCTCACCTTGCTCGTGGTATTTCTCTGCCAGCCCTCATCTTTTGAACCTCTCTTCTTCCAAACCAGAAAAGGAACATAAAGGACAATAGGAAAGGCCAGGTCTCCTGACTCTGCTCCGTGGTGAGCCCTTTTCAACTGTGTGGTATTTTGCTTCCAGTAGCCCTGGAGTTTCATCCTGTTACCATGGTGATCAGTTGCTCTCTGCTAAGTCACTTTTTACCTTTCTCTTTCTTCAACAGGAAATTTGCACTTTATACCTTCTTCCCAAAGCCTGTTCTTCTTAGCATTTCCTCTTCACTTCTGCTACTGTATGAACAGACTTCCTTTTTAGATTTAAAGATTCTAAACCTCCCTTTAGTAATTTTATAATTAATTTGTATATGATTATGTTAGTCCGTTTTCATACTGCTATAATAACTGCCAGAGACTGGGTAATTTATAAAGGAAAGAGTTTAATTGGCTCACAGTTCAGCATGGCTGTAGAGGCCTCAGGAAACTTAAAATCACGGTGGAAGGTGAAGGGGAAGCAAGGCACCTTCTTCACAAGATGGCAGGAAGGAGAACAAATGCAGAAGGAACTACTAAACAGTTATAAAACCACCAGATCTTGTGAGAACTCCCTCACTATCATGAGAACAGCGTGGGGGAAATTGCCTCATTGATTCAATTACCTCCCACGAGGTCCCTCCCTCCACACATGGGATTATGAGGATTATGGGGATTGCAATTGAAGATGAGATTTTGAGTGGGGGACACAGCCAGACCATATCAATGATTTAATTTTTTTTCCTCTACTTTATCACATACCTTCATAAGAAACCGTAGCGGAAATCTTAACATACTGTGGTCAAATACTTGGATTGCATAAGGTGAATATTGACTTTGTATCAACAAAACACTTCTCATGTAATCCGCATACAATTTGAATAGCTATAGAGTTAAGATATACAATGAAAAGATTTGTAGAAAATAATGCCCATGAAGGGATATTGCTCAACTTTTATTCATGGAGTTGAAATTTAAACCTACACTTCTTTGTATTACCCCAATTAAAACGAGAGGAGAAAAATGGAGAGATAGGAACTACATGTAGTTTCCAGTATGGAACAAGTGGATGGTATTTTATTAATAGTGAAAAGAGGAGGATATTTTTAATATTTTGACCCCCCGTTGACAAAAATGAATGAGTCTAAAGTTGAGAAGAGGTTGTTAGTGATAGCCCAAACAAGCAAATGTGAATTTTTCAATAAAATACGTTTTTGCAGGGGTGGTTGAGGTCACTTTACCCAGTAATCATTGGTCAGGGAGCTAAGGTAGACATTCATTCAGCATTCTTTTTTTTTCCCCCAATACATTTTAATTGAGTGACTACTACATCAGAATTATTGTTCTGGGACTGTGCTTAAACTGCTCAGATACAGTTCTTACTCTCATAAACTCTGTCTATCAAGGAAGTTAGACAGTAAAAAAAAGAAAATAAAGGGGTCAAGTATCAAGAAAGGTAAGTACAAGACTGCTCCTAAATTAGCCTAAGGAAGATCTCATCCCTGACTGTACCTTAGGGTCATATTGGGAAAGTTAAAAACAAAAATAACAACAATTCAGTTCTCAGGCCCCACCCTAGAGCAAGTAACTCGAAATCTCTGGAGATGAGCTTGAGGTGTCAGTACTCGGTGATTCTCATGAGAATTGGGGTTCACCTACAGGGAAGTGGGTCAAACTTCAACCAGCACAAGAATCACCTGAAGTGCTTGCTAAAACATACATTTTAGGTGCCACCCTAGAGATCCTGATGCAATGGGTTTGGGATGGGACCCTAGAATTTACATTAATCATTAACGAGGTCCCAGGTGTTGCTGAGACTGCTAGTTGAGGGACTGCAATTTCAGAACTACTGCTATATAGAAACCGTGAAGGCTTCCCAAGGATGTGAAATGTTTCCTAGGAACAGAAGGATGTGTGGACAGAGAGAAAAGGTAATTGCAGAAGGTTTGGGGCATAGATAACAGCATTGAAAAGGCCCAAGTCAAAAAGCATTTGAAACATTGAAAAAGGTCTAATTGTGTTTGGAGAGAGTGTTTAGGACAGGTGAGGTGGCAAGCAGGGAATGAATCTCGGTGATACTGAAAACCATATCAAGAAGTTTGTACCTCATTCTAAGGCCAATGGTAACACACTGAAGGACTGAACACAGAGGGATAACACAGTCTGATCCTCATTTTGGAATGTTAATGCAGGTGACAGTTAGACTACAGGCTGTTGCGGTGGTCCTGGTGGCAGAGTGAGCCGAAAGAAAAAAGAAAAAGAAAAAGAAAAAAACAATCCACAGACCTTGAAGACACATTGAGTGGTAGTGGGTCAAAGCGAGGGAAGAGTCAAGGATGACTCCCCTGCCTGAGGTTTAGGGAGCTAGGTAGAGGATGGAGCCCTTTGCCATGATGCAGAACAAAGAAATTGGGTCAGTGATATGCAAGTTGTGGGAACCGCAGCAGATTATCTTATGTCCTTGAACTTCAGCTTCTTCATCAGTAAGAATAACAAACATATCTGAATCATAGGGACGCTGTGAGGGTTGAATGCGGTCGTGGGTAAAAACCTTAATACAGAACCTAGCATGCAGTTCTCCTACTTCGTGTCTTCTTAATTTAGTATACATTTTTTTTCCAGCTGAGAAAAGCACAGATCTTTAAACACATAACTTTGTGTTATGTGTTTTGTGTTACATGCTCTTAATGTCGGTAAGATGAGAGAGAAAACCAAGGTGAGGCTATACTGCCGCCACATGAGCGTGAAAGCACAGCATAAAGTCTATTGTTTTCTCATTTTGCCAATTTTGGCAAAATAAAATTAAGATTTAATATAAGTGGTTTCTGGGAAATAGTTAAAGCAATATGCTAGCCCAGTCCCTTGTGGTGACTCAGAGCAGTTTATTGTTTTGTGTGCATGCTGGCACTCCTTCATGAAAAGATATTTGATGGACAGGACTAATGTCTGCTTCATATGCTGACTCTTATCAGAACTTTTCGCTGTGTACTTAAGCTTCAAAGGAAATTATTCGACTTAGGATAGAACAAATCCATCCAACAACCAACCGTATTTTAATAGGGTTTTACTCTACACATGCCCTATCAAGAATGCAATCTGTTGACCATTGCTCTGTGCTCCCCATCCCAATAAAAATGTGAAAAAAATTAATCTCTAGTTTTTCAGGTCAGTTACCGATGGGTGAATAACTTGTTGTGAAACAGATGTGACATCACAGATAGAAATCCTTGACCCAGAGTCCCAACTTCAATGAAGCACTTTGCTGGCTTGACCACTTCTGAGAGAGTCACTGGTCCCTGGTGCTTCCTGACTTATTCTTCTAACACTCTTATTCCTTATGTTATTTAGCCAGAGGGTTTTTTTTAAAAAAGAGAATTATATTAAGTGAAAATGATTTGGGAAAATATTTTAAGGTCCTCTTTCTTAAAATATTCTGTTTCGAATTGTGAGATAATGCTCCCAAGAAAATAAGTCTTTCTATTTGGTCTAAGTACATGGTGATCTCACAGATAGGCCACCCAACCGAGCACAGGGCAAGCTCAGCTTAAGGATGAGTGTCTGAAGAGAAGCAAAAATGTTCTGTTTTTCTAATTCATTGAGAATTACTTTTACAAAAGTGACATATTTACTTTTAATCCCCGAAGCGACAACCAGTTTTGTACTTTATCCTCAGAAAAATATGTCACATTTCTTTGACTCTGCATGAAATGCCTGTGATAAATCAGACAGAAAAAAACATTTCTTTGCCATGAATAAAGTATTTTGGAGGTCAGCGAGTGAGTGTGTGTGTGTGTATGTGTGTACGTGTGTGTGTGTGTGTGTTTTGGAGGCTCATGTGGCTTATGATTTTCAGTGACATTCAAGTTTATATTATTATAATTAAGACAATAGAATAGAACGATAGTTTTGTTTTGCCCTTTTTGTGGGTGTGTGTGTGTGTGTGTGTGTGTGATCCCAACTAAAGTTAATGTGTCATTTCTGACATAATTATCTTTACCACCCACAAAAAGTAGACTATAGGTCAATTTAAGAAGTAAGTAATAAACTATATAAGGAGAGGCTTTATGAACATAAATATGTAGCATGAGCCCAAAGGAGTATTCTCACTCAACATCTTTCCCAAACAACTTAGGGGCTCAATGGCTGAGCAAAATTAGGTAGGCTCCAAAAATTCCACTAATTTACTATAGTAATATTATTTTAAAGATGTGATCTCATAAAAAGTTACATCTTTATGGAGTAACTTTTGCTGGAGGTATCTAGTAGACAAAGTGTAGGCAGTGTGATTGGTGAAGGCTAATTACTTATATGACTGTGACCTGTGAAATACAAGTACAAATAAAAAAATGGCTCATGCCTGGATTTCTTCTTGGAGCACTGAATACTATGAAATAATTAAATCTGAACTTCAGTTTGGGCACTCATTTATTAGCTTTGTGGTCTTGATCAAGTTATCTAACTTCTATGACCTGAAGTGTACTCATCTGTAAAACTGGGCTAATTATACATGTCTCATAAATAGATACTGCCTCTTAATTAGGAGGATTCAGTGAGATAGAATATGTAAATACTGTAGCTAACTGGATGCCAGCTAGTATCTACTTACTTTGAGTTTAGTAAGTGTTAGCTGAAACTTCCTGAAATGTGCTTACGGGGATTATTATTTTGAATCACATTACTCTTTTCAACCATGTCCATAAGATTACAAGGGACCACTGCGATTTATGTATTTTGGATTTAAGCTAAGTTTACCCATCTTGCATATAGTTATCCATTATTTTATAATAACATTATTGGCATATTTACAAACATAGTAACAGAAAAATTCAGGGTATGAGACAATTTAAGAAGGTATATATATTCTGAAAAGAAAGTGGATGCTATCACTTGAATTAGTAAAGCTGTCAAGAGTACCCCAGAGGTTGCCTAACATTTCATTTCGCTTTGCTAGGGTGAACCTGCCTGAAGTAGTAGAGAATTTGCTAGGGCATCCCTGCCTGCGACAGTAGAAACAGAAGCAATTCAGTCAAAGCAAATAGGAGAACAAGCAGCTTTAGGGGAATTAGGGCAAGAGTCTCTTGTGGCTCGGCATCATTTTATCACTTGATTTCAAGCCAGGAAACCTGTTTCTGATGATTAGATATTGTTTTTAATTGCAGAAGAAGAATCTTATGGATTTCCTATCCATCTTCATAGCATATTTCAATATTTTGTGACTAAATCACTATTGCTTCTGCCACACCTGCTTTACATTTGACACATTGGAGGGTGAGCAAAAATCATTAGAGACAATGTTTACATGAAAGTCATGTCAGGAGAGCAAGAGAGAGGATCTGCTACTTTTGGATGGTTTATTTCCACCCACAACCCAAAATTATACCACCCTCCTCAACTTCAGATTATAGATATAACACATTCCCATCTGGAATAGCCAAGCAATACAAAAGAAGTATTAAAAAAAAGCAATAAAACATCTAAAATCTCACTCTCAGGGGTGACATTGGTGAGCATTAAAATGCTCATTTTAATGAGCATTCTTTAAGACATCTCTTTCATGTACACACCATACACACACACGTAATCACAAACATATACCCTTTCACACATATATGCACACAACTGTATATAAATGGAATCATACCTATCTGTGCTTCTTTTTACTTCTTTGCAACATGCTCCTTCCTTTCTTCCTTTCTTTCTCCTTTCCTAAAACCTCCTTCCCTCTCACACTGCATTTCTTCCTCTCTTCCATTCAACCTCCCTTCCTTTCTGTTTTGTTATTTATTTTTTTCAAGGAACAGAGAGTTAATTATATGACTTCCATTAATGGCATACTATCCTCATTAGCCATGCAATGTCCCTCTTTATAAATATGTGTATGTAGGCCATTGTATGTCCCACTCCCGTTACTCTCTTCCCCGCCCCAAGCTGGTGAGCATTCAGTGGGTTTAATGCATATCTTTTTGTCTGTATCTGGAAAACGCCTATAGTAGTTTGCATGCATTTTTCTTGTTTTTTTTTTTTTTTGAGACACAGTTTCACTCTTGTTACTCAGGCTGGAGTGCAGTGGTGCTATCTCGGCTCACCACAACATCCTCCTCCCAGATTCAAGTATTCTCCTGCCTCAGCCTCCCTAGTAGCTGGGATTACAGGCATGTGCCACCACACCCAACTAATTTTGTATTTTGTTAGTAGAGACAAGGTTTCTCCATGTTGGTCAGGCTGGTCTCAAACTCCCGACCTCAGGTGATCTGCCTGCCTCGGCCTCCCAAAGTGCTGGGATTACAGGTGTGAGCCACCATACCTGGCCACACTTTTAAACGTACACAAATTTTGTTGTTTTACAGACATCCTTCTGATTTTTTTTTCTCAGTACTATCCCCATTCTTACATGTGAACCTAACCTATTGTTTCTAAGAGCTGCCTATTGTGCCCTGGTTGCATTCTGTATCCATTCTGTAGTGATGGGCATTTGCGTACTGCCAACTCACTGCCCCATATACAACACTGCAACAAATTTTTAAAAAATATTCCTTTTCTTTGGGACATATGTCAGGAATGGAATTGCTGAGTCATGGAGAAAGTTTATATTTAATTTAACTAAATGCACAAAATGCTTCACAGACTCTTGATGTCTCAGAAGGGCAAGGGGTGGTCAGCCCCCCGAGATGAAGCGTCATGAGGTGGAGGATTCTTTGGTCCACAGGTTTACTCTGACTGACTCTGTGCCTGCCTGTTACAGGCTGGGGGAGAGGGGCCTGGGTTACCCATTAAACCTGTTTGTCTTGAAGATTTGAATTACTCATTCCACATAAAATGAGCAAAGATGGATAATATACATTTGAAACTAGTTTTTCCTAACTGTGACATGGATATCTTTCTCAGTTAATGAAAATATCTAATTCATCTCCTTTTTAATAACTTCAGAGAATTTTCTTTTCCTTTGCTTAATTTTATCAACCCTGTAGTATTACACACTGAGGCTTGGTTCTGGCTTTTCACTTTGTAAACAATGCTGCAATGAATATCCCTACTCGTGTACATTTGTATTAACTTGATCATTTATCGTCTTGGTATAAAATCCTAGGTGTGACATTGTTCCAGTAAAATTTATGCACATTTTAATTTTTGATGTGCAATGTCATTTCCCTACAAAAAAAACTGTATCATTATACGGCCCCAGCACAACACATTAAAGTATCCGTTTCTTCCCGTTCTTGAACAATGCTTAATTTATCCATCACCAATAATCTAATATTAGATTTTTTAATATTTATTCTTTGATTTTAGTGAAGTTGAATATTTGAACTATACAATATTTATTGATCTTCTTCCTATAAATTTCCTGTTTTTGTCCTTTGCAAATATTTTTGTATTATAACATTTGTATTATTGTTATTTGCAAGATCGCCATTAGGGCAAAAGTAGTGCCATTGATGTGGATCTCTATTTCCCATTTTCTAGCACTTAGTAGCTGCT
Source organism: Ateles fusciceps (assembly GCA_036589455.1). Taxonomy (NCBI): domain Eukaryota; kingdom Metazoa; phylum Chordata; class Mammalia; order Primates; family Atelidae; genus Ateles; species Ateles fusciceps. The sequence continues at coordinate 12,350,849 of JAZHEH010000222.1, forward strand.
CAATAAATGTTTGCTGAATAAAACATTAATATTTAGTCTGTCATATATTTTGTAGGTTTTTTGTTTGTTTTAAAATTTTATTTCAGTGTGCATATACATATTTTGATGTGATCAACTGGTCAGTCTTTTCCCCTATGTTTAGATTTTCATGTATTTTTATTTACTCCCCAAATTATAAGCATATTTGGTAACTATTTTATTATAGTGCTTATATGGTTTTATTTTTTAGCATTAAAATTCCAATTAATATCAAATGAACTCAGTGAGATCAGTGATACAGTTCTGGCTTATATTTTTCCAGCCGCTTTTATTGACTGGTTTATTTTTTTAGGCATAATGTCCCATTTATCTTATACTACGTTTTATGTATACTTAGGTACATAAAAAATTCTTTATTCACTTCCACACAGTTATTACTTAGGCTATCTTTCTTATAATTTTAATTTTATTGACTTTGAAACATAAACAATCACATGGCTCAAAATTCTAAAGAGTTCAAAGGATATACAAAAAAAATTTCTTTTACTGTTACCCTACCAATCAGTCCTATGAATAAACTGAGTCCTGACTATTCCTTTTTAAAAATAGCATATTTATAGGGATTGTTATGTATCTTATCTTCCGTGAAACTTAACAGTAAATCATACTCTGTCAATATAAAAGAAGCTTTTTCAGGTGTTCCATGGCATGAATGGAACATAATATATTTGAATAGTCTCATATTGGTGGAGGTTTAGTTTTCCTGAACTTTTGCTGTTAAAAAATACTAGAATCAATAACCTAGTTTTTCTGGTGCATTTTAAAATGTGTGATTATATTTTTAAAAAGCTTTTCCTCACAAAATAGCAGAAGCATAATCATTTTGTAGAAAGAGACTTCCCTAAATACTCACTGCTACAAGAAGATATCAGTCTAATGCAATGCTTAAGATGAATTTTGAGAATTTATTTTGACTTTTAAAAACATTACTTCAGGCTGGGCAAGGTGGCTCATGCCTGTAATCCCAGAACTTTGGGAGGCCGAGGCAGGTGGATCACCTGAGGTCAGGATTTCTGAGCCAGGCTGGTCAACGTGATGAAACCCTGTCTCTACAAAAAATACAATAGTCAGCCGGTCATGGTTGTGTGTGCCTGTAATCCCAGCTACTTAGGAGGCTGAGGCAGGAGAATTGCTTGAACCTGGGAGGCCGAATTTGCAGAGAGCCAAGATTGCATCACTGCACTTCAGCCTGGGCAACAGAGTGAGACTCTGTCCCAAGAAAAAAGAGAAAAAAGCCCAAAGAAACCCATTACTTCATTTTTGTGTTCATATACTTTTTGGTATCCTATACATGGCAAAGTGCAGAAAATGCGTGCTCCTTACGTGATAGCTGTTTGTTCCCTGGGTATAGATTCCTGTGGCTGCTGTAGCAAATCACCAGAAACTTGGTGGCTTAAAATAACAGAAATGTATTCTCTCACAGTTCTGGGGGCCAGAAGTCCAAAATTAAGGTATCCATTCCCAAGGCTGTATCCCTCTGAGAGATTGGAGAGAGCTGCCACAGTGAAAGAATGCACTAGGGGACAAGCCTATATTGCCTCTTTCAGTTCCTGGTAGCTTCAGGCATTGCTGGGCTGCGGCAGCATCATCCCAATCTCTGCCTTTGTCTTCCCGTGCCTGTCTTCTCCTTCCCTCTGTGTCTCTCCTCTGTGTATCTTACATGGACACTTGTCATTGGATTTACAGCTTATTTGGATAATGCAAGATGAATGTCATCTCAAGAGTTTTAGCTTAATTATATCAGCAGAAGCCCTTTTTCCAAATGAGGTCACATTCTCATGTTCTGGGGGTTAGGATATGGATATATCTTTTTGAGGGCCACCTTTGATCCTCTACACCCCTATTCTAAATTCTATTACCAGAGTTGTATTTTGCCTTTTCCTGAACTTCATATAAATGAAGTCATCCCTATGTCTTTTTCAGTGTCAGTCCAGCTTCTTTCACCAGTTTGCTTTTTGTAAAGAAATGTACACAGAAAAGTCTCTGTAGTATTGCTACAGTTAATAAATTTTCTGTGAAACCAGAAAGTCCTGAGCAAGACATTGATGACTCTATTGCACATGGATGATAAAATCAGGAAGCTTCCTCAAAGCACTTGCCAGCCCGGCCTTCCCATTTAGGGCACCCTACAACAAAATCCTACATTTGATCAATAATTTTAACTTGAGATTTCTCAGTTCTAAGAGACTCAGTATATAGGAATTAAACCTATCCCTAGTAAGCCTTCATATAAGAGTGTCTCTGAAAAAATTCATTTATGGATAGCCTTTCTTTAAATAAGAATATCTTAACACTCACACATGTAAGGGTCACTAGCTCTGGAGTCAGCCTTTTTCATTTATCTGAGATTCATTGTAATGCATTTGTTTCTTCCTCTTTAATGAATGGATATTGCTCTCAAATTTGCATTTAGTTTCAAATACATATTTATGATGTCATTGTCATTGTCTGTGCTCAAGCAGATGATTTTAAGGTGATCTGTAAGTATAACTAGGCAAATTCTCTGCTCAAATGAATTCTGTCAAGATATTTCTCATTAATCCTCAGAACATTACAGGTGCATTTATTAACACAGAGTACTTAGTGTTAGAATGCCATAATCCTTTCTGACATATTAAGCCACTTTTAATTTGCTTTTAGTATTTAAAGTCTCTCTTTTTCAAAAACATTAGACAACTCTAGGGTGTTAAACATCATGGAGTGAAATGGGAGCTCAAGGGAGAGCATCTTATATAAATGCTTACCTAATTTTTAAAGGATCCAGGCACCACCAAAAATGGTAAGGTTCATGGACTATCTGGGGGGAGAGGGAGAGGAAGATAATTTTCTGTTTATTTAATTGATTCTCTGTAACTCTTCTCTTGGCAAGTATAGCTCACTAATGGACGTTCACAATCACACAGCACAGTGTCACAAATCACTGTGTCATTTGATTAATCCGGTCTATTTAGGTTTGGAAGATAAATCATATATTTATCCTAACATAGTCAATTACTATTTCCTCCTTTTGGATTTTCCAACATACAGTATTTAGAGATACCCTTAACTTTTTCATCTTTAGCCTATAGATGCATCACAATTCTTCACAGGTTAGGTCTATTCCGATGTGATGCAACACACATTGTTTGGTAGAACACCAGCAATGTTTGTCAGTCTTGCTAGTGGCTTTATTTAAATTTTAATAAGTTATGATTTCTTTGGTAATTTCTAGTGCTGGAAATTGACAACAGGGTTTTATGGCTTCCTATTTTAGTGTCCCTCATTTTGGTCCTTGTTTATACTGATCTCCCAAGAGAAATAACTTCTTAGACACTGTCAAAGAATGTTTATGCAAAGTTTCTCAATCTGAGACATTGTAATTACTCCTGTTCATTCATTTGTTCATTCATGTAATCATTTGTTTGCTTGTTCAATAATATAACGAATAGTTTTAAGTGCTAAAGATAAAGGTATAGCAGTGAATCAAAGAGACAATGTGTATCTTTCTAGAGCTCCCATTTTAGTAAAGGGTGAAAGATGACAAAACAATTCCAAATCTATACAGCACATCAGATTGTGTTAAGTACCACAGAGTGAAATAAAGCAGGATGAAGCGTTTGAAGGGGTGAGTTGTTATGAGAGTGATTGTTTTATTATACAAGGTGGTCAAGGTAGGTGTCGCAAAAAGATGACATTTGCAGACACCCAATGTCATGTGGTATCTTGGAGAACAGCATTCCAGGCAGAGGATGAGCAAGGCCAGATGTCTTGGAACAGGAACGTAGAATCCTGGAATGGAAACTAAGGAGGCCAGGGAGAACTTGAGATGAGATGGAATTGACTCAGAGAGTTGGTGGAAGTCAGATCACATGGTGCCTTATAGACCAATGGTCCCCAACATTTTTGTCACCAGGGACTGGTTTTGTAGAAGACAAATTTTGCAGGGACCAAGGGGAGTGGGGGGATGGTTTCAGGATGATTCAAGTGCATTACATTTATTGTGCACTTTATTTCTGTTATTATCACATTGTAATACATCATGAAATATTTATACAACTTACCATAATGCAGAAACAGTGAGAGCCCTGAGCTTGTTTTCCTACAAATAGACAGTCTCATCTGGGGGTGATGGGAGAGAGTGAGAGATCATCAGGCAGTAGATTCTCATAGAAGCCTGCAGACTAGATCGCTCACATGTGCAGTTCACAGTAGGGTTCTCGCTCCTTTGAGAATCTAATGCCGCTGCTCATATGACAGAAGGTGGAGCTCAGGTGATAATGTGAGCAATGGGGACTGACTGTAAACACAGATGAAGCTTCACTCACTGGCTAGCCGCTTATCTCCTGCTGTGCAGCCCAGTTCCTAACAGGCTACATAGCCCATTGGATGGGGGACCCCTGTTATAGACCACTGAAAATAATGGGTTTACTTCGAGTGAACTGGAAAGCCATTGGAAGTGCCTATGTTAAGCCTTAAGTGAGTGCTGGACTCCTGGGTATCAGTAATCATGAAAGAAATCCCTGTACTCTTTGTATCACTAGGAATGGCTTACTACAAGAACCACCCTTCCCCATATGACTTAGATAAGGCTTGGGGATGGCCTCCTTGTTGACCTAGGGCAAGGCCAGATGCAGACCTTCCAAATTCCCATTCTTTGTTTCAGACATGATTAGCTCAATTGTTTGTCCCCATGACCAATCAGAACAAAATGCTTGTTAATTTGACTTAACCAAACTTAATTAAGTTTCACTCTTCACCACAGGATCCTGAACTTGACTCACTTCTTAGGCTAAGGAAGCACTGGAGTTATAATAACCCCCTCTGAAAGTCATCTACAAAGAAAGGCATCTCCTGTTTAACTGTCCAATGAAGCCATCTGCTCTCCCCCACTCCCTCACACCTGGCTCCTTCCAGCTTGGATTACTCCTTTCTGTAAAAGAAAAGCTTTTTTCCACCTGACCTTTGATTTGCTTTCATACCTCACGGTGTGAGCCTTCTCTCTATTGCAATAGTCCCTCTTCCCCTATTGCAGTAACCCTGTTATTGCAAAAGTCTTTTTAAATAAAGTCTCTATTTTCTTAAGTCCAGATTTGTTTTTTATTAGTAACAGGGTTTGAATGTAGGAGACACATGGATAATGAAGTTTATGAATAAAGGCCTTAGTTTGAGTGCTGTGTGGAGAAAAGCAGTAGAATCTGTAGAGAAACAAGGAAGGTAATGGGGAGACTAGTGTTTAATTCTGTGTTGGGAGCTTTGAAAGTGTATTTGTAAAATAGCTATAAAGTTTAGTAAGAATTGGTCATAAGCTATAGCCCATAAGCTATATTCGATCCTTACAAATCAAAGCTCATGAATAAATGAAGATTGCTAGATGGAAAGTTAAAAAGTTAAAACTGGGTGACATGTTCATATAAGTCCCCTTTTATTATATCTGAGATACATATTACCAGGGAAGAAGTCCCAATAAATGATATAGATTAAGATGTTGGTTTAGCTAGCCTGCTTGCTTGCTTGCAATAGTCCCTCTTTTCCTTCCTTCCTTCCTTCCTTCTTTTCTTTCTTTTCTTTCTTTCTTTCTTTCTTTCTTTCTTTCTTTCTTTCTTTCTTTCTTTCTTTCCTTCCTCCCTTCCTTCCTTCCTTCTTTCCTTCCTTCCTTCCTTCCTTCCTCCTTTCTTTCTTTCTCTTTCTTTCTCTTTCTTTCTTTCTTTCTTTCTTGCAAGAGAGATGCTGCACCAGAGCCCAGGGGACTTTGCAAGACATGGTAAGGATAAGAATTTTATCCTCAGTGTGATGGAAAGCCAAATCTGTGATATGCTGATGCTGGAGACATTTCCCTGCTAGAATTTTCATTTTCTGTATTCCCAGGAGAAGAGGAGAAAAAAAAAAAGAAGGGAAAGGTTTTTTCATTTTGGCACTGAAGTCTGGAAAAATAACAGTGCTTTATATGAGTGGAGTCATTCCTGTGGTTTAGTACTGTGATTGCTGTTGAGTTCCAGCATGGACCAATCAGATTCAGCTATGCACATATATGAAGCAGGGAGAGAGAAAGAGGAAGAAGGAGAAGGGAAGGGAGGGGGGAAACATTTAAATAGCATAGTTTAGGTAATTCAATGAGTCTGAACTAGCCCATGCATGATATTGAACTGTATGAAAAGCAAGCCTCAAGACTTTTATTGGATTCTTAGCCTTGGCAAAAAAGGAAAATTCATTCTTCAGGTGGGCAGGCAATTGGTCAATGATGGCTTTGTAATAATCTAATAAAAGCAGCTGAAAGCCCTAGAGAAATACTGACTAATGAGGAGTTGGAGGGCCTGATAAAGGAGAGGTTGAAGATCACTGTAGACAGGAGGAACCAAGCTGAAATTTTCATATATTTGTTGAAATAATTTAAGCAGAAAACTCTTAAATAAATTAATTTCTGAATATTAGCTCTCTCTGTGGACCGACATATTCATAATGCTATAAATATAATACATATTTACACATGTATTGATGGAGAGAACTGTATGTGCAAATAAGAAACATGTATGTATACTGGACTTTTTGGGTCATTGTTAGGCTGTTCAATTGGCAATATATAATTTTTACTTTATATTCTGATTTAACAATATAATTTTTGTAAGTTAGAATTTTTGATAAAGTGGGTTTCAGATTGTAGTGAAATACTTTACATACCAATTTTGGAATTTAACCCCTTTATAAATTGGAAATGGACTGTTATGTGTGTATATGTATATGGTATATATTAATAAGTACTATATATGTATATGTATTGTGTATATGTATATGTGTGGATATACACACACACACATATATGGCTTAGATAAGTTCAGCTTTTGAGTTTACTGGAATAAGAGGCACTTTCCCTTTGTTCCATCTGTAAAAGAAGAAAAGGATCCCTATGGTGGCCATGATTATATGAGACTGATGGAACTGTGAATTCGATGTTAGGAAAGTGCTCATGATTACCATTATTTGAAATTTCTTGTGGGTGAGGTGAGAAAATTACTTCCTGAAGGTGCATTTACTCTCTCAGGGCACTGGTTTGCCATTCTCCTCATTATGAGGTAATTTCCTGAATGGCATAGCCTTCTCAAGATGTGAAATCCTACAGCATGGTCAAAGGCACGGTTCATCCCAAGTAAGCAGTAGGCACTCCATAAATGTATATGCTAAATGGATAAAATTTGAGCAGCTGGTGGTGATAATTATGATTTAACTACAACCAAAATGTCCATTATTGTTAATTAAATATGCCTGCTCTGAAATATTTTCTTTGCTTTTCGCAGTGTAACCATGATGCATGGAGTTCCAAAGGCATGGTGCAGGTCCACTGCTAGGTGACCGTGCATGTTGCAGGGTACATCTATTCCTATTCATGATGTGACTTGGTATGAAAGCGACAGTACAAATGTAAACAACCTCATTGGCAGCTCTTACCAAATGTAAATGTATAGCATGAGGAGTAATTATTTTACTGGGGGAAAGAAAGAATATGTGCTTTTTTATTTTTAATTAGCTTCCTCAGAATACAGGAAGAATAATTTCCACTCTTGCTCAGTAGCATTTAGTGTAATCAAAACTATTTAATGTCACTATTTTCTACTACTCTGTATCAATTAATGCACCGTCATTGCATGTGAGCAAATCTGATCCTCTCCTTCACATGCAGGCTGTGAATGAAAGCTGGTTCATGTAAATGGCCCAGAAAAAAGATATTCAGGAGGAGGATGAAGGGAAATTATTCTGTAATATGCACACATACCACATTGTTGTACTGGGACAAGTTATGGCTTTTGAGTATATTCAATGGAGTGTGCTCTGTCTCTCTCTCTTCTCTCTCTCTCTCCCCCGCCACCTCCTACCCTGCCCCTTCCCCTTTTCCTTTTCCCCTCTCTGCCTTTTCCTTCTCCTCCTCCTCCTCCTCCTCATCTTTCTCCTCCTTCCTTGATTTTTCCTTGTTTTTTCCTCTCTCTGTTGGTTAAAGGGGGTGGCAGAGAAAGACAGAAAGGAAAGCTGCCTTCCCCTACTGGAAGAGAAATATCCTAATTATATGGCCATGACCGGCTGGCTAAATAATTCAGGTTAACTAGAAAGAGCTGCTGGAAGACCAGTAAATTAGCTGAATTATAGAATAAGTTTGAAAATCATTGATTTCAAATAAATATATTGAATAAAGACTCAGAAGATTTTGCTTGTAGCTGTACTCCACAGATTTGCTTTAAAAAAGTATTTATAATTCACATGTAATTGTTTGTCTGCCAAGTTGGTGTGTTTTAGGAAGCCTTCCACACACTTTGTTAATTTTAACCTTTACAAACTTTGCCCTCATGGAAGACACAAAGGTCCACAAGACATAAAGCTTGAAGTGCAAATTTACGTACAAAATGTTTTTAAAAAGACTTCATGAAAATAAAAGGACTGTGTTTTTATAGTGGGAAAACAACAACAGAAACCTGATTTTACTTTAAAAAGTGACCTGATTAGTCATTTAATTTTCCCCAAAATAGGATTTTGTTTGATAAGATGATTATACTTGCTTTTTCTCCTAATATTCCAGATATTTCATAAGGATCAAATGAAATGATCACATAGGAAAGCAATTTCTTTAAAAATACCCTGTAAATCCCTAACAATTGAGTGCATAGAGATCATCAATTATTAAATTAATGAAACAAAACGTATACTTTTAAATATCAATTTCAAAAACCTGACATCATAGCACATCCCATTAAAATCCAGACCTATACATGTTACTGTGTTAGAGAAACATTATTTAACTTTTAAAAGCCCAACAAATATTTTCACAACCTTAAAATACTACCTGAGGAAGTTACCTTGGGTTTATAGTAAGCTGTTCTAGTTCTATAATTGTCAAGCGGTGAAACATCATCATCATGGTTCAAAGTAAATGGAAGCAAAATGTGCCTCGTTCCTGTAGATCAATGAGTTAACCAGCACATGGGACTTGCTTTCTGAATAGTGGCTAGGCAGTTGGATATAATATATTATGTGTTAGGAACTGTTTTCTTTTTATGTACTGATTTTTTTCAGGTACAGGATAATGTAGTTGGGTTTATTGGGCTTTTGTGTTATTGTACAGTTTTATTTTCAGGACAAATAGAAAGTTGGGGAAATAGAAGTATGTCTCTGAGTAACTAACTGGTTATGGGTAATAATTCCAACTGAGATTTTGCCCAGGGACAACTAGTGAAAGAAGGCTTCCTCTTCATTTACTCTCTTGGAAGGATGATCATATAATTTTTCATCCCAAATGATAGCACTTTTGAGTGCTGCTAAAACAGATGTAAATCAGAGATGTCCTGGGAAAACAGAATGTAAGGTCACCCTGTCTGTTGCTCAGGAAGTTCCCAAGTTTCCTGATGTTTTGCTCTTTTTTTTTTTTTTGATATGGAATCTTCCTCTGTCGCCCAGGCTGGAGTGCAGTAAAACAATCTTGGGTTACTGCAACCTCTGCCTCCCAGGTTCAAGTGATTCTCCTGCGTCAGCCTCCTGAGTAGCTGGGATTACAGATGCCTGCCACCACGCCTGGCTTATTTTTGTATTTTTAGTAGAGATGGAGTTTCACCATGTTGGCCAGGCTGGTCTTGGACTACTGACCTCAAGTGATCTGCCTGCCTTGGCCTCCCAAAGTGCTGAGATTATAGGCATGAGCCACTGTGCCCAGTCTGTTCTATTTTAAGATTGGTTAATTACTAATTTCTATTTTTCCCTTATATTTTACACCAGTTCACACCATGAGAAATGACTTCCCTATTGAGCTATCCTTACTGCTCAGGTTCCTGATCTTCCAGCAGCTGAAGTCTTCTAGTCTCTCTGGGTAACCTTTGATATATTCACCAAATATTCTCATTTTCTCCACGCATTGGACCACTATTATTACTCCTTTCTTACCCCATATGGCTCCACCTGAATTAATGCAAACCTTTTTTGTGATAGTTTCTCAGATGCTAATCATTTCAACAAAGTCTTCAAGACTACAACTAGAGAATTTCTCAAATACTCTTTATACTATTTGACACTTCCTACACGGAAATAACTTTTGATGACTCTATGAACAGGTTTAGATTCATTACTTTTAACATTTTCTAGTAATTTATTTCCTCTCTTTCACTTGCTAACAAGAGTTTTTGGATATCATGAATCTTTTCTTTTGATAGTGAGGCTATTAACTTTTTCTTTCTTTTGCTTCCAAGTCTGCCTAAATTGCCTCATATTCAGACGATAAGCTCCTAATCCTGTCCAGGGTTTTCAAAATCATACTTCTTTCAATTCACCTGCCTATTTCATGACTACTGGAAATGACCACATTTGTACATTGTCACCCTTAAGATGAGCACAATTTGTTTGTTTCTAATTCTTAGCTTTGTCTCTTGAAATAAAGGATAGGACTCAGTTATATATTCAGAATTTTGGGTACATTTTGTAATTGCAGTCCTATTTATTAAGAAAGTTTATGAAAATGTGTATCCATACATCAAAAAGTTTCAGAAATTTGAATTATATCTGATTCTCAGTGGGCTAAATAATGTGAAGAAGTCAACGCTAGAGCGGTCATACTCTTTTAGTCTTCATTGTACCCCCAAGGGTAAGTGTGGTTCTTGAGTCTCTGAACCAAAGTAAATGGAGACCAAAGTAAAATTTGGAGAAAGACCTAATCTGCCCCCATCAATTTAATGATAATTGTTATTTTTCACCATTGAGATTATATAATTTTAATTATATAAATAATATCTATATAATATATTGTACATTATAAATTTATTTATTGTGTATCATATAAAATATTATGTAAGCTACTTTGTAACTTTAGGGACTCAGCAATTGATCTGATCTCTATTATAAGAAGTGCAGCTTTTTTTTTTTTTTTGGTTTGCATTATTATACATAGCTAACAAAAGTACATCTAAACCAACATTAAAACAGAATTTAGGCTGGGTGCGGTAGTGCATACCTATAATCCCAGTACTTTGGGAGGTCGAGGTAGGTGGATCACTTGAGGCCAGCAGTTCAAGACCAGCCTGGCCAACATGGTGAAACCCCATCTCTACTAAAAATACAAAAATTAGTCACGTATGGTGTGGCCCATGGCTCTACTCCCAACTACTTGGGAAGCTGAGGCAGGAGAATCGCTTGAACCGGGGGAGGCAGATGTTGCAGTGAGCTGAGATCACACCACTGCCCTCCAGCCTGGGTGACAGAGGGAGACTCAGTCTCAAAAATAAAGAACAGAAAAAAAAACCAGAATTTACTTTCTAACATGTTAGTACAAAAGTAAACATTTTAAATAGTCATAGCAGAAGGTGAAACTTTCCTATTATCAGAAAATCAGGTAGTGGCCATCAAGCTGCCAGCAAGACAGTGTCCTTACCTGCAAAAAAAAGGCGTGAAGCTCATGGATACACTGACCTTTTGTACTATGTGGGGGAAAGGCTGCAATCATATTCTTAAGCCTGTGTGAAAAATGTTTCTGGTATACTTTATGTCTTTGTCCATGGGAGGAAGGTCTGAAGAAGCCACACAGAAAACATCAGTGGCCAGAGAATAATTGCTGCCAGTCAGGCCTTTCTCACCCAGGGTTCTGAAATGGAGAATTTGTCATGTGTATAAATGAATTCCTGATGTGACAAGCTGCCGTGAACAGTGATATTTGGCTTCTGTTTCTAGTTGATTGTATTACAAATCTATTCCTGGAGTGGAGAGATGTGGTGACATTGAAGCCGTGTATACAGAGAAGCTGTGTATTATATATGCACCCTTTCATTTTTCACTCATTGATAAATTCCTGCCTGGATCAAATAGTTTCTTCACACAGCCTCAGAATTTATTTATAATTAATCTATGACATGTATGTAATTAGTTGCATTTGTCAATATAACAAAGATGTTGAATTTGCAAGGCTAGTAGACAAAATTAATCACAAATTTTTGATCACCTTGAAAAGGACAGCTTCATTTAACAGCTGTAGAATTCTACATAAAGAGCAATGCAAGGCCTGAGCTTGTTATTTCTCTTTAACAATGTCCTGCCTGCCTAGATTTCTTTTATCAACAAAGTACGTTTTCCCCCCATTAGATAAGGTGTCCTCTTTCAATGCCCAATCATCCCTTTATTATTGGCTCCTCTGAGTAGATACTGCATCCTATACTCTTCATGAAATTCAGCTCTTGCTTCAGTGATGACTCAAATAAAGTCTGTTTTTCAGTTTTTTGGTTTTTAGTCCCAATGAATATGTTGCCTTCTTTTGCTTTTGTACTCATGGGTAAATCCCCAAAGTACTTTTAAAACAAATTATAGAGGATAGATGGCATTTATTCACCGTGATGAGTCCTGAATATGGACTGGAAGAAATTGACTACATTTATTAAAGATCCTTTCTATCTACTGTTATAATATACTTGGCTGTCTGTCTTGCATTGATCCAACCTGATAATAAGCTTTATTAGGTCTATCCTCTGAACATCCAAGGATACTACTGCTAAAACTTCTGAGACGAATGGGAAGTAATGACTTTCCAGATACTCAGTTTAGGTTTTACTGGTGACCTCACTGAAAAAGCTAACAATAGGACTGATGAAATTTATCTCTACTATGTATACCAAGGTTATCTTTCACTACTTTAATGTAAGTAATGCTAAGTAGTTTTGCAGAACTTTAAACACACAAGTTCTTTTTCTTTCAACTATATAGCTTAGAGCCCTAAGGTGATTTAGTTGTTCAAACTTTTTCCCTAAAATTCTGCAATTTGAATTCACTCCAAGTGAATTCCAGTCTTAATGTTGTATCACATTAAATTGAAGAAAGAAAAGCAAGACAACCACCACCAGTGCCTGTTAAAAAACCTTCATTCGTCACCTGCATTTCTCAAATAACTTTAGAATGATTTCAAAGAATATTAAAATAAACACTTTTTAAAGACACTTTCCTCTCAATTCCTATCTCTGAATACTCCTTGGCATGTCCAAAGCCTCTTAGGGTTGCTTGGGGCAGTGTTCATGTGCTGACAACTTCTAGAGACTCTGTATATTAATTTTCCTTAAAGACTGGTGAGTTAAAAACAATGTTGTATAGTCCAAAGCCATCACCTGGCTAGTTTGCTTTACCTGGTGTTTGGTTTGGTTAGAGGCTGTGTTTGGTGGAGGAGGAATGAAGACTGGAGAGAGGCTGAGAGAGATCAATGGTAAATTAATTCCATTTGTCCCTATTGACAATCAACAAAAGATTACCTTTAGATAATACTATCTCAGAGAACACCTGAGTCCTGTAAACATTGTCTGGAATTGTCACATTCCAAGAATGCCAGCAATCCCAGGCTAAACCTCAGCATCCAAAATAAAGGTCATCAACCCTTTCCTCCTATCAGTTACATGGAAACAATCACATCTTCTTCTGTCTTGGACATTTCAACCTTTAATTTGCCATCAAAGCATTAGATTTAAAGATCTGTCTTGCATAATTTTATAATTAGAAAAACTCGAAAAGAATTGCAACTGTTTCAAGACATTGAGGCTGAAAACGGACACTTAACACCACATGGTGCAGTTTCATGCTATTCATGGAACGTCTGACTTAAGGTAGAGAGTAGAATATCTTCCATTTAACATGTAAACAAATGTTTAAAGACATCAGGTGACCTGTTCAGGGACATACAGCCAATAAAGCCTAACCTCAGATTTAAACCCAGATCTCACTCCAGAGCTCCAGAGCCCAGGCTTTTGTTTTTTTATTTTTTTACATTTAGGAAACTTGTATAGTATTTACCATAGACCAGGTACTGTCCTAAACTTTCCAGACGTAAGATTTCATTTTGCCCTCACGATAGTCTTATAAGCTATTATTATCCCCATTTTACATATTAGAAGACTGAAGTTCTGAGAGTAGCTTCACTTTTTTTTTTTTTTCTTTTTTGAGACAGAGTCTCGACCTGTAGCCCAGGCTGGAGTGCAGTGGCGCAGTCTTGGCTCACTGCAGCCTCCACCTCCTGAGTTCCAGCGATTCTCTTCACTCAGCCTCCTGGGTAGCTGGGATTACAGGCATGCACCATCACACCTGGCTAATTTTTGTAATTTTAGTAGAGACGAGGTTTCACCATGTTGGCTAGGCTGGTCTTGAACTCCTTATCTCAAGTGATCCACCTGCCTCAGTCTCCCAAAGTGCTATGATTACAGGTGTGAGCCACTGTGCCCGGCCAGTTTTTAAACAGACACTTATATTCAAGTAGAAATTCCACTTATGATATTACTAAACAGGTCATTTTAAAGTTAAACCATTACTGGCCCTACAATCAAGTGTGAATGAGTTTTGTTAAGTGGAAAATAATAAAATTTATTTAATCATAAGAGGCTTCTGCAAATTTCTTCTGCAAATGAGATTGTTGTACTGAGGGGTCTCCTAGGGTCCTAACAGCTTGCAAAATATGCCATTCTCTTATGCCATGGCATGAGAATTTAGACAATTCCTTTTTCTGTGAGTACAAAAAAGCACATTCCTTATAAGTTATCTGGTTCACAAAAATGAAATACATGATCTGGCTTTCTTAAAGCCTACATAGCCCAAAGCACTGGCTCTTTAGCTGCTCCCTTTAGGCATGCAACAATTCAATGCTACCAGGCGTATCCTTTCTTATGTGTCAGGGTTTATCTCTGAGAACAGTAGAAAGTGATTTTACAAATTGAAAGGAAGACAACCTTATTCCAGCATGTGTGGGCATTCATACAAACCCATACTTGCCCATTTTCCCTACTCTAATTTAAAAGCTTTTAGAGAAGACATCTTTATTAAGCAAGAATTACAAGTCAGTGCTATCGTATTCACACATGCATGACAGAATGGGCTAACGTGAGAATAGGTACTCAGGTCTTGCAACTTTAAAAAGGGAATGTGTTCTTAACGTTTCCCTAATGGTAATTGTTCCTGTGTTGTATTTGATGAATTCTTGCTGGAATTTCTGCTGGCTCATTAGACCAAAAGCTCTTCAAATGAAAATAAAGCATCTGTTGATGAAACAAACCAACCTGTTCACCCATCAGGCTTTTGATGAATACCTTCTGTGTGCCTAACACTATAGTAGATTGTGTAGAGAACACAAGAAAATATAAGACATGGTCTATACCACAAAGATCACTCTGTATATTGGGAGATGTACACTGTCACACAAATAGGAACAAAAAATGGGAAGACCCTGTATGTAGACAAGTTGGAGGAGGGAGAAAGAGGATCCATGGTCTATGCCTGGGTGCCTGAGGACAGGGTGAGGCAGCTGATGGAAGAGGGCAAAGGGCAGTAATGGCTTTGATTTGGCTACATCACAACTCTGAGACCAGCAACTGGTTTACAAAACAAGGGCCATGATCTCGCTGAGAATAAATATTACAAGAGATCCTACTGTGGATCGTTTAACTTTTAATGCTCTCATTTTATAAGTGAAGAAATTAAGACTGGTATTGGGTACCTTGTTGAAGACCACATGAGTGCTGAGTAAGGACAGAAATGAGCTTGGCAGCCAGGAGTAGCGACTCTTTGGAATGCTTTTAAGTTGACCATTTCTTCCACACTGGGCTCCCCTACACGCAAGTTATTTTTTGATTTACTCTTCTATTAGGTGGGTGCAAAAGCAATTGCAGTTTTTGCCATTAAAAGTAATGGTAAAAATCGCAATTGCATTTGTACCAACATAATAAATGGTACTTATCTCTTTTTTTAAATTGAGCTGACATGGTCCAAAAAGTGGAAAAGCCACAGTTAATTCTTTTTAATAAGGCTATTGATCAGGGGCTTAAATAAAGTACCCAAATTGAATTCAGACTTCACTAATTTGCTGAAGCTTGAAATGTGAAAACAAAACAAAACAAAACAAAACAAAACAAAACAAAACAAAACCCAAACTTCAAGGTTTGTGAAACCTGGATCATCATTTTGATTGATTACTGGTGTGTACTAATTGGCAGCATTTTCAATGAAATTGAGATTCAGCATGATTTGCAAGACGACAGCATGAAGATATAAGGCTGTAAAGTTCTGTAACTCTGTGGACATATTTTCAATTAATTTTCACATATGCAGATACTGAAAACTATACGTGTATAAGAACATAAGCTCTTTCTGAAACAATTCTCAATTCAAAAATTATTGGTTAAAGAAATGCTGTTCTTCTACAATTGTAACCCAGTGATAATTATAACCTGGGTTTCTATTGGACTTTATTTCATAAAGCAATTCTTTGTCTCCTCTACCCACTCTGTTTTTATTTTTTGTAGAGGTAAGCATTCATTATGTCTCACTTTATCAGACTTTGTGAAACAAAGCAATCAGCAAAAAAGATGCTGGGAGATGGAAATTCAAAGGTGCAAGAAATTTCTCATGCAGATCTTGGCATTCATTTCTCCCTGAGGCAAAAATGGATGGAACCATTTCAGAAGCTGAGTTTTCCAGTTATGCTGAAACTGAGAGGAAAAAACTCCCCTTAACTGTCAGACACATGGAAGGCCCTAGGAGGTGCCCCAGCATGACTAGAATGATCTGAATTCTCAGTTGTCTCTGAATTCAAAAATTGTGGAGTCGGAACTCTCCATTTTTCTTACATCTAAATGTCAAGCCCTGCTATTAATCTTTTTAGAAAATGTATTTATGGCCTTCCTTACTCATTATGTCTCTGACTACCTTACTTAACGCTTTATTACAAAATGTCTTCTGCAAGCCTCAGGTTTGTTACTTTTGCCTCTTGACAATCAACTTGACGTTCACCCTCTCTTTTGGTCTCTTTCTCTTTCTCTGTCTCTCTCTGTCTCTTCTCCCCTCCAACACACAGTAGAATAACATATTTTCAAAAAAATATATTGCTCTTATTACTTCCCTGTCCAGCAAACTCTTTCACCAAATGAAAATCATTTTGTCTAGATTTCATCATCCTCCACTCTATCCTCCAAATTGATTTACCGTATATCACTCTCTCTACACCCACACAGGCTTCTAAGATCATCTCTGTGGTTTGGTTCAGGCTATTCACATTGCCTGAAATGCAATTTCAAGCCACTATGTCTATACCAGTCATAAAAACAGGGACTCTAAAGAATCTCTCCTTGCTTATCCATCATCTGAGACCCATTTTGAGCCCCGTGTCTTCCAAGAAATGTGTCTTGACCAATCTAGCTCACATAAAGTGTATACTGACTTGTTTCCAAAATTACAACTTAGATTTTGATCCCTAATCTTCCACTAGTATGCTATGTGACTCACAATAAGTCACATGTTCCTTGGGGGGAGGGACATATGATGATGGACACATGGCTGAAATATGCTGGACAGTCACCGTGTCCACGACAGTTCTATAGGTATGATTATTATCAAAGCCCTCAAGCAAACAGTGAAATTTCATTACATAGTTTTTTTTTTTTTAGTTGCTTTAGTTTTTTCACACTCTAATGCTTGATGAGATGTGTATATTTATGATCTGAATCTGATGAATGGATCACTATCCCTTAATAGACAATCTGGTGGTCAGATGTAAGGTAACCATAATTCCCTCCTCCTGGCTGTTCCATATTCTTCTATGTGAGATTTGTTCCTGAACTCCAAGTTCATTTATCTTTTAAAATAATTTTGTAAAATGCAAAAAGGACATTTTAATAAGTAAGTAAATGCCATAGTTATGGTTCCTGCAGGGTTAATTTATTCATCTTTCACAAGCTAAATATTAACACATACATCTAAGTGCTAAAGTAATCAGGAATTTAATGCACCTCATAAGCAAATGAACATGTCACCACTACATTCTTTACATTTCCTGTTTCTTATCCTAGAACAGGATTCAAAAAAATGTCAACAAAATGCAGGAGAATGCCCTGTGCTGTGTTTAGAGAATTTTCTGGATCCAGGCTCTGAACCCCAAAGAAAATTTTGCGTGTAAGCGGATGAGAGAAACCCAGGTGGCTCTTGTTAATAGCAGGGCTTTCACTAAATAAATGGCCCGTGTGCACTCTGAAGAGCTGTGTAGAGTGGGCTAGCTAACTTCCTACCTCTGTGAATACATGGTTCAGCTCTGTGCAAATCTACAATTGGCTCACTGCCTCACAAAATTGGTAAGTTAGAAAAAAAAATTATGTTTTTTCCCCCCACTTAAGACGGCTATTATTTTCCTAAGCTCAGCATCCTTCCTCTATTGTTTTATCTAAGCAGTAGACCTCATTCCTACTTGTAAGGCTGTACACATGATTGATGATGATCCCATAGACTAATTTCTTGGAATTATTTCTAGCTGGGGTCTGTAAAGAAGAGATCCTTTTGTCTTCCATCATGGTACGTAAGGAGTAGGAAAAGAGCTGATTGTAGCTATGTGTCCAGCATCAAGGGGATAAAGCTGGTCTGGGAGAACGAAGCTGATACAGTAAGGCAAAGTGTTGGAGGGTGGACAGAAACTCGTAGTGGCATTAGATGTCTTTATGACCCATCATTTCAGTTATTCCAAAACCAGCTCAGCTCTTCCTTTGAAGGTGGGATCCTCTTCTTTATCTTGATAATAACTCCCCCACATATCAATTTTTCCCCTAACCTGCATCTCACTTGTAAGTAATCAAAGAAAGCTTTCTGAAACATCAACTAAGTCCAGGGAAAAATTTTTTAAGCCAAATTTTCATCAGAGAAAAAGAGATTCTAAAGATTTCCCACTCTCCTTCCCAATCAGCATGTCTAGTTGCCATACCTGGCTTGAAAATGCTTGCACCAAAGTCCTTCCTGAGAAAAATTTGTGTGCTTGAAAGAGATATCTTTAGACAATAGAGCATGACCCATTTTCAACTCTGATTTAAAAAAAAAAAAGACAAAATACAAAACTTTTCTCACTAAGTGCAATCTTATTTGAATAGAATGAATACAGAAGTTGAATCCAATTATAAAGTCAGCAAACGATAATATCAGGACGTGGAGGTTAATGTTTTTGCATTGTATGGTAGTAGGGCAAATTATTTTCAGTTTTATTGTAAAGTCTTCTCTAAAGAGAGAAATGACACATCCTATGTTGTCATTTGCTACTTATAATAAGTTATAAAAATATGAATGGCTAGTGTTTGGGGAACTCTCCCATGCTATTATTCTTGCATGCAAAGGCCAGTATGTGTGTGTAAAAATAAAAGTATCTGTGGGAAGTTAGTTATACATTAATGCCATTAAAAATAATAATAGCAAACTTGTATAGTATTTACCATAGACCAAGTACTAAACTTTCCACACATAAGAATTCATTTTGCCCTCAAAATAGTCTTATGAACTATTATTATCCCCATTTTACATATTAGAAGACTGAAGTTCTGAGAGTAACTTCATCTCTTTTTTTTTTTTTTTTTTTTTGAGATGCAATCTCGCCCGTCACCACAGGCTGGAGTGTAATGGCACAGTCTTGGCTAACTGTGACCTCCACTTCCTGGGTTTAAGTAATTCTTCTGCCTCAGCCTCCCGAGTAGTGAGGATTACAGGCACATGCCACCATGCTCGGCTGATTTTTTGTATCTTTAGTAGAGATGGGTTTTCACCATGTTGGCCAGGCTGGTCTCAAACTCCTGACTTTGTGATCTGCCCACCTCGGCCTCCCAAAGTGCTGGGATTACAGGCGTGAGCCACTGTGCCAACTTCATCTCTTAAAGACAAGTGTGATGTGATGGAGTGGACACTGTTTGTCTAACCAACCTCTATTTCTCTCTTTTTCATTTTCCTTTTTCACGAGTTTCTAGATTTTCTGGGGATATACGGCCTATGAAGTTCATGCGAAGCTAAGCCCACTGTGAGCATGAATGGCAAAAATCAGTCGGCACAAACAACCCCTCCACACCCTGCAGCTACGGCTATTAGACCTAAGAGAGCCAAAAAGGGCAAATCGCAGCCTAGTAATTAGAATGCTAGAGCAGGCTTTGCTCTCTCACTCACAAATTGGGCGGTATGTGGCTATGATTTCTGGAACTGCTGCAGCCACTTTACCACCATGAGGAACAGGTTTAGCAGGAAGCTGATGGTGCAGAAGGCAGAGAAGAGTCACAGAAGCCACTAGCTCCTCCATGACATCCTTGGGCCACTCATCAAACTGGCCTGAAATCTGATTCACCAAGAACTTCCAGTGTTATTAGCCAATAAATCTCCTTTAGGGGTTAAGCTAATTTTCAAATCAAATGCAATCTAATTCACCTGCCTTGTACATTTTGAAGATTAAGAAGAAATGATTTTCTTCTAGTGGATAATCAACTCCACTAGAGTGAGTGGGGTGAGAATTAGGTACTTTATAAAGCTAAATTAATTCCAGTCAATAAAGCAGTCACCAACACACATTTTTGCTTATTGTATGTTGGTTAATGTATGTAGGAGAGTACTAATGCACAGAGTGCCAATTCTCCCCACCTGACACCCATAGCCGACATCACTCATCAGCAATGACTGTGCTTCTACTGAGCCGGCTTTCCTTCTCATCAGTGTTTGTGGTAACCTCAGTCAAGAGACCAGAGTTGGCAAAGGAAACCTGTGATCACTGATATAGGTAGTCACTGATTGTTACTAAAATATATACTTGGAAATTTTGTGAAGTCTCCGCATTGTAAATCAGCATTTCTCCATAGGGAAGCTATTAATAACTAGGAGTTGTTTTGCCATCTAAGAGACCAAAAATGCTATAAATCACAGACTAATAAAAAACATGACATGAAAACACAAGTCAACTATAAAATTTTAAATAATCTACAGTAAATAATAAAATTGTGCTGTGACACCAATAAAAAGGGCTTACATTTACTGTATGCATTTATTTTATAAGGTATCCCACTATATTGTGAATGGTCTTTATGCTTATAAAATTATAATTCTGTTGCATCAAAATTTTATACAGAATGAATCTACAATCTGATATCATATTAATTGAACTTTTAATTGACATTGATATTTTAATTTAGATTGACCTTCTTCATGTAATTGGGTTACCCATCCAGGTCATTCAAAAACCAGCTAATCAGTCAGTCAATAGGGAACTAATTATCCAATTAAGTTACAAAGCTTTTCTTTTTCTTTTCTCAGTACAAAACCCTATAAGAAGTCAACAAATCCAGAATCACCCCTCTGCTATTATAGAACTACTTAGATTAGTAGGTTTGTGATAATCATTTGGGCATTTCTTCCCCACTGAAAATGATTCTAAAACAAAATGTCATTTGACCCTCTTGTCCTGTTAACTCTAAGTGTAGCCATCCCATATTATTTACATATCAATAGTAAGGGAGTATCATCCATATTGATCATCACTAGGTTGGGGCCTTTTAAACCATTTGTTTAGGCAACCATCCCATTGCCCATATTAAGTTATTGTAGGAGTCCAGCATTAATTAATTTATATTCTGAGTACTTACCTTGGGCTGGGCGCTGAAAACATGTAATAATAAACAAAACACACAGGATCCCGTTTTATATAGGGCTTATTCTAATATTTCTTTGGTGAAACAAAAATTAAGAACAATGACAACATTCATAATCATGTCTATCCATAGTTTTGTCTATTCATAGTTATGTCTATCCATAAAGGTTTTTAGAAGTTTTAGGGAAAAAAAGTGCTATTATTGTTGGACATGACCAATAAAAGGAAATATATTTTAATACCCTGAACCATATATCGGTAGTTCTTGTCTTTTCTCATTAAGCAATCTCTTCAATCCCTTTTCCATACAACTTGATTAGGATACAGGTCTCAATCCTCCCAGCCTGCCTGCTCTTGAGGGCATTTCAGTAGGGCTTGAACACAGCAGAACAGTGTGTTCACAGTCAACATGATGTCTTAAGTCTGTCTCAACAGTTCTTCAAGGGATGAGCTAAAGCTTCTTTTAAAAGCTGTTACTCATGACCTGGTAATTAACTGCATTTATGGAGAGCCAGTGATGTATAAAGTATGCTGATAGCATGCCAACAGACTGCCCCTTCCCTGTGGGAGCTGTGGGGTGTGAGAAAGAGACATGTAACTGCATGTACACATTCTTGGTGGTAGCACAACTTTGCTCTGATTCTTGTGTCCTTCTGTGGGGGGGGGGGAACCCCGCAGAGCCGAGGCAAGGGTCTGAGGCCTCAGTCTGTTCTCATATAAATATTAAATTAGATAAGAATTAGAGATATAGTCACATAGTTATTCCTATATATAATCATAAATAATCACATAGCTATTCACATGTAATCATAAATATGTACATATATGCAATCATATAATCTTTGATTTTACTAATAAGTCTCAGGTCATGAAGTGTGGAACTGAAGTGGCATTGGGAAAGAGGTGACCCTAAGGCAAGATGCTCTAAGCCCTCTGTCACACCTGCATAAGCGCTGCTGGAGGGTGCCTCGGCTGTGCAGTAGCCCCAGCGCTGTGAAAGCGCTGGCTGTTTAGCCAGCTAGGGAAGGAGATGTCCAAAATGGCCTAGACGTCTCCTTCCTCAGGAGAGTTAGGAGAAAACTCTGCTCTTCCAAGCTCTTGTGGTAGGCCTGGCGGCTGTCAGGGGAGACCTGCAGACATCCAGGGGCGTAATTGTCTGTATGTGATGCTGTTCTTCAGCGGTCATGTTCCACGTCTACTTTCAGGTTCCTGCACCTGGTTCTGCAGCTGGTTCCTCTCTTTCTTCTAAGATAAGAATTAGTAATAGTAACACAAATTTTAACGTCCTTGATATTCTTGACAAAGATGAAAAAAGTGCTGACGCATTAGGTTTCTCCTCCCCTCGGCTTCTTGAAAATCCTAAGCCCCTGTCTCCAAGACACGTGACTTACCTGACCCTATCACTGACCACCATTACCTCACCCTACCTACCTGCCCCCTGCTTTGCACTCAATAAAATCAGAGCGTCCAGGCACTCGGAGCCACTGCCAGACTCCACGCTTTGGTTGGCAGTGGACCCCTGGGCTCAGTCTCTCTTTCTCTATCTCTGTGTCTTGTGTCTTTATTTTCACGTTTCTTGTCTCCACACCTGTAGAGAGGGCCTCACAGGACCCTGTACGGCTGGAACCTATATCCTTCTATGCAGCTGTAACTTGGGTTATGATGGAACCAGGAAGGCAAGTGGGGACGGTCATTCTGGAGGAGGCCTTGAGGCTTCCTTGCTACATTCTTCCTCTTACAGATGTTTCCATAGGGCCAGGTTGCTGGTATCTCTGTCTTGCTCATGTAATTCTTGCTTCCTTCACATAGCCAGTCAAGTGGCCTGCATAGTTGATCTCAGAACTGTTCTTATTCTAAGGTGGAGGATCTGTTCTATGGTGACATTTTTTAAAGAACAATTTTCAAAATCTATAATTACAAAAAACATAGCAACAAAACAGACAAGTCAAGAATGAATTTGTTGATACATGTTTATATACAACAAAGCAGTTAGTTTTTTATTACCTAAACTCTTCAGATACTTCCTAGAACCAGACTCAGCCACTATTTTTATCTCATGAGTTTGTAATTTTTATTAATTTCTCAAGATGAGTTCAGAGCATCAGCACAAGCAGTGGGTATCAAGGTGGAGTTGTGGATTCCTGATAGCCTTGTCTGTGGAATTGAGCTTTTCTCCATCTGGAGGCTCAGTTTCTTTGGTGATATGCACTGGATATATCTGAGGTCTTATTGAAGGACTTGGTGAAGCACAGGGTAACTTTACAAAGAGGATATGTTAAATTCCTTAAATGAGGAAAATAATAGATCACTGAGCACTCAGAATTGACCTTTTCTCCACTGGATTTGATGATTTCCTACTGAGAATGATGGATGAAAGAGAGAAGGCAGAAGAGACCTGATTACTATTTTCATAGAAATTTCTGAAACAAGAGGATCGTTTTGTTTTCAAGTCAGGGCTGAAGTGACTGACAAGAATTGGTGAGGCCCTGAGGAAAGCCACAGATGGATTAATTGCACTGTCCAACCCTTGCAGTTTTGGCTCTTGGGCACAAGAGCAGAACTCATTGATGAGTTCCAATGATCTGCTCCAACACTGAATAGCGGTAAATGAATCAAAGGTTGGCAAGAGCTGTAGTGAGTGGGCTTGCCTCTGGCTCACAAGCCTAATACAATACACAGTTTCTGAATATATACCAAATGGCAGCATCAAGACTGTGCCTTGTCACCATGAGCCAGGCTTTGCGGGAGATTATTCTATTGCCAATCTGATATGCTATATATATTAGCATAATTACCAGGACATTCAAAGAAAGGACCTGTTAACAGAAGATGGGTTGTTTTTATATTAGCAGATGAATAAGAATTCCATAAAGAAAGACCGATTTCTTTTGAAGTTCTAAGAGCATTCATTGTCAGTGTTCCTCCTTCATGCTTTGGCTCTTTCCAGAAGCACTAAAGGGAATTGTGTGCTTGTAATACATACCACTTATGCATAATTCCTTTTGAAAATCTGTCTTTCTGATTCTCAGCTTTCAGAGAGTTGGCCAGCCCTTCCAATGCCCCCTGCCATTCAAAATGTAGTTTATAATTTTCTTTAGCCCCCCTCATTCTCCTACTGCTGCAGTGTGTTGAGTGTGATGGAACAAAAACATGGCAAAGAAATATACTTGAAACACACAAAGAAAATCAAGGCTTTTCCAGATTCAAAGAGGCTGATACACCTTTTGGATCCTAGATGATTGGCTAAGGATTGCATTCTCCACTGTGTTTCTATTTAATAACTGGCGTTTCTTTCCATCTTAGACAATTTTTTTTCCTCAAGCCAAACTTTTCTTAATTATCCTAGTTTACCAAATATTTTGTTTTCCGTTAAGTATTTCCCTTTCAATGCACTTTACAGAAGCATCATGAAAAGTGGGGAGAAGCAATTATAATGGAAAGTATTGTAATTTTATCTAATATTTAAAAGCAGTGATGCTGCTCCAGGTTAAGGCTGTAATCAGACATAATTAGCTAAGACATATATACCTTGAAAATATTTGTGGGGTCGGTTCAAACCACTGCAATAAAATGAATATCACAATAAAGCAAGTCACACAAATGTTTTGGTTTTCCAGTGCATATGGCAGTTATGTTTACACTTTACTGTAGTCCAAATGTGCAATAGCATTACTTCTAAAAGAAAAGTACACACCTTGATTTAAAAATATGCTATTGCTTAAAAACACTAGCGATCATCTGAGCCTTCAGCAAGTTGCAATCTTTCTGCTGATGGAGGGTTTTTCCTCATTGCTGATGGCCTTGCTCTGGATTAGACTTTGGCTTAAGGGACTCTTGTGGCTAGTTTGAGCTTCTATCCATAGCACTAAAACTTTCTTTATATCAGCAATAAGGGTGTTCTGCTTTCTTATCATTTGTGTGTTCACTGGGGTAGCACTTTTCATTTCCTTCAAGATCCTTCCTCTTGCATTCACAACTTGACCAGCTGGTGCAAGAGGCGTGGCTTTCTGCCTGTCTCAACTTCTGCCATGCCTTCCTCACTAAGCTTGATAATTTCTAGCTCTTGATTTTAAGTAAGAGATGTGTGACTCTTCCTTTCACTTAAACACCTAGAAGCCATTTTAGGGTTATTAATTGATCTACTTTCAATATTGTTGTTTCTCAGGAAATAGGGAGGCCTGAGGAGAGAGTGAGAAATGGAGGAACGGCTGGTCAGTGGAGCAGACAGAACACTCACAACATTTATCAAATAAGTTTACTGTCTCCTATGGGTGCCTCAAAACAATTACAACAGTAACATCAAGGATGACTAATCACAGCTGGGCACGGTGGCTCATGTCTGTAATCCCAGCACCTTGGAAGGCTGAGACGGGTGGATCACTTGAGGTCACGAGTTACAGACCAGTTTGGCCAACATGGCAAAACCTCGTCTCTACTAAAAATACAAAAATTAGCTTGATGTGGCAGTGGGTTCCTGGAATCCCAGCTACTCAGGAGGCTGAGACAGGAGAATCGCTTGAACCCGGGAGGCGGAGGTTGCAGTGAGCAGACATCACGTCACAGCACCCCAACCTCAGCGACAGAGCGAGACTCTGTCTCAAAAAAAAAAAAAAAAAAAAAAAAGACGATTGCTAATCACAGATTCACAGATCACCATTACAGATTGAAATATTGCAAGAATTACCAAAATGTGATACAGAGATACAAAGCGAGCACATTGTGTTGGAAAAATGGTGGTGATAGGCTTGCTCAATACCAGTGTGCCAAAAACCTTCAATTGGAAAGAAATGCAGTATCTGCAAAGCACAATAAAGTGAAACTCAATCAAGTGAGGTATGCCTGTATAGTTCCCAGTTTTTTTCTTTAAAGTCAGTTAATCTTGTTTGGCTAGGCATGTCAGTCTGTGGAAACACAATCATCTTACTCTTTTAAATTCATATTTTCTTTTTTTTTTGCTTATTAAATCCAAGAAAGAGAAACATGGGGTGTTGGTAATGTCAGGAATTTAACACAGCATTGGTGTAATAGGGGAGCCTGGAGAGAAAGTGATAAAGACAGAGAAGGAGCAACAGCTGATTCAAAATTCTGCCATGATGCTTGGTTTTAGCCCCACCACCCTGAAATGTTCATCAAGCATCTATTATCATTCCTGTGCATGGAAATAGCTCACATCACCAGAGCTACAGGTTCAGATAACAACAAAGGTGATGTGGCAGCTGGCTTACTCCGAGAATGAGAACATAACATGCCCTCAAAGTAATAAAATTTCTTATTATAAAGGAAGATATCTTTAAACCACCCTTCATGTTCCCCCTGAGACTGACAGGCAATTTCAATTGTTTATTTTTATTTAGCTCCAATGAATGCCTCTATTTCATTCAGCTTCATAATAATCTTGTGGTGCATGCTGCTGCTAGCTCTGAGTGAAAGTGTAAGTGGAGGGCGTCATTAGAGGCATTCCATCGCATTCTTGGTGAAATTAGATGCTTTGGAAACTAAATCAAGCCTTAGTTTCATGGAGGGGAAGCTGGACAAGAGGAGAGTGATGTACAATTGGTTGAATTATCCCTTGCTTTCAAGGCATTAGACAAGGTCAGAAAACCAAAGTTTAAATTATATTTTCACTCATGTGTGCACCCTGTCCACAATAACTAGTTAGTGAGCATATTGATATTTATGCCATGTCTATTTCCTTTTAGGGATCACATTTTCATTAAGTTGAGCAATTGTAGGCATAGAAATACAGCGCTATTTAGTGAATTGCTTTATTCTCTCAAACTGTACGTAGTTTTAAGTACAGCCTAGCAAATAGTAAATGGGCCCAGTGAAAAAATTATTTCTGTCTGCTCCATCCTCCCTTCTGATTCAAGTGTGTTTAGTGGCGTTTTCTAAAGCACTGGTTCTCTACCTCTCTCCTCCTTTAGGGCACACATGCAGTCCATATGTGTGATGCCCTGCTATCATGCCAGCACTAAAACTGTTCATAATGGAACACAGGAATCTTGCCAATCCTCACTCAAAATCATCCTGTGACTTCCTATCCTCAGTGAGAATAGAATCAAAAGCTTTAACCTGCCTGCTTAGCTTCTACCTTCATCGTTTATGCTTTCTCCTGCCTTCTGCTGAAGCCATGTTGGCCTTCTTGCTTGTCTGGGGTGTCAAGCATGTTCCCACCTCTGGGCTCTTCTATTTGCATTTCTCCTTACCTGGAAACCTCTTTTCCTCTTTTCTCAGAGGACTTGTTTTCTTACTAAATCAAGTCTGCTGAAACGTCATCTCCCTGGAGAACTCTTTCAAATGATCCCTTTTAAAAAGGCTTATCAAATGGAATTTCTATTTCTAGGTCCTTGAGGAATCGCCACACCGTCTTCCACAATGGTTGAACTAATTTACACTCCCACCAACAGTGTAAAAGCGTTCCTATTTCTCCACATGTTCTCACTCATAGGCGGGTGTTGAACAATGGGAACACATGGACACAGGGAGGGGGGTATCACACACTGGGGTCTGTCGGGGGGGAAAAGGGGAGGGATAGTGGGGGGGTGGGGAGTTGGGGGAGGGATAGCATGGGGGAGAAATGCCAGATATAGGTGATGGGGGAGGAAGGCAGCAAATCACACTGCCATGTGTGTACCTATGCAACAATCTTCCATGTTCTTCACATGTACCCCCAAACCTAAAATGCAATAAAAAAAAAAATAAAAAAAAAGGCTTATCAAACCTAAGTCATTCTTGACCTCTCACCTGATTTATTTCTACAGGTCAGTTATCTTCATGTGAAACTCACACATATGTTTGTGTCTATGTGTGAATATATATGTGTGTGTATACTTTCAATTATTATTTTTTTAAATTTTCCCAATATAAAATAAACTTTATAGAGATGTGCCTGTCTTATTCTCTACTGTCACCTCAGTCTCTGGAGTAGCACCAGGCACATAGTAGGGATCTTCAAGCATTTGGGAAATCATGAATGAATAAGAGAAAGACAGGCATGGTGCTCTGGTAAGAGTGTTCTAATTATGCTGATGAGGTTACCAGCCAAATACCTCTAACTCTGCCCTCTGTCTCTTATTCCAGAAAGCATATAAGAACATAAATGAATGGCAGTAATAGCAGAAGAACATTCTTGAATCCTTTGCCATCTGTTCTTTTTTTAAAAACCTTGACCACAAACTTTATTTTCTGAATTTCACTGGTAGTGATTTGCTTCCAATAGTGATAACTACATGTTCTGGCATCTGTCTTAAAGACTCCATGTTGAGAATACAATTGTGCCCAGATCAGGGCACCAAACTTGTGTTCTCTTTTTTTGTGAATGCTTTAATTACCTTTGGATTCTCAGATAAAATAACCAACGTCAAACATCTAGCACAAGCTCATTGTGAAGCCGCTAGGAAATAACACAGGTGAGTGAATATGCTATTCTTATTCCAAAACAAGCCGGCCAGGCTGCGTCAGCTCAGAAAAGATGTTGTCAGTCAGTACCCCTGCGTCTCATTAAAAGATCTGCCCAGATCAGTGTGCTAAATTTTCCAAAGGCATGAAACCTGGGGCAATATTTGGGTTGACGCATTTGACATCTCCTTTAAGCATTTCATTCTTTGCAAATGAGTACATGAACATAATGAATAGGGTTTTTAAATTCCAAGATAAAATACTGTACATAGGAAGATAAGATATTCTGGGTACCGGAGACATCACAGCCTTTTCTGTGCATTAGCATTGGATCAGTGAATACTGTGCTCATCTGAAACAACCTTGGGTATCAGAATTCTCTAGAAAGCTCTCTCAGAACATGCAATACTCCTCTTCACATGCCTGGCACATGCATGTAAACGTTTGCAGTATTCAAGTATGTGCTGCCAAGATTTGGTGACAACAGGCATCGTGGAATTGCTGATCTCATACACCTGAAGCATTGTAAGTGTTGACTTAACAATAATTTGGACTGAGGTGTTACTAAACCCTTGAAAGCAAAGCCCTCAAGAATTAAATCTTGCCATAAGAGGGAGCGTTTGGCACTTTACCCAAACTAAGTGTTGGTTCAGTTATATTTTTGCACCATCAGAATCTAAGTTAAACTATCTAATTAGACAAGTCCTTATAGGAGCCCAAGAGAAAGGAGAGATCGAGAAATCTCTGCGAAAATCCAGTCCTTATCACAGAGACTGACAATGCATTTGTGTGTTTTGTTGAGAAACCAGATTTTACACATATTTTTGTATCAATATAGAAAATTAAATTTCTAAATTTGGTATTGCTGAGTATTACAGGCATTAAGATAAACATGAATGTGTAGCATTAAAAAATATGTGTCTGAAGCCACTGTATCTAAAGAATGGGACATGCAATATAGTTTACATATTAATATATCTTATGTATACCAAGGTAGTAATCCCATCCTGGAGACAAATGCAAATGATTTGCATGCCAGGTTTTCCTTATAGTGTTTGATTTGATCTCCTCACATAATACTGTAATGCAAACCAGATTCATGATCACCTCAATTCCAGCTGAAGAAACTGAGATCCACAGAAGTGAAGTGGCTTGTCCATCCACTATGTACTAACACTGAGGCCACAGGTTAGACCCCAAGAAACATTCTATTTCCCCTTTTGCTTGCAGCAGTTTGTGGTCTCTTTGTGATACAGGAGAGTTAGGCAGATGCATTCCACATTTCTTCCTGTTTACTCAATACGTTTCTTATGTAACTTAGATGTTCCTCCTGGTCTGATTTGTGATGCTGGGTGCTTGTTGAGCACGCATGTGGATGAGAGACAGCCTACTGGGTTCCTACAAGCCAGGAGTGCACAGAGGCAGCTGCACCATTTACAGCCTAATTGGCAGCATCGTAGATCACAGGATGCCCAAAGTTCACTAGGAGGAGATAAAGATGTCAGAGAGGACCCCTGAAGAGATACATCAAATGCTTCTCCCTTCTGCCTCTCTCGATAACGATTCCAACTGTGTATTGCAGGTTTTGGGTTGTTATGGTGACAGGTTGGGAATAACTCGGGAGGAAAAGAGAGAAAATAAGTTGCACAGAAACTCATCTTTAGATTCTTTGGATGTGAGACAGGTTTGAAATAGTGGTAAACCTGGAGGATGTACAGGTGGGCATTAGGATGTAGGGTGAGTGTGGGCATTCTGAGATTAAGTTTTCAAAATTTTTTATAAAGGTAAGGATGCATAGAGTTTAAGAGTATAAATTCTGACACCAGAAAGCCTTCTTTCAAAGATAGCTTACATCACTTACCCACCTGTGCAATCTTGACCTGGTCACTTTACCTCTCTGGACCTGTAAAATGGGGATAATCATCATATACATTTTATAAGCTTGTTTGGAGCATTAGATGAGTTAATGCATGGAAATAATGCCTTGTCCCCAAAACGTGGCTAATGTGTTTTGGCTGTCTGCTCTTCTGGCTTCTCTACTCTTAAGTACTATGTAATAATAAAGTCAATGCATTTTGTCCCCCCCCCCCGCTTTTACATACTATTATAAAAAGAGTACATAGGATTATTTTGTATTTCCACCAGAGGTAATACAGTGTCTGAGATGCATAGAAGCTCTGGAGACTTATCAAGTCCTTTCCTAACTGCATGACTTTAGGCAAGTGACCTAACTTCTCCAAGTTTCAACATCCTCACGTGTATATTAGAGATATTTGTAGTGGATATCTCATACAGTATTGTTCAAATAAGGGGGTAAGTGCCCTGTAAAGTGCTTAGCACATTGCCTGTCACCTTGTAAGTATTCAGTTGATGTGAGCCGTTTGATTATTCAAGGAAATTATGACTAGGGAGGTGTCAGGCTACTGGGAGTGGGGGTGAATTGGTCTAATAATATTATGCACTATTCTGTTTGCAGCATCATTTT
Source organism: Ateles fusciceps (assembly GCA_036589455.1). Taxonomy (NCBI): domain Eukaryota; kingdom Metazoa; phylum Chordata; class Mammalia; order Primates; family Atelidae; genus Ateles; species Ateles fusciceps. Next base: position 12,382,150 of record JAZHEH010000222.1, read on the forward strand.
TATTCTAGAAAAAGATTTCCCACTGACTAAAGAAAGGTAATATATGATTTTTTCCTTTCTCCACTGTAAAATAGTATTACAAAAAGAATGCATTTATAAAAAGAATGTCTTTATCACTCTATCATATGTAATTCTGAATTATTATGATGATTATTGCTATGAGCACAATTAAAAATACTCAACAGCTATCACTATCAATAATTAGAGATTGATATCACTATCAATACTCAACAACTATCACTAGTCAATAATTAGAGATTGAAAATTACACCATATGCAAAAATAAACTCAGAATAGATTAATGACTTAAATATAAGACCTGAAACTATAAAACTACTAGAAGAAAACATAAAGGAAACAATCCAGGACACTGATCTAGGCAAATATTTTATGGTTAAGATTGCAAAAGCAAAGGCAACAAACCAAAAGCAGACAAATGAGACCATATTAAACAAAAAACTGCACAGTAAAGGAAACAATCAACAGAGTAAAGAGACAACCCACTGCATGGGAAAAACATACTTGCCAATTCTTCATCTGACAAGGGACTATACCCAGAATACACCAGGAAGACAACTCAACACCAGAAAAGCCCAAAATAATCCCATTAAAATGTGGGCAAGGAACATGAATAGACATTTCTCAAAAGAAGACAGACAAATGGACAAGAGGTATATTTAAAAAACTAACATCATTAATTATTAGGAAAATGCCAATCAAAACAACAATGAGATATTATCTTACTACAGTTAGAATGGCTATCATCAAAAAGACAAAAAATAACAAATACTGATGAGGATGAAGAGAAAAGGGAATTTTTATACACTGTTGGTAAGAATGCAAATTAGCATAGACATTATGGAAAACAGTATAGCGATCTCTCGACAAATTAAAAATAAAAGTATCACACTATCCAGGAATCTCACTACCAGGTACTTACCCAAAGGAAAGGAAATCAGCATATCACCTGCTCTTCCTTGGTTACTGCAGCACTATTTACAATAACCACAATATGGACTCAATCCTCAGTGTCTAACAATAGATTAATGGATAAATAAAATGTGGTATATACACACAGTGTAATACTATTCAGCCATACATAAAGAATGAAATCCTGTCATTTGCAGCAACATGGATAGAAGTGGAGATCATTATGTTAGGTAAAATAAGCCAGGCACAGAAAGACAAATATTGCATGTTCTCACTCATACGTGGGAGCTAAGAAAGTTGGTCGCACAGACGTAGGGAGTAGAATGATAGTTACCAGAGACTGGGAAGGGACGAGGGGAATCAGGAGAGGTTGTTTAATGGGTACGAATATACAGTTGAATAGAAGGAGTAAGTTCTAGTGTTTGATAGTGGAGTACAGTGACTATAGTTAACAACAATGTACTGTATATTTCAAAATAGTTAGAAAATATGAAATGTTACCAACACAAAGAAACAATAAAGTTTGAGGTGATAAATATTCTAAATATGCTGATTTGCTTATCACGTATTGTTATGTGTGTATCAAAATATCATGTGTACCCCACCAAATATGCGCACTTATAACATATCAATAAAAAAATAATAATCTGTACACAACTTGTTCCAGAGTAAAGAAGTGCTCAAAGAAGAAGGGGGACACATCCAAAGGGCACAGGAGCCAACTTAAAGGAACTCTATCTGGTTAAATTTGGTACAATTTGTGAATCAAAATAATAATAACTGTATAGTAACATGTTGCATGAATAAAAGTTCATGAGTACGTAAAACTAGTCATAAAAGAAAAAATAATTATAGGGTGAAAAATTATAGATATTGAAATCGATATATAGATACTGAAATACAATGTCTCTTAAATCTCAATTGCCACCAAAAGTGAAAACAAATTAAAATTTTATGACTTCATGATCATTACTTAATAATGGTAAATTGTTAGAGTGTATAATGGATTATCATTCCTAACCATTCACTGCCTTGTAAGAGGCAGAACATACTTTACTGTTTCAGTAATGCTCTCCTTGGGCATGTGACTTTTTGATCAATGGCAGGTAGTGACAATATACTTGTTCTGAGCAGATACATGAGTCATCTTGGGGTTGCCCCCCCCCCCCCTCCTCGAGCTGCTGTATTCCTCTGTGCCAGCAGCACACCCTAGAGAATAGTTACTCATTCACAGGGGTCATGTGGAAACCAACTGGACCAAGCCAAGCCTGGCAAAATCACAGCAGACTTGCAGCCACCATGAAATGTGGACAATAAATTAATGTTTGCTTTTGCAAACCACTGGTACTTAAGGGTTGTTTGTTGCTGCAGCAAAAGTAGAATAATAAATATAGAGTAATTTATACAGAACTTGCTATGTGCCCAATATAAGAGAACATGTTTAATGCATACCCAACCCAATGTTTAGTTGAGTACACATAAAACATATTCTCTCATTTTGTCTTCTTATTCCTATGGGTAGGCATTATTATTCCTACTTGGCAGATGAGTGACAGAGTAAAATATGTTGAATAATTTGCTACATAACTTATTAAGGACCAGATTGGTATTCAATTCAGGACTGTTTAACTCCAAAGTCTGGAGTCTTAGACAACATGGTGTACTGCATTCTAAGGATGGAAACTATTAAGGAAAACCATATATTGGCTTTAAACCTGAAATATGGCTGAATCCCAGCCATTCCATATATTTCAAATAGGTAAAATAATGCACATAATATTTTCTGGCCAAATCCAAAGTAAATGATAAATGTTGAGAAACAATAAAAAATTTCTGGGACCAAACCTTTTGTGAAACAGAATTTACTTAGGTGACTCAGACATATCAAAAATCACACTGAATCAATCCCAAATGATTTAAATTCTCATGAAGGAAAGGAGCCAGATTTTTAGTCTAATTCTGCTAGATTCTTAGCCCTGTCTCCGTGGCCCTTTCTGTATAAATCCTGGCCTTAGGAAAGGCTCCTGGGCCTCCTTGACTTTCTCTTCCTATCCCAGCTTTGAGGGTTTCTCTCCCATTTGAGAAATGAATAATTCAGAATTAGAAACTCTACATGAGTCCCACCACTCCCCAGCTTCCCAGCTTGGTCATATCCTCATTAATGGGAAAAGCCATTCCAAAAGGCAAACAGCTTTTCATAATTGTTATTTAATGGATATTGCCTGCTCCTGGGATTTCTTTCTCAGTATTTATTTGTAATTCAAAGGTCAGCATAATACCACTGGCATACACAAGGATTCTGAGAGATTTGTTCCTCCTGATTGAAATTCAGATACAGAATCTGCAGTGACACACTAGGTTTGTTTAGGAGCCTCTTATGCGGTGTAGGTCACAGTTAGGATGAATCTGACCTCCTCTTAATTCTGGGTCTTCACCAGTCACTAAGAAAACTGACCTATGAATGTGGAATATGGCCAGGAGCATTTGTTCCCTAGCCTGGCATAACAAAGACGTCAGCAAGTGGGAAAGCTTTGATGTCTACTACGGTCATTCCCTCTCCTTAACTGGCCCTAATAGCACCTAAATGGGTTTCTCCTAAAGGTAATTTAAGCCAAAAAAGGTGGCCCCAGAGAGTAATTTAGGCCTCATGTATGTGCATATTTGCAGGATTTATATGGCAAGCTACACTTAAATTATTAACGGCAGTCTTATTTCAAGATATTATATATTGAAATATTATTCAACAAGAAAGCTATTTTCCAAGTAGGCATGGATGATGATTATTTATTAGTTTAAAATGCATCCCTTCTTCCCATCTCATCAAACACCACTTCCATTTCAAATAAGCTTGAAGCTCTCACACATTGCAGTTTATGCATAAATATCGACTGCTTAGAAGCACTCATGGCTGTGATACAAGGGAGTAAAATCCCACCATAAAGTTAACAGTATTTATGGTAGATGCTTGCTTACTTCAAAAACAGAGCCAAATTAAAAACCAAAAGGACAAATTCTAGGGCTACCAGCATGGTTTCTATGTTGTGTATATGTGTGTGTGTGTGTGTGTGTGTGTGAGAGAGAGAGAGAGAGAGAGAGAGAGACAGACCTGAGTTTCTTCTATTTTTATTTCATAGCATGGTATTTCAAGTTCACTGTTGAGGTTATTTCCAATCAAATTGCATTCAACCCTGGAACAATGTATAGGTTGTCAGCATGGATGTCAGTGGGTTATGGGCCACACACCCTCTAGGTTTAAATGGAGGGTATAAAACTAACTTCTATGAGGTCATCATAATTCCTCCTCCCCCATAGAAAATCTAACAGCAATTTTGAGGATAGAGGTTTGAAATGAGCAGTAACGAGTATTTGAAATAAAAGCTAAGAGAAGAATTCAAATTTTCGAATAGAACAAGCAAGGTCAAGGGATCAACTTTCTGAATGAGACCCTGACCCAGATGACAGGGACCGTCCTACAATATCCTCCCACCCCTGCTGCACTTTTGCCCCACAAGCGCTCAAATTGGATTGCTGGTCTTTGTTGAAATGGTAGTTTACACACTGAGACTAAGATGAGTCTGAAGCAGAGACTAGGCATTCTGTTTCTTAACATTAAAGACTTTGAAAGAGGTGACCAAAGAAAGCTGTCTTTTCCTGGCACTTTTGAAAAAAAATTAACAGCAACTGCAACTGCCATACAGAGTGCTTGCCATGTAACATTGGCCACGTGGTAATCAATCAATTGCACACATATGCGGATCCCCCGTGGGACATTAACATTTATTATCCAGTTAATCCTTGAAAAAGTGTCTAATCTCACTGTTTCCATGTTTTTTCTTCCTATTCTCACTTCCAAACCAATTAGATTTTCACTGTTACTGCTTTTATCAAGATCACCAGCGGCATCTGTGGTAGTAAATTCAATGGCCATTTCTCAGTATTTATCTTTCTTGACCTATCAGCAGCATTTGAGGTACTATTCTTTTTAATGATAACAAAGAATGAATGGAAACATGAGAAGAGAAGTTTCCTGAGAAATTCTAATTAGAATTCTCTTTCTGATGAAAATTGTAAAGATATGCTGGCAAAAATAGCAGAATGAGGAAAAAAAAAACATGACCAGAAGTCATGGGCATGAGATGTGTGACTGATTAGGGCTGCAGGAAAATCACTGCAGGAGAACAACGAGCATTGCTGTCATATTACCTTATCCCATTTGCTAGTAGGAAAATTTTAGACTCTATGGGACTATAGTTCTCCCTCTAGTGCTAATTAAATTAAAGCCATCCTCATTTTTGAAAAAGGGAGAATAATAATAGTATGATTATTAAGGTTTTTTATGAACTAGGCACTAATTTAAGTGAAATATATACATTGAGATTTATTCCTAGGCAGTCAGGATCTGTATCCCAATTTTACAAAAGGAAAACTGAGGCACAGGGAGATCAAAAACTTTAACCAAGTTTACCCAACTAGTAAGCAAATGTGCCAGGATTTGGATACTGGGATACTAATAATCATACTTCCCAAGCCCACAGTATTTGTAAACACCAACATAGCTACTCACTTGAAACTCCTGATCAATATCCTGTAAAGTTGGGACCCACAAAAATGTTAGGAGCACCAACCCTCCCAATGCACAGTAAAAAAAATCCATGTATAGCCATTCATTCCCCTAAACCTTAACTTCTGATAGCCTATTGCTGACCAGAAGCCTTGCGCATAATATAAATGATTGATAGATTGATTAATACAGATTTTCTATATTATAGTATTATATACTGTATTCTTTCAATAAAGTAAGCTTAAAATGTTAAGGAAACCATGAGAGAAATACATTTATAATATTGGATTATATTTACCTATACTGTAAGTATACATTGTTTATAAGATGAATTGTCTGAAATGGTGGACAACTACATTTACAGACCTCAGTCTATGGCACATATCAAGCAATTCAACCTTTTCTTGTAGTGTCATGACTTTTTTCTGCTTTTTTGGAGCACGTCCAACATTACCAGTGGAATTCTGTACGGGTCCCATGCTGTTATAAAAGGTCTACAGTATTGCATTAAACAGGATGAAAAACACATCAGAACCATAAGAGATCACTTTTAACTGTGGTTCACAATTTACTGGAGAGAGGAATTGTTCATTGGGAGATACTAGTGTCACATCACGTTTTAAGCAGATATTCCCAATACTTAAGCTCCCTGCAATACGAAGAAGGTGGCTACAAAATTATTGCTGTAGTACAGTATGTACAGTAATTATGATTTAATACTGCATCTTTATATTTGTTTACATTTCTCTCTATTGCAAATGGTGCCATGTATGGCCTGTAAGTGGATGTGTAAGTTTTTATAAATTTTAACTTTTTCTAATATATTTGTATGTAGTTTATGGTTGTAAATGATAAAATAGACTAGCATTTACATATATTTTATGCACTTAGGACACAGACAATTTTTTCTAAATTTTTAAAATACTTGTAGGCTATAAAGTTCTGTAAGTTTTTCCACATTGTCACAAATCTCCAAAAATTCACCAATATATTGAAAAATATTTGCATATAAGTGGATCAACCTAGTTCAAACTTGTGTTGTTCAAATATCAGTTGTAAATGTATTGGGATTCTCTTTTTGGGGAGGTAATTTTAAGAATTTGACTCTATTCTTAAAACTTCAGCCTACTGATCAAGTGAAGGCATCAGGAAAATTTTTCTGTGAATGGTTGTGTAGTATATATTGTAGAGTCTGTGGGCCATACAGTCACTAACACAACTATTCCTCTCTGCTATAATGCTAAGGCAACCATAGACAATATGTAAACAAATGCGCATGGTTGTATTTCAATAAAACTTTATTTACAAACACTTTGGACAGAACAAATTTGACTTGTGGGATGTAGTTTCCTGACCCTTGACTATCGTAGTGGCATGGATGTTGATGTGTTAAGTAATATTCTGTTTAATGAGAATAACCCAAAGCTGTTTCATGACTTTAAAAGACAATTCTACTTTGTTTCAACATACCCATGCTTATTTTCTTTTTTGAAAACAAAACTCGTGTTTTTTTAGATGGACATATGACTGCTCAGAATAGATGGCCCCTCAACCACAACCCCTTGCCAAAAGCTGTTTCCATATGACACGTTCTGGCCAATGAGAAATAAGTAACTGTTATATGCACATCTTCTAGTAATTATCTGCAAAAGAAGATAATCTCCTCTTTCTTGTGGGCTAATATATGGATGGACTGTCTGGAGTTCCAGCATTTACCTTGGAACATGTCACCTTTAGAATAAAACCACACACAACACAGCAGAAAGATCAAAGAAAACTAAGCTCTTCAACCTAGGGCACCAAGACATCCTTGATCTAGACTTCTTTTACATTAAAGAGAAATAAGCATCTATTTATATTAGCTTGCTACCATTTGGGTTTTCAAACACACTCAACCTAATCTAATCTTTCCTAATGCAATGACCAGGTATCAAGTACATCACTAAGTTGCACTTGTTCCAAAATATCAGGAAATGGCAGGATGGGAAGGTGCTGGGGACCTCAGAAAAAAGCATGGAACTTGAAATTGTAAAACCTGGATCTGCCACTTAATGTGTGATTCTGGGTAAGTTGCTTCAACATCACTGCCAGTTTCCTCGCTAATAAAATAGGGTTAGCTCCAGCTAATTTGGAGGCGTGCTATGAAAGGAAAATGAAATAAAATATGTGAAAGTTACAGAGTATTATTTACCCAATATTTGTAGAATATATGTGTATTTAACTATGTATATAAATGTGTCTGTAACTACATAATTTTTATGATAGACATAAATATTCATGTATGTATATGTACATATAGAAGGACAGAAACAACACTGATATATTCACATTAGTTACCTGGGCAGGGTAAGAATGAAGATAGTATGAGGGGAGATTTTTAATTGGACTTTTATACAGCTATGTATTTAGTACAACAAATTTATTTACAAATCAAAATAACAAATGTAAATGAGCTATATATTCCTACATATAATACATAATATATATATACACACAAATATGTATAATGTAAATATATATAAATGTATCTGAGCATAATACCATACAAATTTGAGGCTCATGCTTCTCGAAACTGGATATGAAAAAGCATAAGAACCATCAGTTTTGAAGATAATTATTCTTTTGATCGTAAGTGGAGAGAAGAATGTAGAAGGAGGGAAATTTTAGAGAACTCAACTAAGGGGCATTCTTACAAATAAGGCTGATCTGAATATATTCCAAACATGCTGTAAGACTTAAGAATTTAAGTCTAGCTATCTTCTAGCTTTCTGTACATTGACCTATACTGTTTTGTTTTAACCTGTGTTATTTCCTGCTTAAAAATCTTTGGGTCATCTGTTAACTCAAAATTCTCTTGCTTTTCAAAACGTTTTCCAGCTCTCCCAAGCAGAATACATTTCTTCTTGAATATATATGTATGTATTCTTAGTGGCTCCATCTTACTTTGGAATAAAGTAGTTTAATAGGAATACTACGAAGGGTCATAAGAAGGCAAAAACAATTAGTTGACTTTAACAGGATCCCACTGACTTCTCTATGGAGAACAGATATAATGAGGCAAGGTCAAAAGCATAGAATCAAGGAGATTGCAATTTCTCCAGTGAGGGGTGATGGTGACTTGGGTGATGGTGATGGTGAGATGTGATCTGATGCTGGATATATTTTAAAAGCGACTTGGAAATTAATATGTCCAATTATACACTATAAATATAAAAATATATCCTCCATATGCTATAGACATATTTGTTTTACCATCTCATAATTATTTATTTATATACTTTTATTTCAAAGTAAGATGGAGCCTCTAGACATCTTCTGTTTAAAATTCATTCATTCAAAACATTTTTGTGAGTGCCTCTCATACCTCAGGCATGGTTTCACATTCAGGGGGTTATCATAGTATACAAATAGACAAGCATCTTCTTCTCATGAAGCTTACATTTCAACTAGAGGAGACAAAAATACAGATAAAAAGTTAAACATGAAAAAATGTCAGATGGTGATAAAAACAAAAAGAAGGATCATTGTATGGCAAGTGGACAAGGAGGTGCTTTTCAGATAGAATATTCAGAAAAGGCATCTCTGATGTCACTTGCATAGGGAACACAGTAAATGAAAGGGTGGGCTTTATGAGGGAGAAAAAACCTTGATGCAGGAGCATGTCGTCAGGCTGAAAGAACAGCAAATAAGTTGAAAAGACTACAGGGAATGTGGCGAGAAGTCATTGCACATAAATTCAGAGGACGAGGGTCGAGATGGTTCAGGAACTGCTAGGTCATGGTAAGGATTTAGCCTTATTTTTAGTTTAATGGGAATACTATGGAGGGTCATAAGAAGACGAAGAACAACCAGTCAACTTTAACAGGATTCCTCTGGCTTCTCTGTGGGGGAACCGATATAATGGGGCAAGGTCAAAACATAGAATCAGGGAGATTGCAATTGCTCTGGTGAGGGGTGATGGTGACTTGGGTGATGGTGATGGTGAGTTGTGGTCTGGTGCTGGGTATATTTTAAAGACATCTGGAAATTAATCTATTCAATTATAGGAAAATATTTAATATATTATTGTGGGAAGAATAAATTATCTTAACAAATGATTAAAGATTGGAGCCAGAGAGTTTTATCATTTAAGGGATGATTAATGAATACTTCAGTTCCTAAATGAGGAATCATCATAGAAGTAAAAAAGATGTGGTGTGTTCCTTGGACTCTTGTTTAAAGTTACAATTTTTTTTTTTTTAAGAAAACTCTGAAGTTTACAGTGGCAAGAGCAAAAGCTTTAAAAAGCAGGAGGGTGGAAGATTTTATACTGTATTTCTGAGTTTTAAAATGATACTAAATCATGATATTGACAGTATGATGCAGGTGATTTAGAAGTTAGTGATGATGTAAAGAAAGCAAGATTATTTTCAATTACACAACTGAAAACACAGCATATATTCACAAGAAACAAATGCATCAAAAATATTTACAGAATCTTGATATTGGTGGTGCTGGAGAGAAAAATATTCTGAGTATTTGTACACTCTTTTAGATGATATAGTATATCTTTGAATAGCATATGAATATGTTAATATTATGTAAAACGATGTTTTACTGGCTTTCTGTTTTAAAAGGGTAATGCAGTTAAATTTGATCATGATGGGCTATTTTGCTAGTGGGATATTTAAGTTTCTGTGAATTTTTTAAGAGGTCACATATAAGAAAAATACGAAAGTTGTACAAATGATCAAAATCTCACATTAATCTTAGCAAAAAGAGGTACTGGTCTAAATAGAAAACTTTAAAAAACATGTTTTCTAAATTACCATCAAATACTATACTTTAGATAATTTTTAGGTCTGTAACACACAGGCAGTCAGATTCTGGATCAGGATGATTGTTTAGAAACCAGAATTGTTCTGAAAAATCTTATTTGATTGCTGTTTTAGGGAGTGATCCTTTCTCTCCTGATGCAAACGTGCATGGTCTTGTTTAAAAGGAACTTCTGCTTCATTTAGAATAATGTAACAAATAACTTGGAGCCTCCTCTGTGCCTTCACAAGGACTCTTCTCCAAAGGAAGGTAGGGACAGGGGTCAGTGAGACTGAGAAAAGTGTAATGCACAGAGCCTGGGCTTTCTTCCTGCCCTCTGCACACACTTTTCTCTCTTCCTCATAACAAAATTCCTGGGTCAAGATCTGTAGATTGGTCACTAGTACGGGGAAGGTTGAGTAGTAGGAAGTCCATTTCGTCACTTTTCCAAACCATGGCCTCTAAGCAAACAACACTACTCTTAATCCCCATATTTGGTACTTGAGACTATCACCTCTCAATTGGCTCAGATCTCAAGGTGGGTATGAGAGTTAGTTTTGTGTGTCAACTGGGCTGGACCTCGTGCAAAGATATGTGATCAAACAATATACTGATGTTTCCATGAGGGGTGTTTTTGGATAAGATTGACATTTAAATCCATGGACTTTGAGTAAAGCAGATTATTCTCTATAAAGTGGATGAGCCTCTTTCAATCTGTTGAAGGCCTGAAGAGAAAAAGACTGACCTCCCCTGAGCAAGAAGGAATTCTGCAGCAGATGGCCTTCAGAATTAAAAGGAAACAGTGCCTCTTCCTTCTGTCTCCAACCTGCCAGGCCACCCTGCAACCCTGCAGACTCTGGACTTGTCAGCCCCCATGATTGATGAGCCAATTTTATGTAGTGTGTGTGTGTATACATACATATGTGTACATATAGTGTGAATGCATATAAATATATACACATATATGAATTCACACACACACATATGAATATGGAGAGAGAGAGAAATTTCTTGATTCTGATTTTCCAGAGAACACTAACACAGGGTTACTCAGGGATAGAGGCACTTAAATTAATGATTCCTCCAATCAGAGTAGACAATATTTTCAAAGTATCAGTAGAAGAATCACTTGCTTGTATTATAAACCTAAGCAACAAAACTAAAGTCTTCTATATGGTGCCAACATGTTTGAGATCAAAGATATTCTCATGGGACCGCATGCTTTTATTTCAAGAACACTTCAAGTGGTCTTTGCTCAAAACCATGTTATTGTGCTAAAGTGATTCAGCTAGATCATGAGGCTAAATAATCACTCATTTTGATAAACTTTTCAATTTGTTCAAACTCATCTTCAGTTAAAAAGTTATATTTAGGGTTGCTTAACTGGTTAATTATGATCAGAAAAGCCTAACTTGATAACGAAATGTAGCAAGAATCAAGCTGAAGAAATATACATTGCTATTTTAATTCTGAAAATGCCATGCATTTTAAAGCAGGTTATACCTTGGACTTGAGCTCTAGATAAAAATTATTCTTGCAATTTTAAAGAATATTAAAACCCAACAGAAGAAGAGATTAATGAATTATGAGAGCTTTGTAAATACAAATATATATCATAATATTTTTAAATGCTCAGGCCATGATGAGTCAACAGCAACTCATAGTAAGTTGCAAAAGCATGAAAAGTGTTAGGTGCTTGAATGTTTATGAAGCTATGTGGCACTCAAAAGCCCAGATTTGATATAATGTTCAGCCAATGAAGCAAGTAGGGTGGACATCTCAGGTTTCCCCAAATCCTATTTTGATTAACATGTGTCATAAATGTTGTAAATGACTCAAGAGTTACATTTTAGATCAATGTAAAAAGACTTTTATGGATCTACCAAATGGTGATTAGTGAAAAAGGGCATATGGGAAAAAAAATCTAAAAAATGTGTCCATTAGAGAAAGGGAATGAAGAAAAGGGAAATAATCCTGTTTTCATTACCCATTGCTGTTCAAGTAAACACCCCAAAATGTAGTGTCTTTAAACAAATAAATGATTTTATTTTCTCACTATTCCCAATTTGGGCTAGGTTCTGCTGGATGGTTCTTCTGTTGGTCTTGCCAGTGGTTACTTGTGTGGCTTTATTCAGCTGATGGCTCAGTTAGGGGCTTGAATTGGCTGGGCCACTGAGTTTTCTTTTTATCTCATCTCCTGCTATAGTATAGTTAGGATCTCTCTCTTTCTCTGTGTCTCTCTGCTCTCTCTCTCTCTCTCTCTCTCTCTCTGTGTATGTGTGTGTCTAGTGAGACACAAGGTGTCTCTATTAAGGTAATTGAATTTCTTACATGGCGGCTTGGGGCTTTCTAGACAACAAAAGAATAAGCTACCAAACTTTTTTTTAAAGCTTAGTCCTGGAATTGGCACAGTGCATTTTCTGTTTCCTTCTATTCGTCAGTGAGGCTGCCCAGATTCAAGAGGAGGGCACTACACAAGAAAGGGCGTGATTACCAGGAGGCATGGTTTACTAGAAATCACTCACGTAACAGACTGCCACAAACCCTAAATCACTCATACCTAAAAACCTAAGTAATTGATTTGAGTGTCCATAAGCCTATGCTTTAAGTAGATTTAAATGTTGCTAAATTATATTTAATATTATAAATAAATAGGGACTTTCCTAGAAGCCTTGGCATTTGTCACTTTATAAAATGCAGGAATTGTTCAAATCACTTTGTATTATGTATTTTCCTTAGTTCTTTTTATTAGCTATTTGTTTGGTTTTTAGGGACAGTGTTTCACTCTGTTACTACAGCTAGAGCACAGTGGCAGGATCTTGGCTCACTGCAGGCTTGACCTCCTGGGCTCAAGCAGTCTTCCCATCTTAACCTCCCAAGTAGCTGGGACTGTAGGTGCACACCACCACACCCAAGTAATTAAAAAAAGTTTTTTTTCAGAGACAGAGCTTCACTATGTTGCCCAGGATTGTCTCAAACCTCTGGTTTCAAGCAATCCTGCCTTGGCCTCCCAAAGTGCTAGAATTTCAGGAAGGAGTCCCCACATTCAGCCTCCTATTTTCTTTAGTTCTTATACCACCTATTGATAGGTGTTCAAATATTAGTCCCATTTACAGATGAGGAATTGATTCAATAATGCTGAAAACTGTTTGAAGGTCACATAACAGAGAGTATATTCAAACCAAACCAGTTTTACTCCAGAGCAAACCTTTTAACTCAGCTCTTCTGACTTTAATAGTCTTAAAAATCTGTTTCTAAAATTTCAGGGGTCCACTACCATAAATTCAACTGATTCTCTTTTCCAGGGCTGATTTGAATGCCTTTCCAATGTAGCTGAACACAAGAAAGATGATGATCCTAAATTAAACTCCACAGTTGTGTTTATATTTCATAGAAAGTTGTTTCCTAGATAAAAAGGCATGCGTTAGTAAATATCTCACAACTTGCTGCAGTGACCTCTCTAAGACTCTAATAAGAAAGAGACCTGCTCATATTCATCACTTTTAAAAGGAATCTGTTTCTGGACCATTATGCAGCAGTATATTCTTCATGTATTACACTCTTCAAATTCTTCTTGAAGTAAAGGCAACGTATCTCAGCTAACTTTGGGTTAGCTGGTAGAGATACATAAAATATTACACCTGACTATGATTCATGTAACGAAGCTAACTCTTCATCACATGAATCATAGTCAGGTTTAATATTTTATGTATCTCTACCAATGGTGATAAGCTCTGCGGAGTCAGAGAATGTGTTATACTCTGTGGATCCTCCAACATTGAACACCCTATGAGAACCAAGCAAGAGCTCAATGAACATTTGTTGAATTAATGTTTGATGGTGACAAAAATAGCTACATATTTTTCTATCTGTGTTAGCAAGCAGTGCCACTCAGTATCATTTCCCTCATTCTAAATGATCGATTCTGCCACCCGAGCAGAAACACAATGAGCTGATGCAGATGAATTTAAGAAGCCTTTGAGGACCTCTCTGCCATGGAATGTTGCCTGATAGAACTCAATGCTGCATGCTGTCAGATATGAATTATTCATTGACACTTCACTCCTACATCATTATACCTTTCATTCTGCTGTGTCTGCACAGATAGGATTGATTCACACATCAGACCCAGTAACATTTGTAATCAGAAAGACTAGAAACATTTTCACAGAGAAGAAAACATGTAGGAATACACTTAGGATAATCACACTAGTAATTGGTTCTCCACCTTCCAACTAAGTGAGAGATGTGCTGGAGGAAAAAAAATGTGTTGCTTTTTGTCAAAATAGTTATTGTTTAAGCAGTAACTCCCAAATAGAAACACCTACTTTCACACAAGGCTTAAGAAATATGAATCATTTTGTGAAATCTGACACCATATGTTCTAAAATAGGGTATTTTGCTGGCAATTATTGCAAAGCATTGGCTTGGAAATCTACACATAGAATCATTTCAACCATGGAAATGTATGAATCCAGAACACTGTTCTGAATTAATTATCATTGTGTGTTGTTTGTATGTGTGTGGGAGTCTGTGTCTGTGTGTATGTGTTTTGTTTAGTTTTGTTCATGGGAAATAAACTCATGACTAAAGCATTAGGTACATACCACCCCCCTACACACACACACACACACACACACACACACACACACACACACACACACACACATTCTTATACTAAACAAAGGAGAAGAAATAAAATCAATCCAATAAAACCAATCCTGGATTTAAAGAAAATGTGATAGACGCATTCCACCTCTTTCTTTAATTTCCTTTCTGTTTAGGCAAATAACTGATTATTGAGGAACGGCTTTGTGCCATATAGATTGTGAGGTACTGGAAGTAGAGTGATGAGCGGGATAGATACAGTGCTTGTTCCATGTAGCTCAGAGTCTTGTGACCACAGCCTGTATTTAACCTAGCATATCTCCTTAAAGTTTATTTTCATTGTGTTCTAGGAAGTGTTATGGTCCTTCACATAATAAGTGCAAGGTAAACATATGTTTAATGAATAAAATAAAAATTCATAAAATTACTGCTATAGAAATAATTTCAGTTCATAAATTTCAGATTTATAAAGTATTTACAAGTATTTGTATTTACAAGTATTTACAAATTTGTAAATACTGATCAGAACATGATTATTTCTGCTACTGGCTGATGTGTCTGATAAACATAGAGATTCCAGTAAAGATGAAAATATAAGAATTCAAGGTCATTAAATAGTGCAACAGTGATAAAAATATATTAATGATATTAATTTGAAGCTAAATCACAAACAAGGTCATTATAATCATTTGGTTGGAAGGGGATATATTAAAACACAAGAAGAAAAGCAACCTTCCACCATGTCTATATGGACATTTAAGAAATGCTTATGTTGAAAGTCTCCTCATTTATGGTGTGTACTGTAACATTCTATTACTACCATTTATTAAAAAAGATAAAAATATTGGGTACTGAAGCAGTTTCAATAGATGTTACTGAAACACATGGTATTACCTAGAGACAAATGTTTTGTGCCCAACCTAAACAAATAAGGAGTAAGAAAAGGCAGAAATGTTTGAGTAGCCCACTTGGTACTGTCTGGTTGGTTTCCTGTTTGCTTCTGCACCTTTGATTCCCACCAGTCCCACCCGTCAGTCCTACTGGCTTCTTTCAGTTCCTTAAAAGCTCTCTGCCCCCACTCATGAAGAACTTTTGTAAATGCTATGGCTTCTGGTAGAAATATTCTATATAACTTGTGTATTAGTCCATTCTCACATTGCAATAAAGAACTACCTGAGACTGGGTAATTTATAAAGAAAAAAAGGTTTAATTGATTCATGGTTCAACATAAAGCATGGCTGGGAAGCCTCAGGAAACTTTCAATCATGGCAGAAAGCAAAGGGGAGCAGAAACCTCTTACCTGGCCAGAAAAGAGGGAAGAAAGTGAAGGAGGCAGGGCTACACATTTTTAAACCACCAGAGCTCATGAGAACTTACCATTATGGGAGCATCAAGGGTTTGGAAGTCAGCTCCCATAATCAAAACACCACCCACCAGGCACCTCCTCCAATATTGAGGATTACGATTCAACATGAGATTTAGGAAGGGACACAGATACAAACATATTATTCTGCCCCCAGCCCCTCCAGCATCTCAGTCCTTCTCACACTGCAAAATACATCATCCCACCCCAACAGTTCCCCAAAGTCTTAACTCATTTCAGCATTACTTCAAAAGTCTACAGTCCAAAATCTCATCTGAGACAAGGTAAGTCCCTTCCACCTATGAGCCTGTAAAGTGAAAAGCAAGTTAGTTACTTCCAAGATACAATGGGGGTACAGACATTGGGTATACACACATTCCAAAAAGAAGAAATCAGCCAAAACTAAGGGGCTACAGAAACCCAGCATGGTAGTTATTAAATCTTAAAGCTCCAAAATAATCTCCTTTGACCCCATGTCTCATATCCAGGCCACAGTGATGTATGAGATTGGCTCCTAAGGCCTTGGGTATCTACACCCCTGTGGCTCCACAGGGTACAGGGCCCCTCAGCTGATTTCATGGACTGGTGTTGAGTGCCTGTGGCTTTTCCAGTGAATGATGCAAGCTGTCAGTGGATCTATCATTTTGAGGTCTGGAGGACAGTGGCCCTCATTTCATAGCTCCACTAAGTAGTGCCCAAGTCAGGACTCTGTGTATGGGCCCCAATCCCACATTTTTTCTCCATATTGCCCTTTTAGAGCTTCTCCATGAGGGCTCCATTGCTGCAGCAGACTTCTGCCTAGACATCCAGGCATTTCCATATATCCTCTGAAATCTAGGCAGAGGCTCTCAACCCTCAACTCTTGCCCTCTGCACACCCACAGGCTTAACACCATGTGAAAGCCATCAAGTTTTATGGCTTGTACCCTCTGGAGCAGTGGCCTGAGATGTATCTGGGGCCTTTTTAGGTTTTTAGCCATGGCTGGAGCTGGAGCTGCTGGGATGCAGGGAACAGTGTCCTGAGGTTGCACAAGACAGCAGGGCCCTGGGCCTGGCCTGTAAAATCATTCTTCTTTCCTAGCCCTCTGGGCCTGTGACATTGTCTTGGCCATTAACATTTGACTTCTTTTTACTTATTCAAATTTCTGCAACTCACGTGAATTCCTCCCCAGAAAATGGATTTTTCACTTTTAGCACATGGCTGGGCTACAGATTTTCCACTTTTACACTCTGCTTCAATTTTAAATATAAGTTCCAGTTCCAGATCACTTATTTGTTCACAAAGATAAGCATAGGTTGCTCAAAGCAGCCAGGTCACTTCTTGAACATTTTAGTGCTTAGAAATTTCTTTTACCAGATACCCTAAATCATCACTCTCTGGTTCAAAGTTCCATAGATCTCTAGGACAAGGACACAATGCCTCTAACCTCTTTGCTAATGCATAAGAAAAGTGACATTTGCTTTACTTCCCAATAAGTTCCTCATCTCCATCTAAGACCTCCTCAGCATAGTCTTCATTGACGATATTACTATCAGCATTTTGGTCACAATAATTCAACAAGTCTCTAGGAAGTTCCAAACTTTCCCTCATATTCCTGTCTTCTTCTGAGCCCTCCACACTCTTCCAACCTCTGCCCATTACCCAGTTCCAAAGTCACCTTCACATTTTCAGGTATCTTTATAAGAATGCCCCAATCACAGTACCAATTTTCTGTATTAGTCAGTTATCTCATTCCTATAAAGAACTACCTGAGACTGGGGTAACTTATAAAGTAAAGAAGTTTAACTGATTCACAGTTTTGCATGCTGTAAAGGAAACATAGCTAGAGAGGCCTCAGGAACCTTACAATTGTGGTAGAAGGTGAAGGGGAAGCAGCTCATCTTACATGGCTGGAGAAGGAGAAAAGAGATGGGGGGGTAGGTGCTACCCATTTATAAACAACCAGATCTCATGAAAACTCACTCACTATCATCAGAACAGCAAAGAGGAAGTCTACTCACATGAGCCAATCACCTCCCCACCAGGCCCTTCCTTCAACATGAGATTTGAGCGAGAACACAAATGCAAACCATATCACCCCCCCACCACACACACACCACACACACTCTTTTAACCAGGTGGCTCCAAGGCACCCTTGAGATTTCAGAGCACCCACCACTTCCCTTGGAAACCATTTCTTAACTGCCATGATTATGGAGAATCTCCATGCTTTCATACCTGCAGCCCTGATTTGATATACATAATACAACTTTATGTATAAAATTAAACTCGTGTAAAGTACTTTATATAATTTTATACACATATATAAGTCTTTTCCATTACACAGGTTTTACTGCAAACCTTTTACATAGTAGATTGTTAATGTAGGGTTATTGAAGAAACAGTGAATAAATTGAAAGGGAGAAACATTAGGGAAATCAGACAGCATTATCCTAAATTTTGAGGACCAAATATTTTTGCAGTTTTGGTATTTTTTTAGAACAATGATTTGATCATTTTTACTACCCCCGGCTTGCAAATATATTAATTTCTTCAAAAACTGAATTAGGAAGTTGGAAGGAAATTTATTTTTTGAAAACTATTAAACAGGAGTGGCAATATTATTTCATATATATATATATACACACACACACACATATATTACATATCTATGATATATGTAAAATGATGGTTATTGAGATAATAGAAGAGGTTATTCTTATGCACTATAATCCATTACCACTGCTACCCATCAATGAAATATATTAGAGAAACTGTGATGGATCTGCTGGCTTCATCCCCCACTTTGTTCTTCACTCTTTGGTCATTCTCATGTTTACCTGGCCTCCACTTCCTACTTGGCTGTCTAAGAGTGGCAAAGAGCATGGGCCTGGGATTCTGGCAGAGCTGGGTCCGAATTATGGCTCTACCAACATACTCTACCCCCCAAACTTCTTTACCTCTCAGCTCTCTAATATATAAAGTAGGAATAAAAATTATATATCATGGTTCTTGTAAATGTTTAATGAGTTAAGATACATAAATTGATTAGCACATTCCTAGCATTAGTATTAATATTTATTATTATTAATTAATATTTATCCAATACTTAGTTATTGAGTTAATAATTAATATTAACCCAATAAATAGTACTGGAGGGTTTTTTCAGTATCATTATTATTCTCACCATTGTCTTAATTCCTTTTCTCTAGTCTTTGGCATAGGTTTGGCTCTTCTGATTTTCACACTGTCTTCCTGTGGGCATAGGGTTTCTACTATGCTCTTTCTGATCACCAGTGCTCCAGGAAGCAAACCACTCATGTTAGTGTCCTCTGTTTAGGCTTCTTCTGGACTGCACTTAACTCAATATTATTTTTCTTTCTTGATTTGATTCACTTGCAACTCACTCTACAGTGTTTGTATTTTGTGTACTTTTGTAAGCCTCCTACAAACCTTTCTGAAATTTCATTGGGATTTACCTATGCTACTGCAGCACCCAGCAGCATCCCCTGGCATTAATCTGCTCACTTAGACCTCCTGCTGGTGGCTGGATTCCCTACCTGGGGCATGTCAGAAAAGTGGGAAATCACAGAAGTGTTTTGAAAGGGGTAGCCCCGGGAGCACTGGCTCTGGGTTAAAGTCATAACATAACAGATCTTATTTCTATATCTCTGGTCTTTTCTCTTTGTTTCTTACATGCTCTTATATTGCTCTGAGACTGTTCATCAAATCCACTCATCAAGACCTTGTGGAGAACACAATTGTTTCAAGAGTTTGCTAGAGCCTCTGAATTCCATAATCCCATAATGCACATCTCCAAACAACTCATCATTTGATGAGGACATTTTAGGGTATTAAAACAGCCAGTGCAGAGAGAAATTTTGGGGCTTTGAACCTCTCAGGATATTTGAGGCCATATTTTATTTCCTATAAATCCATCTGGTCCTGGGCCCTAAACACAGATGATACACTTTGCCCTGTTGTTTGCTTAGGAAGCTATGTCTCAGAATAACCCAATGTGCAGCAATGATTATTTCCTCTATTTTTTTTTATTAACTCATTTTGTCATTGCTTTATAAAAGCTAAGTTCAGAGTTAGCAATTGTTTGGTGATGCCAGTCCAGTCTATTTAGATAATTCTGGCTTACAGTAATCTGTTTCTCAACAGCAGGTTTGTTTTCCCCAACAATGCAAATATGCATTCCTGTCTGACTTGATGGCAACAGACACACTTTGATGAAAGAAAGCTGTGGGAGAAACTATTCCTGTGGAAAGCAATAGCAGGCTGCTCCCGTCACCAAGCCTGGCAGACTGCTGCTCACCATTCTATTACAAGCACATTCATTTCAGTCTGTCAGTGCACTGTCCTTTGTGAAGTAAAGAGTATAATTTCTTAGATATAAAAAGGAAGCAGAAATCAACCAGCAGGAAATTGAACTGAAGCACTGGGAAATTTAAGAGAAAATTGCATTATTTCTTTGTGTTTTAATACAATGGAAAAACCAATCATGAGAAATAACATTCTTTTGGGGCCAAGTAGGGAAAGGATAGTTATATGAAAGTACTAAGTCAGATGATCAGTCTCTAGAAATACTTATGACACACAGAGACAGACACATGTCCCCTGGCTAATTTGCAGATGTTAATTTTAGGTTATTTTTATGCAGTACAACTTCTTTTATTTCCTAGCCAATTTGCTCAACTCTGGGAAAAGTCCCTATGTACAGTGGAACAATTATTAGGATAATTATATTAAAACATATACTAAATAAAATTTCCACTAGACAAATTAAAAATAAGATCCACTCTGATTTTCCATTGCTGCATGTAAATTATAAGCTTATAAACATAAAAATTAGACATTTTGATAAGTATATTTAATAGATAAATAATGCATACATATACATGTGCAATGCTGCATATATATATATACATATGCAATGTTGCATATATATATATATTTATACAGAAACTACCATAAATCCACAAATCTCACATCATGAGAATTCAGACAAATATTATGCTAAACTCTAGTATGTCCATACCTTTTTTAATGCTAAAAAACAGTAATTTTACTGACAGTGTAGAAGTATAAAGCTTTGTTGTCTTCTTTCAAAATTCTCTTCTATTAAAATGGGGGCTGACAGGAGAGAAGAAGCCACCTACACTTTGTCTTTAGGAGCCAAGGAAAGTATGTGTTCAATATTGCCCATAGTTTTAGAGACAAAGTCCAGCTCTCACTTTAGGCATAAAGTCCTTCATGATCCAGCAGCCACTTTTTCCCTAGCTACTTTGGCACATGGGACCCTTCATCGTAAGCACATCCTGATGCAGTCTTCAAATATGAAATGCTATTTCACACCCTTTTCACATGCTTTTCTGAATGGGATATTCTTTCTGTAGTTTTTTTAAATGGCGAAGTTGAAATTGTAATTCAAAATTAATCTCTTCTGATTTTCACATCCCTTATATTTTCTGGTCTCTCTCTCCTACAAGGAGAGTTCTTAGAGTTCAGGAGCATAGTCTGCAATGACCTTGTGTTTTCTGGCACCATCTTGGCACATCGGGAAGGCTCCACACGTGTTTATTGAGTGAAAGAATAAATGAGTGATTGACAATGAATTTCCTCATTTCTCTTCTGAAAGTCTTTAGCAGCATCTGATTTTCATTAACATAGACATGTCCAAGGAGGGGCAACTTCTGAATATTTATAACTCGTTGTGAATACACTGTATATGTGATTATATTGAGTTAGAGTCACAGGAGGCAGGACTAGGAGAGCACTGAGAAACGGAAGAATAGGAGGGCTAGGCAACCACCACTATGGGGAGGTGACAGCAAGGAGAGGTCTGGGAAACAAAGACAATTCTACATAAGACTACTTTTTGCTAGAGTCAACCAAACTTATGAGCATATATTTCATATTTAAATCTAAATATTTTAGAATATATGAAGAATAAACTAGAGGAAAATACATTTGTTTATAAGTATATCAAACTTAAAAGCTGACCCACTGTGGTCATAAAATTTAGAATATAAAAAACTTACTGTTTAGTAAACAGTACCACTGTTCCACATTCGTGGTACTTGTGTAAAAACACATGATAGTCTTATACAGTGTGACTTCCAAAGCCCGAGTGTGCAGAAACCCCCAATACTCTATATTTTACCCCAATAAACTTCATATTTTTGGGCAAACTAAAATTCACCTTCTAGTATTCTAAATAGAAAGGCTTTGGAAAGAGAATAGGCTTGATTGTGTACTAAGGTTCTGAAGAGGAAGATGGTTCAAAAAGTTAAAAGTGAAATTTCATCTATATGTTCTTCAATGATTTCAATAAAGGAGAAAAGAGGAAACTTCTTAAATTAATAAGCAAGTTTGCAGAAGACCCATTCAAAGAGTTTCTGCATTAAAAATCTCATTGGGTCCATAATAGGATAAGAGGAATCAGCCCTTGATTCAATATTGAATATAGTATTATAGAAACCCATAGGAGGAGTGCTGGAAGTCAAAGTTCTAACCAATTGGGGGCTGCAGAAACTGAATTGGACAACCAAGAGGATAGTTTTGTATTTTAAAGTATGAAGAGCACCAAAGTTCTCCGAAGAACTTCAGTGAAGATGGATATCACAGAAAAAAACAGATTCCTCATTGGCCATTTAGCTTCTATGTTGCCTATGCTGAAAAAAAAATGCAAAGGTAAAACAGTTATCAGTAGATGGGAAGTAAAATCCATGATGGATTAAGAAGCTGTAAGGGACTCCCCGCTCCTACTCACTCCTCCACTGCTCTCCGGGAGTTCTGGCTTCTAACTTAACTGGGTTAAACTCCAAGATACTGCCTACCTGCAAGACTTCAGAAACAGCAGAACTACTAGGTCTAAGAGAAATCACAGCAAATAATAGAAGACTGGTGAAGGGCAAATCTCTATCTGGTTTTCAGCAAAATAATATGGATTTTACAAGCCAAAGCTCTGTGTTTGATACTGATTACAGCAGAGACTCTAAAATTACTAAAGAATGTTCTGTAATCTCTTACAATAAAGTAACGATTACAAAGATCTAGCATGGTTTGCCTGAAAAAAGAAAACACAAAAATAAGAAGATTCATCTCCTTCTTTGTCACAAGTTACTAACCCCACAGATCACAGACATTTATTTGGTGGTATTTAAATTGTATGAAGGAACCTGACATAGCTTTTCACTATTTTGTGGACAAGATGGAGAAAAAGGAATTTAGGCAAATTATTAAACAAAGTAAGCCACTATACTTGAAGAGTACAAATTAAGGAATAAACATCATACTATAGGGAATTTCTAGTTGTAGTTTGAGTAAAGGCTTTGTCCATGAAGTTACTCAAAATATTTCTGAAACTAACAGATAACATGGGATAAAAGAATTAGAATTTAAAAAATTTGGTAAACTATATTGATAGTCTAGAATTTTAATGGTAATTGTGAGATCCTATTCTTGGATTACAAATGTAAGACAGTTACAAAAGGGAAAATGTCATACTTGTTGGCAACATGTGCATGGGTTAGCGATTTGAGTTAATAGTAAATTTAGGTGGAATCACTAGTGAGATGTCATGGGAACAAATGCAAAAATCCTACACTAATATGCAGAAAGTGATAGTCCCACACAACTTTATTTGCTCAGACCATATCTGGAGTAAGACACTACTTCGAGGGTTTTGCATTTCTAGAAGAATTTAGATTGAATTTTTGGGAAAGGCAACAAAGATAGAACTCATCATGCTATCTTATGAGGAATAGTGGAAGAAATTGGGAATATTTGGTATGAAGAAAACTAATCTCTCTGGTGGTGGAGAAGGTTATAGTTGACTTCACTAGTGTGAAAGGTTTTTATGTGGAAGGAAGGTCAACTATTCTATACAGTTTCAAGGGCTTGAATGAAGACAAATTGGTGGAAACTTAAAGAAGACAGATTCTGACATTATCAAGTTGTATTTTAGTGGTCAGTGATGGTCAAGTATGGACTTGCTCTTCCTTGAAGTTTGGGATGGACTTCCAGATAGTGTGGAGTGGGAATTGAAAAATAGGAATATAATGTTGGACTTCATGAGTCAGTGTCCTTTTTAAGCCTTGAAATTAGATGATTCTGTCATTTGGGGAAAATGTTTTTATCCCTGTTTTATTTTTTAGTTTAACTCACAGTTTTGAAAAAGAAGAAAAAAAGAAGATTGGAATATATGTCTCACCAGCAATACAAACATGATTTTTAGGAAAGGGGATCTGAAGTCTCAAAGTGTTCAGGAATATTAAAACTTTTGTCTTGCAGATAACTCTATTCACCGTTTGCCATTTCATATTTCTAGCAATGCATCAGAAGGGACAATTTAAGTTTCATAGTCTATAAATAGCCTTGTCTTTCAGGTATGTCTCTTTTTTTACATGTAATTTTTGAGAATCTTTGAAATCAAGGGGAGGATGAGGAAAAACTGTAGCTATTTATCTCTCTAGAATTTCTGAAATACTCTTTCTAAAAGGGTGCCCATTGCAAGCTTGAGCAATCAATACCTAACCTATAAAAACAATTATTTCAAAACAGCCTCGAAGAGGATGGATCAGGTTTGACAAAGGGCTAAGAGTAGTGAGACAATGGTTTCCTACAAAATAAATTCAGTAATTGTTCTGGCTTATAATATTTTTTTACACTGTGTCTGAACACTTAATGACATTTTCTAGTGGTCTCTTGCTGAAATATCAAGATAACTCTCAATGCAGAACAAGAAAGCTTAAGGCTGAATCCAAAAATAATACACTACAGAAAATAGCTCCCAAACCCACCTACCTGATAGACACAATTTTACAAATTACATAAAACAAATGGAAAAAAAGTAAACATGGAGCCAAAACATGGAGACTTGGCTTGAAAAATGAATGAAAATTGGACATAGCTTAGCAATTGGATGATTATAATGGTTGACTGAATTTAACTTTACGGTAGATGGTTTGGCATTGTTTAACCATCTAAAAAAAGCATATATAATATTTAGCTTTTCTTATTTTATAAAATTTACTTATACCAGCAAATAAGAAAGCTATATTAAATGCATTTTAATTTTTATGAAATTGCATACTATACACACTACCACAAATTGGACAGTAATATTTAACTTGATAATGATAGCTGTAATAATTTCCCACTGTCAATAGAAAATCAATATGCCTTCATTGAATTCAGCAAAAAAAAAAAGCCAAGTTAAGCAACTGAATGCTTCTAAATTGGTAAAGTCTGCATCAAAATTGTGTAAGCTTGTCTCTGGTTTCTTTCTGTTTGGCAAATACTGCAAATTTAGATCCCATGGCAGAGATTTTTGAACACTTCATAATTATTTTAATCTCTGTCTGAGGATGTGGACTCTTCTAATTTGAGAATAATGCTTCTGATACATTCTAGGAAGTGAAATAGTTATTCTTCCAATAGTGCTGATAAGTGTGACCTTCCCTATTCACTCTTTTGCCCCATTTTCTTTGAAATTAGAATGATTTCACCTATAGCCATGAGCTGATCCACATAGTCAAGACTCACAAAGGAATATAAATCATTGATAATTTAAGCCAAAATAAGTTATTGAATATATCAACCTCTGACAAATCGGCTTCTCTATGTGTCACTCTCCGTTGGAGAACCATGTCGTCATTATTGCAAAAGAATGGACAAGGTATACACTGTTTTTTGTTTATAGTTTTGACAAGCTTCCTATTTCCTCTACAACTGCTTTCTTTCTTTGCCCCCCCCCTCTTGGAAGTGTTTTCCAGAAACAATAGTTTCTAGTTGCTTGGGTCAGTTTCCTCATCCCAAATGCCTACCTTTACCCAGCTACAGAGTAAGCAACACTCAAATCTGTATAAATACATTTGACTGTCAGGCACCACTCTTCTTTGGCTTAATCGTTGATTCTTTCTGGCATGATCAAATTTTATTTTTTTTCTGGGTGAATTATTATAGAATATTCTAAACCTCTAGATGATCCCTTTTTTCTATGTGCTTTGCCTCAGCAAACTCACTACTGTAATCTGACAAAAATACATAATGCATTGCAAAGCCAATTACAAATAATCTTGATAAATGCACCATTTTGAATCACACAGGGTATTGTTTGCTTTTTAACATAAGTATTCAAAAGATTATGTATTTTTTGGCTTGAGTTGATGATTAGAAAAGACAAACAGCAATGTAATATAGTTCATCTCCTCATTTCTGTTTATTTTCATAGTGATTTGCAACTACATTGAGAATGGGAAATAAAAACATTTGTTGCAAGAGTGAAATTAGAAATGGAGAAATAAGGGAAGCGAAGAAAAGATCTCTCTACTGGATGTGGGTCAGTATACTTCAAATTCTGAAAGCTAACTAGAAATTTTCAAAGGTTTTTGTCCCCATATTCTGGAGTTAATTTTAGATTGTTAAGAAGAAAGAACATGTATTCAGTATTTGGCAAAGCAATATGTTCTCGGTACTTAGATTTTCAAATATTTTTTCTACTGTAAGACAGTCAATTCCAATGGTGAAAATTCATTACATCTTGTCATTCTAATCAACAAAAGAAGAGTAAAAATCAGGCAGTGATATCTCCTAACTATCTGGTAGACAAGTCAACATTAACTTTTTATGTCATTATTTTATCAAAAACTTCAGCTTTAGTTTACTACCTGGCAGAAAGCTTAATATGTTGACATTCAATACAACTCATGTTGTCAAAGTACCATATTTTTAAACTTGTTGGATTGATGAATGATGGTTGCTAACACCCTCTAGAGATCCCAGGTAATGACTGTTGCATCAGAAGATAGTGACACATACCTAGAATTTGAATCAGAACTCCTGAGTTCAACCCAGTTCTGCTCACATTGTAACTTGGTCTTTTGAGGACTTACAATGTTTGTCTGTTTGCTACAGTTTCTTTTTTTGGTTTTAGTTTGTAATTTTTTCAAAAACTAGAGCTAGCCTCTGATCTATAATGAAGAACAAATGGATGCTTAGAGAAATATGAAACATCACACTGCTGGTTGACTGTTACATAAATCCAACTGTGCCAATATTTTGAAATTTGTTGAAAGTAAGACTTTTTTAAGTGTAAAAGGTCTTATATATTTTTCTTAGATGAGGTAGATGTGGATCTGATATTTTAAAGAATTTCTTATTTTAGAATTTTGGTTCCTGTTGAACCTTCAGCAGATAGTAGGGAAAAAGAAAACTCCACTTCTATAGAAGAAGAAAATCCCACAAGAAGTTAGATGGATTTTAATTTAGCAGAAATGGATCTACAAATCAATTCATTTGTCAGGGTTGGGGGAGGGTGACTAACCAAGGATGATAATTTGGAACTACCTCTCCTTCCTTCAGTATCCGGGCTCTGCTTTGCTGCTGATTTAAATTTACACACTCACTTCTTCTAGAGTGATGATTCTTCCTTTGACTGGTTCAGTCCCAACAGATTCTTACTTGTAAGGCAGGAAGTTGGTGCTGTCACATCCAAGTTTTCACTCTGTGATAGTTGGTGTTCTGGGAGTAGAATTGATACAAGCAACTGCCATTTTTTGACAGGATAGTGACAGTGGGAGTTGTACTCACACTCTCATTATGCCATTTTGAAAGGTACACTGTCTCCGGAGTATGCACTCAGTGGTTTATTGGTCTTCATTTGATGTTTGGTCTAATAGATTTTTTTTTGTTACTCCATTTTTTTCCTTTGGCTTAATTTCACTTTATTTCCTATGAATATGATTAAAAAAAAAAAACTTTACAGATGAAGAGCCCTGATTTGTTTTACCTTTGAAGGAGATGTGTATATTCCTACAGTTCTTAGACTATCCGATCAGTGCTACCAAATATCTGACATTAGCTAAAGACTATACTACTAACACCTGAGGGTCAAAACTAAACTCTCAGCTGGGGTCTACATGCCAGTAAGGAAATGCCTCAAGTCCCAAGTTTTGACTGCTGATTTGTCTTACACTTTTCTTCTTCAATAAAGCTATTAAATTTAAATTTAGATGAATTAAAAAAAGAGATGCTGAAGCGAAACTACAGGAATTGTTGAAATTTAAGTAAATATTTCTTCAAGGCAAGCTAATTAACTACTGCAAATCCCTTCCGATGTAAGGAAAATATAAGAAAAACATGAATGTTAGACACATTATGGGTTTTTATTGCAGATTTCAACTTTAGACTGTATATCTTGACGCCTCACTCTGTAAAACCGTTTAATACCCTCACACATATTCCCACTTCATTAACTTTGCTACCTTTCTGTTTTGGTGAGTTATACTATGTCATTATTTTTACATCATTTAAGTTTATAGAATTTATATAAATACTTTTCATACTTGATTGATCTTGGCTCTATTATTAAAAGACTCAGTGCTCAAAACTACTCTTTTTACTACAACTTCTTCATTCTCCAGTCCTTTATTTTGATTTTTTTTTTTTTTTCTGCTGGATATTCTTATCATTCTTCCAGGAAGATTTTGTTTTGTTCCAAAATACTTGTCTATACCAGAAGGGCAATTCAGGAGACTGTAACATTCTTTTTCTTGCTTTCAAAACTTCTAAGACTGTCCACTGTCTTCAGATGTGAGATGTGAAAAAAAAAGCAATAGAAGGACATTTATATTATTCCTTCTTGCATGCTCATGTGAGATATTTTCTTTATCTTTAAAATTAAATAACTTCACTAGAATATGTTTATGATGTTTGCAATGTTAAAAAGTTTTCAGAAACATACGGTGCCTATCTAGAATGATTATTGGTTTATTTTACAAACGCTTTTTTTCCTTTATATTCTTGGATTTTTTTCTCCTTTATTTGTTGTGTTCTCTTTTTCAGGAATACTCATTAAGAAAAAAAGATTGCCGAATATCTTTTACCATATTTATGTCTTTTACCACATATATGGTAAAAGACATTATTGCCACATTTACCACATTTATAGTATTTATGGTATAAGACGTTATTGACATTATTACCAATGCTATTACCGTATTTATGGTCATTTGAAAATCCTCATTCTTTTCTATTTTGTTTTGTGAGATATTTCAAGCCTGTCTGTCATGTTTCTTTGGTTTTTATTTTTGTTAATTCTCCTTTGGTTATTCAAATGTGGCTTTTTTTTTTCTCTCAAATATTTGTTACTCTCATTTCTTTGTTAATTATATTAACTCCCTTTGTTTTTCTTATTTCTCATTTGCATGCCTTAATCTTTTTAGATCATCTCTGCTTCTTCCTTCAGCAGACCATCTTGTCTACGATTTATTTGAGAAAATAACATGATTTGTCTAACATAATTTTTGGTTTTCTCTTGGAGTACTTGTTCTCATTGGCTATTTGCTTATTTTTCTTTTTTCCTTTAAATTTCTTGGCACTATTTACACCCATGTTCCATAATATAGCCTTTGAGATTATTTTTTATTTTTCTATAGAGTTAGTAGTTTGTTGAAGAATTGGGTGGGGAGAGGCAGCAATGTAGAAAGTGAGTGGTAACAGACTGCAGCCTTGATTCAACATGCAGCCTGAAAACCCTCTCATTCACCCTGTTACATGCTTAGTCTCGAAGGAACATCTTGTTTTTGCCTTCCAAAAAGATAGGACTCAGAAGAAGTCTTTTGATTTGTAGGCCCTTTGGTTATACATTGCATGGTCACTACTTCCTGCTTTTTCTCCTCAGCCTCCTTTGGCCCTGGATCCCCCTGCTCACTAGCCAAAATAGCAAATGGAAGACACAGAATAGAAATGCTTCCTCTTGGCCGGGCACAGTGCCTCTGCCTCATGCCTGTAATCCCAGCACTTTGGGAGGCTGAGGCAGGCGAATCACTTGAAGTCGGGAGTTCAAGACCAGCCTGACCAACATGGAGAAACCCCGTCTTTACAAAAGAAGAAAGAATGAAAGAAAGAAAGAAGGAAGGAAAGAAGGAAAGAAGAAAGAAGAAAGAAAGAGACAGAAAGAAGAAAGAAGAAAGAAAGAAAGAGAAAGAAAGAAGAAAGAAAGAAAGAGAAAATTAGCCAGTTGTGGTGGCAGGCTCCTGTAATCCCAGCTACTTGGGAGGCTGAAGTAGGAGAATTGCTTGAACCCGGGAGGCGGAGGTTGCCGTGAGCCGAGATCATGCCATTGCACTCCAGCCTGGGCAACAAGAGTGAAACTCCAGAAAGAAAGAAAGAATGAAAGAAAGAATGGAAGGAAGGGAGGGAGGGAGGAAGGAAGGAAGGAAGGAAGGAAGGAAGGAAGGAAGGAAGGGAGGAAGGGAGGGAGGGAGGGAGGGAGGGAAAGAAAGGCTTCTTCTTCTTCTTCACGTGTTTGTCCTGTTCTGCGATTCACTGAGGACATCCGTATTGTTGTTCTGTGATCTTTATTACGTACTCCTCCTTTACTCAAAATGTCATAGCAAGACCTTCCAGTATTGTGACACATTCATAGAGGAAAATCTGCGTTCTGCTTAAAGAATGAGAAAATATGTTTTTTCTTTTTGTTATCCTGTTTGATTTGGATTCTGATTTGACAGCAGTTGGCAAAGTTTTTGGTTTCAAGTTATAATTATTTTCTTGTGGCTTTTTTGTTTGTTTCCTTCATTACAAATTTTTTTCTCCATCCAGTTTATATATATATACATATATATATATATATGTATATATATATATGTATGTGCATGTGTGTGTGTGTAGGTGTATATATGTGTACATGTGTATTATATATCACATCCTTATTCAAATATATATGTCAAGATTTCATATATATTTGAGTAAGGGTGTGACAAAAAATTGTGACCTTGACCCTGTTTAATCGAAGTCCTACTCTCTTCTCAACACTTCTTTTTATTTTACTGGCTCTTCTTCATTCTGCATTTTTGGTACTTTATCTTCTCCATTTCTCTGTCCTTTAATGAATCATTTTCCTTTTCTGTATAATTTTAGGGATTGCTAGAGATGTAACTCTTAGCTCTCTGCTCTTCTTTTCACTCTCATTGTCCTTCTCCTTCTTCTTCCCATCATTTTTCTGTTTTGCCTTTCTGACTCTCTCCTGCCATATTCTATTTCTCTTTTAAGTTACTTCTCAGCAGTTTCTTTGTTTCTATACTTCATTGCTTCTCTGTATAATCATCTCCTATTTCTATTTCTGGGCTTGATCCCTCTGAAGCTCTGCATCTTCATTGCAGTGGCTGGTTGTCCCTTTACTATGTCAAATCAAATATCTTTGAAACAATTATTATTGCACTCTCTGTATTTGCTCTTTAACTGGACTTTCATTTTTCCACTGGTTGCATTGGGATACTGGCACATGCTTTCAAGAACACACATAATCATTCTCAACAATATTGCTGTGATACTGCCCAAATGCTTTGTTTTGTTTATTCCATTTGCAATACTAGTGTGTTATCCTCTCTCTCTCTCTCTCTCTCTCTCTCTCTCTCACACACACACACACACAGAATTCACCTTTACTTTACTTAGCCATAATTAACTAGTAGTAGTAGCATTAATACTTTCTCAGTTACCCAGGGTTAAACTTAAGTTATTGTTATTATTTTTAAAAGTTTTCTTCTAATTTGATCCTCTCAACCTATTCAAGTCCAGCAGTCAAAGACTTTGCCTTGGCAATGACTTTCTTATCTGTACGCTGCTTCTCATTACACTTTTACCACCCTAAGACCCTGATGCTAGCAATGTAGATATCTAGAGATGCTATATTCTCTTCCTGTCTCTGCCAATGTGCAATGCATGCTTCTGCCAAATTAGAGTATCTGAGTTGGAATGCCAACGGTATCACTGTTCGGCAGTAATAATATTTGTGACTTCTCTTCAGGCACCTAAAGAATCAGTAATTCATCCACATTCTCCATTATGTGTTGCAATCTGTGCTTTCAGCCTCATGGCATATGATTCAATTGCCCAGTGCAATTGAATTCTCCACTCACACCTTGATGCTTGTTAGGGTCTAAATCACACACAAACTACCACTTTTGTATCTAAGCTTGTAACATTGCTTTTATCCAGAAATCCTGCTTTCTACTATCATGACTGTCAAAATCTTATTCATCCTTCTCAAATAGAAACCTTCTTTGTAAAGATTTGCGGCTCCCTGTGGCTAGATGTATTCTCTCTGTCTTCAGTTCTTAATATCATCTACAAGGCTCTATTTAACCCGGCATTTTCATACCATTTGTTATATATACTACAGCTTGGCTTCTTTGGGCTCCTTAAATGGACCAAGCTGTTTTGTTGTTGTTTTGTTTCTTTCATGATCTTCACATTAGCTCTTTGGTATAAGTAGAATATTTTTTTCCTAATCCTTAGGATGCATTGCTCCCTCTTAAATGTCAGCTCCTATGGAAGTTCATTTATTTAAATAAGATTTTCAGAAGTTTTTTCCCATGCTAAATGTTTCTTTATCATAACACTCCATCATTTCCCAAAGTGACTTTGTGAGGGCAGAGCAGAACCCAAATCTGTTGTGTTAACCAATGTCTACAAACACACATAGTATAGTTCTGGGCATATAATGGGTGCCAAAATATTTATTAAGTGAATAAATGAATGATTAAGCATATTGTTTATACTTTTTCATGTCCCAGCCTGTATTGCACTTTCTATTATATTTTATTAGGTTTTAAGACCTTCGAATTAAAAATAAAACATTTTGCATTGCTCATCTTGGTATCCCTTAGCTTCTAGCATGATGCCAAATATTCATGAGATTAATAAGTGTTTGATGAATTAAATTGATTTGAATCAAACCTTCAGACCAATATTAAGTTATTGCCAGGACATCACAGATCGTAAGTGGCAATTTCCTTTGCTAATAACTTCCAAGGTTGATGATGAGATATAAATCAGTCGAGCATCCATCAGCAAGGGAAAAGCTCTTAAAAACTAAATCCTGTGTTTCTAAGTCATTGTAGTGTTGCCTCCTTTTTCATAATTTGTTTCCCATGCACATCCTTCCTTAGAGCATCAGGCACTGTTCGTGTGTATTACTTCAGTAAGGATAAGCGTAGAGTGATGTCAGAAAGGAGAAAAGGCCATTAAGAGATAGGCCATTTGTTTTTGGCAATGATCTTCTTAACCACCAAAGACCATGTGTCTATGTGGTTTTTTCCCCTTCTCTCTGCTTAACTCCTTCACTCCAACTTCTCAGCTTACCTCTAATGAGAGAGTGTGCCTTAAATTCGAGATGAGTACCAATAAGGGTTCTTAAAGCTGGCACATTTCAAGTGCATGGTGAGAAAGCTACCCCAGGATTCTGCCGGTGTTAATTATGTTGAAAGCTAGCATAAAGCACAAAGATGCAGAGTGTAGAGGGGCTTGCTGCTCTGGTCTTCATGCCCTCTGGTGCCCTCTGGTGCCTCTAAGGGAGAATGGCTGAACCCAACAGCGGATGGCCCTGTTACTGGAGATGCTTGCTCTCACCCTCCCATATGTGTGTGGAGTGAGAGAACAAATGGCCCACCATGAAACTCACATTTTTTAGTGTGCAGAAATCTGTGCAAATCTTAAAATAGCATGTGCCTGTGAAGTTTATGCCATCCCCTTTTGGTTCGCTTCTGCTGACTTTCAGAAGGATCACAGTATCTTCTTTACTGCATTAAGGTTTGCTGACAGAAGATGCTTAAAAACTATCTCAAGTACTTAAGTTATCTCTGTTTCACAATCAAAATCATCTTCTCTTTGTCATAAACGGAATTTTTATGCAGATCCTGAGTAACATTTCTGAAATCTTACAGATATGAACATAATTCAGCAGATGTAACTTTTTTGTTGCTGTTAGGGTTACAAATTAAGCAGTTTGTAGAGTATTTTAAAAATCTCTATCTTTTAGATGTGTGGCTATTGGTGTTATCCATTTCTAAGGTGTTCAAGTTTAAAGATAATACTGCTATAGTCCTAAGGCTCTAATTGCATACACACCCTGTACCCAATCTAAGATAGCCTCTCACCTGGCCACTCCTATTCAAAGCAACAATGACAACCACCACCACAGCAACAAATAATGAATCCCAGGAATGAATGAGGTGGTCACAGACACCAGAGGTTATTGATGAAAGTAATTTCGGAGTCCCTATTTTGTGCTCATAACATATTGTATTCTTGGCCTCCCACTGGACTCTGCCAGTTCCTTGGTCTTAGCAACGTACTCAATACATAAATTCTCTTTATTAAGAACCAAAACTACTCTTCTCATTTTATGCAAACTCATGAGTCACATCTTCAGCTCATTTTGAAGTGAGAATCTTCAGTATAATGGGGGAAACAGTGTACCTATTACAAGGTAACTAACAAGTAACAATGTTTGTATAAAAGCCAGAGAGTATCTCAACATGAAATTTAATATTATAATGGAGCAGACTTTTAGACCAAATTTTTACTTATGACATTAACACAAATACATTCAAGATCCCAGTAATACTATTCCCACATTTTATTACTTTCAGTCTGTACTAACTCTTAGCTTATTTTAGGATAAATGAAAATATCAGTCTGTAAAAATGAATCAACTAGAAATTTTTTTTTTTTTTGGTCACCAGGGCTGGAGTTCAGTGGTATGATCTTGGCTCACTGCAACCTCTGCCTCCTGGCTTCAAGTGATTCTCCTGCCTCAGCCTCCTGAGTAGCTGGGACTATAGGCAGGAGCCACCACATCCAGCTAACTTTTGTATTTTTAGTAGAGAAAGGGTTTCACCACTTTGGCCAGGCTGGTCTCGAACTCCTGACCTCAAGGGATCCACCTGCCTCGGACTCCCAAATTGCTGGGGTTACAGGCATGACCCACTGTCCCCGGCCTAGAAATGATTTCTTGAGACAAGAGAGTAGCAATCTTTTAGCAACACAGATTGGTTACAAAGGCAATAAAATGCAAAAGGGAAACAAATTAATAAATGTGAATAGCATCCTCTTTCTATAAGATGGCATCTTCTAGGATCTCACTTTCAGTCTGTTCTTTACCTTTGCTCCCTTTCTAGCCTTATAATGCAGTGGAAATGCCAGAATCTGAATGACTTTAGCTTGAGTCCTGCTTCTGCCTCCTACCAGCTGTGTGATCACACCCATTAATCAATGGCACTAGCACAGTTCCTCTTCTACAAAACAGAATCTAATAACTAACTTCATGAGCTATGAGGAGACTCATGCACAACACCTATTTCAGAGTCAGGGCTACTAGTCTACCCGATGGCCTCAACTATCTCAGCTACTTGAACATTTCCAAGAAGAACGTCTTGAGCACTGACTTCTCTTTTGAACTGGTGATCTCTAATTGGAACATAAATCTTAGTATCTCCCCCTTGGATGAAATGTCTTGTCTTCAATACATATTGTTTAAAATAAAACATATTATCTGTTTCCCCATATGCACTGATTCCTAGTATGCTGGTTTCCCTTAAAGGCACTACCATTCCGTTCATTTACTTAGATGTCACATATTAGAGCCATCTTTGATCCTTCTCCCTGATTTCTTACCTCTATGGAAGAATTTTCAAGTCTGACTCTTTCTCCTTCCACAGAGTTTCTCACATCTCCTCCCACCCCCTCCATTCCCATTGCCAGCACTAAGTTCACAGTTGTCTCTGACTTCAGCCTCAGCTCACATGTCATTTGTTCTTGAAGGATTTTCCTTTTTACTGCTTTGTCACTTCTTTTTTTCCTTCTACCTTGATGCCAACAGCTGGGCATTCAAATTCTTCAGGAATCTGACCTTACTTCAATAGTTAATTCTCTCCCACAGAGCACTTTTTCACTTTCATTGTACTCAAATGCAAATAGTCACTGTTATTATTTGCATCTGAGTTCAAATAGTAACTTGGGCACCTCTACCCACTGTTCTTCCTACCAGGAAGGCCCTCTGTGGGAAGAAATTGTATACATTCCCCCAAATTCAGATTAAAATCTATGTACTCTGCAGACGTCCCTCATCCTGCCACCTCCAGCTAAACTTCTTTGGCCCCTTGTCAGTTCCACTTCCTACCTCAGTTCTCTGTACATCTTGTCTCTCTCTTCCTAGATTGGAAGATACTCCAGAGCACTACTGATATTTTCTTCATAGTAGGCACATCGTAGGCAGTAAATTAATTGTGGTCTGAAAACTGAGGCAAATGAAGGAACAGCCACATAAATATGGAAGTCACTTAGGAAACTTTACATATATCAAAATGTTTTCTCAGTTGATGAATGCTTTACGCAAAGTAAAGTGTTACGTTATTTCATAATGATATAGGAGAATATTTTCTTATGTCAGTTTGAGGAATATTTTTTTTTTCAATCTTGGCACTTGTGTCAAATTACTATATTTCAAAGTTAAATTTGAAATTGCGGTAGGGATATATTTTTATTTTAGTGCTTCTTAACTTATAAAGCTTCTCTGATAAATATACCAAATTTATCAATAAACTATGTAGAGTGTCTAGATAAAAACCTTTTGGTAACGTAATTCATTTTGATCATATATCCCAAAGCTTCAAGGTTTGCATAAAATCAACATATCTTCTCACTCTTAGAGTACTATTTTGTGTCATTCTAAAAGTAGTGAAAATATTCTTTTAATATAAAAGGAATTGTAGCCTCATTGAACAGTTAAATAAACCACTTTTCTTCATTCTCTACTGGCAAAATATTTTATATTATCTAACACCCTCACAATGCAAAGGAAAAAGCTATGACATTTGTGCCATAATGAATCTTTCTTTCAAGTAAGTAAAGGCTCAATACTTGAAAGAAAAGGCTAAATATTTACATAGTAGTACAGGGTTCTCAACCTCAGCACTATTGACATTTTAGTCCTGATGATTTTTTGTGGCTGGGGACTGTTCTGTGCATTGTAGGATATTTGGCAGCACCCATGGCGGAGAAGGACTTCTGATGTGACTAAGAACTAAGTGACTTAGTTCTCTAGCCTTTTTTTGAATTTGAAAGTCAATTCTAAAAGTCTGCTTTTTAGGAAGCCAATTATCTCTTAGTACTCAAATATCTCTTGGGTGCAAAATTGCCTCCAGTTGAGAACCATTTCAGTAGTAGAAGTATTTACTGATTCTACTTACTGTGTTTTTATAAGTTAATCTCCCCAATTCAGCCTTTTTGGGAAAAAAAGATAGCCCCACTATGCTTTTCCTCTAGTCAGCTGCATATGACTCATGGGAGTGTCTGATTTTCTGCATCTATGAGCGTGTTGATAGCCAACTATTCAATAAGCTTTCACCAAATCAATGTGTACTGAGTATCCACTCTGCACTGGGAAAATAGATGAAAGAAAAACAGACTAAAATCCCTGCTCTTCTAAAGCTTACATACTAGTGGAAGAAGCAAGACAATAAACATACAAATAAAACATATAGCATGTCAGAGGGAGATAATGTTAAGGGAAACATTAAAAGAATAGGTGGTGCTGTGGAAGCAGTGTGGGTGGGTTATCATTTTCAATAGGAGGACCAGGGCTCTCCTCACTGTGAAATGATTGACCTAAAGGAAGCTAGTGAGTGACTTAGCCCATCTGTATTGCTATAAAGGAATATCTAATGCTGAGTAATTTATAAACTAGAGAAGTTTATTTAGCCCATGGTTCTGCAGGCTGCATGAGAAGCACGATGCCTTCTGGCAAGGGATTCAGGGAGCTTCCACTAGTGGTAGAAGGGGAAGGGGGGCTGCATCACATGGCAAGAGAGGAGGATGGAGAGAGAGAAAAAGGAGTGGTGCTGTGCTGTTTTAAATAACCAGCTTTCACATGAACTAATAGAGCAAGACTGTACTCTTTGCTTTGGTGATAGCACCAAGCTATTCATGAGAGATGTGCTCCCAAGACCCAAACCCCTCTTGCCAAGCCCCACCTCCAACATTGGGGATCAAATTTCAACATGAGATTTGGAGGGGACAAATATCCAAACGATATCTGGGAATGAGCCTTAAAACACCTGGCGGAAGAGCTTTCCAGGTAGAGGGAAGAGAGTCCTTAAAGAAATGGCCTACCAAAAATAATGGAAAAAAGAAAAAAGAAGAAATTAACTATGCCTGGAATGGACTTGGGTGGCAGCATATGGTAGAAAAAATTGCCAGAGAACGGAAGAACATATGAAGATCATAT
Organism: Ateles fusciceps; assembly: GCA_036589455.1. Lineage (NCBI taxonomy): Eukaryota > Metazoa > Chordata > Mammalia > Primates > Atelidae > Ateles > Ateles fusciceps. The sequence continues at coordinate 12,420,469 of JAZHEH010000222.1, forward strand.
AAGGCCTTTGGTCATTATAAACAGTGAATAAGTGACTGTCAGGAAATGTCACATGTAAAATAGTGGAAATGATGCTTTCTCATCTCTTTGCTTTAGTTGCTCTCAGGAACCTGAACATGGTAGTTCAAGGACCCCAGGAGTGATGTCACTGTAGCGTCCCCAGCAAGGTCCACACTTCTGATCATTCCTTTCACTCTTCCTTGATCAAAGTTACACAGTCAAGGGGTCACTCATTTGAGACTTTTCTAAGAAACTAATTGGCTGAACTGATGGAATGCATAGGAAGATGCCAATGGCTTAGTAATGCTTCATCCAGGGATATTTGCATCATAGAAAAAGGCCTCTTAAAAACGGACTTTCAGAACTGACGTTTGAATTCAAATAGTAAATCATTAGCTGGAGAACTAAGTCACTTTTTCAAGCTGGGGCATGAGCTATTGAGGGCACTTTGGGCCTTTTCAAGACCTGAACTTGGGCTCTAGATATGACATCATAGACAGTCATCGTGTAGTCTCAAACTATCAAGCTAGTATGTATTGGAACTCTGTGATATACCACTCATTTTCCTTAGGGCTAGGAAAGTGGTGGTAAAAAAGTGAATTCCCAGCCCATTGAGCTGTTTTATTATGTAGTGAAAGAGACAGAAAATACAATAAAAAAGAATAATATCGGTTACAGGCAAAGACTATAGAGACAATTAAAATACAGGATGTACTACACAGTCTGCAACTTCAGATGGCCAGCCAAAAAAAGCATCTCTAAAGAAGTGATATTTAAGCTGAGATCTGAATGTCAAGAAGGAGCATGAGGAAGAGATTTCCAGCAGAGGATATAACTAGACCAAAGGGAGCATATAGCTTGACATAAGAAATAAGCCCAGTGTCTTAGACCAAGTAGAGTGTATTGCCAGTGAGGTAGGCAGGAGCCAGGAAGGCCTTGTAGCTCATGATAAGATATTTGAGTTTTATTTGTCTGTAATGAGCAGCCAAAGGAGGGTTTTAAGCAGATAAACGGGATGTTCTAGTTTGTTTTCTTAAAAGATTAGGGATAGGGGTTGAGAATAGATCAGCGGGAGAAAGAGGCATAGGAAAGACTTGAAATCCAGGCCAAATAAGGTTATGAATTCAAATAAATAGCCCAGATGAGAGTTGTTGGTGATGGTGAAGGTGAAAAAATGAACTGATTGGTGATATTTTTGGATATAGAAGTGGTAGGATTTTCTGACAGATGAAATGGGAGAGATTCTTTCTAGAAGAATTAAGAGCAGCTCCTAAAGTTTTGGCTTGAGCAACTAGATGGTTTGAGGAACGTTTAGTAAAGGGTGGAAGACTGGAGTTATGGGAAAACATTTGGAGAGAAAAGCAAGAGTTTAATCTTGGAAATATTGTTTCAGATTCATATGTAAACATCAGTGTAGAGATTCCAAGTTGACCCTTGAATATATGTCTAGATTTCTGGGGGACAAGTAGTGTTGGAGGTAGTTGTGGTTAAAATTCAGCCCGCTGGTGGGTGTTTAATATCACAGGGCTATGAGTCACTCAGAGAGATTATATAGCAGGGAATAAGTAGAAGTCCCCAGGCCCCTGGCTCCAGAGACTGTGTGGAGGAAGATGAACCAGCAAAGGAGACTTAGAAGTGCAGGTAACGATTTAGGTGGAAAATTATTAGCATATAGCATCAAATACGCCAAAAGAATGGAGGAGCCAGTTATGTTGAAAACTCTGAGGAGTCAAGAGAAATACAGAGAAATGGCATGTGACATGATTACATGATAGTTACATTGTCTCTCAAATGCCTGCAATGCCCCTTGTGTGTTGTGAACACAAAATATACACTTGTGAAAATAAAAAGCCACACACAAACTCAGGACTGATCCCAGTGCTACGTTTTTGCTGAACTGAAAATCATTCATACATCTATTCTGAAATATTTGCTTAACCACCCACCCCCACCAAGTACCAGACACTGTCTAAGCATCAATGATATAGAAGCAGAAAATGGATATACAATTCTTGCTCTTCTGGGGCTTACATTGCAGTGAATAAAGATAGACAATGATCAAATGGCTTGTCACTCATTTTCAGATGATGATAAATGCTATAATGAAAATGATGTAGAGTGATAGGGTGCAGAGTGCCTGAGAGAGGCAGGTAGCTTACAGAGATCTCAACACAAAAAACAGGAGGATGGAGGCGTGGCAGATATAAACACTGAGAGGGCAGTATTTTAGGCAGCAAGAAGTCAAAGTCTAAGGACTCTGATGTTGGAATAAATTTGTTGTATTAGAGGAAGTGCCAGGAGCTCAGCGTTGATGGGATGAAGGACTAAGAGGGAGCTTATTATGAGATAAGGTAAGAGAGCTAAGGTCGGGGACAGATGATGTAAATCCATGGGAAGGACTTTAGATTTCATCATTTAAAGTAAAATTGAAAGTCATTGGATGGAAGGGTTTAAGCCTGGGGGTTATATGGATGTAACTTTGTTTCAGTTTCAGATGTAAAACATTAGTGCTGGTGTAGATAATGAGTGAGCATCAAAGTACCGTGGAAGCAGAGAGGTCAATGCAAATGCTATCATGGTAGCCCAGGCAAGAAAAGATAGTGGCATGAACTAGCGTGATAGAAATGAGCAAAGTGGTAAGTGGCAGAGCTGGGATGACCACAATAGACCTGTCTGACTTCAAATTTGTGTTTTTTCCCATGATTTCACACTGTCGTGCAAGGCCAGCAATCCATCACTGTTTGGCGATAATTCAGGAGTCAGTTCCGTAGATGCATGCCAAGTAACTAAGAAATGTTTTTTACGACAATGCATAAATGTAACAAACTTGGCATTTGTATAAGGAGTTTACATTAGATCTGTCTGGGAAATAACAATGAAAACAGTGAGTTAAAACACAATAGAAATAACTTGAAGCCTTTGGTACGTATTCTTGAGAACTTTTAGACATCAGCTATTTCCAGAAGACTTCTACCCAACAATAAATTATTTTTGTTGTTATTAAAAGGGTACACTTCACATGGAAAACTTAGTAAACAATTAATGTTAATATTAAAAGGATAATAACCTGCTTCATTTCTAAATTAACAACTAAATAATAATCCTCTAATTATGCATTTACAACATATGTTTTTCTTTGGATCTAACTTGGCCATTACTGGATTTAAGATTTGAGTTATTATGTCAAGACTTTAACCACCTTCAGCCCAAACATCAAACCACTAAAGTTCATCACTCCCCCCAGTGTCCTTGTGAAGGCAATAATTTTTCAATTTTTCTTTTTGTTTATTTATTTACTTAAGACACAGTCTTGCTCTGTTGCCCAGTCTGGAGTGCAGTGTTGCTATCTTGGCTCACTGTAAACTCCGCCTCCCAGGCTCAAGCACTTCTGGTGCCTCAGCCTCCTAGATAGCTGGAATTACAGGCAAGTGCCACCACGCCCAGCTAAATCTTGTGTTTCTAGTGGAGACGGGGTTTCACTGTGTTGGCCAGCTGGTCTCAAACTCCCAGCCTCAAGTGATCTGCCTACCTCAGTCTTGCAGATTGCTGGGATTACAGGCATGAGCCACCGTGCCTGGCCTATTTTTCAATTTTTAGGGAAAATAAAAGTAATAGAATAACAGTTCCTCTGCTCTCTCTGAGAAGGGGACAATGGAGAATGACCCTCTCCCCACCCAGAGAAGGCTAGATTCTTCAATAGTGACGTTCGCCCATGAAACTCTGTCTATGTTCTCCTTCTGCCTCATCTCTTCTGCAACACCATGTCCCATGTCAGGAGCTCCCAGTGTCTCACTGGAACCTCTTAATGACAGCAATTAGTAGTCATTTCTATCAGTTCTCCTTCCTTTAGGAAGTGACCCCCCAGGGGCTGTTCCTATGGGGATCCAGGTGTTTCTATTTCCTCTCAGTGGTAGAAAAATACCCAGGTCTCCCAGTGGCAGCTGGACTACTCAGTTGTGAAATATCAGGGCAGTTCACAGCACTGCCTTTCAGAACAATTGCATGAAAGTCTTCAGTGGAGTTTGTTTCAGGAGCCATGGGGCTGCATAGAGAAGTAGCCAGCTTCATGCTTCATGATACCACTCCTGCCAAGTCAGGGCTGCAGCTCTGCTCAGCGGCAGAGTCTGGCCTTTCATTGGTGCAACATCTCATTCTCCTTGAAGAAGATTTACTTCGTGGAAAAGCCCTTCACTCCATGCTGGCAGTCTCAGAAGTCATATACTCAAGGGGCCAAACCCACAACTTCTTTGCTTACCTTCCCATAGGATCAAACGATCCTAGTCATATCTTTGGCAGTTATGAAGTTTCTCAAGAAAGTGACACAAATTAAATTCTAAAAGGCTCAAGAATAATTATTGATAGGAATAATGTATTTTAAATTACTGACAGTTCCACTGCTCTCTTCTGGCCTCACAGAATAATAGTCAACAGCTAGGAAACTTCCAAGAAGTACTTGAATGTAGGGAGTACTCCTGTCCCCTCACACTGGGAAGGTAAGGCTAGAAGTCTTCTTTCAAGTCCAGCAGTAATGCACTTGGCCAGTTGACATCAAAGGTGGGGCCTGAGACTGAAAAGGATGATTTGGATTGATCAGCACAGGAGTTGTGGGGCTAATCTGGGCTCCCAATTCTTCTCTGATAAGCACCACATTATTATCATGCTAGGCCTGAGAATGCTCTTTCAAGTTTTGGAATTTGTAGTCAAACAGATGGAGTTTGAATTCTGCCTCTGCTCTTTTCTATCTGGGAGAGTCCAGGCAGGTATCGTAACTTGTGAGTAGCTTAGGTCTATCTTATGTAATATGGAAATAACGATACATAACTCATGGTTTATAGGCAGAAGTAAAATGAGAAACCATCTATAAAGTACTCAGGACTCATCTTGGCACACTGTGTTTATTCAATAAATAGCAGTGATTATTATACATTGTTCTTCATTTACAAAGGAAGAAAGTGCAGGGCATAAAGGGACCTCACTTGACGTTTCATAAAGACATGTTGTGGAGGGGAAGAATAACAATCAAGGACTTTTAAGTTTCACTCTGGGCCAGGGTTTGTTAAGAGACCAATAGCATCTGAGTAAGATGCCTGGTGTCTAAATGATCCTTTCAGGGACTCCAGAGAAAATAAGAGGCTATCTACTCTAAGTCTTTTGACTGCTGGAAACCTCCTAGCTGCAGCTTGAGAGATCTGGGCAGAGTTACAGCCTGCTGCTGTTGTTACTGCCAACCTGGGGGAGTGACAGCATAATTGGATACCTCTCTTTCTGTCTTTTTGCTCAAGACAAGGGCAAGGAAGACTGCCCCCCTGCAGGGAGAAAATAGAGTCCAGAAGACAGAAATTTTGACAAATAAGGAACTCATCTGCCTCTCTCACTGGCTCTGTCCCTACCTTAGATGGGTGAGCCCTCACCTAAGCTCCCCCTCCTGAATGATTCAGACCACAGGGACAAATTACGTCCACAGATGGGTCAAAGATACTATGAGCCACACCAGGAGGATATGTAGGATTTGTGACCTCTGGACTGCAATTATTTCTTGACAAAGCCTTTGGCAATGTGATTGCTTTAAATGCAAAGCATGTAGCTGAGACATGAATGTAATTTGGAGGAGAGTTAGGTAATTATTGTATCACTTAAATATTTATATATTTAAAAAAATTTAAATTGTAGAGTAGAAAAAGTAGTGCAAGAGAACATCTAGATCCATATTTTTCAATGTAGTAACCACTAGACTCATGGCTTTTGAACATTTGAAAAAGTCAGTGGCTGGTCTAGATTGAGTATGATATAAAAGGAAGATATGAATTTTGAAGACAGTATAAACATAGGAAAATATTAATTTTAACTATCACATATTGGAAATAATATTTTGTATATATGGAGTTAAAATAATATAAAATTCATTTCATCTGTTTTTTTTTTTTTTTTTTTTTTACTGCCTTTAAGGTGGCTACTAGAAAATTTAAAATTACATATGTGACTCACTTTTGTGGCCGGGTCCTTGAAATTTTCTGCAAAGACAATCATGTCATCTACAAATGGAAATCGTTTTATGTCTTCTTTTCCAATCTCCATGTTGTCTATTTCTTTTATTTGCTTTATTGCAGTGGCAAGAACTTTCAGCCTCATGTTGAATGATAGTAATGAGAGAGAACATCTTTCTTTGTTCCCAGTCTTAGGGGGAAATCACTCAGTCTTTCATCATTAAGATGATAACTGTAGCTTTTTGTACTTACTCTTTTTTTTTCTTTTGGAGACAGGGTCTCACTCTGTCACCCAGGTTGGAGTGTAGCAGTGTGATCTCAGCTCATGGCAACCTCTGCTTCCTGGGCTCAAGTGATTCTCCTACCTCAGCCTCCCGAGTAGTTGGGACTACAGGCACATGTCACTACGCCTGGCTGATTTTTGTATTTTTTGTAGAGATAGGGTTTCACCATGTTGCCCAGGCTGGTCTCAAACTCCTGGACTCAAGGGATCTGTCCTCTTGGCCTCCCGAAGTGCGGGATTACAGGCATGAGCCAACACACCCGGCTGCACTTACTCAATCAGGCTGATTCCCTTCTTTTCCTAACTTGCTGAGAATTTTTTCTGACGAATGAATGTTGAGCTTTGCCAAATGCTTTTTCTGCATAAATTCATTTGATTATGTGCATTATTCTTATTTTGCCTGTTGATATAGTGGATTGCATTAGTTTCTTTGTGAATCTTGGACTAGCCTTAAATACCTAGAATAAGTCCATCAATTATGTTGTATAATTCTTTTAATATGTTGTTGGATTCAGCTTGCTAATATTTTGTTGAGGATTTTTGCATCAAAATCTTTGAGAGGTATCGTTTTGTAGTCCTTGTTATATTTTCAATTTTTAATTTTGTATTGTCTTTGTCTGGTTTTGCTGTCTGGGTAATATTGCCCTTCTAATTATTGCTTATATGTAATTTCTGTATTTTAGAGGTGGGGTATTGCCCAGGCTGGAGTACAGTGGCATGATCATGGCTCACTGAAATCTTGATCTAGACTCAAGTGATTCTCCTACTTCAGCCTCCCCAGTAGCTGGGACTACAGGTGTGCACCACCAGGCATGGCTAATTGGTTTTATTTTTAGTGGCAACAGGGTCTCCCTATGTTTTCTAGGCTGGTCTCAAACTCCTGGCCTCAAGCAATCCTCTTGCTTTGGCCTTCCAAAGTACTGGTATTATAGGCATGAGCCATCACACCTGGCCACTTATTTTTACATGAAAATATTTTCTCCATCTTTTTTCTCCACCAAATTCTTGTTTTAGGCTATTTTGTACTTTACATTTTATAATCTAATATTTTATTTTTAATTGTGGGCTTTTTGAAGAAGTTAAATTTTAAAACATTCTAGCAGTGTTTATTGTCTAATTCATTGTTTATCATTCAACAGTAAAACAGAATTTATTAGCTCTCCATAACTCAGCCTAGTTTGAGATCAGAATCCAGGCTATTTGGAGATCTGCCCCAGCTCCCCAAAGTCATCAATCATGAGGTGTGGTGCTATGACTCATCCTCCTATAACCTTCCTCATTTACCATGACAACTTGGATCCAAAGTATCACTTTGTGCAGGTGTAATTTATGTTCTTTTGTTTACTGTAGGAAACAAACAAAAACACTACAGGAGAGGAAGCAATAGCAAATATTCAGTGAAAGTAACTCACGTGCTTTTAATGAACCCCTTGTTTGTAAAGACAGATCAGTCAAATGCCCCCTATGCAGACTATTTATATTTATGTTACAACTATCCAGGGTCTGGAACGGAAGATTTATGTGCTATACTAAACACAGAACAAAACTAATTACCCAGCAGGTGAAATTTTTATGACAACATAGACCTCAAAATTTGGTCTGCTGACAGTATTTCAAAACTGATGGACAACTCTATAAAGATTTATAAAGATTCTAACTTCTCTGAGTTTAACGGATTCACTCTTGACAGTACCTGTGTCTGTGTATCTGTGTGTGTATGTGTGTCTGGGAATCCATGTACTCGAATATTCTACAAATATTGGACCATAAAATTATTTTGATGCTGTTTTTATAAACCATATTCTGCGACTTCAATAACTGAACATTATATATGTGATTTCCACACATAAATTTGATAACTTCAATTGGGGAGCTTTTATAAAAATACAGATTCTTGAGATCTGTTGCTAGAAATTCTGATTCAGTAAGTCTGGGATGGAGGTCCAAAAACCATGTATTATGTGTGTCACTAACACCCCGAAGACTTTTTATATGTGGCTGCCCAGAATTGCTTTGATTTCTAATTTAGTTTGTACTTTATAGAGTGAAGAAAGTAAAGAAAAACTATTAGCTTACTGAACAAAAAAAGAAGTTTCATATTTTACCTTTCAGATTACCAGATCCCAAACCCCAGCCTATCCACTTTTAACTCTTTTAGCTATTAATATTTCATTTGGCATTTAGACATTTCTAAAATTTATGTTCACACTAGTTGTCTTGATTTTCTTTTTCTTTTGACATTGTCTATTATGCAAAAGGAGAATTTAGCTCACTTAGAAACCACAGACCTGCTTTTGCTTGTACTCCTGTCATTTTTCCAATGTTGTTTTATAACAATTTTTGAAAGATCAACCATCTGTATTTTCATTATTACACCTCTTTAAATATGGTTCACAGTTGAGGCACGTAATAAACTATTTTGTATTTTTGCACAGCATTGTGTTTTTTAAGGCAGGCAAAACTTTTGCATATTTGTTTAGATTGGTGCAGACAGCAATCACACATTCTTCCCCTTCAGTCTCCCACAGAATTGCACACTTTTTCTTAATAAGGCTAAGCACAGGAAATAACCTGTTAGTTTGGTTTTCCCCTTGGAGTCATCATTCTTACATCCCTTCAAACTCCTGTTCCAATAGGAATGAGTTGTTGTCTAGGTCTGCCATATCGTGAAAACTCCCTTTAATCATTATTTTGGGGATTCTCTGGCAACTCTCTGTTATTTGGATCCTCCCTCATTCTGGTGAAGTATATTTAACAGATTTTTTTTCCAGGACGGGATGCACTGGAGGTACATTGTAAAGAATGTATTTGTGACAATGTCTTAATTTTGCTTTCAGGCTTGATTGATAACTAGGCTTATTAGAAATGTTTAGTTAAATATCATTTTCTCTCAAACTTTTAAAAACAATTTCATTATTTTTTACTTTTCTTGGCCACAAAATGTCTGATGTTATTCTGCTTTTCAAGCGTTACATGAAGGGCATTTCCTCTCTCTTTCTTTCTCTCTGTCTCTCTCTCAGGCCGAACACAGTGGCTCAGGCCTGTAGTCCCAGCAGTTTGGGAGGCCGAGGCAGGCAGATCACGAGATCAAGAGATTGAGACCATCCTGGCCAACATGGTGAAACCCCATCTCTACTAAAAATACAAAAATTGGCTGGGCGTGGTAGTGTGTGCCTGTAATCACAGCTACTTGGGAGGCTGAGGCAGGAGAATCTCTTGAACCCGGGAGGCGGAGTTTGCAGTGAGCCAAGATTGCGCCACTGTACTCCAGCCTGGTGACAGAGCAAGACTCTATCTGAAAAAAAAAAAATTTCCTCTACCTTACTTTCTCTGAATTTTGACCTCTTAAATCAATACTCAAATCTTATTTTTACAATTCCATTTTCTATTTATTTTCCCTTTTGTTTTAAATTGTGGGAGAATTCTCAATTTTACCTTTTAACTCTTCTATGAATTTTTATTTCAAACATTATAATTTAATAACCAAGAGGTATTTCTTAATCTCCTATTTTTAACAAGAATGTGTTATTATTTCATGAATGTCATATCTAATCTCATCTCCCTGAAGATATTGTAATAGTGTAGTTTGAACTTTTTCTCTGCTTCTTATATTGCTTGAATTTGCTCTATTTTTTTTCTTTCTCTTTGTTCACGATGTGCTTTATCTTTAATGTGAAATTTCTGTAAGTGCCTGTGAATCTTTTGTTGTCCATTAGTTCTTAAGTATGTAGAATTACAGAGCTGAAGCTCTGTCAGCCTGGGTGGGACTTGATGGACTTTACTGTACAGCGAAGCTCTGCTCAACCCAAGGAGATTCTGCCCACAGGGGAAATCTGGCAGTGTCTAAAGTCATTATTGACGATCATGATTGGGTTGGGGTTGCTACCAGTATCTAAGGGACAGAGGCCAGAGAATGCTGCTAAACATCCTTCAACATTCAGGACAGTCCCACAACGGAGGATTACCCAGCTCTGAATATCACTGGTGCCACTCTTGATAAACCCTAAAGCAGAATGATCAGGAAGCAAGTTCCCTGTTGCATTCTCCCATAGGTTAGTGTATATAGGACTTTTTCCCCTTGTGTCCATTTTCACAAAGAAGAATTTTCCAAACTCCTGCCTACCGTACGTGAGTCAAATAATATTTTAGACATAATGTTATAGTAGTACCATGCTTCAAAAAGCATGTTTATATTCAATCCAAAATTTTATGTGCAATAATTTGTTTCAAACATAACTGTGATTATTTACTGTAGAGTTCTCACATCCCTACTCCAAATAAAAACAACCTCTTTGGGCCTGTATTCATTTAGCATTCTACATTTTCTAAAAAAATTCATAAATACACTAAATCTGACCTTTTAAAAATGAAAGCACTTTTATGCCATTTTCTAGAATAAATATGTAAAATTCTGGGCTTCAGCTTGAGAAGTAATAATCAGTCCTGCTAGCTCTATCACAGTAAACACAATGAAGAGAAGCAGATTTCAGCAAGGACACTTATTTTGCAAACATTGGGAATCTAAAAAATCAGTTAAAGGAGGATTTGTTTAAATAAATTATGGGACATATGTATGAGACAATTCCAGTCCTTCATTAACAATAGAAAGTTTTAAATTAATGACATAAGAAATGTGTGTCCCAATATTAAGTGAAAGATGCAGAGTGACTTCGAAATAAATCTTGGAAATATTTTTCAGAGTAAAATATGCATATATTCTCTGACCAAGTCATTCTAGTTTTCACAAATCTATAGAGTGGCATGACCCCCAAGTATGCAAATATATTTGTATAAAGATCTTCACCATTGTTTGTGATGATGGCAAAAGCCACAGCTCTCATGTATCTTGATAGGCTGGTTAGATAAAGCACACAAACCAGGGTACTTGCATGCAATGCCCTGCACTGTGGTCATTCAGAAGAACAAGAAAGACTGACATCCACTAAGAAGGGGAGAGCATCCCATGTTTATCATGAGTGCCACAAGACTTTTTACTTTTTTTTTTTTTCTTTTAAGACAGGGTCTCCTTCTGTCCTTCAGGCTGAAATTCAGTGTCACAATCACTCGGCACTATAGCCTCAGCCTCCCAGGTTCAATCAATCCTCCCACCTCAGCCTCTGGAGTAGCTGGGACTATAGGCACACACCACCATCCCAACTAACTTTTGTACTTTTTTTGTAGAGACAGAGTCTTGCCATGCTGCCCAGGCTGGTCTCGAACTCCTGAGTTAAAGTGATCTCCCTGCCTCAGCCTCCCAAAGTGCTGGGATTACAGGTATGAACCTCCAGGTATGAGTTTTTACATTTTAATTGTTTTTAACTGCTTTCAATTTTGTTTTGAAAGGAAGCACATGAAACCACACCTGCTCTTAACTCTGGGATGTGGGAATAGAAGTTAGAAACAAATTTCTACTTTTCAATTTAGCCCATTGTTTTTTGTTTGACATTTTCACAATGAACATTATTTTCATTATTAACAATAAATCACAGTCTGGAAACTTGGCCATGGTAGTGGTTGGTAATGATGGGGGACTTCTGGATCTAAAATTAGGAAGTGAAAGCAAAAGAAAGTGGGGGCGACACTTCTGATCAACAGAACATGCACAAACGAATGAAGACAGCCTCGTATACAGGATGGCATGTCATTAAAAAGCAGGTTGAAATATCAGTATGGCACACAAAATTCAAATGATGTTTCGAAGTGTTATTCTTGCAAAAGAAAACAAATTTGGGCTTCGTATTCAAAATCGGTTCTGACATTTCTTATCACAAAAAGTCAAGGTATATGCAGAGTAGAGAAAAACAAATTTCTTCAAACAAAGTACACTTGAGCATCTCCGTGGCCTTTGGAGTCCTGCACTCTTTCGGCTCTTTTGAATGTCTAATTCATTCAATATATGAGCCTCATATATTTGTTTGAACCCAGCAGAGAGTCAATAGATTTGTATTCTGTCCTTTATGTCATCATTAATAAATTACAAACAAAACATTTGAGAACAAAACATCTAGTGATATTTTTAGTACACGCTCAATAACCTTTTAGAAAATCCTCCTAGTCTCTTGAGCATTGAGGATCACTTAGCTTGTCTCTTGGTGTGGAGCTGCTTTAGTGAATTAGAATAAAAGATCCTTAGAGACAAAAGCAATAAAGCTGTTTCCTCACAATGAAAGCAAAAGAAGCAATACATTACAGATGAATAAAGGAAACATAAACTCAGCTCAAAAAAATAGAACAAAGTGAAGAGAAGATGAGGGGACCAGGCAGGGAAGGAATAGGAGAGCTGAAGAGAGGAGGAAGCGACAGAAACTACTAGTGTGTACCTAAATTACCCCGAACGTGTAGCTTCATCATTCCATCATCAGGACTTCAGAAAAAGCTATGAAGTAGGTGATGAAGGGAGAGAAAATGTTTCATAGGTGTACACGTGCCATGGTGGTTTGCTGCATCCATCGCCCAGTCATCTACATGAGGCATTTCTCCTAATGCTATCCCTCCCCCTATCCCTCCACCCCCCTGCTATCCCTCCTTAACCCCGACAGGCCCCAGTGTGTGATGCTCCCCTTATTGTGTCCATGTGTTCTCATTGTTCAACATCCACTTATAAGTGAGAACATGAGGTGTTTGGTTTCCTGTTCTTGTGTCAGTTTGCTGAGAATGATGGTTTCCAGCTTTATCCATGTCCCTGCAAAGGACATGAATTCATCCTTTTAATGGCTGCATAGTATTCCATGGTATCTAAGTACCACATTTTCTTTATCCAGTCTATCATTGATGGGCATCTGGGTTGGTTCTAAGTCTTTGCTATTGTAAACAGTGCCAAAATAACCATACGTGTGCATTTATCTTTATAATAGAATGATTTATAATCCTTTGGGTATATACCCAATAATGGGATTGCTGGGTCAAATGGTATTTCTATTTCTAGATCCTTGAGGAATCACCACACTGTCTTCCACAATAGTTGAACTAATTTACACTCTTACCAACAGTGTAAAAATCTTCCTATTTGTCCACGTGTATACCTATGTCACAAACCTGCATGTTCTGCACATGTACCCCACAACTGAAAGTATAATAACAATAAAAAAAAGAAAGTTTCTCAAAAAAGAAGTTAAGGGAAAAGGAGTCTGAAAATATTTATGAAAACAACAAACTGGAAGAAAAGATACCAAAGCATCTTACAGCTTCCAGAATTTTTTCTAGCAAACATCAATGTTTTCCCTTGAAAGGTGATTTCTGGAGGATCTTACTTCCCCACACAGATGATGACAACTGTATACCATATTTACTTTTCATTTCACTGTATTTTAAATTGTTTTTTATGCACTCACCATAGAAACCGTCATTTAAAAACAAACCAACCTCTGTCTTTTCAGGCCTCATTTTGAGTAGAATTTGTTAGAGGTCGTCACAAAGCAGGTGTGATGTGGACGGATCTGTGATCCATTCCTTTCCCCATCCCTTCCTTCTTGAAACCTTCTCTCTCCCTCCCTTCATCACCTACTTCTTAGCTTTTTTTGAAGTCCTGATAAATGAAATAATGAAGCTACAGGATCACTTTTCTAGGGGTAACTTAGGTACACACTAGTAGTTTTTGTTCATTCCTCCTCTCTTCAGCCCTCTTATCCCTTTCCTGCCTGATCCTCCTCAACTTCTCCTTTCCTTATTTTCTTTACTTTGTTCTATTTTTTAAGCTTAGTTTCTGTTTCCTTCATTCATCTGTAATGCATTGCTTCTTTTGCTATTATTGTGAGGAAACAGCTTTATAAAGGTTTCAAGAAGGCAGGTATGGAAAAGGAATGCATCACAGATCCATCCACATTACACCTGCTTTGTAACAGGCTTCTAAGAGAATTCTACTCAAAATGAGGCCAGAAAAGACAGAGGTTGGTTTGTTTATTTTTAAATGATGGTTTCTATGGTAAGTGCATGAAAACCAATTTAAAATACAGTGAAATGAAAAGTAAATAGTTCTTAAACAAGACAGCCTGGTATACAGTTGTCATCTTCTGCGTGGGAAGCAAGACACCCCAGAAATCACCTTTCATGGGAAAACATTGAAGTTCACTGGGGAAACATTCTGGAAGCTGTAAGATGCTTTGGTATCTTTTCTTCCCGTTTTGTTATTTTCACAGATCTTTTCTGACTCCCGAGTCCATTAAAGTTTCTCTACAAATATATATTTTTACTGATCTTTATTTTTCTTTATATCCATTTTTATGGAGCACATATTTCTACTCTGGCACTTGCCAAGGCAGTCCTGGAAGGCCATTAAGTTATGCAACCAGGATCTAAATACATGCCAGGTTAAACCTAGTGAGAAATGCCATCTAATATTTCTGATCCCATTTCTCTTTTAATCATTTACTCTTTCTTTCAACAGTGGTATGGAAGAATATGGTTTGCTCTGGAATAATGAAATGGGAAAGCATTGATATTGATTGTGGTGGTGGAAAGAAGTGAGATAGAGTGTGTGGATAAGTTCTTACTACTGGCATGATATTTAAGCTGAAAACGCAAAGAGTCTTTTATTTCATAGGAGCTAGGAGTTACTTGAGAAAGTTTTGTGTTCAATAGTAAATTGGGAAGCAGTGTGTATCCTAGTGTATAGCACTCTTAAGCGTGGACCCCTGCCAGTGTTAAAAGCAGAATAGACTTGTATATAGACGTATAAAATACATGTACATATTTTTCTGCTAATAAAAATAACTTATACTGTAGGAAAACAAAGAAAATACACATTTAAAAAACTATATTCAAACTCTCCATAGCTAGTAATCACTGACTTAGTTACATCGTATTTTCTCACAATCTTTTTTCAAGGCCTACTTTCCCCCCTCAAAACTGAGTATGCTTTATAAATTTTTATGTAATGTAGTGTAAACTGAACTTTTGCAGATTCTTTAAAACTAGGACTGCCAGGTTTAGGAAGTAAACATACAGAACACCCAAATCCATTTGAATTTCAGATAAATAATGAACAACTTTTTAGTTTATGTATGTTCCACACAATATTTAGGACATACTTATACTAAAAAGTTACTAATTGTTTATCTGAAATTCAAATACAATTGAGTATCCAGTGTTTTACCTGGCCACCCTGTTTTAAACACATAAATAATAGTGTATTAAATATCTTCATGATACTACCTTACATAGATACTTCATGTTTGTGTACATATCCATTCCCTCTCTGTTGGAAATGCACATTTCTATTTTTTTTTTTTTTTTTTTTTTTTTGAGAGAGAGTCCCTCTCTGTCACCCAAGCTGGAGTTCAGTGGTGTGATCTTGGCTCACTGCAACCTCAGCCTCCCGGGTTCAAGTGATTCTCCTGCCTCAGCCTCCCGAGTAGCTTGGATTGCAGGCACATACAACCATGCCTGGCTAATTTTTTTTTGTATTTTTAGTAGAGATGGGGTTTCACGATGTTGTGATAAGTATTGCCACATTTTATATAATTTGACCAAGAGAAACGACCAGAAATGAAATTATTAGGCCCAAGGGCAAGAACAAGTTTTTCAATGTACAATATCAATTGCCAGTTTATATTGCCTTTATCTTTCCTTTGTTAATATTATTATTACTTTGTACAATCCTAGGCAGTTTAGAAGGTGAACAGTAGAACACTTATTTTACACTAAATAAAATGTTTTATATTTTAATAATTTTATTAGATTATTAAAAATAATAAACATATTTTATTAAATATGTTAAATTTAATAACTATGTTAAAATGCATAATTTCATTATGTACATTTTAAAGCAATCAGCAAATTTCTATTTCGCCATTCAGACCTATTGCATCTTCTCTGATCCATAGCTTTCCATTTAATAGATCGTTGTTTGCCTATTCAGAGCCTCTTTATATTTCACTTAGCTTTTTCCTAAATCCAGTCTAGTTTTCTATCAACCTCCACAATAGAAAAAGAATTATATTTATAATATAAATCCGATCATATTTATCTATTTTTTAAATGCTTTGTTGACCTACCTCCTTCCACCCCCACTAACAATGGGCTCATGGTTAAATGCCTTTGAGATGCAAACTTTTGGGTACCTGGCTGATCTAGTTTACTGGCTTACTTCCTGCCCTTCATCTATCAGATTTCAGTCACATGAACTGACTTGCAGCTCCTCAAGTTCTCCTGGCCATGTCACAGATCCAGGTGCCCTGCAAATGCTTCTGACTCTGCCCAAAAGTCTTCTACCTCCAGTCTATCCTTCTGTGCTTGGCAGGATTGCTGCCTTCCTGAAATCCCTCTCTGCACTCCCTGGATAAGGCCTGCCTCACATGTCCACCTGACTTGCATTCTTTCTCTTCTATAACTAGACCTCACCAGACACAAGCTTTCAGAGAGCAAGGATTGCATCCTAGTCCTCTGGTTTCATGGTGTAATAAAATGCCTGGAGTATGATAGTTGACCAATTTACAACAACAACAATAATAAAACCAGCATTTATAGAAACTTAAAATTGCAAAGCGTTCTGTGAAGCCCCCTTTATCTGTATTAATTCACTTCAGTCTTAGACAAATCCAACAAATTAGATATTATAATCTCCACTTACTTTACAGGTGATAAAACTGAGTCTAAGAGAGGCTAAACAACTTATTTAAGTAGTTATTTGTATACAGTTTATAAATGGAAAAGCCAGAATCTGACTGAGTTTTGACCTAAAATTTTCACTATATAAGTGGACCATGAACAGAAAGATCTGGTCTCTACCACGAAGAGCTTTCAGTGAAAATCAGGAAGAGACATAAATATGGAGATGCATCTGGTGATCCAAGGCAATGTATGCTATTGTAAAGGAGGAAAAAAAGAAAGGACCCTGGACTCAAAATTTTGAATTATTGGTCCTTGTGTTTTCTTAGGATCTGCACACAGGAAGAAATAAGAAAAAGTGACTATTAGCAAGAGACAACATTTTTAATTTTTTGTTTTTGGGACAGGGTCTCATTCTGTCACACAAGCTGGAGTACAGTGGCACAGTCTCAGCTCACTGCAGCCTCAACCTCCCGGGCTCAAACCATCCTTTCACTTTAGCCTCCGGAGTAGCTGGGACAACAGGCATGCTCCACTGTTCCCACCATTCTCAGCTAATTTTTGCATGTTTCGTAGAGACTAAGTTTCACCTTGTTGCCCAAGCTGGTCACGAACTCCTGAGCTCAAGCAATCTATCCACCCCAGCCTCCCAAAGTGCTAGGATTACAGGCATGAGCCACCATGACAACCTAGGGCCAATATGTTTAAATTGAAAAACTGTAAATATTAATGGTGTACGACATAATGTTTTGCTATCTGTATACATTGTGGATTTGCTAAGTTGAGCTAATTAACATATGCATACTCTGATTTCTTAATAGGCAAAGTATACAACATCTCTTTTGTATGTGGCTATAACTCAAAGTCCCCTCAGCCCAGTGCCACAGAAACACTGAGGAAGAATAAATCCAGTATTAGTCTGTTCTCACATTGCTGATAAAGACATAGCTATGACTGGGTAATTTCTAAGAAAAAGAGATTTGATGGACTCACAGTTCCACGTGGCTGGGGGAGATCTCACAATCATGACAGAAGGCGAAAGGCACAAGTCTTACGTGGTGACAGGCAAAAAAGAAGCTTGTCGAGGGAAAATCCCCTTTATAATAAAACCATCAGATCTCATGAGACTTACTCACTATCATGAGAACAGCATGGGAAGACCTGCCCGCATAATTCAATTACCTCCCACTGGGTCCCTCCCACAACACATGGTGATTATGGGAGCAACAATTTGAGATTTGGGTGGGGACACAGCCAAACTATATCAAACTCAATATATTTGTGGGCAGTTAGGAAAAACTTCGGAGAGGAGATGGGGTTTGGAGCATGGAGGGTACCAATAAGATTTGAGATTAAAGTGGATGGCTTCTAAGGATGAGAAGTGAGGTTAGAGCTGAAGGATAGTTAGAGACTTGTAACTAAACTGAGGAACTATGTTAACTTCTCTTCCCAGGTCCACAAGGGGTGTGGTTTCAAACGCAAGAACTTCCCAGTGCTATATCTCTATCCACTCCCCCCATCCGGGAGCCTAGATTTCTTTGTCTAACTTTCCTGGCAGGAAGGTAGACACCCCAGGTGAGCTTCCTTTTTTAAAAAAGACCTCCAAAAGCCTTGGAAGAAGAGGCTCTATTGTGAGCCAGGCAGCCAATCAGCATCAGAGTCAAGATCAGTCACTCCAGAGGAAGTTTGGAAAAGCTCCTCCCAGTGGACAAGAACTTGAATGGGGCAGGAGTAACTCCGGGGTTAAATTCCCCTACTCCCTTACCTATACAGATTTCCCTCTCTGAGATCTCCTCCCTTGGCAGTGTGGGAGCCTTCTCTCTCTCTCTCTCTTTAACCTGTGCAGACTCCATCTCTGGATCCCCCTCCTGTGACAGCCTGGGAGCTCTCTCTCTTCTCTCTCTCTGCTTTTCTGCAAAGCTCTTTGGGTCCAATATTTATTTGAACAAGCTCACAGCGCCACCAGGTCCCTCTCCCATTCTTGAGTGAGGCCCAAGGACCTGGAAAAACACATCCGACTGGGGAACAGTGAGCATCTTTGGGACATTCCTGCAGCCCAGCTCCTGTCACCCAGTTACAAATCTATTTACAAAAATTGAAAGTCATTGAGGAGAGAATTTGGAAAGTACAGAAAAAAAGTAATTAAAGACTGTTTGAGGGAAAAAGGGCCTTAGAAATCTCATCATTTGTTTCCTGGAATGGACTATTTGGAAATCCAGGTTTGTGGAGATGTTAAAAGGCATCTCATGATATGCATTTCCTATAGTGAAGTCATTTGATTAAACAACAGTCTAAAAGGTTTTGAACATCAGGACTTCTCAAGGATTTTAATATGTTAAAATCTCCTGGGACCCCACAAGAAAGCAGTTGGGCATTTCTATGTTTAAGAGTTCAGAGCCCTCGGTCTGGCACACCAGAGCTCAGATCTGTGCTCTGACACTTAACAGCAGTATAAACCTGTATGTATTCCTTACCTTTCCAAAGTCTTGGTTGGTTTTCTTATCTATAAATCAACCACATAGAACTGTGAGGGTTAAATATTCTAATGTGTGTAGTGCTCTTGGTTTCTGGCATAAAGAAAATCCCTACAAATGTTGGCTATTTTATATTATTCTTCATTTCTAATTTGGCCACAAAAACCTTCTTTATTATGAAGCATCTAGCAGGACAATGTTACTCAAGATACACATTGGAAAATATTGATCTAGTTTCTTTATTGC